>OZ030026.1:28213920-29426420 GCA_964023405.1 Apodemus agrarius
TTCTCAATAAGATATTTGCAAACGAAATACATACCTACAACACATCATTGTCCACTATCACCAAGTTTGCTTTATCACAGGGGTACAGAGATGATCCGCATATGCCTGTTAAAAATTTAATAAGTAACGTAAATCAGGTTAAAGACAAAAATTGCAAGAATACATAAATATATGAAGAAAAATATTTTGACAAAATTCACCATGAATTAATACCCTATAATATGTAGGTCTAGAGGGAACATATGTCAACATAATAAAAGCTATATATGAGAAACTAACATCTCTCTAAATGGGGAAAATTGAAGCAACTTCAATGTAATCAGGAATGATATAGGAATGTCCCGAATCCCCACTTACTTTCAATTTTGTAGCCAAAGCACTAGTTGGAGTGATAAGGTAAGAAAAGCAAACTAAGGGATAAAAATATGAAAAAAGTCAAATTATTTCTATTTTCATATAGCATGATAATATAAATAAGAGATCTCCGAATTCCTACTGAAGAGCTCCTGGAAATTTTAAACGGTTTTACCAACATGAAAGGCTACAGAATCACCTTGCACAATTCAATAACTTTCATATACTCCAATAGCATTATTGAGAGAAGATAATAAAGATGCTCCCATCTCTTGAAAGAAATAAAATGTCTTGGAATAAAACTAGCAATGGAGGTCAGAAACCTGTATGATAAAATCAGTAAATATCTGAAAAAAGAGAGAGAAAAACAGTAGAAAATTGATTAGTATATCATGCTCATGAATTGGTAGAATTAATAGTATCAAAAATGGCCATTTTACTAAAAGGCATTTACAGATTAAAGGTGAAACCAATCGAAATACCAATTGCATTCTTCACAGAATAGATTACAAAAAAAAAAAAAAATCCCAAATTCCAAAATTCATATGGAATCATGAGAGATTTCAGGTAGTCAAAACAAACTTTAGGAAAGGGAACAGGCTTGGAATATCCTCAAAATACATGGATCAGTTAGGTTGCTGTAAAGCAGTTTCAAAACATGATCTGCAAGGAAGACCATGTGGTAAAGTGAAGATGTCCATGACTTGCTGTTATTATTTGGTCTTTAATACATAGTAACTGTGGACTGATAATGAGAAAAGTTGATATGTTTTCAATTTTTAGATTTTGTAGAGGAAGATTAGACACTATGCTAAGAGAGGACTATATATTAAAATAAAAAACTAGAATAAAAATGACCATGTAGATATCTAGTTTAAATAATTATTGATTAGTAAAATTTTTTCTACTCTAGCATTTGTATGTTTCTAGCTTTAGCATATACAAGTAAGTTTATTAGCTATATGTATATATGACTGTACATTTTTGCATTAAGAAAAGTAATACAATCAGCAAATGTATTTGCAGAAAAATATACAAGCCCTATATAATCTATGAAAATAATGTATGGAATGCAAGCCATATATGATTTACAGAGAGTAATATATGGAATTTATTTATGAAATAACAAAAACGCTACTTTGAAACTAAATTTAAAAAATGAAGTTTGTATTTAAAAAAATGACAAGAACATCTGTCTTCATATTATAGTTATATAACTTTTCCTCATTCTTGTGATGATACTTTGGTAAAACTCTACATTATGGTTCCATCTATTTTGTGTTGCTAGTATAAGCATGCACAAACACACACATGCACACACACACACACACACACATGCACACATAAACAAGCACATGCACACACCCATATACATTCTTGAACAAAAGGTAGCTTTTTAAAGTACATTGTATTAGTTTAGAGTAGTTTGGATTTGGTTCCAAATAAATCCACTATAACATCTTCTAGAGGCAAAACAAAGATTAATAGCTTTTGTTCCTGTCACTTCATCTACCACTAAAGAAATATAAATGTTGGAGAGATTCTCAAACTATGCTGATAAATGAGGCAAATAGTGAGCTTTCAAATTCTAAAGTCAATATTTACCTTGAGCAACAATATATCCTAATACTCCTTCAAGCAAGAAACCAATATAACCTGCATCTGTGACCTCATATATCAGTATATACATGCCAAAAGCTTGCTGGACATTAAAGCATGTTGGAAATTCTCCTGGAACTTTGCATTTGGAAATCTTCTAGTAGGGTTATCCTTTGATGTGTTTCCTTTTTTTTTTTTTTAACAAAGATTATCACATGGGTTTTGCTACTTTGTTGATTAACATCTGGTTTTGAAATCAACTATTGGTAAATATATATGTACTTTTTTGCTCTTTGGACTCATGTAATAAACATTTTATGAATGTACTACGCTATTAAAACCACAAATTTAAAATTCTTTCTGAATGGTAAAATGCTGATCATAAACATATTTCTGCATATGTGAGGAGTTACTATTATATAGTAATAATATCATGAAAAGCATGTATTATTACTACATTAGAAAATATCAAGAGATCTCATGTAATTATGCATTAGATCCTAAGGTTTTGGTCAAAGTTCGCAGAATTTTATTTGACTGAAAACATCTTATTTTTTCCTGAAGCTTAAGTTAAAAGTCTGAGGTTAATGACAGGATGTCATGGAATTTGTAAAAAAAAAAAAAAAAAAAAAAAAAAAAAAAAAAAGACATACATCATACCTTATTGCAAACTTCTGTTGTTCACAAACTCTTCTGGCTTTCTAAAAAGGCATAATTGTATGCAGGGGGAATCCTCTGGGTATATGCCCAGGAGTGGTATGACACGGTCCTCTGGAAGTGTCATGTCCAATATTCTGAGGAACCGCCAGACTGATTTGCAGAGCGGTTGTACCATCTTGCAGTCCCACCAACAGTGTAGGAGTGTTCCTCTTTCTCCACATCCTCACCAGCACCTGTTGTCTCTTGAGATTTTAATCTTAGCCATTCTGACTGGTGTGAGGTGGAATCTCAGGGTTGTTTTGATTTGCATTTCCCTGATGACTAATGATGTTGAGCATCTCTTAAGGTGTTTCTCGGCCATCTGAAATTATTCTGGTGAAAATTCTTTGTTTAGCATTGTACCCCAGTTTTTGATAGGGTTATTTGGTTCTTTGGGGTCTAACTTCTTGAGTTCTTTGTATATATTGGCTATTAGCCCTCTGTTGCATGTGGGGTTGGCGAAAATCTTTTCCCAATTTGTTGATGGCTGTTTTGTCTTTCTGACAGTGTCCTTTGCCTTACAGAAACTTTGTAATTTTATGAGGTCGCATTTCTCAATTCTTGATCTTAGAGCATAAGCTATGGGTGTTCTGTTCAGAAACTTTCCCCCTGTGCCTATGTCCTCCAGGGTCTTCCCCAATTTTTTTTATTAGGTTAAGTGTGTCTGGTTTGATATGGAGGTCCTTGATCCACTTGGAGTTGATCTTAGTACAAGGAGATAAGAGTGGGTCAATTCGCATTCTTCTGCATGTTGACATCCAGTTGAATCAGCACCATTTGTTGAAAAGGCTATCTTTTTTCCACTAGATGGTTGTAGCTCCTTAATCAAAGATCAAGTGACCATAAGTCTGTGGGTGCCTTTCTGGGGCTTCAATTCTATTCCACTGATCTACTTGCCTGTTGCTGTACCAATACCATGCAGTTTTTAACAAAATTGCTCTGTAGTACTTCTTGAGATCAGAGATATTGATTCACCCAGAAGTCCTTTTATTGTTGAGGATAGTTTTAGCTTTTCTGGTTTTTTTGTTATTCCAGATGAATTTGAGCATTGCTCTTTCTAGATCTATGAAGATTTGATTTGGGATTTTGATGGGGATTGCTTGAATCTGTAGATTGCTTTTGGCAAGATGGCCCTTTTTACTATATTTGATCCTCCCAATTCAAGAGCATGAAATATTTTTCCATTTCCTGAGGTCTTCTTCAATTTCTTTCTTCAAGGACTTGAAGTTCCTGTCATACAGATCTTTCACTTGTTAGAGTCACGCCAAGATACTTTATATTGTTTGTGGCTATGGTGAAGGGTGTTATTTCCCTAACTACTTACTCAGCCTGCTTGTCCTTTGAGTACAGGAAGGCTACTGATTTGCTTGAGTTGATTTTATAACGAGCTATTTTGCTGAAGTTGTTTATCAGCTTTAGGAGTTCTCTGGTGGAGTTTTTTTGGGTTGCTTAAGTATACTATCATGTCATCTGCAAATAGTGATAGTTTGACTTCTTCCTTTCCAATTTGTATCCCTTTTACTTCCTTATGTTGTCTAATTGCTCTCACTAGAATTTTAAGTACTATATTGAAAAGATATGGAGAGAGAGGGCAGCATTGTCTAGTCCCTGATTTTAGTGGGATTTCTTCAAGTTTCTCTCCATTTATTTTGATGTTGGCTACTGGTTTGCTGTATATTGCTTTTACTATATTTAGGTACGGGCATTGAATTCCTTTTCTTTCCAGGACTTTTAGCATGAAAGGATGCTGAATTTTGTCAAATGCTTTTTCAGCATCTAATGAGATGACCATGTGGTTATTTTCTTTTAGTTTGTTTATGTAGTGGATTACATTGATGGATTTCCATATATTGAACCATTCCTGCATCCCTGGGATGAAGCCTACTTGATCATGGTGTATGATCATTTTGATGTGTTCTTGGATTCAGTTGGCAAGAATTTTATTTAGTATTTTTGCATCAATATACATAAGGGAAATTGGCCTGTAGTTCTCTTTATAGGATCGTTGTGTGGTTTTGGTATCAGTGTAATTGCGGCTTTGTAGAATGAGTTGGGCAGTGTTCCTTCTCTTTCTATTTTGTGGAATAGTTTGAAGAGTATTGGTGTTAGGTCTTCTTTGAAGGTCTGATAGAATTCAGCACTAAACTTTGTCTTTAATTTCATTTACCATGATGGCAGTGGACTCCTGATTATGTATCTTCTCTTTTGATAAAGATGCCAGCTCTGTCGAATATCAAATCTCCTTAATCTGTTTGATCTCATTATTTTAATCCCATTTTTCTAAATATAGACCTATTTATGATTACCTATAGTAAAAATGTGGAACAAACATTATTCAGTTTACACAAAGTAACATTAGAAGCGTCTGATATGGACAAATTATATGCAATTCTTGTAGATTAGTTCCATTTACCTACCTGATTCAATGTTCTGATTAATATTGTTATTTATTTTACTGAAAATAGAATAAGAACAATAACTTGAGAGGCTTCTTGTACTGAAAATTTTAAAATTCTAAAAACAGAACTATAGAAATAGGACAGAATTTAAGAGCACTGGCTGCTATTTTAGAGGAGCAAGGTTTCACTCCAAATATAGAGATGATGGCTCACAATTGTTTGTAAACTCAGTTCCATGTCACTCTATGCCTATCTTTGACCTCTATGGGCATCACACATCTAACTAGTACACAACCATTAATGGTGGCAAACTACTCATACACATATTTTTTTTAAAAAAAAATGTGAAAGGTAGTATAAAAATTGATTCTCTTTAAATTTATAGCTACATCGGCTATAGAAATTGGAAAATCCTAGGTGATAAAACTACAAGAAAACTTCATTTTAAGAGGCTCTCAACCATTAAAGCTCACAGCTGTCCTAGAAAAATCTGCCAATTCTAGCTACAGTTTTCCATTTCCTGATTTCCCTGAGTAAGGGATGAGAAGGAAAGCCTAAAATATGTGCAAGAAGAGGAGTACATATAATACAACGATCCTACAATTATCTGGAACTACTCCTTTAAAATGGTAACATATTTTTTAAACTAGCTCATGGAAAATTAGAATGGCACAAATTGTAGAACCTTGCCAAAGAACTTTTCAGATTAACCAATAGAAAGTAGTAAAAAGAACCAAAAATTGTTTATGCAAAAACCAATGGTTAATAAGGAAACTCAGCAAATGAATCCAAGCATACTTAAACAATCTCAAATAATATTTATGCTTACATCAGGGACTATTAACCAAGATAGAACTAAATGAAAGTCCCTGAAGTCTCTGTGAGTTCAGGACTCTCTTAGCCCATGCAAGGTACAGAAGACAGTATTGTATTCTTCCCGTAGTTATCCTTTGTCTCTTATATTCCCCCCTTCAGTGATGTTCCCTAGATGTGGTGAGTAGTTGGGAGTGGGATGATATAGATGACCTAATTAGGGCTAAGCATTTAATTTCTGATTCATTTCTGCACCCGACTTATAACCACTGTACAAAGGAATTTTTTTCTGACAAGAATGCGAGCATCCTTTATCATTAATATAAACATAAATGTTTAGACATCAATTTGACAGCTTTGAATGTTCAGTAAAATAATTATAGAAGTTTCTGCCCTAAGCTTTTGACCCTGAGCTATCTTAATTGTAAGAAGAATTCAGTGCTAAAACATAAGCAAAAGCTAGTTGAGTTGCCCATGCTTTTGTCTGACACTCCCAATAACTTCTCAAGGAGGAGAACAAGCCAGGAACTGAAGCAGAGCAAGAGCATGGAGGAAGTAACTAAAACTGAGAACTTGGAGAAATTCTTCCCCTTGACTTCTTTCTTTCATGATCAGTTTGTTGTATATGTGTGTGTGTGCTTGTGTGTGTGTGTGTGTGTGTGTGTGTGTGTGCCTGTGTGCATTTGTGTGTGTGTATGTGTGTGCCTGTGTGTGTTTGTGTGTGTGTGTGTGTGTGTGTGTGTTTGTGTGTATCTTTATGACCTTGGACCACCTGCCAGGGGGAGCCTGCCTCTTGTGAGCTATACTCTCTCATATGAATGATTATTAATGACACAGACTTACCTACAAGCCAATCTAATGGAGGCATTTTCACAGCTGTTGTTCCTCTCTCAGATAAGTCTATCCTGTTTCAAGGTTGACAAACAAAAGTAATCAGAACATCTGCTATAGTCTGTTAGTTGCAGCAAAAGATAAAGAATCCCTTCTTACCAAGGACACGTTGACTCCAAAGAGAAGGCTGTTAGTGACACTGTAACATCAACATAACACATATGCACACCTTGCCCAAAAGGACAGTATTGCAGCATGCAGAATATACTGCTTAGTGAAACTGTCATCTTTTTTCCTCCTAGCCTGCATGTCTCCTTCTAACACTGTGAAAGTGATTTAGAGAATTGGAAGTTCTTGGTCAGATAAGATTGATTTCTATGTGTCCTTCAGACGAAGTGTGTGTATAAGTACCAAGGAGGTTTTACTATGCAGTTGTTATAGATAATTAGGAACAATAACAAAAGTCTATGCTTTTTTGAGATTTCTGGTTCCCCCTATTACTAATAACTAGTAGCAAAATTTATGAAGACCATACAAAATGGGAAGACATCCCATTCTCATAGATTGGAAGAATTAATTTTCAAAATGACCATCATGCCAAAAGTATTCTACAGGTGCAATGCAATTCCAATCAAAGTTCTAATGTCATTTTTTCAAAGACACAGACAAAATTATGAATATTTATATGGTGATAAAAAGACAGTCAAATCAATTGTAAACCAAAAGAAGAGTGTGAAAAACAACATACCTGATTTCAAGTTATACAATTAAGTTAGAGTAATAAAATACAGCATAGTATTGGTACAAAACAGTCACATGGACTTAAAAAATATGCTTGTGGATCAAGACTTAAGTTCATCAAACTATAGTCACCTATATTTTGATGAAGATGCCAAAAATAAACCCACTTAACACATTGTGTAGGGAACACTTAATTACAACATAAAGAAAAATGAGACCATATCCTTATCTCCTAACCCACACAAACAACTTCAAAGGGATCAAAAGTCCTTAACACAGACCTGATACTTTAACACTGATAAAGTACAAACTAGAGAGTACTTGTCAACTTATCAGAGGTAAAGACTTTAAAATAAAGACTAGAGTTGCTTAGTGATATGACCTGCAATCAACAAATGGGATCACATAAAGGTAAACACTCCTGTAGAACAAAATACGCTAAGAATTAACAGGCCACTCTCAGAAGGGGAAATGGTATTTACTATCTACTTATAAAAAGAAGTTATTGTCTAAAATATACAAAGAACTCAAGAAACTAAACTTTAAGAAAAAAATTACACAATAAAAAGGGGTTAGGGGAATGAACACAAAGGTAGTAGAAGGAGAAAAAATGGTTAGAAAACTCTTCCATCAGTGCTAAATGCTAAACATCCTTATCCATCAGGAAAATTCAGATTAAAACTTATTTGAAATTCTACTTCATCACAGTAATAATGCCCATCAATCCAAATAACAAATGCTGGTGTAGATGCAGTAAAAGTGGAACTCAAACATAGTTGATCAGTGTGTAAACAGAAACTTTGGAAATTAATCCAGAAGTTTGGGAAAATATTAGAAATAGATCTTCCATATTACCCAGCTACCTCATTCCCAGGAAAATAGCTAAAAGCTTTATTTCAATTGTATTGTTTCTAGTGTACAGGTTCACACATTTGTTTCTGTTATTTCACAAAACATAGAAAATGGAATCAACTGAAACATCCATCAACAGATGGATGGATAAGAAAATGTGGTACATATACCTAATGAAAAATTGTTGGGCTCTACAGAGAAAGGACATAGGAAATTTGCAGGCAAGTGAATGGAAGTGGAAACCGATGCAGAGTAAGGTAGTTTTGGTAAAGACTGCAAAGGCTTTGTGGTCTCCCTCATATGAAGATTCTAGCTCCAAATACTTTGTGTGCTTTTGTGTATTTAAATTTTGCAGAAGGCAGAAACTAGAGAGCTTGTGTGTTTAACTTCTGTGGGAGTCAGAAACTTGGAGCTTTGAGTGTTTAACTTTTGTGGAAGGCAGAAATTTGAAAGGCGTCTTTTCTGAGGAGGGTGATAGGTTAAGCAAGAGAAGGTAGAAGATTATGTGTAAAATGAAAGCAGAGATGTGTAGTGTTGGAGCAAAATGGCTTTAAAAGTGAGAATTGCATAAAATATAATGAGAGCAAGATGTTAGAGCTGAGGGCTAAGTTTATGGAAGAATATACAAAAAGGAAAATGAAGGCTACTGTCTCAATACAATTAAAATAATGAAGAAATAGTAGAATACATGTGAAAAGAAGGAAGATAGGATAACACTAGGGGTTAATGTATTAGGTAGGATAAGATGGATACAAGAAAGAAAAGGGCAAGGGGTAGGTATGCCAAATCTATTCATGTGTGCAAATCCTTTTGGATAATCACTAGTAAGCTATTGATATTAGTAAGATAATATCAAAGTTCAACTTTGACTTTCTCTCTTACGTAATATATTACATTTTATCACGTAAAAAAATATAATAGAATTATTACATACAATATAAACTCATGAATCAAAACTGCCTAGAAAGAAAAAAAATGTAGGATTTTCATTGATTTGTAATCATAAAAATGTAATTAAAATCATAGAATAGTTTCCTGTTTTATTTCTTTTTTTTTTAGATTTTTTTTAGATTCTATATTCTTTGTTTACATTCCAAGACTTTCCCCTTTCCCAGTTCCCCCCTCACCATATGTCCCATAAGTCCTCTTCCTGCCACCCATTCCCCAATCCCCCCCCCCCAACCCTTTCTCTATTCTGGTACTCTCCTGAAAAACTGGAATCAGTCTTTTCAGGACCAATGTCCTCTCCTTCCTTATTCTTGGGAATCTTTTGATTTGCTAATTGTGCCTTGAGTATTCAGAGCTTCTCGGCTCTTTAATAACCACATATCAGTGATTTCATTTCATATTTATTCTTTTGTGATTGGGTTAACTCACTTAGAAGGATGTTTTCCAGATCCAACCTTTTGCCTAAAAATTGCATGAATTCATTATTATTCATTATTGCATTAATTGCTTAGTAGTAATCCACTGTGTAGATATACCACATATTCTGTATCCATTCTTCCTTTGAGAGACATCTGGGCTCCTTCCAACTTCTGCTTATTATAAATAAGGCTGCTATGAACACAGTGGAGCATGTGACTTTATTGTATATAGGGGAATTCTCTGGGTATATGCCCAGGGTGCTCTGGAAGTGTGCTTCCCAATATTCTGCAGAATCACCATACTGATTTCCAGAGCGGTTGTACCATCTTGCAATCCCACCAACAGTGTAGGAGTGTTCCTCTTTCTCCACATCCTCACCAGCACCTGTTGTCTCTTGAGTTTTTAATCTTAGCCATTCTGACTGGTGTGAGGTGGAATCTCAGGGCTGTTTTGATTTGCATTTCCCTGATGACTAATGATGTTGAGCATCTCTTAAGGTGTTTCTCGGCCATCTGAAATTCTTCTGGTGATTCTTTGTTTAGCTCTGTACCCCATTTTTTGATAGGGTTATTTGGTTCTTTGGGGTCTAACTTCTTGAGTTCTTTGTATATATTGGATATTAGCCCTCTATTGCATGTGGGGTTGGTGAAGATCTTTTCCCAATTTGTTGGTTGCCTATTTGTCCTTCTGACAGTGTCCTTTGCCTTACAGAAACTTTGTAATTTTATGAGGTCCCATTGGTCAATTCTTGATCTTAGAGCATAAGCTATTGGTATTCTGTTCAGGAACTTTCCCCCTGTGCCCATGTCCTCCAGGGTCTTCCCCAGTTTTTTTTTTTTCTATTACTTTCAGTGTGTCTGGCTTTATGTGGAGGTACTTGATCCACTTGGAGTTGATCTTAGTACAAGGTGATAAAAGTGGGTCAATTTGCATACTTCTGCATGTTGTCCTCCAGTTGAAACCACACCATTTGATGAAAAGGCTATCTTTTTTCCACTGGATGGTTGTACCTCCTTTATCAAAGATCAAGTGACCATAACTCTGTGGTTCATTACTGGGTCTTCAATTCTATTCCACTGATCTACTTGCCTGCTGCTGTACCAATACCATGCAGTTTTTTTTTAAACACAATTGCTCTGCAGTACTGATGTGGTCAGGGATATTGATTCCCCCAGAAGTCCTTTTATTGTTGAGAATAGTTTTAGCTCTCCTGGGTTTTTTTTTTTTTTTTATTCCAGATGAATTTGAGAATTGCTCTTTCTAGATCTATGAAGAATTGATTTGGGATTTTGATGGGGATTGCATTGAATCTGTAGATTGCTTTTGGCAAGATGGCCATTTTTACTATATTGATCCTCCCAATCCAAGAGCATGAAATATTTTTCCATTTCCTGAGGTCTTCTTCGATTTCTTTCTTCAGGGACTTGAAGTTCCTGTCATACAGATCTTTCACTTGTTTGGTTAGAGTCATGCCAAGATACTTTATATTGTTTGTGGCTATTGTGAAGGGTGTTATTTCCCTAACTTCTTTTCAGCCTGCTTGTCATTTGAGTACAGGAAGGGTACTGAATTGCTTGAGTTGATTTTATAACCAGCCACTTTGCTGAAGTTATCAGCTGTAGGAGTTCTCTGGTAGAGTTCTTTTGAGTCGCTTAAGTATACTATCATAGCATTTGCAAGTAATGATTGTTTGACTTCCTTTCCAATTTGTATCCCTTTGACTTCCTTCTGTTGTCTAATTGCTCTCACTAGAATTTCAAGTACTACATAGAAAAGATATGGAGAGAGAGGGCAGCATTGTCTAGTCCCTGATTTTAGTGGGATTGCTTCAACTTTCTCTCCATTTATTTTGATGTTGGCTACTGGTTTGCTGTAGATTGCTTTTATTATGTTTAAGTATGGGCATAGAATTCCTGTTCTTTCCAGGACTTTTAGCATGAAAGGATGCTGAATTTTGTCAAATGCTTTTTCAGCATCTAATGAGATGACCATGTGGGTTTTTTTTCTTTTAGTTTGTTTATGTAGTGGAGTACATTGATGGATTTCCATATATTGAACCATCCCTGCATCCCTGGGATGAAGCCTACTCGCTCATGGTGAATGACCGTTTTAATGTGCTCTTGGATTCGGTTGACAAGGATTTTATTTAGTATTTTTGCATTGATAATTATAAGGGAAATTGGCCTATAGTTCTCTTTCTTTGTTAGATCTTTGTGTAGTTTTGGTATCAGTGTAACTGTGGCTTAGTAGAACGAGTTGGGCAGTGTTCCTTCTGTTTCTATTTTGTGGAGTAGTTTGAAGAGTATTGGTGTTAGGTCTTCTTTGAAAGTCTGATAAAATTCTGCACTAACACCATCTGGTTCCATACTTTTTTTGGTTGGGAGACTTTCTATAACCCATTCTATTTCTCTAGAGGTTATGGGACTGTTTAACTGATCTAATTGATCCTGATTTAATTTTGGTATTTGGTATCTGTGTAGGAAATTGTCCATTTCCTCCAGTTTCTCCAGTTGCACTGAGTATAGGCTTTTGTAGCAGAATCTGATGATTTTCTGAATTTCCTCAGTTTCTGTTGTTACATCCCCATTTTCATTTCTAATTTTGATAATTTGGATACTGTCTCTGTGCCAATTGATTAGTCTGGCTAAGGGTTTATCTATCTTGTTGATTTTCTCAAAGAACCAGCTCCTGGTTTTGTTGATTCTTTGTACGGTTCACTTTGTTTCTACCTGACTGATTTCAGCCCTTAGTTTGATGATTTCCTGTCTTCTACTCCCCCTGGGTGAATTAGCTTCTTTTTGTTCCAGGGCTTTCAGGTGTGCTGTTAAGCTGCTAGTGTATGCTCTCTCCAGTTTCTTTTTGGAGGCGCTCAGGGCTATGAGTTTTCCTCTTAGCACTCCTTTCATTGTGTCCCATAGGTTTGAATAGGTTGTACATTCATTTTCATTGAATTCTAAAAAGTCTTTGGTTTCTTTCTTTATTTCTTCTTTGACCATGGTGTCATTGAATAGAGTATTGTTCATTTTCTATGTGTATGTGGGATTTCTGTTGTTTTTCTTGATATTGAAGACTCCTTTTACTCCACAGTGATCTGATAGGAGGCATGGGATTAGTTCGATTTAGTTGTATTTGTTGACATCTGTCTTGTGACCAATTATATGATTGATTTTGGAGAAGGTACCATGAGGTGCTGAGAAAAAGGTATATTCTTTTGCACTTGGATGAAATGTTCTCTCTCTCTCTCTCTCTCTCTCTATATATATATATATATATATATATATATATATATATATATATATAATCCAATTGTCCAAAGCTTCAATTAGTTTCACTGTGTCCCTGTTCATTTTCTTGTTTCCTGATTGGTCCATTGAGGAGAGTGGAGTGTTGAAGTCACCCACAATTATTGTGTAAGGTGCAATGTGTGTTTAAGCTCTAGTATAGTTTCTTTGACAAATGAGGGTGCTCTTGCATTTGGAGCATAGATGTTCAGTATTGAGAGTTCTTCTTGGTGGATTTTTCCTTTGACCAGCAAGTAGTGACCTTCTGTGTCTCTTTTGATGACTTTAGGTTGAAAGTCAATTTTATCTGATATTAGAATGGCTACACTGGCTTGTTTCCTGAGACCATTTGCTTGTGAAATTGTCTTAAAGCCTTTTACTCTAAGGTAGTGTTTGTCTCTGACTCTGAGATGTGTTTCCCGTATGCAGCAAAATATAGGGTACTGTTTCTGTATCCAGTCTGTTAGTCTATGTACTTTTATTGGGGAATTGAGTCCATTGATGTTAAGAGTTATTAAGGAATAATAATTATTATTTCCTGACATTTTTGATGTTATTTTTTTATATTTGTGTGGTTATCTTCTTTGGGTTTGATGAAAGGGGGTTTCTATCTTGCTTCTTCTGCTGTGTGGTTTCCCTCCTTGTGTTGGTGTTTTCCTCTATTATCCTTTGTAGGACTGGGTTTGTGGAAAGATGTTGTGCAAATTTTGTTTTGTCATGGAATACCTTGGTTTCTTCATCTATGACAATTGAGAGTTTTGCTGGGTAAAGTAGTTTTGGCTGAAATTTGTGTTCTCTTAGGGTCTGCATGATATCTGCCCAGGATCTTCTAGCTTTCATGGTCTCAGGTGAGAAGTCTGGTGTAATCCTGATAGGTCTTCCTTTATATGTTACTTGGCCTTTTCTCTTACTGAATTTAATATTCTTTCGTTGTTTAGTACATTTGGGGTTTTGGTTATTATGTGACAGGAGGTATTTCTGTTCTGTTTGGAGTTCTGTAGGCTTCTTGTATATTCATGGGTATCTCTCTCTTTAGGTTGGGGAAGTTTTCTTCCACAATTTTGTAGGAGATATTTGCTGGCCCTTTAATTTGTATATCTTCTCTCTCATCTATGCATATAGCCCTTAGGTTTGGTATTCTCATTGTGTCCTGGATTTCCTGGATGTTTTGGATTACAAGCTTTTTGCATTTTGCATTTTGCATTTTCTTGGCTGTTGAATCAATGGTTTCTATTGTATCTTTGGCATTTGAGATTCTTTCTTCTATCTCTTGTCTTCTATTGTTGATATTTGCATATATGGCCCCTGATTTATTCCCAAGGTTTTCTATCACCAAAGTTGTCTCCCTTTGTGATTTCTTAGTTGTTTCTACTTCTGTTTTTAGATCCTGGATGATTTTGCTCAGATTTTCTGCTTGCTTGTTTGTATTTTTATGTATTTCTTTAAGAGATTTTTGTGTCTCCTCTTTCATGACTTCTACTTGTTGACCCACATTCTCCTGTATTTCTTTAAGTGCTTTATGTAATTCTTCCATACCGGCTTCTAATTTTTGATCCATTTTCTCCTGTATTTCTTTAAGAGATTTATCTATGTGTTCTGCTATCAGCATCCTGACCAGTGATTTTAGATCCAAATCTTGTTTTTCTGGTGTGTTGGGGTATCTGGGACTTACTGCTGTCGGGTACTGGGTTCGGATGCTGCCATATTGCCTTGATTTCTGTTAGTAACATCCCTACATTTGCCTTTTGCCATCTGGTTATCTCTGGCCTTAGTTGGTCCTGTAGTCACTAGCAGATGCTTCAACCTCCTGTGGGCTCATAAGGCTATTTCCCCACCACTGGATAACTGGGTTTCCCCTGGCACAAATTGCTGATGTGTTGTTCTCCTCTTGGGTGCTGTTGGACCCCTGGTGTATCTTGCTGTAAGCAATGTTATATTTGGTTCTCTCTGTGGACCTGATACTGCTTGTCTTCTCAGGTTCTGCTTGCCTAGTCCAGTCAGCAGCAAGGATGCTGGCGGTAGCCTCAGGGAGTGTGGAGTGCAGGGTCTCCCACAGGGCAGAGAACCCATGCCCTGCTGGAACACAGGAACCGCTGCTCTGCCAAGCTCCCATTCTTAGATGACTGGCTAGTGGCCCAAATCTCCAGAGATCTTAAGCTTGGGATATCTCAGGTATCTGGTTCTGCCCGCTCAATCCAAGCAGCTGCCACCAAGATGCCGCGGTTGTGCAGAGTGCAGGGTCCTCTTGGTTTATTTCTAATTTGCACTATATTATTTAATATGATGGGCACTTTTCTGTACCCAGGGACTACTATACATAAACATTTATACAGCAAAGTTGTATAGGAAGGTTTAAGACTACAATGAACAACTTTCATTAAATTGACTTAAATGGGAAAGCTATATAAAGGGAGGTGACCTTGGAATTTCCATTACATGTTTTGTCTGTAATTTTTCATGGGTTTCATCTGGGAACACACATCTGTAATGCCCTCACATTCTACAACACACTGCTCTTTTTCAAATTGAGTACATGTGTATTCTGGTCTACATATACTCATTCTTATAGGTATAAATCAAAGGAAGCTTTTTCACAAAACCTTCTGCTTCCTCCTCACATCTCTAGATGTAATCATCCTGGAAGGATCCCAGGAAGAGGAATGTTTTGACTTTTAGTAATGATGTCAGAGAAAATGATTCCACACATGGGCATAACTGTCCTCTCAAGTATTCCAGACACTTATAAAAAGACATTCCTTCCCGTTTTAACATATACTCTTTTTCTGTTTCAGAAACATTTATGTGAGCACTCTTCATCCTATGAATATTCTTTTCACATTCAGGGAACCTGATAAATGAATTCTTGTTTGGGCTTTATCTTCCCCAAATTTGCTGTTTTCACCACTTTACTGAAAACAATAAGACATTCTTCAAGCTGCTAGACAGGTTGTGGTAGTCATTTAGTCATGTTTACTAGAATGCTTCAGACACAGATGGAAAACAGGCCAGGTCTGAACCAATTTGAGGCCTGGATTGCATAATTTTAAAATGTTGGGAAGCAAATCTGGGAAGAAGGGAAAGTCCTGGCAGTTATCTTCAGATTTCTTATTGCGAAGTGACATAATACCCTTCATTGTTATGGCATTTCCAGAGTGCTGCATGTGTGCTGTCTTAGTTAGGGTTAACTAAGCTAGGATAGCTAGGATAAAACACCATGGCCAACAACAACCTTGGGAGGAAAGTATTTTCTCATGGTTTCATTTATCACTTTGTCATCAAAAGCAGTAAAGGCAGGAACTCACAGAGGGCAGTAACCTCGACATAAGAACTGATACAGAGATTGTGGAATGATGCTTCTTCCTAGCTTCCTCCACATGACTTGCTCACCTTGCTTTCTTACAGAATCCAGAATCACCAGCCTAGAGGTGACATCATGCACCAGCCCTCATCAATATGCTAAGTTGATGTAAAATTTTCCAATACAATTATGCAAATAATTTACTTTCTCATTGAGACTGAGGAAGACTAATAGACACATTTATATAGACACAGTTATTGATGCGAATCTATCAAAAGTCCATGGTTTTGCTGACATTACAGTTATACAAACAAAGAATAATTAATAAAATAATAGAATAAACAATGTACTCAAATGTTATATAAATTTAAACAGAAATGTTATGACATACATTTTTGTGTATTAAATTTCATAATCCAGCAGGTGTCTTATATATCATAATAAAGCAGGTGTCTTATCATATCTGGTGACCAGATATTCCACACATATATTCTTTCTCTTTAGCTAATATTTCCCCAAATTTCTCTCCATTCACATTCACTTAGAGCCCTCAAACTTAGAGAAGTACAATGGACCTAAAAAAACTCATTTAGTAAAACGTTGAATACGGGATTATTGTAATTTAAAATGAATAAGCATTTTCCACAAAATCCATAGAGCCAGATGCAGCCAGCTGTACATCAATAACAGCAACACTCCTATGAGAAAATGGAATGCAGGAAAAACAGATTCCCCCTCAGAGACTGAGTGCAAGTCAGCCTGACACAGACAGTGGGAAAAGCAAAACACTGTCTTATTCAAGACAGAAGGCAAGAAAGCGCATAGGAGGTTGTCCTCTGACATCTAAACGAGGAGAGCCACACACACATATAACACACACACACACACACACACACACACACACACACACACCTGTCTTCTCATACTCACAAAGATGTATACAAGTGAGCATGTGTGTGCATACCAAAATAAAAATAATCAACTACTACATTAAGTTATTCACTCTTTCATTTATGTTAGCCATGGTAGAAGAAAGAAATTTAAGCACATCAGGAAGGAATAAAAATACTATTTGTAATAGAAATAAAAAGTTACTTGGTCTCTGTTTGACAAAAGGTTGTGGTTTTTTTTTATCTTTTATTTATTTTTTTACAATCCAGATTTTATTCCCCTCAGTCCACCTTCTGCCTTGTTCCACATCACATACCTCCTCCTGTCACCCTGTCTCCAAGAAGCCGTCCTCACCGCCCACCCCCAACCCCTCCCTACCAATCTCTAATCTCCCTGGGGTCTGCAGTGTCTTGAAGTTTAGGTGCATTTTCTCTGACTGAACCCAGACCTGGCAGTTCTCTACTGTATGTGTGTTAGGGGCCTCATATCAACTGGTGTATGTTACCTGGTTGGTGTTCCAGTATCTGAGAGATCTCAGGGGTCCAGATTAATTGAGATTGCTGGTCCTTCTACAGGGTTGCTTTCCTCCTCAGCTTCTAGCTTTTCCCTAATTTAACCACAGAGGTCAGCAGTTTCTGTCCATTAGTATGGTGCAAATATATGCATCTCAATCTTAACATATAACTGTCTTAATCTTGAAATTATCACTTGCAGTGATAATTCCAAGAGCTCAATAACATCACTTCAAAAATGGAAGCCTATTCATCACATACATGAAGAACAAGGTTGACACATTACAGAATTTCAGAACCACATTGGTGCAGAACATAAGGGAATACTATGGCCGGGACAGTCTCAGCAGCCCTAATTGAATTCATTATACTAAAATTTATTAGAATTTGACCTTTTTAGTATCTCCTCTCTCCAACTTTGTTTTTGTCTGTGTTGATCTGATTCTCAAACAGGTCAGCTTCACTAACTCAGCAGCTTCAGACATCAACTGTGGCATTTGAAATTCCCTGTAAAGGCAGTGCATCTTTCCATGTACCCACTGTATTACCACTTTATCTGGATCACCTAGATCACAATGGCAACACACTTTGGGAAGTGAATTAAGTCCTACTTGAAATTCATAGCTGGGAAGTTATCTTGGTTAAACTGGGTTGCCATTAACACAGGAATGCATAGTGAATGCTGAGCAGGCAAATTACATATCTACTAAAGTAAACAGATGTGCTAAAGAGAGAAAAATATGCATGTCATGAGAGAGCTCCAAGCATACTTTTGGAGAGTGGAAAAGATAAAAACATCTGCAGTTGAGGGAACCACAGTGAGCTTAATTAAATATGTCTAATTTAATCCACAACATGAAAAACAAATATTGACAAGTAGAACTGGCAGGTGGGTGACATAAAGACACAAGAGACAAAATGTTGAGATGATAAATAGTGGAATAAACTTAGATAATCACCTGTTATGTAATTATTCAAATTGTGTAACATACAAAGAATATGGTAGCAGATAAGAATGGGCTTTGCAAGCCAGAATAACGGATTGGAGCTATAAATGATTATGAGTCCATGATGCCCTTGAAGCTGGGGAAGAATACATCTGAAGGCTTACTTTGACATGATTCATTTTGCAGCTGGGCCTAAGAGGCATTGTGCCAGCGAAGGGCCGTTTGGGGGCTATGGCTGTGGCCCAAATAAAACACAATGAACTAGTGCACCAGGAACTTGATGGTGGAAACAGGAATGTGCTTTGTATATCTCCTTTGTGAAACTATTTACCTCTACCCCATTTCTTACCTGGCCTATGTGAATGAGGAATTAAACTCTGATGAAAACTCCAGTAGCTTTTCCGAAGTCTTCTTTTCTTTTCTCACTTTGTTTCATATTTTGTCACTACAAACCACAAAATGCCCCTTAAAAACCTCTGTTCTCTTGACTTCCAAGAATCTGCATCATACTAAAAGTGAACAATCCTTGTCTGGTTTGATTATTGCTTTACACTTCCGCACCCTCATGTTTCCTCTCCTTACTTTTCTTGTTTCACTCATCCCTTGGGTAATTTCCCTTGACTTGGTTGCTGCCTATGCTACCAGCAACTTCTATCTCATTGTCATTGATTGTCTCTGTTTTTCTCAAAGCACAATCATTCCATCACAAATGCTGTATGACATAAAAACTCCACTGCATAAAAAGCAGGTCAGTTGTCTTCCTCACTGGGATCACTTACTAATTCTTCAACTTTATCATTCATTTTTAGGGTATTAAGCCAAAGTGGAATGCTGTATCATCACTGAATTCCTTCTAGCCAGTCAGTGTTGTATCTAATAGAGAACATCATATCTACTGAAGATCTCTAATATTCTATATATCCATTAATTTATTTGTTTACTCAGTGAATATTTACTAGACATTTATTATTACAGATTTTTGTTAAAATAGTATATCACTGAAATAAACACATCATTTCTTAAATCAGTTTGACTTCTGGAATATCTCGGATCAACAGCAGTAAGTAGCTACCTCATATGCAAACTGTTGATATGGAGCATCACGAAGCAATGGTTATGTTAGAAAAAAAATTGTAACAAACATTTTAGTAAATTGATAAATAAATCATTAGAATATTGTCATTTTTAATGTTGGTATATTTTTGGGTGACCCTAGATTTTATGATTTTATTTATGATTGTGTGTCTATTTGTATTTGTCAAAATAGAGATCAGGTGCATAGTAATTCCAGAAGGCGGCAATGGGCACCATGGAGCTAGAGGCACAGCCAGTTGAGAGTTCCCTGTTGGTGCTAAAAACCGAAGTCAGGTAGTCTGTAGTAGCAATAGTTGCTCTTAATTAATGGGCGATGTCTCTAGTCCTAAGAGTCTGCAGACAGAATTACATTTGATGACCTCTTACACTTTCCCCAATATTTTCTGACATATCCTATTCATCATACTTTAAATATTCCTCTGTCCTCAAGAATATTTGATAATGATTTAATCTAACACAAATCAGAATGATAGTGCATATATAACAAGCAACATGCATATAGAAACTTTTTGCTCATACCAAAAGATGACACTCATCCCATCAAAAAAAAGTATGTGAATATTCTTTTTATGCAAATTCCTTTTAACAATTATGAAAGTATAAAAAGCTATTAAGGCCAAATACTTATGAAATAATGTAAGGAAGAAACTCGCCATTCTAATCAGAAATGTCATCGTTTCCTGTGACAAGGGAGAGTTCTCTGATAATGAAGCAAAAGTGAAACTGTTAGATTAGGAAGCAAAATCATTTACAGAAGGGAAAACAAGTAATAGACATACAAAATTCCCTTTCTAATATGTTCACAAAACTTTCCTAACCACTCTTCCCTCATTTCTATAATTGCATTTCAGCAGTAGTTGATGTAAATTTAAAACATATGGCATACGGCTGTTGTTAGCTATTATGCTAAAGGTAAGCACTGAAGAATTCAATTGATCTTGATGATACTGAGGACAAACTCACCTTTTCCTTCATCAGGCTTTCTCAACCTTGGAACCACTGATGTTTGTTCCAGATACAGGTGTCTTATAGGGGATGTCCTGCTCCATCCACGTGCAGTCTGAAAGTCTGTTTTTTTATAAGATGGCAATAACATCCGTCACAGTGATGACAATAATACTGCTAAACCTTGAAACTATTCCTAGTTTAGGAACATTGGCATATAAAACCCACTCTGCTTGAGAAGGAAACATGGTGAGGTATGTCAATCAGAGATATTTCCTCACAATTTTCTTGAGAAAGCATAAAATTGGTTAAAGCAAACTATGTTGATTTTTTATGAATAATGAATACTTTAACATATGCAGTCTTGGGACTAGAGACATGGCCCAATTATTAAAAGTAATTATTGCTAGTACAGACTATCTGGCTTTGGCCTCTAGAACCAACAGGGAACCCAACCGGCTATACCTCTAGCTCCAGGGTGCCCATTGTCACCTTCTGGAATTACTGGGCAACTGAACTCTGTTTTAACAAATACAAATAGACACACAATCATAAATAAAAAAATTTATTTTGAAAATATATGCTATCTAGTTTAAGAGACGTTTTTATGTTAGTAAACAACTCCTTTTGGGTTGGATCTAAGACCCACTCTGTGTGAAGAAACCTATTCTTGGCACCATTAATTTGACTAAGAACTCATGGCTATGTAGGTCATAGTGTCCAGGGAAGACTCTTCTACTATTATTATGGTAAATCGGTATAGTATTAAACCAACTAATGATGATATACAACACTCCTCGGGATATCTTTTTCCCACATAGGTGACAATTAACAGAGACCCACACATGGTCAATGTGCAAAGGAGGAAAGTCCAAGGAGTGCTCAGCAATAGATGTGACTTCTGATCAAATCCCTTCTCTCAAGCCTCAGGGGTCTTTTTGGAGGAGGAACCAGAAATTGCATAGGAGCCAAAGCAATAGATGACTATGATAAAACTGTCTTCTATACAATGCATGGCAGTTGCATATATGAACTCACAGGAAATATGACAGTATATACAAGACCTGCACAAGCTCCAGCCAGAGAAAATTGAACATGGAAGGGGGAAAGGTGGGCAAGAAATGTCACCTGCAGCTGAGGAGCTATTAGCATTTCTTAATTGACAGGAGTAGAAGAGGCAGATTTCTTTAAGGATGCTACCTTTTGCCTTAGCCATGGTTCAATTGCTATGAAAAGAAAGGCATGATGACCATAGCAACACGTGTAAAGAGGTTTTGAAAGGATGAGAATTATAAACTAAAAATCCCCTGTGCCTACCTCTTAAATGACCCCAAAAAGCAGAAGTTTAGCCCATTCTTTGTTAGCCCAGGAGTGCACACGTCACACCCGCCTACAGTGCATTGTCCAGCTGCGAGCCACAGGCCTGGGAAGGTCCTTGGTGTCCTTTCCCGTCTTGCCTCTGCAGAGCAGCTGGGGCAAGGGCGAGCACAACTGGGCTGGCAGGATTACTGTGTGGGCTGCAGGGCTCGTACCTGGTGGATGCCCAGGTCCCCAAGCACCTATTACTATTTGGGGGGCCTTTGAATACATAATCTTGGCCCCATAATAGGAAATATGTATGTGACCCTGGCCCCATAACAGGAAATGCATGTGTGACCCTGTGCGTGACCCTGGCCACATAAGTGGAAATGAGCTAACTAGTTGCTATCTGGCTTCTATAGGAAACTGATTGGTTCTCAGAGCACGGTCTTGGATAATTTAAACTGATTGGCTTAGAAGCTATGGAGTGGTACAAATCAACTGGCTCGCACTGTACGGGCTCTCGATGCTAAGGAATGATTGGTTTGTGTTAGGCATGTTTTGTTGTAAGCCTATAAAAGCGGTCCCGATTCTGCACTAGGTGTTCACAATTCTCTACCCTGTGTGGTGTACGTTTGTGAACCCCAGAGCCTCTGGAATAAAATCCTCTTGCTGTTGCATCAAGACCATTTCTCGTGAGTGTTTGGGGGGATCACATTCCGAGGCGTGGGGCACTGGGGCACCCCCATTTTTCTTTCAGGTCTTACAGTTTGGTGTATTGCCATTTGTACCTGCAGGTAGCAGGAAGGTAGAGACTCAAGTCCTGGAATTGGTTTTTTGAATGATCAAAGCTTCATAAACTCACCCCCAATGATACACTCTTGCTAACAAGGCCACACCTCCTGATCCTTTTGACTAATGCCACTCCCTGTTAGCCACGTAAGCATTCAAGTCTATGAGCCTATGGTGATACTTCTTTTTTAATCTACCACATTCCACTTCTTGGCACCCATACGCTTATAGCCATATCATAATAAAAATGCTTTACTGATATTTCAAACGCCTCCATAGTTTATCACATAGTTTAAAACTCTAATGTTCAAACTTTCTTCTAAGATTTAAGGCAATCTCTTAACTCTAATAATCCCTGTAAAATCAAAATGAAAAAAGAACACATATTTGCAGCACACAGTGTCATAGGATATATATTACTGTTCCAAAAGGGAGGAAAAGGAGAATACTGAGAAAGTACTAGTCCAAACAAAGACAAAAAGCAAGGAGGAACATTTCCAAATTTTGCATCTCCAGAGCTGATGACAAAGAAGTCTTCAGATCTCCAACTTCTTTCAGCTTCATTGCCTTCAACATGCTTGTCTCTCTTGCATTGGTTCCACATGAGGTCGTTTGCTTTCCTCAACAAATATCCTACAATGTGATTCTAGCAACTCCAACATCTTGGGGTCTCCAAAGCAATTCAAGTTTCCCATTCACAGCTTCAGGATGTACCTTGCCCCAGCCTTAAGCAGGCTAATCAAACTTTGTTGGCCACAATTGCCTAGCCCACCTGGAGTAGAGTCTTCCAACTAGGTGGAAGTCTCCTGTTAACCACATTCACAGTATTCCTGCAAAAACAATACTGCCTGCCTAACCTGTTTTAAAATAAGAACTCAGCTGAACCTAAGGATGGGTCTTTACCTATACAAACTCAAAACTGAAAATTAAACTTTGAGCCTTGATCAGATCTTTTCTCTTGGCTCCATTTTTCTCTTGCCCCCTGCCTTAATTCCAGCCTCCCTTTCAGGTAAACCCAGTTTGCCTGTGAATGCTGGATGGTTACATGAGGATATGACCTGTCTGGGAGTCCATGCAGGAAGACTGCTGACATAAGCCTACCCTCAGTAACTTTTCTTAGATATAAAGGGAGATTCCACAACCCTCTTCTTTTAACATAAAGCCATAATCAAGAGCCATGTGGGCAAGGATGACAAGGTCTGCTTTTGGGGGCTGGAACTTTACCTGCCTTCAATTACATTTTCATCAGGTTTCTGGTTCTGATGTTTTCCTACATTGCTTAAGCTTCTCTTTAATTTCTTTTTACAGGTCAGAAGCTTAGTTGGGTAGAGTTCATTATTCCCTTTATTCCATCTAGCATTAGGATTTTTCTTAAAGTTTTAATTTACTTGAGCATTGGACATAGCACCATCACACTGTCCCGTGTCCCTTTTCTCTTTTCTCTTCTACTGTATGTTTTATATTTTTCCCTGACAAGCTTGCTCCTTTTCATCATAGATCTGACTAAGTGTGATCACTAATAACAACATGACAGACTCAAAACTAGGCTGAGTTGAAACCTCCTCTGCCCATTTCAGTAATCTAAAATATCTCAGGCAGATTTTTTACAAGGGCAAAAGGAAATCAGTCTTTGCCAAAATATCCCCAAAATGGTGTCTTGGCCACTTATTCTTCTCCTTTGAAATTCCTTGAATTGGACCTCACTGTTCAAATTATTCACAATACTGTCCTTCATGCTTGTGCTAAGGTGTCCTAATAAGTGTCATTTAACACATTCATCTGCTTTCCTAATCCAAGTTCCAAAGTCAACATTTCACCAGTTGCAAAGTCAGGCTTGTCATAGCAATATGCCACTCCTTAGTAACAACTATACTGTAGCCAGTGTTCTATTGCTGTGAAGAGATACCATGGTCATGGTGACTCATATGAAGTGGAGCATTTATTTGGGAATCACTTACAGTTTCAGAGGTTTAGTTCACTGTCATCATGGCAGGGAACATGGTAGCATGCAGATAGATGTGGTACTAGAGGAGTAGCTGAGACTTTTATATCTAGCACTGCAGGCAATAGGAAGAAAGATACTCTGGACTTTAAGTAGGCTTTTTGAAACCTAAAAGATCACTACAGTGAGACATATTTCCTAACAAGGACATAGATCCTAGTACTTCCTTTAAAAAAATTATGCACACACATTAAATGAAACTTTAAAATATACAATTTACAGAAAAATAATGATGCTGAAGTCTCTCTGTTTCCCCTTGTGTTACCTTGTATAACCAGAAAAAATTATTAAAATTAAGATATGATACAATGCATTCTTTTGGATTTCAGAGTTTCCCTACTAATCTTCAGTTTCTGTTTCAGGGTTCAGAGGTTGCTGCATGCATTCAGAAATATTCTTTTTCTCCTATGGTTTGTGATCTTTTTTATGTCTTGTTTCTTATGCTCAGTTAGACATATTTGAAAAGTAGAGGTCCCAGACATCTAAATTGAGGGGCTGACAAAGTGATGAATCAGAAAACAGCTGAGCTGAACCAGGGAGCCAGAGTTCAGAAAGAGCTAGAAAGAGTAAATTTATTCAGCAGTAAGTCTCAAAGTCTGAAGCATTTTAGGCTAGAGGCTGAAGCCTTCAGGGCTTGCAGAAGATTAGACTGTATGGAGGCTAGAAGCTTCCAGGCCTAGACCTAGGGATAGCTAGACCAGAGTAGGAGCTGCTCTAAACTTAGTCTGAGCTGTTTGTAAAGCCTGGTTAATGGCTCTCATCTCATCCTTTCCTAAGAGGGGAAAAAGTGACATTTATATTTACACTTGTAGGTGACAACAACCTGAAAAACTTAGTGAGTGCACTTCTTCCTACAGAAAGATAATACTATGGTTCTGATATTTCCTACTAAATGCTACTTTTTCTTTCTTTTTCAATTGGATATTTTATGTACTTACATTTCCTGGTTTCTCCTCTGCAAACCCTCTATCCTATCCTTCTTCCCCCTGCTTCTGACAGTGTTCTCCCACCCACTCCCACCTCCCTGCGCTGGCATTATCCTACACTGGGGCATTGACCTTCACAGGACCAAGGACCTCTCCTTTCATTGATGCCTTTCAAGGCCATCCTTTGCTACACATGCAGCTGGAGCAATGGGTCCCTCCATGTATACCCTTTGGTTGGTCATTTAGTCCCTGAGAGTTCTGGGTGGGGGAGGGTCTAGTTGGTTGATATTGTTGTTCTTCCTATGTGGTTACAAACTCCTTCAGCTCCCTCAGTCCTTTCTCTAACTCCTCCATTGGGATCCCTGTGCTCAGTCCAATGGTTGGCTTCGAGCATCTGCCTCTGTATTTGTCAGGCTCTGGCAGAGCCTCTCAGGAGACAGCCATGTCAGGCTCCTGTAGGCAAGCATTTCTAGGCCTCTGCAGTAGTGTCTGGGTTTGGTGTCTGTATATGGGATGGATCTCCAGGTGGGACAGTCTCTAGATGGCCTTTCCTTAATTCTTTCAAATAGTGCTACTCCTTCCTGACCATATATTCAAATCTTTGAGCCTATTGGGGCCATACATACTACCACGTCCATGGTAGGTCAACCAGTACCCAACCCTTAGCACCTTTGGGCAACACAAATTTGATTGGATGGGAAGAGAAAGAGAAAGTAGAAAGAAAGGAGAGTGAAGTGAAGAAAAGAGAAGAGACAGAACAGAGAGAGGCAGGGACACAGAGAGACAGAGCAATAAGTTGGAGAAGTATGAATGTAGTATACTTATTACTGTCTTTTCTATACTTAGCAACAAATTTTAAATAAATAGAATTCCAAGAAAGTCTGAATAATGATCTGTGGGCACCATTCCACTGTGGGTTTCCACACAACGATTTTGTTAAATGCCATTAAATTGTTTGCATCTGGTTTGGGTTCTGTAAAACAAGCATAGGTTAAGCCCTGTGGGTATTGGGATGAGCTGTCCTTAAGAAGCGGCAATTTCCAAGCTGAAGTGACTTCAGCTAATCCCACACAAACCACATTCCTGGGGGCCATTTTAAACTGTTTCAAACAGATTCAGATTCCCTCCCAGAGATTCAGCTCAGATTTTCTGATGCAATATCATCCTCATTTTACAGGAGTTATCCTGTTTCTTCATGTGGTGTTAGTAGAATTTTAAAATACTTAATGTAGCCCAGACAGCAAAACTGTTACATCTGCAGATGTGAAGGAAATCAAGGATGCCCACATGAAAAAGCTGTTGCCATGCACAGATAGTAATTCCAGGAATTCTTACAAATAACTTTAGTGGAATTTGTAAAGCAGCTCTTTTTGTACTTCAAAGAACATTGCTTCTTTTTAATATTGTGACTCTTACCTACTTTCACTCTCACATAACCCACCACTCCACAAACACACACACACAAGGGAGGACAATTAATGTGCAGTATTTATCCTTCTCAGGTTAGGTAAGTTAATTAACAGTTTCTACATTCACCCTCTTGCTTGTAAACCATAGTACTTTTTGCTTTCTTCATGGCTGGATAAAGTTTTACAGCACACATCACCATTTTGTCATCCATTCATGCCATGGCATAGCCATGCTGAGGCTTATTCAATTTCTCTGCTATTATGAATACAGCAATAATAAACATTAATGTGAAAATCTATCTATAAAAGATTTTATGACCTTTGGGTTTATGTCAAGAAATAGAATAGCTGGTTGATATTGTACTAATAGTTTTCATGTTTTAAGAGGCCAGTTGCTGACTTCTTCAGTGGTTGTTCCACTTTACAATCTACCACCAAAGGGGAAAAATTTTGCCAGCTATTCTTTAGTCCAAAGATTAATATCTCAAAATATTAAAACTTTGACAATAAATCCAAATTACTAAAGGACAACAATCTGACATATTTAGATTTTTTGCATGTAAATAATGCTTTCTAAGATGTACTTAATATAATTCAAAAACACAAAATCTATTGTTTTTCTATGAAATAAGTCACTTACAGAGCATGTGGCAAAATATATATGATCGAATATAAGTTGATTTTATTTTGTCATAGAAATACTGAGGAATTCATAAACAATAATAGAAAAAATTTAAATGGACACAAAATATTGCTGTATACTATTTTCCCTTTAAAAATCTGTGTGTGTTTGTATTTGTGTGTGTATGTGTGTATGTTCACATACAGTACATCCCACTGCATATACATGAAGGTCAAGAAACACCTTTATCCGCTCAATTCTCTCTATCCATCTTTACATGGCTTCTAGGGATTTAACTCATATCATCAGCCTTGGATGGGAAGTGCTGCATCATGTCTCTGCTCAGACATCCCTACTTACTCTATATGCCACAAAAGTATCTGAGGAAATAGATAATGACATGGATGTCCTGCCTTCATTATTTCTGTAGCTGCCCCAATGAAAGGAAAATTAGAGAAGTCATGGTATGTTTTTCCTGCAGTTTCCCTGAGCAGCCCAATATTGCATGAGATCAAAGTTACAGGAGCTAGAATCTTCTGCTCACACCACATCTATACGAATGAATGCATGTATGCTCATTTGAAAGCTTGTCTGTGCTACAACTGCACTTTTATTCACTTTCATAACTCAGCCATGGCAAACAAATCACCATGAGTAAGCTGGGTCTTCATATTTCAATCAATGTAAGTAAGACAGTCTTCCCAGACATGCCCACAGGCCAACCAATTGTAGCTAATCCTTCACTAACACTCTTTTCTAAGGTATATAATTGTGTCATGTTTACAATTAAAGCTACTGTCACACCACTCTATTACATAACCAACAAATAATCATATTCTAAAATTGATATGTTCTTAAATAACCCTATTTTCCTTTCTTATATTTTAGTTTTGAAGTTTATGCCTCAATTCATTATAGCAATATAGGAAGAATATGCATACTGTCAGAGAATATCTGTTGTTATATCAGTGTTGTTTTTGTTAAGTTTACTGAGTATCACTCCATTTAATTTGATGTTGGCTAATGGTTTGCTGTATATTGCTTTTACTATATTTAGGTATGTGCCTTAAATTCTTGATCTTTCCAATACTTTATTAACATGAAATGGTGTTGGATTTTGTCAAAGGTTTTCTCAGCATCTGATGAGATGATCATATAATTTTTTTCTTTGACATTGTTTATATAGTGAATTTTATTGATGGATTTTCATATATTGGACCATCCCTGCATCTCCAGGATAAAGTCTACTTAATCATGGTATATAATGTTTTTGATGCATTCCTGGAATTAGTTTTTAAGAATTTTATTAAATATATTTGTGTTGATGTTTATAGGCAAAATTAGTCTGAAGTTCTCTTTCTTTGTTGGGTCTTTGTGTGGTTTATGGTTTATGGCCTCATAGAATGAATTAGGAAGTGTTCCTTCTGTTTCTTTGTCTATGGAAGAGTATTAGTATTAGCTCTTCTTTGAAAGTCTGGTAGAATTCTATCCTAAAACCATTTGGACATTGACTTTTTTGATTGGGAAGTTTTTAATGACTACTTTTATTTGTTATGTTGGGGGTTATAGGACTGGTTAGATGCTTTACCTGATCTTGATTCAACTTTAGTATGTGGCATTATCCATTTTGTTTAGGTTATCCAATTTTGTCAACTATACGCTTTTGTAGTAGGATCTGGTGGGTTTTTTGTTTGTTTGTTTTTGCTTTTGCTTTTAATTTCCTTAGTTTCTGTTGTTATGTCTGTTATGTCTCCAATCCCACTTAGAAGTGGGGACAAAATAGTGGTGGGAGGCAGAGGGAAGGAGGGACTTGAATGTAAGAGGGGAGAGACAGGGTTAAGTCAGGCAGGATCAAGTATGGGGTGAGACAGTAGAAAAGCCTAGAGGACCAGGAGAGTGAATGGAAATATGCAGCTGCCATTGAGGGTGAGGGAAAACCTCTAGAGATTTCTAGAGACCTGAAATGGGGGAGGCTCCTAGGACTCAGTGTGAGTGGCTGTGTCAACCTGATACAGGCTGGAGAAAAAAGCTTCAGTTGAGGAAATGCCATCTTGAGATCGAGCTGTAAGGCATTTTCTCAATTAGTCATCAAGGCAGGGGAGGCACCTTGTGGGTGATACCATCTCTGTGCTGGTAGTCTTGGGTTCTGTAAGAAAGCAAGCTGAGCAAGCCAAGGGAAGCAAGCCAGTAATTATATCCTTCCATGGTCTCTGCATTAGCTGCTGCTTGTTGACCTGCTTGATTTCCAGTCCTGACTTCCTTTGGTGATGAACTGCAATGTGGAAGTGAAAGCAGAATAAACCCTTTACTCCACAGCTTGCTTCCTGGTCATGATGTTTGTGCAGGAATAGAAACCCTGACTAAGACAGTGGCCATAGCTGAATTTCCAACAGGAGAGGGAATCTAAAGAGATCACTTCTAGTAATTAGACAGGACCTGTAGCAATCAGAGGAAGGTGGACACCAACCTACCTCCATAATTTTTGACCCAGAATTGTTCCTGTCTAAAAGAAATTCCGGGAGAAAACCCAAAGCAGAGATGAAATAATTGGGACCAGCCCAAATTCAGATCCATCCCATGAGTAGGCACCAAACCCTGAAACTATGACTGAGGTTATCTTGAGCTTGCAGACAGAAGCCTAGCATGGCTGTACTCTGAGAAGCTCTAATAGCAGCTGATTTATACAGATGCAAATGCTCACAGCCAAACATTGGATTGGACGAGTTAGCAGAAGGATTGAAAGAACTCAAGGGGATGACAATTCCATAAGAAAATCTACAGCCTCAACTAACCTGGATGCCTGGGAGCTCCCATGGAGTAAGCCACCAAGAAAGAGCATTCATGGGCTGACCTGAGACCCCTGAACCATCAGACTTTCTTGTCTGGCCTCAGAGTGAGAGATATACATAATCCTGAAATGGCATGATGCCCCAGGGAATGCGGATTGCCTGGGGAGCACTGGCTTAGAGGTGAAGTAGAGCAGAGAGAGGGGAAGCACACTGTGAGGGGAGACCAGGAATGGGAACAACATTTGGGATGTAAATAAATGTTTAATTAATAGGAAGTAAAAGATTATCTGAGTACATACCAAAAGTTACAAGAATATTTACTTCAACTTTGCCATTAGTGGAACTTAAATTAATTAAGGGTAAAATAAGTAGGTTTTAAAATTTTCAAATAGGAAATTGCAAACATAATCATTATATTTTCCTTTGCCAAGATATTTATCCTGCAAGATTCAGGATCTAAGTCATCCAGATGGAGTTGTCTGATCCACCACTCACTAGCTGTTATTCCTGGGCAATATGTGTGTTAGAAAGTAGTTGCCTTGTAACAAAGTCACTGAGATTGGTAGAGTTAAATTCACATCTCTGTCCTGATATGAAATTGCTGAACACCCTTAAGACAGTTTATTAATCTCAGTCTTTCCAAAACTCTGTCTTTGTCTGTTCACCAAAATTACTATGCATTTTGGACAATTAAAATTTTAAGTAGCATACTACAAAAGTCAGCAACTGAATCAAATTCAGTATTGAGTCAGTCAGAGTGATTATTAATGTCTTTCAGAAACCTATGCCTTAACTAAGCCTACCATGCGTAATACATAAAAATACAGCTCAAAGCCAATAATAACAAGCAGAGAGAATTTTAGCATCTCTAGTAGCAATTGCCAATGTTCACAGACTCCTTCGTTATTCTAACTTTGATCAAATCCTGACTCCCTGATTAGATCTTATTTTGTAGTAATATTGCCCATTACTCTCATAGCCCAATTATTCTGTTATTGGCAGTGATTCATAACACTTATTAAAATTTATGGCTTAGTAATTCCTTTTAAATTGGAGGATTAAGAATGCCGGGTTCTCCAAACCCAGAATTAAATCTCTTCTTACCTAAAGCCTTCTAGCATAAAATCATTTGTAAAAACCTACCACACTTATTAGCATTGAGTAAGCAGCAATTTGGTTCTGCGGTTGCATAGTTTCTTAAGTGTGTAATCACTTTAAAAATGGAAAATTGTTTTCTTTTTTGTTCATTATACTTGTTCCTTGCGAGATCAGAATGTCCTTCTATATATTTCAGAAATTTGTTCTTTTCAATATTTAAGTTGTAATATCTCTTAAGTGTTTCCTTTCTTCCAAGAAAATCATTTGAAAACATTTCAGACACTATAGAAATAATAAAATACACAACGATGACACATTAATGAAAAATATTGTCTTGATTTTGCTTTTCAATCATGAAAGTGGTAAATATATGTTTAAAACATCTTTGAAATTCCCACTCTGAATATCAATCTGGAGGTTCCTCAGAAAATTGGAAATAGATCTACCTGAAGACCCAGCTATACCACTCTTGGGCTTACACCCAAAAGATGCCTCACCATGCCAAAGGGGCACATGTTCCACTGTGTTCATAACAGTCTTATTTGTGATAGCCAGAAGTTGGAAACAACACAGATGTCCCATGACAGAAGAATAGATACAGAAAATGTGGTTCATTTACACAGTAGAATACTACTCAGCTATTAGGAACAAAGAAATCCTGAGTTTTGCTGGCAAATGGATGGAACTAGAAATTATCATCCTGAGTGGGGTATGGATACTAGCCAATAATACAACAACAACAAAAGAACAGGATACTAAGATACAGTCCCCAGAACTCAAAAAGTCAATAAGCTGAAGTGCCCAAGTATGTATGTCTCATTCCCACTTGGGAGGAAAAAGAAAGCAATGGCAAGAGGGGGAGGGAGGGAGAGAGGGACCTGAGAGGGAAAATGGACAGGGTGTGTGTTGGGGGGAGAGGGGAACATGATCTGGTATTGGGTGGGGGGAAAAGGACTGAAGCCCTGAGGGCCAGCAGAAAGAATGGAAATAGGCAACCTCAGGAGGTAGAAGGTTGGGGGGACCCTCCAGAACACACCAGAGACCTGGGAGGTGAGAGACTCTCAGGACTCAAAGGGAGGGATCTTAGATGAAATGCTGGACAGTAGGGATAGGGAACTCACAGAGCCGACTTCCAGGACATCAAGTGAGAAGACAGGGCATCAAGTGAGGGATGGAGTTGTTATCCCACAGTCAAAACTCTGACCCATAATTGTTCCAGTCTGAAAGAACTGAAGAGATGGAAATGCAGAAGAGCCTGTGGAAAAGGAAGTCAAGCAACAGGCCCAAAGTGGGATCCAGCTCAATGGAAGGCCCCTAGGTCCGACACTACTACTGAGCTTAAGGAGCATTTACAATGAGGGACTATCATGACTGTCTTGGAAAAGACCCAACAAGCAGCTGAAAGGGTCAGATGCAGATATTTTCACCTAACCAATGGACAGAAGCTGCTGACCCCTGTGGTTATATTAGGGAAAAGCTGAAAGAAGTTGAGGAGGAGGATGACCCTATAAGAGTCTCAATTAATCTGGATCCCTGAGATTTCTCAGATACTAGATTGCCAATCAGGCAGCATGCACCAGCTGATATGAGACCCCCAGCACATATACAACATAGGACTGCTGGGTCTGGGTTCAGTCAGAGAAGATGTACCTAACCCTCAAGAGACTAGAGTGCCCAGGGAGTTTAGAGGTCTGGTGGGGTGGGGTTGGGGATGGGAGTAGAGACATCCTCATGGAGACAGGGGGTAGGGAAGGAGGTATAGGATGTGGAACAGTTGGAGGGTGGACTGAAAGCAGAATAAAATATGGAGTTTAAAATTAAAAAAAATAAAAAATAAAAAATAAAAAAAGAAGTAATCATGGGGGCAGAGGGAGGGAAAGAACTGGGTTCAGGGAGAAAGGGAATGGGGAAAATGCTTAGGTACTAGGGGAAGAACAAGACTGAAGCCATGATGACCAGCAGAAAGAATGAAAAAAGGCAACCTTGGTAGGTAGGAAATGTGGGGTCCCTCCAGAATGTACCTGAGACCTGGGAGGTCAGAAACTCTTAGTACTCAAAAGGAGAGACTTTGAAGGAAGTGCTCTAAAGTGGGGAGAGGGCACTTCCAGTGGAAGGACAGGCCATCAAGTGGAGGGATAGGGTTGCTATCCCATAGGTCAAAAGCTCTAACCCAGAATTGTTCCTGTCTGAAGAAACTTCAGGGACAAAATTGGAGAAGAGAATTAGAGAAAGTAGGTCCAGTAACAGGCTAAAATTGGGATCCAGCTCAAGGCGAGGCCTCAAAGCCTGACACTACTGCTCATACTATGGTGTGCTTATAGACAGAAGCCTATCATGGCTGTCCTCTGAGAAGCCAAACAAGCAGCGAAAGAAGTCAGAGGTAGATATTTACTCCTAACCAATGGAGAAGCCTGGGCAGGAATCTTTGATTGATTTGGGGAAAAGGTGGAAGAAATTGAGGTGGGCAGCCCCATGGAAAGACCACTAACCAGGCAGCATATATCAGCTAATATGAGGCCCCCCGAACACATATACAGCAGAGGACTGCCTGGTCTGGCCTCAGTGACAGAAGATGCACCTAACCCTCGAGAGACTTGAGGCCCCAGAGAGGGGACATCTGGTGGGGTAGGGGTGGAGGGGTGGGGACATCCTCTCGGGTCCGGGTTGGGGGAGGAATGGGATGGAGAGCAGTCATCAGGGGGAAAATCAGGAGGGGCATGAAGACTGGACTATCAAAATGGCTTTAAGAATTAAAAGTAAGAGAGAAAGTTTGTGATTAAAACTATGTTAATGAGCCAGGAGGTGGTGGCGCATGCCTTTAATCCCAGCACTTGGGAGGCAAAGGCAGGTGGATCTCTGAGTTCGAGGCCCGTGTGTTCTACAAAGTGAGTTCCAGGACGGCCAGAGCTACACAAAGAAACCCTGTCTCGAAAATCCAAACCAAACCAAACCAAACCAAACCAAACCAAACCAAACCAAACCAAACAAAACAAAACAAAACAAAACAAAACAAAACAAAACAAAACAAAAAAAAAACCTATGTTAATGAAATCTAAAGACAGTAAGCTTTAAGGTCTCTCAAATTATCTCAGTTATAACTACTAGACATTAAGAGTGGCTGCTTTTCATGAAATTATCAGCTAAGTACAACAAGATAATCACCTATAACTGCCTTGACATCACACAAAACAACAGAAACAAGAAATGTGGAAAAACAGTCATCATCCAGATTCATTGAGCAAGGACTGGAAGAAGCAGTGTCTTTCAGGATTGTTCTGTGGAAAGGTTCTGCAGAGAAGATAGAGTACAAGCCTGTTTTCCTGCTGAGAAAATTGCATCTAGGCAGTATTGTTAGAAAAATTGTACACCTCCATGAAGGGAGTGAAAATCTTGACTTAGTCTCTCTGAAGACTTACATAGATCAGCCTAAGTAAATAGTCAAACAGCAAGTGGAAGCTGCTTTCAAGAGCACTCTAACAGTAGTACTTCACAATGTATTCTGAACAATTCAACAATTCTTGTTGCTAGGAGAAAAGAAGAACCCGATAAAGTAAGTAAATAGACATTTCAAAGATGGAATTATGCAAAATCTCTAGTTGGGAAACAATGAACATATAACAGTACTTAGAAAGGAATCATGATGGAAATATTTGGTGGAAGGGACAGCCAATGACTGTAAGAATAAAAAGTAGGGATCAGACAGCATAAAATTTATTGAAATGGTGCTCCAGTTGATTTGAGGGTGGTCGGATTAGCTATGCTTTCTAACCAAGCATAATTCATATTACAGAAATTCTGGAAGCTTTGGCATGTAGACATAAAATGAATGGACATTTTAATTTAATTTCAGCAAACATTCTTTGACTCTGCTACATACCAAACATTATTCAGAACCACGGGAACCACAAATAGAATGACTTATGGATTTGGTTCACAGAAAATTTGTGGTGGCACACACACACACACACACACATACACACAGACAAACACACACACACACACACACACATACACACACACACACTCACATACACTCACAGAGTTTAGAAGATGCAATACTACTAAAACCTTATAAAATTTATTTAGAACATTTTGACTACTAATGCCACTTTCCAAAACCAGTGCACTCTCTCGTGACATTCCTAATGCTTATTCTTATACCCACAGATAAGTATATCTCACCACTAATACAAGAAACTTGTACTTGGAGCAGATGAAGAACATTACTGAAAGCCACAACTGGCCAAAGTACAGAGAACAGCTGACAATGGGGTCCCTCATTTCAATTGATATATCTGCAACACAAGCCCTTCACCTAAGGCTCAGGTACAAAGGTAGAAGAAAGAGGAGAAAAATTTTAAGACCCAGATATGAAAAAACATTAACTAGAGGATTGTAGCACTTATTTGTGACATGGAATCTGCACCGATACAAGACCTGAAAAATAAAGCCACCAGTTGACATGGCCTGTTGGATGGGGAATCCCACAAGGTCCCATTCCTAGATGAAGAGCTACAGGCAATGGATGATACTGAGAGGGGGAGAATTTCTTTTCCTTTGAGATTTTCCACTACCAAGGGGTTATCCATAAAACATATACATATGAGCAATACTAAATAGATTCACCAGATTTTGTATATGTACATACATATACTCAATAGGGGTAAAAGGAACAAGCATATAAATTCACACATGTGAAATTTTTACAAATTAAAATAAAATTCACTAATAGAATTTTTTCCTCAAAGCCCAGTTGGCTGAGTGAAAATTTCAATAAATGTTTAATGTATATATAATCCAATAGAGAGATCCCAGTAAGAGAGCAACTCATTCTGCATAAGGAATACTGCAAGGGTTCTATAGAGCATGACATGTGAACTTGGTTTTGTGAGATAAAATATTATTTATAAACATTCAGAAAAGGCAGAGCATCTGAGTCAGAAGTGGTAATCTACAAAATAGGTGCAAATTTTTCTGTTATGATTAGAAAATTGTATTTGATGTGGTTTGCTGAACTACAAATTGCATACAGATATGGAAAGTTTTGTGGGTGATCATGATGTAAACTTGTAAATTGAAGCCAGATTCTAAATAATGACTTGCATTCTCACAAAGTCTATTTAACTTACATAAATGGAGATTTGAGCAATTTATTAGTTTCTGTATAAATTCTTAATATTTTGAATGGTCAAATTTTTAGGATACTTTAATCACAACTAACCATGTGGCAAACTCTGGTAAGTACTAGAACACAATTTAAGTAAGAAAAAAAGCCTAATTTTATGTGGAAAATATAGTCTACTTTTGGTAATAAGTGGTTAATGATATGAAAATAAGAAAATGTACACCTAACTATAATATAACTTTAATTAGCAAATATTCATTAAACATCTCTGGATGTACATTGTAATTTAAACTAGACAAAAAGACCAGGTTTTGTAATACCAGCGCTGGAGAGAAAGAAACAAGGAATTTTTCCCCTTGTGTAAAGGTCTTCTTTTCCCTTCTTTCTAGAGTTCAGTGGCTATTCTACTCTACAAGCTCCAGGCCAATGATTTATGAGCAAGAAAGTAGATATCAGAAAATGTTTATAGACGAACTTCAGGGGTTGTCCTGTGACCTTTATAAATATGCCCTCAGATGTACATGTAAACTTTAACACTCACATGCACCCACAGACACATGAGCACACACACATATATACACAAAAAAAGGAGGCAAAGGTTTTTGCACCATATACTTATATTGACTGTGATGTCTGTGTGTATACATATATATGTATATACATACATATATGTATATACCACTGGTGTCACATTTTGCACATATATACATATATGCACATAAAACTATAATATTAATTAGCAAATAATTGTTAAACATCTCTGGGTGTACATTGTGATCTAAACTAGACAAAACAAACCAAGTTTAGTAATATCAGCACTGGGGAAAAAGAAACAAGGGTACATATACACATATGTACATACATATATATATATATATATATATATATATATACATACACATATATGCATGTGTACCAGAATATTTTGTGTATACATACATATATATATATATATATATATGTATACACAAATTTGAGTATATATATGTATACACAAATATATATGTATGTATATATATATATATATATATATACACACAAAATATGACACCAGAGATTCAATAAAGCACCATAGAAACATGGCTATTTTTAATAGAATCATCAGAAAATAGGTCTAATAAAAATCAAAGAGAAACTCTGAGCAGAGCTTTTTTGAAAAGCGAAGAGTCCAATGAGTCCAATAAGCATAGTGCAAGAAAGCTTCCAAGAGTGGAGAGTTGTGGTACTTATAAAATCGGTCAATGAAATCAAGGGTGAGGATGAGAGTTTATTCTAGAATATCAGCTCCATTATTAGTTCACATAGTTAAAAGGCTATGTTCCTGGGCTTCCTACAGCAGAAGTGACCTGATGTGCTTTCATTATTTTGCACAATACATATGGTGTTTTGAAAATAATGAGAGGGAAGGCCCTTTTTGCCAGGGAGGTTTGATGCCCCAGCGTAGGGGGATGCTGAAGCAGTGGGGCAGGAGAGTGTGAGTGGGTGGGGGAGTACCCTCAAACAGGCAAAGGGGAGCAGCGAGGAGGAGGGCAGATGTGGGATGGGGGATTAGTGGAGGGGTAACCAGAAAGTCAGATATCATTTGAGATGTAAACAAATGGAATAATTAATAATAATAATAATAATAAAGAAAGAAGAAAGGAGAGAAAGGCATACAAAAAGCAAAACAAATGGAGGTATAATGGTGATTGTTACTACAATAATGTTAGAGATGAAATGCTCTTCAGATTTGTTGCAACAGTATACCTATACTGTCCTCTAAGAAGCTCCAGAAGCATCATAGAAGAGCAGACTATAAGAGGCAGCATATAAGGAGGGCTGTGAAATGCTGTATTCTGGGGAAGACACAGCCAATATGAATGTGATTCCCACCAGCTGTAGCTTTCTGAATCAAGCCTGCCTACAACTAACTCTCTTACCAGACAATCCAAGACAAGATATAGACTCCTAGGAGTTTATAACTTCCTGGTAAACTACACAGTACTGATGGTTCACCAGAGTACTGAGGGGAAGGGATGACATTTTCTTTAATGGCTATACCAGCTGATGTTCCCAGCACAATCCTATGGATTGTTGGCAAATGCATGTTTAAATTCTATAGGTCACAAAAAGACATGAGTGGAGAAAGAGACTTATAGGAAGAGAATGAAGGCAATCTCTGTAACTGAACATATCCAATTGTTGTTAACACAGAGAGGTGGATTTATTGGTAGGATTTTAAAATAAGTTTTCTTCTGATTAAATATTTTAGTAAGTAAGAACCAAGATAATAAAGAAGAAGAAGAAGAAGAAGAAGAAGAAGAAGAAGAAGAAGAAGAAGAAGAAGAAGAAGGATGTGCAAAATAGTTATGTAAAAATTTAAGAATGTATCATCATTAAGTAAAAGTACAGTACTCTGGCAATGCTAGGGGGATTGAGATTCTAGGCAATGAATTTAATTTGAGACCAGAAAACACATTTCATTGGATTTCTTCTAAAATATTTTCCTGTAAATCTATTTAACTGGTATCATAATGGAGCAGGTAACAAATTACTTTTAAATGTATTACAGTTGCTAAAAAGCATACACACACACATATATGTCCTAGAGAAATGCACCATTTGCAATGTCTAAAACCATAAGACTCCACACAATATTCTATAAATGGCATCACCATTTCATTTATTTATTTATTTATTTGTTATATTTTATTTGATATATTCTATATTTACAATTCATTTCCCCTTTTCTGGTTCCCCACCCCAAAAGTCCCTCATGCCCTTTTCCCTCCCCCTGCTCCCTCATCCACCCCCTCCCAACTCCCTGTTCTTGTACTCCCCCACAATGATGCTTTGGCCCATTCTAGCACCAGTGTCCACTCCTTTCTTCTTGTCAGACATACTTGGTATGTGATTTATGTCTTTGGAGTTCCAAGATTCTAGGCTAATATCCACTTATCAGTGACTGCATACTATGGGTATACTTTTGAGACTGGGTCACCTCACTTAGTATGATGTTCTCCAGCTCCATCCATTTCTCTAAGAATTTCATGAATTCATTGTTTCTAATGGCTGAATAGTACTCCACATCTGGGTTCTTTCCAGCTTCTAGCTATTATATATAAGGCTGCTATGAACATAGTGGAGCATGTATCCTTATTGCATGCTGGGGAATCTTCTGGGTATATTCCCAGGAGTGGTATGGCTGGGTCTTCCGGAAGTATCACGTCCAGTTTTCTGAGGAACCACCAGACTGATTTCCAGAGTGGTTGTACCAGCTTGCATTCCCACCAGCAGTGGAGGAGTGTTCCTCTTTCTCCACATCCTCACCAACACCTGATGTCTTCTGAGTTTTTAATCTTAGCCATTCTGACTGGTGTGAGGTGAAATCTCAGGGTTGTTTTGATTTGCATTTCCCTAATGACTAATGATTTTGAACATTTTTTAAGGTGTTTTTCGGCCATCCGAATTTCTTCAGGTGAAAAGTCTATGTTTAGCTCTGTACCCCATTTTTGGATAGGGTTATTTGGTTTTCTGGGGTCTAACCTCTTGAGTTCTTTGTATACATTGGATATTAGCCCTCTGTCGGATGTGGGGTTGGTGAAGATCTTTTCCCAATTTTTTGGTTGCCGATTTATCCTTTTGACAGTGTCTTTTGCCTTACAGAAACTTTGTAATTTTATGAGGTCCCATTTGTCTATTTTTGCTCTTAGAGCATAAGCAATTGGTGTTCTGGTCAGGAATTTTCCCCCTGAGCCAATGTCCTCAAGGGTCTTCCCCAGTTTCTTTTCTATTAGTTTTAGTGTGTCTGGTTTTATGTGGAGGTCCTTGATCCACTTGGAGTTGAGCTTAGTGCAAGGAGAAAAGAGTGGATCAATTCTCATTCTTCTGCATGTTGACCTCCAGTTGAGCCAGCACCATTTGTTGAAAAGGCTATTTTTTTCCACTGGATGTTTTCAGCTCCTTTGTCAAAGATCAATTGGCCATAGATGTGTGGGTTCAATTCTGGATCTTCGATCCTATTCCATTGATCCGCCTCCCTGTCACTGAACCAATACCATGCAGTTTTTAACACTACTGCTCTGTAGTATTGCTTGAGGTCTGGGATATTGATTCCCCCAGAAGTTCTTTTGCTGTTGATGATAGTTTTAGCTATCCTGGGTTTTTTGTTATTCCAGATGAATTTGAGAATTGCTCTTTCTAACTCTATGAAAAACTGAGTTGGGATTTTGATGGGGATTGAGTTGAATCTGTATATTGCTTTTGGCAAGATTGCCATTTTAACTATATTAATCCTGCCAACCCACGAGCATGGAAGATTTTTCCATTTTCTGAGGTCTTCTTCAATTTCCTTCTTCAGAGACCTGAAGTTTTGGCATATAAATCTTTCACTTGTTTGGATAAAGTCACACCAAGATACTTTATATTGTTTGTGACTATTGTGAAGGGTGTCATTTCCCTAATTTCTTTCTCAGCCTGCTTATCCTTTGTGTATAGGAAGGCTACTGATTTGCTTGAGTTGACTTTATAAGCAGCCACTTTGCTGAAGTTGTTTATCAGCTGTAGGATTTCTCTGGTGGAGTTTTTTGGGTCACTTAAGTATACTATCATATCATCTGCGAATAGTGATACCTCAACTTCTTCCTTTCCGATTTGTATCCCTTTGACTTCCCTCTGTTGTCGAATTGCTCTAGCTAGTACCTCAAGTACTATATTGAAGAGATATGGTGAGAAGGGATAGCCTTGTCTAGTCCCTTATTTTAGTGGGATTGCTTCAAGTTTTTCTCTGTTTACCTTGATGTTGGCTACTGGTCTGCTGTATATTGTTTTTACTATGTTTAGATATGGGCCTTGAATTCTTGTTCTTTCCAAGACTTTTAGCATGAAAGGATGCTGAATTTTGTCAAATGCTTTTTCAGCATCTAATGAGATGACCATGTGGTTTTTTTCTTTGAGTTTGTTTATGTAGTGGATTACGTTAATGGATTTCCATATATTGAACCATCCCTGCATCCCTGGGATGAAGCCAACTTGATCATGGTGAATGATCGTTTTGATGTGTTCTTGGATTCGGTTGGCAAGTATTTTGTTTAGTATTTTTGCATCGATATTCATAAGAGAAATTGGCCTGTAGTTCTCTTTCTTAGTTGGATCATTGTGTGGTTTTGTTATCAGGGTAATTGTGCCTTCATAGAATAAGTTAGGTAGTGTTCCTTCTGTTTCTATTTTGAGGAATAGTTTGAAGAGTATTGGTATCAGGACTTCTTTGAAGGTCTGATAGAATTCTGTACTAAAACCATCTGGTCCTGTACTTTTTTTGGTTGGAAGACTTTCTGTGACCCCTTCTATTTCTTTTGGGGTTATGGGTCTATTTAGATGATCTATTTGATCCTGATTTAATTTTGGTATTTGGTAATTGTCTAGGAAATTGTCCATTTCCTCCAGATTCTCCAGTTGTATTGAGTATAGGTTTTTGTAGTAGGATCTGATGATTTTTTGAATTTCCTCAGTTTCTGTTGTTATATCTCCCTTTTCATTTCTAATTTTGTTAATTTGAATACTGTCTCTGTGCCCTTTGGTAAGTCTGGCTAGGGGTTTATCTATCTTGTTGATTTTCTCAAAGAACCAGCTCCTGGTTTTGTTGATTCTTTGTATGGTTCACTTTGTTTCAACTTGATTGATTTCAGCCCTGAGTTTGATGATTTCCTGTCTTCTACTCCTCCTGGGTGAAATTGCTTCTTTTTGTTCCAGAGCTTTCAAGTGCGCCATTAAGTTGCTTGTATATGCTCTCTCCTGTTTCTTTTTGGAGACACTCAGGGCTATGAGTTTTACTCTAAGCACTGCTTTCATTGTGTCCCATAGATTTGGGTATGTTGTGCCTTCATTTTCATTAAATTCTAAAAAATCTTTGATTTCTTTCTTTATTTCTTCCTGGACTAAGGTATCATTGAGTAGAACATTGTTCAGCCTCCACGTGTATGAGGATTTTCTGTTGTTTTTGTTGCTATTGAAGAACACTCTTACTTCATGGTGATCTGATAAGAGGCATGGGATTAGTTCGATCTTTTTATATTTGTTGAGGTCTGTCTTGTGACCAATTATATGGTCGATTTTGGAGAAGGTACCATGAGGAGCTGAGAAAAAGGTATAGTCTTTTGCTTTGGGTGAAATATTATATATATATATATATATATATATATATATATATATATATATATGTTAAATCTAATTAGTCCAAAGGTTCGATGAGTTTCTCCGTGTCCCTGTTGAGTTTCTGTTTTCCTGATTGGTCCACTGAGGATAGTGCAGTATTGAGGTCCCCCACAATTATTGTGTTAGGTGCAATGTGTGCTTTGAGCTTTAGTAAAGTTTCTTTTACAAATGATGGTGCCCTTACATTTGGAGTGTAGATGTTTACAATTGTGAGTTCTTCTTGGTGGATTCTTAAATCTTCAAATATATTAACATCTTGAAGCCTATATCTCAGAAAGTATAAAACAAATTTTATATTACTTCACATGAAGAGGTACAAAAAAATTGCTTAGGAAATAATATATGTACAGACAAAAGCAATGGCATTTTACTGATTCAAGAGCTTTGCAACCTTCAAAAACACCCTGGTGAGGAGTAGACAAGTCTGGTTTTTTAAGGGAAAAAATCCATGTTTTCTCTTTTAGATGTCATGTTAATAATTTTCTTTCCATGAAAAAAAAAAGGATGGTATTGCCAGTTATTTCCCTGAAGAATCCTTTAGGAAATAAGTGTTCCACTCCAAAAAATTCTTTTCATATGGCAAGATTAGATCAGTTTCATTCATTCCCATCACCCTTGGCAATCCCCCTAGAGCTTTTGGGGGGTAGGGGGGAAGTGGAAATTGAGTAATGCAACAATGGCTTTAGCTTTTTCATAATAGGCTCATGATTCTCTATAGTCTTCATTTTTCCATCCAAAGCTCTCAGAATGGAATGGCAATTTCAAAGCCAGGAAATAACATGCATTTGATGAAATAGATTTTCATTATTTGACTTGAAAATAAGATCTTTGGTCATAAGGTAAAAATGTCTACATTTCTTTGCCATCAGTTAACATCCTACACTGTCACATAATTTCATACAAATCTTTATTATATTTAAACACACACTCTTTTGTGTCATCACTAATGTTATTTATACTCTAAAATATGCCCTTGTTTTTTTTTCCAAATATTTGATAGGTATTGCAATAAAACAAAATGATTCAGAAAAGTCAAAGACAAGAAAACTCCAAAAGCTATATTGAATATGCATCATTAGTTACATTATCTAAAGTTTGATATAGTATATAATCCCAAGACAAATCACCAATAAGCAGGCAAGGGGGAGAGGAAAGAAAAAGAAATGAATTACGAGGCAACAATAGGAGCAGAACAATTTAATATATTATAATCTGAAACTTAGTTTTGTGAATATGTTATAGTTTTGTGAATACGTTATAGTTTTGTGAATATGTTAAAGTTCTGTAAATATGTTACAGTTTTGTGAATATGTTATAATGAAGAGTTGCACAATTATTTTGGTCTAGCCAACATTTTCATGTTTATATTTTTAATGCCATACTTAATAAACAGAATCTAAAGGAGAGTACATGTGATTTAACTCTATATATGACATACTGCACAAAAGCTTATAGAATGCTGTTCGGTTTGAAGCCAGAGGTGTCAAAGACAGTTTTCTTTCAAAAATTTTCAGTATGTACACCATAAGACCTGCATCATTAACTTAAATTAATGATGCATTTAAAGCTTTTATCATTCTCATTGTTTCAATATCTTACTTGTAGATTAAAAATGTACTACTGAGATACATACCTAGCTGTACTGTTTTGCTTTTTGAGTATAATATTAAGTGTATGATACTTTATCATAATCATTACCAAAATCTATGTCATTATGTTTAATATTTACATAGCATTATATAAAATAAAAGAACCAACATATTGCCAACAACATTCTCATTGATTGGTTTGCTGTCACTTCAGTTCTCATTATTCTAAATCGTTTAACCATTAAAAATAAGTAGCTTACATATATGTTAATATATAGAAATACATGTCTATACACGTTTATCTGAATATATACATACAATGGCATACAATTGTATAGATATGTGTATTTACCCAGATGGGTTTAACTTTTTCTCAGCTTTACTAAATTCTCATTGGGTTTACTCACAATTATAGGAGCAAGTCTTTCTTTTTCTTTTTCTTTTTTTTTTTAGCTCCTTTAGTTAAGAAAACTTGTCATTATAAGTTCTTGGTTCTTTGTAATATTGGATACCATTTTTTCTGAGTTCTGTTATATGAATGTGCTATGTATGTGGGTGGAGAGAGCTGTATTGGGGTGCTATGCCACCTCTCAGGAACTTGACATTGACCAAGGTGAAGTTCCTCTCTTAGCCTTCCAGTGAGAATTCCTATGCTAGCCATAATCCTGCTCCACCTAGGGTAGAGCTCTCAGACCAAGCCCATTGTTCTCCAAGGACCTGCAGTTCCTTAAGGCACCAGCCACCTGCCAAGCAAGCAAACCAGTTCTGCAGACCTGTTTCCAGCCTTTGGGGGAAGGGTCTTCCCCCACCTATATAAACTCAAAGATCTCCATTAAACTTTGAGCCTTGAACAGAAAATTCATCTTGGCTCCATGTTTCCCTCTTCATTCCATTTATATCCCCAGCTTTCCTTCTGGGGAACCCGGTAACCCCTTCAATGTAGCTGTGGGTGACTACAGGTGTGTATCTGTGTATATATGTATGGACATGCATGTGGAAGCCAGAGATTAAAGTCAGACATTTTCTTTTATTACACTTTTTACTTTAAATATTGAGGCAAGGCCTCAATCTGGTACCCAAAGCTGACTGATTCAACTAGCCAACTTGATACGGGGATCCCTTGTGTATATCTCCCAAATACGAATATGTTTGGGCCATGTGACATTTCTGTGACATCCCAACATTTGTCCTAGTGCTTTCACAGATGTTTTATACAATAATTTACCAATCTCTTTGTGCTGTTTTTTTATTTTTTTGTTATTATTTTGTTTGTCTGTTTTTTTGTTGTTGTTGTTGTTTTTGTTTTGTTTTGTTTTGTTTTGCCAATTCTCTAACATAACTGAAAATGCCCTGATGAAGCAGGTTTCAATAGCACCCCAGATGCAAAATGAGTCCCCTATTTGGTGAGACTTACAAGTAAAAGATCAAAGAGCAAAAGATATAGTATCATGAAATCTGGTGCTCAAATTATAACAGGAAGTCATTTGAAAAGTAATGGGAGTCACATGAATTCCAAGTGGTTTCACTCCATGTCCAACTTCTTTTTTTTTTTAATTTTTATTTTCTATATTCTATGTTTACATTCCAAAGGCTTTCCCCTTTCCCAGTTACCCCCCACCATATGTCCCATAATTCTTCTCCCCCCCATGCTATTCCCCACTCATCCCCCCCCCACGATTTCTCTGTTCTTGGTCTACAATAATGGATCCAATCTTTACAGGCCCAGGGTCCTCTCCAACTTCTAATGGCTGAAGCTCCGGCTTCTCCTTCTCCCTCAAGGTTATTTTTATACAGAAAACAAAATATGAACAACCTCAAAATTGAAAACAATTTACCTTCTATTTATTTGTTTGTTTGTTTATACAACATACTTTCTAGCTCTTCTCAAAAGTATGAAGTCTCAAAATATGTATGGTTTCTTTTCTTCCTGTCCTAGAGTTTGTGGAATAGCATATTTCAATACAAGTGGTTTTGGAGGACACTTGGCATAGTGGTCTGAAGTGATGGTAGGGTAACACTTGCTCATGGAAACAGCTTTTCAATAAGCTCAAACAATATATAAAAATTTATCTATACATTATACATTGTAGGAAATGTGTCCTAGATTGTTGGTGTGTTAATAATAGTGAGCTCATAATTATTCTGATAGCTGGAACTGGGCACGGAATGATTATAAATAAATTATTATATAAATCTCTCTCTCTCTCTCTCTCTCTCTCTCTCTCTCTCTGTGTGTGTGTGTGTGTGTGTGTGTGTGTGTGTGTGTGTGTGCACAAACACGTTCATAGGTGAACCTGCGAATGGAGTATTAATTTAGTACTTCTCTCGACTATGACTTTTATTTTCTACTTTATTGTCATGTTTTAAAGAACACTGTCTTCTACAAAACAAGGGAGATTGTAGGTCTTGTTAGGCTAATTAGCCAATTATCTAGGTTTTTTCCTTTCTTATCATCTTAGTGACAGGATTATAGATGTGAACTGCTGGTCTGGACTTTCTACTGTGGTGCTACAGATCTGAACAGCTAAACACTGCTCCTTAATGTATCCACTGCAAGAAAATTCAATCACTGGGTGATTTTTTAAGCCCCTTCTGAATACTGTTCATGAAGGAAGGAAATCCTTCAATGATTTGAACTTTGCTCTTTAATGATTTCACTACAAAGAAATTCAATCTGAACACTGAGTGATTTGTTAAGCCCCTTCTAAACACTGTTCATGGGAGAAGGAAGTCCTTCAGTGAGATTGAAAATCCATAGAACACTCACTAAGAGGGAGTACTTGGGGTTCATTAAGAGCAAACTCTTCCCAAAAGGTTCCTTCAACTTCAGGTACATGATAGACAGGAGCAAGGGTAAAAGGTAGCTGCTTGAGGAGTATCTCAACGTTCTATGGACAGAACAAGAACCATTTTTCTTTTCTTTTTTTCTTTCTAGAAAATCCTAATTTTTAATAATTATTTTTATTAGATATATTCTTTATTTACATTTCAAATGATTTACCCTTTCCAGGATCCCCCTCCCCAAAAGTCCCATAAGCCCTTTCCCTCCCCCTGTTCCCCAATCAACCCCGTCCCACTTTCCTGTCCTAGTATTCTCCTCCACTACTGCACTGAGCCTTTCTAGGATTAGGGGTCTCTTCTTCCTTCTTCTTGTGCATCATTTGATATGTGAATTGTTTCTTGGGTATTCCAAGCTCTGGGCTAATATCCGCTTATCAGTGAGTGCATACCATGTGTGCACAATGAGTACATATCACTGTGATTGTGAATGAGTCACCTCACTCAGGATGTCATTCTACAATTCCACCCACTTGCCTAAGAATTTTATGAATTCATTGTTTTTAATAGCAGAGTAGTATTCCATAGTGTAAATATACCACGTTTTCTATATCCATTTCTCCATTGAGGGACATCTGGGTTCTTTCTGACTTCTGGCAATTATAAATAAGACTGCTATGAACATATTGGTGCATGTATCCTTATTACATGCTGGAGAATCCTCTCCACATATGCCCAGAAGTGGTATAATGGACCTATGGTAGTATTATTCCCAGTTTTCTGAGGAACCACCAGACTGATTTCCAGAGTGGTTGTACCAGCTTGCAAATCCACGAGCAGTGGAGGAGTGTTCCTCTGTCTCCATGTCCTCACCAGCACCTGTTTTCTCCTGAGTTTTTGATCTTAGCCATTTTGACTGCTTTGAGGTGAAATCTCAGGGTTGTTTAGATTTGAATTTCCCTGATGACTAAGGGTGTTATACATTTCTTTAGGTATTTCTCAGCCATTTGATATTCCTTAGGTAAAAATTCTTTGCTTAGCTCTGTACCCTATTTTTTAATAGGATTATTTGGCTCTCTGGAGTCTAACTTCTTGAGTTCCTTGTATATCTTGGATATCACCCCTTTGACGGATATAGGGCTGGTAAAGATCTTTTCCCAATTTGTTGGTTGTCCTTTGACAGTGTCCTTTGCCTTATAGAAACGTTGTAATTTTAAGAGGTCCCATTTGTCTATTCTTGGTCTTAGAGCATAAGCTATTGGTGTTCTATTCAGAAACTTTCCCCCTGAGCCAATGTCCTCAAGGTCTTCCCCAGTTTCTTTTCTATTAGTTTCAGTGTGTGGCTTTATGTGGAGGTCCTTGATCCACTTGGAGTTAATCTTAGTACAAGGAGTTTATTCAATGAGTGTCACTAGTTATTGTAACAACAAATTGGCCTACATGGTGGTGGTGGTGGTGGTGGTGGTGGTGGTGGTGGTGGTGGTGTTGGTGGTGGTGGTGGTAGTGGTGGTAGAGGAAGAGGAGGAAGAGGAGGAAAAGGAGGAGGTAGTGATCGTGGTATGTGTATAAGTGAGTGTGTGTGTGTGTGTGTGTGTGTGTGTGAGAGAGAGAGAGAGAGAGAGAGAGAGAGAATGCATGTTTGAACTTTCAATTTTTGTCTCATTTTCTAAGAGCTAGAAAATCCATAAATTTGAGTGGATATGGAGCAGAGAATGATCAAGTAGAAAATGGAGAAAACAAAAGATATGTTCAAAATTTATTACTTGAAATTTTCAAGAAATTAGTAAAATTATAAAAAACAATTATCTTACAAATAAATAAGAAAAGGCATATGTATACATATATATACATATAATAACATATGTATATATTATAGTTGCATATGCATAATATTGTACTTATTTCATTATTTATTTTAAATATTAATTTTACTTTAAAGTGTTAGAAGCGATCTTTTAAAAACATCAACTGATTTTATACTGCTTTTCTGTTTTCAGTTTCTTATAAACACATCTTTTCTCCTTATGTTAATATAGATTCAGGAAAAATTATGAAACACTAATTTACAATACATTTTTGGAAACAATGGTTTTCAGTATTACAGAAGAATGCACAGTAACCTACCACTAAACTCACCAGACTATCCAGCTAATTTTAAATTATTAATATTATCTGAAGAATATTCATATCACATCTACTGGCATTAAAACAGACTAGACAATTAATAAAGTGAGTTTCTTTAATGAATTTTGATGAGTTCTACATAACCTTGAGGAAGATCATACTAGCATTCTATTAAGAAAACCCCACTTCTGCCATAACAGGAAACCTTATAGCTTCTGGAGCTTTAAGTCTTATAATCTCTGTAGCTGGGAAGAAAGAGTAATTTGAACAGAACAGCTCCTGAGGACCTTATCCCTGAAATCAGGAGCTTCGTTTACAGCCAAGGGCATTGCAGTATTCATCCTTTTATCTCCATCATCATCATCACCACCAACACCATCATCATCATCATCATCATCAGCAGCAGCAGCAGCAGCAGCAGCAGCATGAGTAACTCAAAACAGGTAAATATCCCAATGCAATGAGAAAGCTGAATATAAACCTTTAAGTCTTCAACAAGGCTTATAAGGCTCATAAGGCTTCAATAAGACTTCCTTGCAAATATGCACACACAAAGTTTTCAGATGTCATCATCCTACTTAAGTAGGATGATTTTAAATGTTTATAAACATTTCAGTAGTACATGGAGATCTCTCCACTTTTGTGTAAATTTTAATCTTCTTTCAATCTTATTACCTTTTCAAGTAAAAAATGTATAAAATCAATCACTACTTTTAAATGTTTCAGAGTATTAGTTCAGCATATGTTGTTATATTTCCAAACAAGCATTTCTATAACTCTCTAAAAATCCAGTGAACAATATATTTCTACCAAACTGCTTGGCTGTGTGAATCATGTTATGACTTGAAGTCCTAATTCCAAGGCAATTCAGAGTTCCTAGAAATGCTGTTCTAAGAACGTAATCTCTGATTTACCTATTGTTTCCACTCATGCTAAGTGTAGAATCATACTTTAGTCATTGATTGAGAAATAAACCATGATAGCACTTTTCTCTATATCACTTTAATTAAATTGGGCCTCGGTTTGCTAGTAAATAGCCTATTCTTGTTATTGAGTAAAGCATGTCTATGTAGTTATATTAGTTATATAATATTTAATCCAGTTTCACTTTTTAAAATTTATTAATTTCATTTTACATGTGTTAGTGTTTACATGCCTGTATATTTGTACATCATGTGAGTGCCTATGTTCATACAGACTAGGGGAAGATGTGGATTTCTTACATATAATGTTATGGACTATTTCAAGTTGTTTTATGTATGCTTAAAAACACATGCAGCTCGTTTGCAAGAATAGCAAGTGCTATTAATGGCTGAGCCATCATTTAGCCCCTCAATTTCTTTTTGTCATGTGTAAAATTCAAAATATATTCAGTAATATTTTTGTGTGACTCTCCTGGTATTTACATGTTGAAAATAGCAAGCACACCAAGACATTTTTGAGAAAATATACATGAATCTTTTTTTTTCTTTACAATATGTTGGTAAATGAACATAATATATGCAGGTTCTAGAATGACTGGGCAAGGCCATCTTTGACTTAATTACTATCTGTAAAATAATTGTGGTGTTCTTTAACTGTTAACAAAAATAGGAAAAGAGGTGCTATTGTTTTTAAAGTCACTAAATGCTATTTTCTGTCAGATTTAGTTAACATACTGTCACTTTGTGGTAGAATTATATTTCAGTGAAATGAGAAGATGACAGAAATTAGAATAGCAGCTGGTGCGTGTTCAAGTAAGAATCTTTGATGTCACAAAAATGACATTCCATAAATAGTTGTTTTAAACCCAAGGAGCAAGCAAGACTGAGACTTAAGATAAATCTTAAGTAAGTATAGTTAATTTTAGACTAGATTATATCTAAAAGAGTCTCTATTTCTTTGTGAGCTTATTTTGTATTACAGGTCTTTTCAATGTGTATGTCTTGCATCAGTTGTGTCAACAGTGTCTTTTCAATAACCTTTATGTTTCTGTGTATTCTAAACACCCGGCCCACATTTATTTCCCTTACCAGAATGCAAACTAATTCCATAATTGCATAAATTGAATCTTTTTATTTTGACACAAAGAATGTCATTTCACATGTACTTATGTGTGAGTAAAGCAAGCATGGACAATATTAATCATATGCTTCTTCCTGTCTGCTCACCTATAGCAGTGATATAGTCCTATATTGCAATTCCTATAGGCATCAGGAAGAAGCATTTTCCATAGCAGAATATTAAATATCTAGCAAAAGTGGAGATTAATTTCTACCCATAAATATTCTCTTATGGTGTGAGGGCTCCTTGTCCAACAGACAAAGGTAACATGTTTTTATTATTACATTCAATCTAAAAGGCAGTGCCACTCTCTAACAAACTGTGCATGTGAATATCCATACATAAATTACGTTAGAACTATACCATCAAAAGATCCAAGAGAATGGTTACAAAGTAGAACATTACCTTTAGAATTCCAAATACTGACATAAGAACAAGCCTGAGAATGCTACAGATCTCTCAAAGATGAGAACCTCTATTGGTTTTACACACACACACACACACACACACACACACACACACACACACACACACACATATATATATATATATATATATATATATATATATATAATTAAAATATTGACAGAGAAAGTATCTAAATGCTATGAAGAAATCATTCCCTCCAAACTCAAACAAGCAGTACTCTGCGTCTATGATGTTCCCTTCAGGAGATGGAGGCACCTTCATGACTGTTGAGGATAGAATTTCAAACTTGGGGATGGGCAAGACCTACTGAGTGCTCCTCACTCAAATTGCTACCTGTATGAATTTCACAACAGAATTCTTATTGCATTCAGTTTTACCACTTTCCTCAGGAAAATGCATAGACCTGAGAAAGATACTAGTTATGTGGGTTTTGGTTCACTTACCTGAAATCTGATGTAAGATTCCCACATCTAATGTGATGCAGAGGTTGTCATAAAATCTTGGGGTTGAAATAAGAGTTTCAAAATCGTTTCCTTAAAAACAAAAAAAAACTGAGTAAACTTTTCATGGGAAAGAGTGAAATTAATTTTATAGACAAAGAAATATTGCTATAGTTTCTATTATTGTTTTTATTTATTCTTCCTTCTTGTATGAATAGTAGAAAGCTTTGCCAGTTAATCAGTTTCCAGCTTACTTCTTGTGGTTTTTAACCATCTGATTTCCTTTGGCTATAGTATATAACATGGTATTTTGTGTGCTAAGTCCAAGCTAATGGTACTCTATTATAACAAACATCTCATTTTAGATAAACTCAAACTACTCATTAACACTAAATTGTCTCCTCTTTATTTATTTAAAGTCTTAAAGCCTCAATTTAAGAGACATTTTTGGGGAAAAGAAATTGTTATCCCTGAGTGGTAATTTCCTGAGTTAACTCAGAGGCTATTTGATCATTGACCTAGTGGATCATAAAAGTAAATACAATATCTTTCTACCCAGATGCTGAATTCTTAGACTACTCATAATATCCAAAAAAGGCAAACCTCAATATTACAGCTTCTTGTTTCAATGTCCGGGATCCACTATTTACTGTCTCTGCTCCTCCAAAGAGATTGGGTCACATTTCCAGCTCTGCCCTCTGCATCACTCTGTGCTCTGGCTGATGCCACTCTACTGTTCCTGCTGTTCTTGCTGTGCATTACATTTTGTATTTTTCCTTTCTAAGTTTGCTATGCTTGATGGCTTTGAAATAGCACAGTCATATATACATTTCTCCATAAATCAGCATTAAATCTTTCTGTTCACTGTAGGTATTCAGCAAATTAATTCAATGTCTTGTGAATTATAGTTACCCATAATATCAACTAAGACAAACTTGGACATATATTTATTTTATAAAAATATGTATTAAAACATTTCTAAAAAAATAAACCATTTCTTTTTTTTATTCGATATATTCTTTATTTACATTTATTCCTTCCCCCTGTTCCCCCATCCACCCTTCCCTGTTCTGGTATTCCCCTACACTGCTACACTGAGCATTTTCAGAAACAGGGGCTACTCCTTCCTTCTTCTTGGACATCATTTGATATGTGGATTCTGTCTTGGGTATTCCAAGCTTCTAGGCTAATATCCACTTATCAGTGAGTGCATACCATGAGTGTTCTTTTGAGACTGGGTTATCTCACTTAGGATGATGTTCTCCAGTTCCATCATTTGTCTAAGAATTTCATGAATTCATTGTTTCTAATGGAAGAATAATACTCCATTGTGTATATACACCACATTTTTTTTATCCATTCCTCTGTTGAGGGACATCTGTGTTCTTTCCAGCTTCTTGCTATTGTGAATAGGGCTGCTATGAACATAGTAGAGCATGTATCCTTATGACAAGCTGAGGAATCCTCTGGGTATATGCCCAGGAGTGGTATAGCAGGGTCCTCTGGAAGTATCGTACTCAATTTTCTGAGAAACTGCCAGGCTGATTTCCAGAGTGGTTGTACCAGCTTGCAATCCCACCAGCAGTGGCAAAGTGTTCCTCCTTCTCCACATCCTCGCCAACACCTGCTATCTCCTGAGTTTTTAATCTTAGTCATTCTGACTGGTGTGAGGTGAAATCTCAGTGTTGTTTTGATATCCATTTCCCTAATGACTAATGATATTTAACATTTCTTACGGTGCTTCTCAGAGATCCAAATTTCTTCAGGTGAAAATTCTTTGTTTAGCTCTGTACCCCATGTTTTAATAAGGTTATTTGGTTTTCTCTATCGCTATTTGCAGGGGATATAATAGTATACTTAAGTGACACAAAAAAAACTCCACCAGAGAACTCCTGCAACTGATAAACAACTTCAGCAAAGTGGCTGGTTATAAAATCAAATCAAGCAAATCAGTAGCCTTCCTATATTCAAAGGATAAGCAGGCAGAGAAGGAAATTAGGGCAATGACACCCTTCACAATAGCCACAAAAATATAAAGTATATTAGTGTAACTGTAAACAAACAAGTGAAAGATCGGTATGACAAGATCTTCAGGTCTCTGAAGAAGGAAATTGAAGAAGACCCCAGAAAATGGAAAAATATTCCATGCTCTTGGATTGGCAGGATTAATATAGCAAAAATAGCCATCTTGACAAAAGCAATACACAGATTCAATGCAATCCCCATCAATATCCCAACTCAGTTCTTCATAGAGTTAGGAAAAGCAATTCTCAAATTCATCTGGAATAACAAAAAAACCAGGATAGCTGAAACTATTCTCAACAGTAAAAGAACTTCTGAGGGAATCAGTATCCTGGACCTCAAGCAATACTACAGAGCAGTAGTGTTAAAAACTGCATGGTATTGGTACAGTGACAGGCAGGTGGATCAATGGAATAGGAATGAAGACCCAAAAATGAACCCACACACCTATGGCCACTTGATCTTTGACAAAGGAGCTGAAAACATTCAGTGGAAAAAGATAGCCTTTTCAACAAATGTTGGTAGTTCAACTGGAGGTCAGCACGAAGAATGAGAATTTATCCATTCTTATCTCCTTGTCCTAAGCTCAACTTCAAGTGGATCAAGGACCTCCACATAAAGCCAGACACACTGAAACTAATAGATAAGAAACTGGGGAAGACCCTTGAAGATATTGTCACAGAGGGAAAGTTCCTGAACAGAACTCCAATAGCTTATGCTCAAAGATCAAGAATTGACAAATGGGACTTCATAAAATTACAAAGATTCTGTAAGACAAAGGGCAGTGTCAAAAGTGCAAATCAGCAACCAACAAATTGGAAAAAGATTTTCACCAACTGTACATCTGACAGAGGGCTAATATGCAATATATACAAAAATAAACCATTTCAAATAAACTAAATTTGTTTTCCACGTAAAGCAAAAGTATGCCCTTTCATAATCAGAGTTATAAAGGTGTTATTAGACAGAAATGGGAGTTTCACTTGTTTATTTTAAAATTATGTAACTTAATATAACTATGGTATGTATTCTTATGCATACATTCATTAATTTAGTTTTCTGCAAGTGCGGTTCCACTTTTATTCTGTAATTATTTGATAATATTTGTTCATTTTGCATGACTCCAAATTCATGGAATTGAACAAAGCCGCCACTAATTCCCAGTGGTCATTGGAGGCTTACACTATGTCACACAATCGATTGTCTTACACGTGCTACATGAAAAACAAAATATGTAGAAGCATATTTTCTCAGATAACAGTGATATCAAATTTTTATTCCGAATGAAACAATAATAAAATTTGTCATTCTGAGTCTTAATATGACAATAAAGATTCACTGCTACAAGTATCAATGGAACCTTTGAGTTCATATTTGTCAGAGAAATGAAAGTCATGAATATACGATATCTGTAGGTACCAAAGGATACACCAGAGCTAGTGTATAATGATCCAGAATTTCCAACTGAAATTTACTTCATATAACATCATAAATATTAAATAACATTATAAGATTGATATCATCTGTATTCAGGATATGAAACAGTAGTCAAATAATCTGTCATCTAGCCTCACCAAGAAAATTAAATATTAAGCTACTGTTCATGCTGTGAATGAAGATTTAAACTAACTTTAATATACACATATTAATAAACTGTTCACACAAGCAGTTTTAAGTGAATTGTAAGTAACACAAAATGGTTACTTTATATATATATATATATATATATATATGTATATACATGTACATACATATATATACTTTTGTACATATCTATTTATGTGATGAAATTTATTTGTTTTAAGGTATACACATAAATTACAACAGAGAAAAATATATGTACAAAGCTCTAGAAATAAAATGTTAATTATTGTTGATGATTTAACATGTAGCATATAATATATAATCATGATATATAATTTTATATTTGATGTATATAATTATATCTTATATACATTTTCTGGCATAGAATGAGTACCTATCTAAATATATAAATAAATAATAAAATGCTGGACATTTGGGGTTACCTTATAGAACTATATTGCGAAATCCTGAAAGAAATTTAGAAAGTGACATTTTACAAATGTATTTTAATGCTGAAATAATAAAGAGTAACACACTCTTGGTATTGTCAGTATAATTTAGACATTAAACAATGTTATTGGTCTAGATTTTGGCTTCAGGTACTATGCATATGGATCTATGGCACATGAACTGCATACAGGAAATGAGTACATAAGGAATGGCTTTAGGCCCACACTGAACCAAATGGAAGAACATTAGCCAGAGAATATTGAAGAACAGTATTTTATGTACCAACCCCCATGAAGCTCAGGGACCCAGCTGAAGTCAAAGTTTCTGGTTGTGTCAGACTCAAGTGCTGCCATGCTCAGGCAGACTCATGTGGTGTTTCGCTGAGACAAATGTAGTGTTTGGAGAGAATATAAATAAGGCTCAAAAGTGATGGAGCACTTGCATACCTTTCTGTGCATCTCTTCATTGGTCTATCATCTTCGCTGACCTTCACTTCATTGAGCGAGACATGGCAAAGAACACTTGGCATTCCTGCTGGTCCTGGTTATTCCTGCTAACTTGCTTTGAGGCCTGGCAGTCACTGCTTGATTGTGCTACCATTGCTGATTCTTGTTTGGTGACACCTTTGAACTGGACTGTTGGCATCCTGGCAAAGGAAGTTTGGGAAAGTTCCAAAGTACTACTTCTCAACAGGTCCACATCTCCTCATCCTATTTATCTTGTTTTCTCTTCTCCCTTTAGTTCGTGGGGTAGAGGGGAGGGTCGAAATGTTTGAGAACCCTTAATAAAGTAGGTTTTTAAAAATCTAAGCTAACACCCAGAAGAAGTAAAAGTAAGGTGTTGAATGTTCCAAAACTAAGTCTTTGTGACTTCTCAGATAGTGATAGGAAAAGAGCCTGCTTGTCCTGGTACAATGAATGAGAATAGATACTGATATTCAATCTATGCAGTAAACCATATTTGATTACCTCATAAGCACCTGCTTGGCTGGTGTTGGTTTTCATGCAGCTTGGATAGGAGCTCCATAGATCCCTGGGAGGCTAGTGTGCTAATGATTAACATTCCCTCTTCAAAAATCCTATTAGTTTTCAAAATTGTTCTTAATATTTATAGAACACTTACTTGCTTGCTTACTTACTTACTTACTTACTTACTTTACAACTATTGAGTGGCAACATTGACTTTATCAGTTTTTGAACCGCAAAAGGACATTAAAACTTTTTATATTAAAATTTCGCATAGAAATGCAAAGGAAAGTTTCACCTATATTTCTTTTCTTATAAAGGACATTTAATTGGGGCTGCTGTACACTTTCAGAGGTTCAGTCCATTTTCATCCTGGCAGGAAGCATGGCAGCAATCAGGCAGACATGGTGCTGGAGTTGCTAAGAGCTAGACTGTCTCTCAGGCAATGAGGAGGAGGATTTCAAAGCCCTCCTTCCCACACCAGTGACACACTTCCTCCCACAAGGCTACACAGACTCCAAAAAGGCCACACCTTCTAATAGTGCCACTCCCTAGGCCAAGCATACTCAAAGCACTACAAGGTTTTATGTGTTCTGTCACCGTCCCTGTGCATGAATATATGTATCAGTCCTGTTGTGTCTGGAAGACACGGTTTCCTTGGAGTCTTTCTCAATCTCTGGCACTTGTAATATTTCTGCCTCCTTGTCTGCACACATCCCTGAACCTCAAAGGGAGGGTATTGATGAAGACATGCCATTTAAGGCTGAGTGCTCTAAACGTCTCCCTTTCTGTACATTGTCTGCCTGTGGATCTCTTTGTTAATTTGCATCTGTTTCAATAAGAAGCTCTTCTGATGGGATTGACTGATGCACTGATCACCTATAACCAATGATTTCCATGGCGGTGCAACACAAGCTTGAGCAGGTAGTCTCAGCAAATAAAAGGCTACCTTGTTTGCTTGATAGAACGCATTGCTTAGTATTAAATATCCTTTATTTCTTCAAACAAAACTATTGGGTAAGCTTGGTAATAAAAACATCTTCTATTTGATTGCCTGTTTAGTCTAAATACTATCATGCTGCTGGCAAAGAGGAAACTAAGTAGAACTGACTGGAAGTAGACAATATTCTCCCACTGAAATCTTAATATTGTTATTAAATTCAAATTAGGGTCTACAAAGCAAAAGGTCTTATTCCTGTCATCAAACCTTCATGAAAAACCACTCCAAGTAATTTAGATAGTATTTGCAAATCTCAAGGTTACACACTCCTCATAAAATCCAATTAAATAAAATAAATACCAAATTCTACAGAAATATTAAGAATTGAGTCTTTTCTATTTACTTGAGTAAAACCAAAGTTATTAGAGCATGTGTTTTCAACCTTTCTTACCCAAGTAGTTCTTGAAGAAATTTGTAAAACTATATATTTCTTTACACAATTTTAGCTTATTTTCTAAATTTAACTCTGCCAAAGAAATGAGGTCTACAATTGGTAAAACATTGACTTTTGAGATGAGTTAGTCATAAGGCCATATGAAAATGAACAAACTTTGAGGTGAATTGGCTCTCACTCTCATTCACCTCTTTAGTGCTCACTGGCCAGCATTTGTAAGTGCATAAAACTTTGCTTGTCACCATGTTAATTTGTTGCACTGTTTCCCATTAGCTCACATTTCCTGGCCTATTTCCTGATAGGAAGCACTCCTAAAACACAGCTTCATGACTAAATTTATATCTATTATAATTCTCTGAAAGAAAGAAACAAACAAAATGATTGATGTTCTATAATTTGCACATGTTCAGGTTTTCTTAAGAATTCAGTGTTGGTGTCAAAAGTTACAAGCCTGTATTGATAAAAATAAGCAAAAGGCATTTTACGTATGATTTAAAAATTAATATTAACCTTATAGAAAAGAATCTCTTTCCAACAGTTTTACGTATCTATTTACTGATAAATAGGTAAGCTGGGTCCAACATTGATTCTCTTCCATTAAATAAAAATATACAAAGGAAGCAAGGGCCAGAGAGAAAGGTAAGAGCTTGTGACCAGTTACTGTATACCTGCATGAGAATTGGAATTCACATTTCAGTACCCAAGTAAAAGCTGGGTATGATCCCATGCTAACCGGTAACTCCAGCAATGACATGGCTGAAACAGGGATTCCCTGGGGGGCTTCTGACTACCAGCATAGTCAAATACCTATCAAAAGAAAGAGGAAAGTACAGTGCAATAAAGGAGTAGCCTTAAAGTCCTTCTCTGCTGTGGCCAATGATTACCACAACAGATTCAACTCGTCATTGTTCTCCCTTGGAGGCTTGTACAGCAATGTCCAGCACTACAAACAAGTCCTCGGGGAGGAGGAGTTTGGGGCATCAGATCTAGCGTGAATCATCCAATTTTTGTGTCCAACCTGCCTGGTGCTTTCAGAAATAGGAAATTATATTTATTTGTTTGTTTTTCCTTGTGACAGTTTTCTCTCCCTTTGGATAACGGGTGTTGTCTGTCACTCTGCTCACCTCTAGTTCCATAAGACTGGTACACACTTCACTTTGTAGTAAATCTTCAGCCTCTGTTCCACACAGCTTCACAAGCTGACACAAACTGTCTAGAAAAAGAAGTAGACCCCATGTCACAGACACAATTTCTGCACATTTCTCTTGGCCCTCAGCATAATCCGTTCATGTGGAAATACTTAATCAACTTCTTCCTGGGTCTACAAATAACAAATGGCATCAGAGGAAAAGCATCTGTTCCCAGCTTCCGTCTGTGTGACTCTTCACTTTCTGGAGGACTTAATATGTCACTTTCACTGTTCATGTGGGTTTCTGATGTCTTTGCTCAGAAAACCTTATGAATTAGTTCTCTCTAGTTTTGGTGCCATAGACTGTTGGGCCACTAAAACAAAAAAAAAAATTGATTCACTTTCATGCAAAATCAGAATTCTGTCTGCCTTAGTTACAGTTCTCTTACTGTGGCAAACCACCATGACCAAGGGAATATGGAAATGAAACCATTTCATTTGAGTAATGGCTTTAGAGAGTTAGAGTCTAGGATAGCTGAGTAAAGGCATGGAGACAGGCATACCTCAGATCTCACATGCCATACACAAAGAGCAAGCATAGAGAGATACTAAGGATGCCAGGAGTCTTTTGGTACCTAGCACACCCATCTAATACAGCCATAGCTCTTAAATCACTCCCAAATTGATCTACAGAGTTGAAACCAAATACTTAAACATATGATCCTTCAGGAAGCATTCTCATTCAAATGACCAAACTGTCATCACTATGCTGGATTATAATCCTTAATTTTTGTACAGTAAACAACAAAGAACAAAACCAAACATACACTTAGAAACTGTGCATCAATTTTTAATGAGCATATTTGAATGTTATCTCTTATGAAAACATTTTCAATTGTATTAATAAACTGCTTTTATTTTAATTATATTCATTAAATATAATTTATGAGTTGTTTTAATTTAACATGTATTTACATCAGAAATATAATTTTAAGTTAAATATATAAACTGGATTTCCCTGGTAGCAGTTAAAAATAGCCATTGAAGATCTAGTTTCAAGACTGAAAATGAAGGAAAAACTGACTACTTCCCCAAATTCTATCAACATGGAAAGAGAACTAAGACACAAGCTAAGATGGAGAGATTACAAATTTAAGTCATTTAAATAATATTGTAAAATGAGAAAAAAATACCAAAACCACAACACATTTTCAGAGTATTTAATACAGATGTATACAAGCTCCATCATAGAGGTTTCAGTCTCTGTGAATATGGTGAAGATAGAAGGATTTATAATACTTACTTAGAATTGAAATACTAGATAGTATGATATACAAACTACAGAACCAGAGAACATCATATAATGCTCTATGATATGGAAGGTAAGTTTCTTTTCATTTTGTAAGCATCCAATTTCTACTTCTGATGGTAAGGCTATTATCTATAACTTCCTAGTACTGATGAATACACATTATAGATAAATACTGATAGACAACATTACTACCTTATTCTCAATTATTTGGTAAATACTTATAACCAAATACTTGGAAGGATAGCTTTTATAATAGGTTCTTAATCAAATACTGTTTTAAGCCAGATACAACAGGAAATGGAAACTGAGCCAGAAAAGAGAATCTGCAATCAGTCCCTGTCTTAGTCAGGGTTTCTATTCCTGCACAAACATCATGACCAACAATCAAGTTTGGGAGGACAGGAATTACAGCTTATACTTCCATATTGCTGTTCATCATCAAAGTAAGCCAAGATTAGAAATCAGGAAGGTCAAGAAGCAGGAGTTGATGCAGGGGCTATGGAGCAGTGCTGCTTACTCGCTTGCTTCTCCTGGCTTTCTCAGGTTGCTTGCTTTTCTTTTTTAGGGGGTGGGGGGTTGAGGCGGTGGGGAGGCTGTTGAGAGAGTGTTTCTCTGTATAATCCTGGTGGCTGTCCTGTACCTCACTGTGTAGACCAGGCTGGCCTTTAACTCAGAAACTGGCCGGCCTCTGCCTCCCAAGTGCTGGGATTAAAGGTGTGTGCCACCATTGCCCAGCACAGCTTATTTTCTTATAGAACCCAAGACTACCAGCCCAGGAATGGCACAACTCACAATGGGCCTTCCCACTCTTGATGACTAATTGAGAAAATGTCTTACAGCTGGATCTCATGGAAGCATTTTCTCAAGGGAGGCTCCTTTCTCAATAATAACTCCAGCTTGTGTCAAGTTGACATAGAAAAACAGTCAGTACCAGTGGTATAGCTGGGTCTTCAGGTATATCTATTTCCAATTTTCTGAGAAATCTTTAGATTGATTTTCAGAGTGTTTGTACCAGATTGCAATCCCACCAGTAGTGGAGGAGTATTCACTCTCCACATTCTTGCCGAAATGTGCTGCATCTTGAGGTTTTGATTTTAGCTATTCTGATTTGTGTAAGGTAGAATCTAAGGTTCTTTTTGATGTGCATTTCCATGATCACTTGAACATTTCTTTAAGTGCTTCACAGCCATGTAAGATTCATATGTTATGAATTCTCTGGTTAGTGCTATATCCCATTTTTTAATAGAGTGGTTTGTTTTTGGAGGTGTTAGCTTCTTGAGTTTTCTTTATTTTTTTGGGTATTAGTCCTCTATCACATGTGGAGATACTGAAGTTATTTTCCCAATCTGTAGGTGGCCAATTTGTCCTATTGACTGTGTCTTTTGGTTTACATAAGCTTTCTCAGTTTAGGTCCCATTTATAAATTCTTGATTTTTATTTTAATTTTTTTAAATTTTTTTGTTTTACATTTTTAAAATTTTATTTATTCTTTTACACTCCAGATTTTATTCCCACCCACCCATAGTCTACCCTCAGACTTTTCCACATCCCATACCTCTTCCCAACAGCCCTGTTAACATAAGGATGTCCCCACCGCCACCTCCACCCCACCTGACCTCTAAACTCCCTGGGGCCTCCAGTCTCTCGAGAGTTAGGTGCATCATTTCTGAAAGAACACAGGCCTGGCAGTCCTCTACTGTATGTGTGTTGGGGGCCTCATATTAGCTGATCTGTGCTGCCTATTTGGTGGTCTAGTGTTTGAGATATCTTGGGGGTCCAGGTTAATTGAGACTGTGGTCCTCCTACAGGGTTGCCCTCTTCCTCAGATTCTTTTAGCCTTTCCTTAAATCAGTCACAGGAGTAAGCAGCTTCTGTCCATTGGTTAGGTGCAAATATCTGCATCTGACTCTTTCAGCTGCTTGTTGGATCTTTCAGAGTACAGTCGTGCTGGGTCCCTTTTTGTGGGAGCTCCATAGCCTCAATAATAGTGTCAGGCCTTGGACCTCCCCATGCACTGTATCCCACTTTGGGCCTGTTGCGGGACCTTCTTTTCCTCAGAACCCTCTCCATTTACATCCCTGTAGTTCTTTCAGACAGGAACAATTATGGGTCAGAGTTTTGACTATGCGATGGAAACCCTCATTTGATTCCTTTTCTTACTGCAGGATGTGGTTCCCAGCAAGAACCCCTGGTGGGGTGGCTTCCCACTTCCTACTGTGGGGCATTTCATCTATGATCCCTCCCTTTGAGTCCTGAGAGTCTCTCATGTCCCAGGTCTCTGAGTTCTTTTTAGGAAATTTCCCCCTTTCAAATGAGTTTGAGGCTCTTTCCCCCTTTCTCTTCTATTAGATTCAGTGTATCTGGTTTTATGTTGAGGTCCTTGATCCATTTGGACTTGAGCTTTGTGCAAAATGACAAAAATGAATCTATTTTCGTTTTTCTACATACCTACTGCCAGTTATACCAGCACCATTTGTTGAAGATGCTTTTTTTTTCTTTTTTACATTGTATATTGCCTTCTTTGTCAAAAATCAAATGTCCATAAGTGTGTGGTTTTATTTTTGACTCTACACTTTTATTCCATTGAAACAACTTCAACGAAGTGGCCAAATAAAAAATTAACTCAAACAAATCTGCACCATTCCTTTATACAAATGATAAACAGGCTGAGAAAGAAAATAGGGAAAGGACACACTTCACAACAGTCACAAATAATATAAAATATCTTGGGGTAACTCTAACCAAACAAATGAAAGATATTTATGACCAAAACTTCAATTCTCTCAAGAAAGAAATCGAAGATTTTAGCCAAAAAATGGAGAGATCTTCCATGCTCATAGATTGGCAGGATTAACATAGTAAATAATGGCTATCCTACCAAAACCAATCTACAACTTCAATGCAATCTGCATCAAAATTCCAACACAAAATTCTTTCAAGACATGGAAAGAGCAATTCTCCATTTCATATGGAAAAACAGAAAACCCAGGATAGCAAAAACAATTCTGAACAATAAAGGAACTTGTGGGAGAATCACCATCCCTGACCTCAAGCTGACCAATAGTGATATAAACTGCATCATATTGATACAGACTATATCAGGCTTAATTAAGTCTATATTGATAGTGAGTATTGTGCTACATTCAACAATATATTAATCTGAATAACAGTCAAAATATGTTTTTATTTTAGATATCAAAGAAAAAAGCAGTGACCTCACTATTGGCATCTTACCTGATTTAAGAATTTGAGAAACAAATTCTTAAAGTTCATTTGATATCCATACACTAGTTATCTTCTTATTGTAAATATTAGTATAAGCTATATTCTTTTTCCTTAATACAAAGAATATTGCAAATCAGTTTGATAGTTACAGAAAAGCATGATAGTTCCCAGTAGCTTTCAGTTCTTTAAATACATTCCCCTCTGAAACCTTTTAGATTAAGCTTTTCAACTCTTGGCCATTACAGGTCCATTAAATTTTAATTTGAATATATTAGTGTCCTTTTTATAAGTTGTAAATGTTTTCAAATGTACATTTAAATGAATAATCATTGCCACTACAGTTTGATTATTCAAATCACTGCAAATGCTCACTTTTCTTATGGTGATAAATTTAAATGAATACATAGGCCAGTGTGCTGTCAAAATACATAAAAGCTTAGTAATTAACAATGCCTAAATCCTGTGCTCATTTTAAGAAAGTAATTTCAAATGTCATACTTTTATGTTTTATAATTTTCATAAGAAAATTGGCAATTTTATTTAGGCTTAATTAAGTCTATATTGATAGTGAGTATTGTGCTACATTCAACAATATATTAATCTGAATAACAGTCAAAATATGTTTTTATTTTAAATATCAAAGAAAAAAGCAGTGACCTCACTATTGGCATCTTACCTGATTACTTGTACTTCATTTTTGGCCCAGCACCCTTTTGAAAGAAACTCCTGCTTTATAAGGGTAAAATCCAGGTCATAACTGTTTTGTCCTACAGCTTTGCTGCCTGTGGTCTACTTGATAGATAAGTGGGTTTTCCTTATGCTAATTAAAAGCACATGGGAAAACATGCACTACCTCTTATTTGTGCTAACCACTAGGCAGTCTGATTATCAGGCAGACAGCATTGATCTTATAACGATTTCTCTAATCAATGAACACATTTCCCTCTTTCAATATAGCAAACTGACAATATTGAGTGACGTAAGCTTCTGTTTAGTTTTATACTTAAAAACAAATTATTGTGGCCAATGTTGAAAGCCCAGAGGCAAAATGTACTCATATTGATGCATTATTTTCCTCCAGAATTTAAATACTATAGCAGATGGCAGCATCTTTGAATCATTTCCAAATTATTTCACTGAAATGTAATTACATTATAATCCTATTTCAGAGAAAAGCAAGCCATGAGAGCCATGTTTAAATTAAAAATCATATTCATACTAAATCACTAGGTATAATGATACTTCTGCAACAGATGGCAGAGGCACTCTTATACTTTTAAATCAAAATAAGTTCTTGTTTTAATATGAAAGGATCTACTGCTTTTGAATTATGTGATATTGGCATTAGAAATAATGCAATGTTGACCTTATCACTTGATTAGGATAATCTTTTGATCCAACTAAAAATTTTAATTTAAATAAGATTCACATTAAAAAATTTCTATCCAAATGAACTAATAATGCAATTTCCCTACTTTATGAAATCCTTATTTATTTATTTATTTATTTATTTATTTAAATTAATTATAGGTATGCAGAGGTTGTAGAATGTGCATATAAGTGCAAGTGCTTGAGTTGGTCTAAGATTTTGGTTCCCCTGGAGCTGAAGTCAGAGGCAGTTGTGACCTGCCAAATTTGTGTGCTAGGAAATGAACTCCTGATTTGTGAAAGCACAGTCCTTAACTACGTAGGTATCTCTCCCAACTTGCTTTTATAAAAATGGTATATTTCATAAATTACTTTAAATTGTATTTTCATATGACTAGAATATATCACAGAGAGCCACTGTCTCCTGTATCCTTATATTTCATAACATTACTAATGATAAGACTCTAAAATTGTCACCTATTTTCCACTCCAGCCACTTAAATATGCTTCTGCAGAGGACAGAGAATTAGTTGGCCTGTGTAAATGATTTTCAGTGTAAGAACTTGAAAATATATGAATGGCTATTGAAAGATAGATTGCCAATTGTTACCCCAAAGATTTTTTAAGAGCATCTTATGCATGCACACTGTAAAGAATTTGCATCTGCTTTTGGATCCAGTTAGTCCTATTATCTGTGTTAACATTGCAGTACACCCTAAGGAGGCTTATATTTGGGGGATATGGCCTACTCGGGGTTATCCATTATTTTTGTCATTCTGCAATAATTCATTAGTGGTCTTCTGGGTACTTAGTACCACTTCAATTTCTATTTCATTACAGAATGAAAGATTTTTAGTTTCATGCCTTTTTCTATTTGGAGACTGAAGTTTCATTTATAGCCTATTTTGAAAGGCAGATTTTAGAAATAACTAAGGAGATAGAAATATTAGATGTATCAAAATAATTATCTTGGAGAAAATAACTAGCTGCCTGCATGTCCTTGGGAAATCACAAGTGGAAAAAATGAGTGAATCTCATAAAAGAACAGTTCTTTTTTAATAATGCACTGACTCTAATCAGCACAACAGTTCACTCTGACCCTGCTACAGTTGACATGTTGTGGAGGTGTTGTTTGTCTGTTTGGTATTGCCCCACTCCTTCTCTATCATTGTGGAAGAGTAAATGAAAATGAAGAGAACAATGCTGTCCCCTTACTTGCAGGAAAATATATTTGTGTGGATTGTAGCTAAATGTGAGACTGAATTCTGCATAGTTGAGTACTATACTCACACAATGCCTTCAACCTCAAAGTCTATAGTGACCTTTGCATCTTGGGGGTAGTGAATATACACAATCTTGATCACTCAGAAGAAAAATGAGGTTAAAATTAAGTTTCCACATATTTTCAAGAAGAAAGTGCATAAAAATTATTTATAGGAATGAAAATACCTCCCCAGGCCAATTTTCTAATCCCAATTGTAATGTTTAGGTTCTTTATAAACCTGTATTGCTTAATTACTTACGTCCTTAGAGAAATCATGCCAACACTCACTGCAGTTTAATTGACATTGGAGAGTGGTGTTACTTGATAGCTTTAAAACATTATCAAGTTCCAGACTTTAATAGGCACAACATTTTAAAAAATACACACAATAGAAATTAATTACTTCTCACTAGCATATATAGGTCAGAAAAGAACATTTGAAATAGGATCTGGAAAAACAAAAACTATCTTTAAGTCAAATGACTCTTCATTTTAATGGCAGAAAGAAAAAAAAACTTTACTTATGCTTCCGTAAAAGTCTTTAACTGTGCAAACTCTTGCCATACAAGGCCCCTGGCCAGCCATTTAAAACTTGAGTTTGTTGTTCTGAATCCAATCTTGTCACTTCATCAGAGTTAAAATCTTTCTCTTGGATCTGGAGAATAGCTTTCTAGAGGTAGCAGGAGCAGCGAGGCTTTAGCCTGTTCCCATGATTTCCTCTGAGTAGTCAGAGAAGTCCCTCTTCATGATGGCTCTTGGTTTGGATGGCATTATGTAGTCCCACTGGGCTCTGGATTTCCTTTCTGTTCTCCATCCCTAGTCCATTCTTCTCAATAGTGACGCTCATGCTTCATTGCTTAATGTTTCTTCTCTTTGATGATAGAATTTACCCTCTTGACAGCTGCAAGATTTCTAAAATATTAGCATTTACTTGGCTCAAGACAAGAAAGCACTATATTTTGAAGACGATAGCAAATTACAAAATAATCTAATCCTGTATTTTTACTATTATTAATATTGTTTTGCCAACTTGATGCCTAATTATAGTAACAAGTTAATAAAAACTCTATCTTTTCTATCAAAGCAAAACAGCTAATATAATAAGGCTGACACATCAGCCTTAATAAACTCACCTGGTTAAGATCAACATTAAGAAATATAGAAAAACCTTGAAGTTGGAAAGGCACAAAATCTATAACATAAATATCATGATGAAGATCTACCAATTAAAAAATAAGACAGTTATTACTCTACAAATTTACTGTGGAAAGAAATATAAACATTAACATATTGTGTTCTGCAGTCATCAAAAGCTTGTCTAATTTTGAATGTCAACATTGAAATAATATATTTTCCCAATGGATTCAATTTTTAAAACATAGGATAAAATTGATGGCTGAATGTCTGGGAGGCTATAATTGGGCCATTGAGGGTATGGGGTGAAAACAAGCTTGTGATGAACTAAGATGGTTTTACACATTTTTTTATTATTATTTTGAACATAGAATAATTCTGTGATACCACCAGTAAAACATACTTTGACTCAACATAGAAATGAATTTCTGGCACCTGGGATGCCTCCTCCCCATCCCCAGAGGCCCACGTGTTAGCCATAGACCTAACAGCTTGATGCTTTTGTGAAGAAGTTTATAACCTGTGGAACCTGAAACCTCATATAAGAAATTTGATTGAGGTACACAGAGATACCTCAAGTTTAACATCACTTGGGACACAGACTGCCAGGCTTCTGCCTGCACCCAAGACCTGGGCAGCTCTGCAGTTCATCTGAGTGCCAGCCTGTCATGGGTCATTTGCCCTACAGAGTAATCAGTACTTGGAGGGGCTCCCTGCCACCATCTTTGTTCCCAGTCTGACAGGACAGGCAGCTCCAGGTACACAGAGACAACCCTGAGTATAACATTGCTTGGGGCAAGGCACCCAAGGGCTCCAACTGCACCCAAGAGGGCAGTCCATCAGCAATCTGTGCCAGGGGGAAACTCAGTCATGCAGAAGAGCAGAAATAGCCATACAGGCTCACAGGTGGTTCAAGCATGAGACAGTGACAAGAGGACCAACTAACTCCAGAGATAACCAGATGGCAAAAGGCAAACTTAGGAACATTACTAACAGAAATCAAGGCAATATGGCAGCATCTGAAACCAATTCTCTGACAACAGCAAGTCCTGGGTACCCCCAACACACCAGAAAAACAAGATTTGGATTTAAAATCACTGGTCATAATGCTGTTTGAGGAACATGAGAAGGACATAAATAAATCTCTTAAAGAAATACAGGAGAAACACAAACAAAGGAAACACAAAAATCATTTAAAGAAATGCAGGAGAATATGGGTCAACAGATAGAAACCAATAAAGGAGCAATGCAAAAATCACTTAAAGAAATACAGGAGAAATTGAGTCAACAGGCAGAAGTCATGAAACACAAAAGTCTCTTAAAGAATTACAGGAAAACACAAACAAACAAGTGAAGGAACTGAGCAAAGCCATCCAGAATTTAAAAAGAGAAGTAAAAACAACTAAGAAATCAAAAGAGAGACAACTTTGGAGATAGAAAACCTTGGGTAGAAATCAGGGGTCATAGATGCAAATATCAACAACAGAATACATGAGATAGAAAAAAGAATCTCAGATTCTGAAGATACCATAGAACCATAGACTCAACAGTCAAAGAAAATGCAAAACTCCAAAAGCTTGTAACCCAAAACATCCAGGAAATCCAGGACACAATGAGAAGACCAAGCCTAAGGATTATAGGTATAGATGAGAGTGAAGATTTACAACTTAAAGGGCCAGCAAATATATTCAACAAAATTCTGAAAGAAAACTTCCCTAACCTAAAGTGAGAGTTACCCATGAACATACAAGAAGCCTACAGAACTCCAAACAGAATGGACCAGAACAGAGATGCCTCCTGTCACGTAATAATCAAAACCCCAAATGTACTAAACAAAGAAAGAATATTAAAGGCAGTAAGAGAAAAAGGACAAGTAACATATAAAGGAAGACCTATCAGAATTACGCCAGATTTCTCACCAGAGACCATGAAAGCTAGAAGATCCTGGGCAGATCTCATACAGACTCTAAGAGAAGACAAATGCCAGCCAAGACTACTATACCAGCAAAACTCTCAATCACCATAGATGGAGAAACCAATATATTCCATGATAAAACCAAATTTACACAATATCTTTCCACAAACCCAGCCCTACAAAGGATAATAGGAGGAAAACACGAATACAAGCAGGAAAACTGCACCCCGGAAAAAAAGATAGTAGCCATCTTTCATCAAACCCAAAAGAAGATAACCACTCAAATATAGAAATAAAATAACAAATGACAGGAAGTAATAATCGCTATTCCTAAATATCTCTTATCAGCAATGGACTCAATTCTCCAATAAAAAGACATAGACTAACAGACTAGATAAGTAAACATGACCCTACATTTTGCTGCATACAGGAAACACACCTCAGTGCCAAAGACAAACACTACCTCAGAGTAAAAGGCTGGAAAACAATTTTACAAGAAAATGGTCTCAGAAAACAAACCAGAGTAGCCATTCTAATATCAGATAAAATTGACATTCAACCTAAAGTCATCAAAAGGCACACAGAAGGACACTTCTTACTGATCAAAGGAAAAATTCTCCATGAAGAACTCTGAATTCTGAACATGTATGCTACAAATGCAAAGGCACCCCCATTCATAAAAGAAACTTTACTAAAGCACACATTGTACCTAACACAGTAATTGTGGGTGACTTCAACACTCCACTCTCCTCAATGGACTGATCAGGAAAACAGAAAATAAACAGGGATACAGTGAAACTAATTGAAGCTTTGGACCAATTGGAATACACACACACACACACACACACACACACACACACACACACACATATATATATATATATATATATATATATATATATATATAAAACATTTCATCCTAAAGCAAAGAATATACCTTTTCCTCAGCAATTCATGGTACCTTCTCTAACATCGACCATATAATTAATTGGTCACAAGACAGACCTCAACAGATATAAGAAGATCAAATTAATCCCCTGCATCCTATCAGATCATTCTTCAATAGAAACAAAAACAACAGAAAAACCACATACACATGGAAGCTGAACAATACTCAATGACACCTTGGTCAAGGAAGAAATAAAGAAAGAAATCAAAGACTTTCTAGAATTTAATGAAAATGAAGGCACAACATACCCAAACTTATGGGACACATTTAAAGCAGTGCTAAGAGGAAAACACATAGCCCTGAGTGCCTCCAAAAGGAAACTAGAGAGAGCCTACACTAGCAGCTTAACAGCACACCTTAAAGCCCTGGAACAAAAAGAAGCTAATTCACACAAGAGGAGTAAAAGCCAGGAAATCATCAAACTCAGGGCAGAAATCAATCAAGTAGAAACAGAGAGAAACATACAAAGAATCAACAAAACGAGGAGCAGGTTCTTTGAGAAAATCAACAAGATAGATAAACCCTTAGCCAGACAAATCAGAGGGCACAGAGACAGTATCCAAATTAACAATATCAGAAATGAAAAGGGAGATATAACAACAGAAACTGAGGAAATTCAAAAAATCATCAGATCATACTACAAAAGCCTGTACTCAACACAACTGGAAATCTGGAGGAAATGGACAATTTCCTAGATGGATACCAAATACCAAAATTAAATCAGGATCAAATAGATCATCTAAACAGTCCCATAAGCTCTAAAAAAATAGAAGTGGTCTTCCAACCAAAAAAAGCACAGAATAAGATTGTTTTAGTACAGAATTCTATCAGACCTTCAAAGAAGACCTAACACCAAAACTATTGAAACTATTCTACAAAATAGAAACAGAAGGGATACTATCCAAATCCTTCTATATAGCCACAATTTTGCTGATACCAAAACCACACAGAGACTCAACAAGAAAGAAAATTTCAGACCAATTTCCCTAATGAATAACAATGCAAAAATACTCAATAAAATAATTGCCAAGAGCACATCAAAATGATCATTCACCATGATCATGTAGGCTTCATCCCAGGGATGAAGAGATGGATCAATATAAGGAAATCCATCAATGCAATCCAATACATAAACAAAGTCAAAGAGACCACATGGTCATTTCATTAGATGCTGAAAAAGCATTTGACAAAATTCAGCATCTTTTTATGCTAAAAGTCTTAGAAAGAACAGGAATTCAAGGCCCATACCTAAACATAGTAAAAGCAATATACAGCAAACCAGTAGTCAACATCAAACTAAATGGAGAGAAACTTGAAGCATTCCCACTAAAATGAGGGACTAGACAAGGCTGCTCCCTCTCTCCATATCTTTTCAATATAATACTTGAAGTTCTAGATAGAGCAATTAGAAAGCATAAGGAGATCAAAGGGATACAAATTGGAAAGGAAGAAGTCAAACTATCACTATTCGCAGATGATATGATAGTATACTTAAGTGACACACAAAACTCCACCAGAGAATCCCTACAGCTGATAAACAACTTCAGGAAAGTGGCTGGTTATAAAATTAATTCAAGCAAATCAGTAGCCTTCCTGTACTCAAAGGACAAGCAGGCTGAGAAAGAAATTAGAGAAATAACACCCTTCACAATAGCCACAATCAATATAAAGTATCTTGGTGTGACTCTAACTAATCAAGTGAAATATCTGTAAGACGAGAACTTCAGGTCTTAGAGGAAGAAAATTGAAGAAGACCTCAGAAAATGGAAAAAAAATCTTCAATGCTCGTTGATTGGCAGGATTAATATCGTAAATAGCCAACTTGACAAAAGCAATATACAAATTCAATGCAATCCCCATCAAAATCCCAACTCAGTTCGTCATAGAATTAGAAAGAGCAATTCTCTTGGAATAACAAAAAACTCAGGATAACTAAAACTATTCTCAACATTAAAAGAACTTCTAAGGGAATCAGTATCCTGGACCTTAAGCAGTACTACAGAGTAATAGTGTTAAAAACTGCATGGTAGTAAAGAAACCGAGGGGGGAGGGGGAATTATTGGGGAACAGATGGGGGGGAGAGGAACTATGGGAACTATGGTGGGTGGGTACTGGGAAAGGGGAAAGCCTTTGGAATGTAAACATAGAATATAGAAAATAAAATTTAAAAAAAAACTGCATGGTATTGGTACAGTGACAGGCAGGTAGATCAATGGAATAGAATTGGAGACCCAGAAATGAACCAACACACCTATTGTCACTTGATCTTTGACAAAGGAACTACAACCATGCAGTGGAAAAAAGATGACCTTTTCAACAAATGGTGCTGATTTAACTGGAGGTCAGCATGCAGAAGAATGCAAATCGATCAATTCTTATCTCCTTGTCCTAAGCTCAACTCCAAGTGCATCAAGGACCTCCACATAAAACCAGACACACTGAAACTAATAGAAAAGAAACTGGGGAAGACCCTGGAGGACATGGGCACAGGGGTAAAGTTCCTGAACAGAACACCAATAGCTTATGCTCTAAGATCAATAATTGACAAATGGGACTTCATAAAATTACAAAGTTTCTTTAAGGCAAAGGACACTGTCAAAAGGACAAAATGGCAACCAACAAATTGGGAAAAGATCTTCACCAACCCTACATCTGACAGAGGGCTAATATCCAAGGCATACAAAGAACTCAAGAAGGTAGACTCCAGAGAGCCAAATAAACCTATTAAAAATTGTGTACACAGGCAAACAGAGAATTTTCACCTGAAGAATTGCAAATGGCTGAGAAGCACCTTAAGAAATGTTCAACATCATTAATTATGGGGAGATGCAAATCAAAACAACCTTGAGATTTTACCTCACACCAGTCAGAATGGCTTAGATTAAAAACTCAGGAGAGAGCAGGTGTTGACAAGAATGTGGAGAAAAAGGAATACTCCTCCACTACTGGTTGGAAGGCAAGCTGGTACAACCACTTATACGAACTTGGAAATCAGTCTGGTGGTTCCTCACAAAACTGGTCATGACACTTCTGGAGGACCCTGTTATACCACTTCTGGGCATATACACAGAAGATTCCCCAGCATGTAATAAGGACACATGCTCCACTATGTTCATAGCAGCCTCATTTATAATAGCCAGAAGCTGGAAAGAACACAGATGTCCCTCAATGGAGGAATGGATACAGAAATTGTGGTATATTTACACAATGGAATACTACTCAACAATTAAAAACAACGAATTCTGGAAAATATCATCCTAAGTGAATTAACTCAATCACAAAAGAATACACATGAAATGCAATCACTGATAAGTGGATATTAATGAGCCCAGAAGCTCTGAATACTCAAGGCACAATTAGCAAGTCCAAAGATTCCCAAGAAGAAGGAAGGAGAGGCCCCTGGTCCTGAAAAGACTGGATCCAGTTTTGCAGGAGAGTACCAGAATAGAGAAATGGTGGGCGTGCAATTGGGGAATGGGAGAGGGGAGGGTGCGGGGGGGGGGAAGAGGGCATATGGCGAGGGGGGAACTGGGAAAGGGGAAAGCCTTTGGAATATAAACAAAGAATATAGAAAAATAAAAAAACAACGAATTCATGAAATTTTAGGCAAATGGTTGGACCTGGAAAATATCCTAAGTGAGACAAAATAATACACATGGAATTCAGTCACTGATGAGTGGATATTAATTAGCCCAGAATCTCTGAATACTCAAGACACAATTAACATATCAAATGATTCCCTAGAAGAAGGAAGGAGAGTGCTCTGGTCCTGGAAAGGCTTGATCCAGTATTGTAGGGGAGTACCAGGACAGAGAAATGGGTGGGGGGCAATTGGGGAATGGGCAGAGGCAAGAGGGTTTATGGGACTTATGGGGAGGGGGGCACCTGAAAAGACGAAATCATTTGGATGTAAACAAAGAATATAGAAAACAAAAAATAAATAATAAATAAAAAAAGAAATGTGGTCATTCATGCAGACTTTAGAGTGAGCATTATGTGACTTTTGTTGACGTGGATGTTGTTGTTGTTTTCATTTTTTGTTTTCTGTTTTTGTTTTGTTTTTATGTTTTTTTTTTTTCATCTCTGTGGGTCTACATTACTAGAGTGGTTTTTCTGCCCTAGGATTCTTCCATAATTATGTGATGATTTAATACAGATTCCAAGGCAGGAAGAACATGAGACCATGGAATAAAATATCTGAAACCATGAGCTTATAATGATGTTCCTCCTTTAAATTTGATTATCTTAGGTATTTTAATATAAAAACTCAATATACACTAACACAATATGGGTACTAAGAAATGAGATCATTGATTTGTATGTACCAGATGATGGCATGATTCAGAATAATTTGGAATTGGTTTGTAGGATAAGTTTCCAAAGTTTGTGGATGCAGGCTAGAGAATGCATTGTAATACGAGTGTGGCTTCCTGGGTGGTTCTGCTGAGGTAATAGGTGACCATGACAGTGCGGGAAATGGGAGCAAAGCAGATTGTGTTCACTAGGTTTCATACAAAAAAATAAGTGACTTTTTGGGAGATTGGACTAAAATCTCCTTTTTTTATTCTCTAGGAAATAACTGGAGTATATTATGAATAACACATAAGTGGTATGAGCAGTTTGTCTGTAAGAGACCATTTCAGGGAAGCACAGAGTTGGAAGTACTCACTGCTTTCAACAATTTTTTATATAAAAATCTGAGCAAATAGAAATAGAGTCTGTTTCACAGGAGCTTGTGAGTATGTTGTTGCTAACAAGAGATATTAAGAATTAACCAATGGCATCTTTCACCAGGATGATAAGATATATGTCAAGAGAGCTTTTTAGAAATTTCTAAGATACCACATATCTCCATGGGACAAAAGTGAACATTGTTTCAGACCTTTTTTTTGAGAAGAGATGTCTAAGATACCTGCTTGCAAAGAGATGTCCAGAGATTTGTGTCCCAAGATTGATTTCTCTATATTCTGGTAGTAAGAGGCCGCTTTGAGGCCTTGGTTCAAGTGGTTCTGAGCATATCTCCTAGGGAAGCAAAGACACCCTCCAGTTCTTGATGCTGTTGACAGAAATACAGAGTGCAAGTTTGTGAAGTCATGATGGTTCCTTTAAGATTTTAAAAGAAATCCTGAAAATCCAGCAACTGTATATCAGGATTTGAGTCCATGCCAGGGAGATCCAAGAAGCTCTAAAAACAAGAGACAGAACAAGAAGCATCAGAATCTCTGAGAAATGAAGCTGTAGGCAGGCAACAGAGCCATCCAAATATTTTATATAGAACCTAGGAAAGGTGTCATCAGGACCGAAATAGCTATTAAGCTACTTGGCGTTTAAACACTGTGCTCCCCGAATGCTGAGCCTACAGCTATTGTTGTTGTTGTTGTTGTTGTTGTTGTTGTTGTTGTTGTTGGTGGTGGTGGTGGTGGTGGTGGTGGTGGTGGTGGTAGTCATGGTAGTGTTGGGTTTTTGTTTATTTGTTTTGTTTTTGATATTGTTGTTTTGGTATTTGCTTCATAGTCACTCTGGTAGCTTTCATTCTTTCTTTTCCATTATTTCTTGTATTTTCTTTCTTTCTTTTCTTTCTTTTTTTTTGCTTTGGCTTACTCATATTCCTTAAATCATGGAAGCTTTTGATCTGTTCTTGGATATAAGATTTTGCAGGGAAAATAAGAGTAAAATTCAATATTTTGTGTCTGAAATCACCATAAATGTACATGTGTCAAATGTTTGAATCTCAGGTTGACACTACTGTGAAGCCTTTTAAAAACATTATGATCTAATAGATAGGAGTTAAATCACTAGGACTTTAAAGGACATATTGGAACCCTTGCTCAGTCTTGCCTCTCTGGTTCCTTTCTGCTGTTACATGATAAGTTTTGTCCTGACTAGGTGCTCCCTATCCTCCTCTTCTGGCTCAACTACATGCTACAACTAATCATGCACTGAGGTACCCAAAATCACAAGGCAAATAGATGCTTTTCTTACTGAGTTTGTTATCACACTCCCTACATTGGAAGCCTTGCTTTAAAACAGTACCATGAACCAGGATGCTTCATTCATTCTGACATATTTTGCATAATAAATGTAGCAAGTATTTATAGAAAAGTAGATGAACGTAAAAATACCCACAGGAAAAAATAAGTTAATGATTTGATACTCTTTATCCCAGAATAATTGGGAGAGCTGTATTTAACCATTGGGGTTCGTGTATCTTTAACAATAACAAAAATTGAATTATGCTTATTACAATCTGAGTACTTTCACAAAAATAATCTATTGAAATGTTTTACTATTCCTTTTCCCTACTCAGTAGTATAAATTGCCACTATGGAGACTTTTCTCACAATTTTCAGTCATGATGTTAAAATGTATGCGATAAATATTTTCTGTAAAATGTCTACAAGTTTGGGCAGCTAAAGTTATTTCCTTATTCATAGAACAGTGAAAAACATAAAGGAGAAACCAAGAAAGGTCATGATTCTCATTATTTAAAATGAATTTTAGAATATTTTTAAAGGGGTTTAAAATGCTACTACACTCTCAGTAAATTTTAACCTCAGATTTTTTTTTCAATTTTGTTATCTTTATGCCCTATTTTGTACTGTCCCACATGCACAAACTTAGAAATGTTCTGCAAAGTATACTGCCACATTTCCATTTTTCAATACAATTGTAAACATTTCTAGAAGTGGAAGAAGCAAGTGTAGCTGGTCAATGCACTATGACGTTAGTCTTATGAACTTTGGTTCAAATGCGAAACAGCTTGGTGTTAGGGGATGATTTCTTCATATCACAGACATAGTAGGAAATCTGTAGATCTGTCGTAGATAAATGGCAATAGTATAAAACACTAAGAATACATATAGTTTCTTCAGAATAAGTCCTTGATGTAAGTACTTCAATCTCTGTATGATCACTTATTTTGGAATATATGCCTCACAATATTTTTACTCATTCTATAAAGTAACAATACCTGTTGGAGTTTTTCTGAAGACTCCTTGTTGTACTTCAAAGCTAATTTAAAATTTACACAATTGGATGCAATAAAATGCCTCACTTTCTCTTTCTGACTCTTATATTAATAATTATGTTAAAACATTGTAGATTTCACAACTTTCTGCATATTTTATGATAGTGATATAAATGAGTTTCTGTCTTCAAAGAGAATTTAATGTTTTATCCACGAAGTATGTCACTCAAAAATATCCTAATTACTTCCAGTTAAATACCATTAGCTTGAATTAATGGTGCAAAATGGTTCCGAAATAATATTCTGAAAGATGTTCACAAAAAGAAATAAATTGATTTGTATATAAAATGGTATAAATAAGAGTTTTTGTTTAAGATGATAAAACCAGAGATAAATACTTTAATCATCCAACTTTTTGTCTACATATGTAGAAAAAAGGAAAAGTTTGTAGAGTCTAAGTATTCCGTGCAATAGAAGACTTTAGTTGTGAAAGTCAAGTCTCTTCAGTAAATTCTGAAAATGAGAATGACTACAGTTAAAGCAAACAACAAAAACAAAACAAAACAAACCAGAAGACAGTAATAAAATTTCAGAGAAAAATACAGTCTCTAGAAAGAATGTGTAATGAATGAGCAGATAAGGATATTTTCACCACTCCAATTCAAAAGCAGTCAGAAAAAGAAGAGGTCAATATTAGAGTATGAGATTTCAAAAATATCATCTTGCTGGCAAACCAGTGAGTGTCCATCCCCATAGAAGATTTTGATGTTCTTATTCTGCTAGAGAAAATTATGATTTTCTATGATAAGAAATGTAACTGATAGTGACTTATGTTGCCTTACATCACTGTTAACATTGTGAAAGGCAAGAGGACATTTAGCACATTTCCTTTGCATTGATTGCACTTTTCAAACCATCTGCTGTAATCAGTCTGTGTCCATCAATGTCTAGGAGTGCTACCTCCCCAGTTACCCATGATGAACAGACAGGATGGGCAAAAGCAACACTTGCTATTTTAGCTTAGAGAAAAAAATCAGTCATAATTTATTTTCTCCTAATTTATTCTATCTTATTGATGCAGTAAGCCATGTAATTAGTTAGATCATAATTAAGAGTGACACATAGAAGAATGTTAGTGACCTGGAAGATTCAGAACAGGGACATGTTAAAGAGGATTCATCAGAGTTATCAAAAAACTAAAAACATATAGAAATATGTCATATAAATGAGTCGCTGACACATCTCCAGTTTCATACAGTGCAAATATTAAATAATTAAATAATCAGAGAACAGTTATCTGCAAAGAGTTTATATAGTTCATTCAGGTTTGTGAACTCTATTCTGATATTCAATAAATTATAGGGTACCTAAGAAATCCAAAAACGCCACATAAAGCTTACAATGTTATCACTAAGAAAAAATACTGAAAAATATGACACTCTAATAACTTAAATAATTACTTGGGAATGTGGTATATTAGAACAAATAAAATGGACTTTTGACTCTTCTAATGATTTAGAGCTTCTCTACAAGGATCTGTGTCTATGGAAAACTCAGCAGAAGACTCTTACTGTTCAGGGTGGAAAGAAGAGAATGCTGAGAAACAAGTTGCCTACATATAGGAATTTGTAGAAGAATAATCAAATCTCATCAAGAAATGTCAACCATGATTTCAACATACTTAACATGTACTCTATAGAAGAACAACTTATGGAATGAAGGGAAGGGTGTGTATTAAATATCTTTATAAAAACTAGAACAAGTAAAGAGTCACTTATTTCTACCAACATTTTTTCTTTTAACTACTTGAGGTTGACCATTTTATCAATGGTCAATCAGAAGTATGAACCAATGACAGAAAGAGAATACAATTCTATCTCACAATTTTCATCTAATCTTTGAGAAATAATTCCCAAATATTAATTTATTTTGGGTAGAGTGTCCCATTGGGTAGTATTCAATCCCCAGTGAATTATAAAATAAACAAGAACAGCACATAAAGTAAATTGTTCCCACGGTCACTTTATACTCTAGACATAGCTTATTACTATCTCCGATGGGGTATGTGTGATCATGAGTAAAAAGGTGTTTTCCGTTAACAAATTTGCAAGGAAAAAAACCAACAAAGTTTAAAGTATTTAAAGTCAAATAGTGCATTCATACACTCGATAAATACAAACAGATTAAAAGTTTGTCTATATACCCATTTTCTGTATTTTGTTAAGACTTGGATAAGTTATGCTTAAAACTGAGAATACCTGTATCTTTTTTTTAATAGTTGCAATATATGCTCTATCCTAACAATGGAATTGCTCCATTTGAGTTCACTGCCAAGTTTCTCACAAAATATCACAACCTGCACAACTACCACTGAATTTAGAAAATAAGACAATCCATATCCTACTAAATGCACTCAAAACATTAAAATAATATCTCAGATTTCAGCTTTGATTGCTCTAAGCTGAGTTACTTAAGTGCCAGAGGATATGCAAAGAACAACATTGCCTTGACTTCTATGCATCTTTTAGCAATCAGATGGAGTCTAAGTCTTTTTAGCACTATCCACGGGTTCTAATAGCTGTGAGAGTAGTTTGTTGTCATACTCTTTCTGTACTCTATTTGTAGACAAGGACACTGTTTTGGCCTCTCTAAATAAGTGGCATTTACTGCTTTTCTTTAGCTTGCAAAAGTACTAGTCACCATCTTGAAGCTGTGTGCTTCCCTGTCATCATTTATCCAGTTAAATTTCTGCTCTGCCCCTGTTATTTATATGCCAATGCTAAATTGCATAGGAATTCTTTGTTTTGTTTTCTAACTCAGACCCAACAGAATAGAAAGCTGAACAGCAAGCATATGAGGCTGTTTTCCTCATATGCTTATCCTAGGTAATTTTAGATATAAAAGTAACAAACTGTGATACCTTCATCTATTTAAAGTCTTTTAAGCATAGAACTACAACTTTTCACTGACATTTCAACATGGCCAAGTATCACTCTGTCTCCATATGGCTATAAAGGTGTACATATAAAAATTCTCTCATTCCCTAAGCCTCATGCTTTTCTTTTGGCTAGACACATGCACACTTAACTATATAAAAATGGCCACATACCTAATCTATGAACATCTGTCCAACAAGACTCCATTTACAAAGTGACTCTTTTATTAGTCCAGAATATGGGAATTCAAGTTTCAAATTCTAATTATGTTTCTGTTCTACCTGTGAATCTTCCTTTTTTGTTTCTCTCCTTCTCTTGATCCAAAGATTATGTACTTAGTCCCTCAGAAACTAACGAAAATCTAAAACTACTCTCCTCAGCAGAGTTGAAGTGAGAGTCTTTTAAATACATGGCCATGTTCATTTTATTGCCCATAAAACTGCCATCCTTTCTTCATTCCCAGTGGCCCCTCTCTTCCAACCAGGTAACACATTTGTTGATTGCATAATATCCTTGCCAAACTTAAGCATTCTTCCATGATTCTGCTGAGAGAATAGAGGGGTAAGGCAGGAGTCCCAGAGTAGTTAGGGAACATTCTTAATGGAAACCAGGCTTATGAAACAGAATCCAAAAAGTTTAGTGACTTTTGTATGTGTACTGATCCTAAAACTTCAATGTTTGTCTCATATTCTCCACATTTGAAGATAAAATTTAGAATTTAAAGAGAGTAAAGTTGGTTTGCAAATTCATTCATATAGTCCCTACCTACGGAATCTAAGTCTATTATTCTTTTTACTATGGAAATATCTTCATGTAGCTGAGATTATATAGAAAGCTTTAATATCCTAAAAATAATTCCCTGAACCTTTTAACATTGTGGTTTCACTTTCTCTATAAAAAAGAAAGTAAGTTAATCCTTTAGCACCTAGGTGCAATTTTCAAATAAACTTATAATGGCTTTTGCTTTTAAGTGACTTGGAACAATGCATTACTCTGATCTATCATATTTGAATGAGTAAATGTGTGGGTAATTCTCTGCTGATGGAGAAACAACTAAGAGATTAGAGTAGCAGTACTATATGATTGACTTGAAAGTGTTTCTATAGAAGATTAAAGGACAAAGTCTGCTAGCATAGGAGCTTTTCCTGTTTCTTGTCTACCAAAGATGAACTGCTTTGTTGTCCTCAATCTTCCCACCATGGTGGATTGAATGCATCAAAATTCAGATTCCATAAAGGTAAATAAATCTATCCTCCCTAAACTGATAATCTGAGATATTTTTTTTTCTAAAGTGACAGAGAGTGAACACAGCATGGAAAATTAGCATTAGAATAGGATCAACACTGTGACTTTACATGATAATGTAGTAAAGAAATGGTTGGGAAGACTGCGACTATACTTCATTTACATACACTTGCTGTGAAGCTAGAAGATCTGATTTCAAGGTCTTGCCATCTAGATAAAAAGTTGAGCATGTGCAGGTGACCTGAGCATCATCAGGAAGTATATGTAGAAGCACTAATGGCACTTGCTAGCTATCAGCTTAGCTCAAGACTTACTAAGAGACTCTGTCTTGAAAGAATGAGGTATAGAGAGATGGAACTGGACATTAAGCATCATCTATGTGATGCTAGGCTTTATAAATTAAAATGCAAGGGTTATGGGCATATGGACTATTTTTTTCAAAGAAAGACTAAGAGACTAGGTTATACATGATAGGGTCAGAATTTCTATAGGTAGCCCTAGAAAGGGTGATATTAAATTTTAGAGGTACAGGAGAAACTCCAGAAATTTGGAGATGCTAGGAATATGCAATATATACAAACAAAAGAATCAAGCACTAGAAACAGCTTATTAAAGAAACCATGTTTTACAACCAGACAAAATATGAAATTGGGTCTTCCCAAGATTTTAGCAGTCCCATCATGCCACTTGTATTTCAGTTTCACAAATTATTTTTTTTTGGAAATTATATTACTCTTTGAATATGCCCCTGTTCCTTTCTTGTTGATTTTGCATTTTTATTTAATCTTTTATTATAGTCCATATTTGATCCCCCTCCTGAATCGCTGTCTGACTGTTCCATACCTCCTCCCTCCATCTCCACAAGGATCATTTATCCTTTTTACATAAACATTCTTCCATTTTAAATGTAAATGTTCACTATGCACCCATGTGTCTTGGAAATATATAAGACTATGGGAACTCCTGGAGAGGAATTAAATTTATTGTTGATTAGGAAACATATGAGCCTTTGGATGAACATGGCTAAAATGTTATGGCTTTTATATATGTAAGTGGGTACCAAGTTAACAAAGTATAGGTTCATGGTGGTTATTCTTGATGTTAAACCTACTTGGATTGAAATAAATCTTATAGGTTTTTTTCAGCATACATTGGGCCAGTGTACGAGAGTTCTTCTAGCAAAGATTATACCACAGGGAGAAGATCAACACTGAAAGTAGTGACAGCAACCATGAGGTTATGAACTTGGATGAGATAAAATGGGAAAGGGAGAAAGGCTACTAGCATAATGATTTTCTGTCCTTCCTGATCACCAGAAAGTAAGCTACTTTACTCTGTCACATTCACCAACTATCTTCTAGTGACAGACTAAAACTTTGAGAACCATAAACCAAAATCATTTTTGTCTCTTTGGAGTAGTTCTATTGGACATTTGTCATAGCAATAAAAACCCTATCACAGAATGTTAAAGCAAACAGAATGGTGAAGGTCAAAGTGAATGAATTTGGCAGTATTGGAAGGCTGGTTTTCAGAGCTACCATTTCAATTGCATCTGGCAAAGTAGAGATTGCTACTATCAATGATTCTGTCATTGACCTCAACTACATGGCCTACATGGTCCAGTATGACTCTACTCATGGCAAGGACCACAGCACAGTCAAGGATGAGAATGGGAAGCTTGTCAACAACAGGAAGTGAATTAGTATCTTCCAAGAGCAAGATTCCGCTAACGCCAAATGGGTGATGCTGGTACTGAGTTTGTTATGGAGTCTACTAGTAACTTCATCACCATGGAGAAGGGCAGGTCCCACCCAAAGGGTAGGGTCAAAAGGATTATCATCTCTGCCTCTTTGATGATGTCTTCATGTTTGTCATGGGTATAGATCACAAGAAGTATGACAACTTGCTCAAGATTTTCAGCAATGCTTCCTACACCATCAACTGCTTAGACACCACAGGATAAAGTCATCCATGACAATTTTGCCAATGTCAAAAGACTTATGACCATAGTCCATGCCACCATTATCACACAGAAGGTGTGGGTGGCTCCTCTGGAAATCTATTATATGATTTCTGTGGGTTGCCTAGAGCACCAACACTACATCCAGTGTTGCTGCCAAGGCTGTAGGCAAGGTCTTCCCAGACCTGAAAGGGAAGTTCACGGCATGGTCTTCAGTATTCTTATCCCCAATGTCATGGATCTGACATGCCAAGTATGATAGCATCAAGAAGGTAGTGAAGTAGGCATCTGAGGACCCACTAAAGGACATCCTAGGCTACATTGAGGACTATGATGTTCCTGTGATTTCATCAGTGACTTCAACAGTGACTTCCACACTTCCACCTTTGATGCTGGGGCTGTCATTGCTCTCAATGACAACTTTGTAAAACTCATTTCCTGTAAGATAATGACTGTCTATATAGCTATCTATATAGAAACAGCAATGACTAGGGGAAGTCATGATCTGTATGGCCTCAAGGAAGAAGAAGCCCTGGATCACTCACCCTAGCAAGGAAAGGAGAATAAGAGAGGTCCTTTGACTGATTCAGACCCTTATAGTGAGTATCACCTTCACAGTTTCCATTGCAGACCCCCGTAATAGCTGGAGGGGCCTAGGAAGCCTAACTCTCTTTAATACCAATAATAAAGTTCTCTGCATCTAAGAAAGAGAGAGAGAGAGAGAGAGAGAGAGAGAGAGAGAGAGAGAGAATACCACAAATAGATCCAATGTTAGATAAAGCCAAGATAAGACATCCTCAGTTTGAACATGAGCAAGGGTGATATGCTTCAATTGTAGTCATGTTTCTAATTCTTAGAATTGACTACTATTAAGTTCACACTTCTTAAACATTCTGAAGCACAAGAACATACGTCTTAATATAAAATCTGAAAAAGTAATACCAGACCTCAGTCTGTGGCAATTATTAGGCTATACCCACTGCTACAACTCTTGTTCCAGCAAATAACTGTATACCCATATGAATCACAAACATGCTTAAAATTGGTGGATTAATGGAGGATAATTGGGGAAAAATTGGGTTCAGATGGAGAGTAAAAGGACTAAAGAGAATAATGTGGGTATTAGTAACTTTTCTATTGATGTGAAGATGACACAAAGGTGGTACCTTATAAAGTATATTAGCATTTAAAGTTACAGAGCGTGAGTCCATGACCATCCTGATAGCATGGTAGCTGAAAGTCAGGTATAATTACATTAAAGATTTTATAACACATTTATCTAAAACTCATAATTAAGGATTCTATATCACTAAATTTTATGGTCATCCAAACTTGCTAATAATATCTTGAGAGAGAAAATTCTACAGTCAAATAAAATTAAACTTAATCTACAATTTCAGTGCTACTGACAAGGAGAGGTTGTTTTTTTTTTTTTGCTATTTTATTTTGCCTTTTGCAAGAATTGTGGGTGTTGATTTCTTTGGAAAATATCTGGCTAGCCAAAGATTTCAGTTTAAGAAATCTCATCCAATAATCCTACAAATGAATAAAATTCTGCTGGCAAGTCACAGTGCAAGAACAGTAATAAGGGCTAATGGTTTTCATTTCAAATAAAGTACTCATAAAAATTAGCATTGAAAACTATACCCTTCAGAAGAAAATAAATATTTGAGAAACTCAAAGAGTCAATAACTAAAAATTTGATGCAGCTCTGCCCTTACCTTTTTTCCAACATATGCAAATGTCATTTGATGTATTTTACTTGGATAATACCCACAGATCAATTTGAAATGTAATATTTTCTCTTAACAATATACATGGAATGGATTTGTAATTTAGGTAATAATGCAGTGGACATCATTGCATGTAAGCTTGGCAACCCATATCTTCTGAGTGATTTCTTAAGTTAGATTTGAAAAATAGTTCTTAACTTTAAAACTCCTGGGATAGGAAAAATTATGTCCACAGTAATTCTTGGATACTAGGGATTGCTGACAACAAAAAGGAAGGACAATTGTAAAATATTAAAACATTTAAAAAACATTTCTTTGGCTTTCTGGTTTTTTTGTTTGTTTGTTTGTTTTGTTTTACAAAAAGCACTTTGAAATAGAAGTACCCTTATGGTGATGTTTGTATTTTGTAGATAGTTTATAAAACTTAAGATAGTTTTACTCCACAACATAAATATCACAAGGCATTTACTTAGAAATTAAAAAATACATTAGAGTAAACATCATTAGCAGAAGGTGGTAACAGTTTTTCCTTAGATGGATGAGTTTTCTGGGACTGTGGGATAAAGAAATTCACTAAATTGCTGGTGTTTATTCTCCTTTGATATATATGTAGTGATAACAGGAAACCATTGTGCTAATACCTCTTCAGGCATGTTTCTATGTGTATCTTCTTAGCTGTACAACATTTTAAATATTACAAGGATCACACACATGGAACTTCAGATAGTTTAAAGAGTTTATAGGAAATGAAGAAATGATAAATGAAATTGATTGGAGAACTTTAACTTATGTACTTTAAAGGACAAGTAAAATAAGTTTTCTCTTCGTGTCCAACATCCTGATTAACTACAGGTTCTGTTTCTTTTTTGCTACTGTTTATGACAGGCTGGTTTTCATTTTAACATTAAATTTACAAGTTAACTTACAGGATCCATAAGTTGTGTTTAAAAGCTTAAGGTAGAATATGTTTTTATTTTTATAACTTTGATGAATTAAATACTTCAGAAAAATGAAAAAAAAATCACATTACCTTTCTATGCCATCCTGAGTATATGCCAAAATGACTCTACATCCTACAACAAAGATAACCACACATTAGGATTATTGCTGTATTATTCAAAGTTGCAAGGAAATTGAACCATATGAGATGCCCATCAAAAGATGGACAATGAAAAAAATATATGCATGGGTTGTGACATTTTATTAAGATGTAAAAATAATCATAAAATTTTCAAGGAAAAAACGTATGGTGGTGGGGACTGGGAAAAGGGAAAGCCTTTGGAATGTAAACATAGAATATAGAAAATAAAAATTAAAAAAATGAATAGAGACGAAAAGTATTATATTCACTGAAGTAACGCAGAAGGAAACTAAAAATGATATTAACACCGATGTGGATCCTAAACTATAATGCTTATGCTTTTGTATAAGAAGAGATGAGTGTGGGTCTGGTTATGAAATTCGATAGGAGACAATGACAAGAGAGAGCATGTGTGCCAAGGAAGGGGAGGGTACAATTCTTAACATGAACTTAACATGAAAGAAGGCCATTGCTGACGTTGAAAACTACAGGAACCTTAGCAAGAACAGACGCAACAATAAACCAAAATAGTTGTGTTTGTAATGTTCAGAATAACACTGAATATTATGCATGATGATTTATTTGTAATAAAGCAAAGTAAAAGAATATCTGAAGGATTGAACTTGTTATTTCCGCTGCTCTGGATAGATTGTAAACTCCAAAGACAATGAAAATATGAAACCATAAAAGTAAGACTTTAAAATTACACATTATGCATTTTTGTGACTGTGGGTATGAGAGATGAAAGTACATATATTTCAAACATCCCTCACTAGGACTGTGTGTGCTGTTTCTTTGTTAGCTAAGGAGTTTTACTTTGGATTCAGTTTCTTACAATGCAACCTAATAATTTAGGTACCAAGTTTCTCATTTTGAAAATTGATTAAGCAGTGGTTCTCAACCTCCTGAATGCTGCAACCTTTTAATAGAAATCTTCATATTGTGGTGACCCCAAGCTTAAATATATTTTCATGGCTACTTTATAAGTGTAACTTTGCTACTGTTATGAATCATTAAGTAAATATCTGTGTTTTTCAATGTTCAAAGGTGACCTGTGAAAGGGTTATTTGACCCCTAAGGCAGTCATAACCCAGAGGTTGAAAACCACTACAAAAAGATCTACTGCTACCTGAGAACAAGAATTTGCTCATCTACTAAATAAGGAAAGCATCGAAATTGCAGGGGATTTCTAGGACAGAGGAGTGGGAGGGGGTTGATTGGGGAACTGGCAGAGGGAAGACTTATGGGAATTAGGGGGAAGGGGGTACCAGGAAAGGAAAAATCATTTGGAATATAAACAAAGAATATAGAAAATAATAATAATAAAAGGAGGAAAAATATATTAACTTAAATTTCTGATATATTTAAATAGTTATAAGAAATAAATATTTATGACAGAATATATTTGTATTATGCCACTAAACTGGAATTATATCTTGTTTGGTTATTAAGTAGAGCTATAGTAAAATATTCTGGATAGATGATGTAACTAGATGTCTATGTTGCAAAAATTCATGGGCCCTACAAATTTTACCATAATATATATTCTTAAAATCAGAAAACAGGAACTAAGAGAGCCACATGGACTGCCAGAATCCACCTACAAGTAACAGGTAGAGGAATAACCATGTCTCCTGAGAATTATTCAAACCTAAGGCCCCTCTATCTTGTATTTAATGTGGACTAACTTGGGAAGGAAAAAGATATACATTCTATGAAATGAAAACTAACAAAAATGAGTATTTCTAGTCTTTTGTGTACATTCTGAAAAGATCTTCTTAAGATGTAAAATACTCCTGTGTAAAACAGTAAAAATAATTAACAGTGATATAAAGTTATGATCATACCATGGGTGATTTCTTTTAATATTGACAGTTAAGAAAATCTCCAAGGCTTTGAATATTATTTTTCATCATTTCTGACACTCACGCTATTTGGCATCTGGAAAAGAACTTACCTGTAAAATCATTTCCTCAGCTGCATGGTGTGTGCTTCCACCCTGAGCTTGTCTGTGAAAGCTGAATCCCAGCTGGAAAGCAGCTTAGAAACAATGCCATTAATCCTTCTTACAGTCCTTTTGATATTGCTGTCTATATGCTGATTATGTATTCTATTATAAATAATTTCTAAATCAGTAAGAAGATTGAATAAACAATATCTAAGTATCTTCAGATCACATGTAAATATGGTTTCCGTGGTATAAATTATCCAGTGATGATACTGTACTTCTAGTTGGGTTCACTAGTATAAAGTGAACAATCATGAATAGATTCACTTCCAGCTTCTCAGTTGGCTCTAACTAAACTTTGAACCATCCATTATATAAATGAGATTTTTTCTGGAAAGCAACACAATACAGAATGTAATATGGGGAAGAAAGGCTGAAAACAATTTCTCTCCTTACTGTTTCTTCCTTAACTCTCCTTGTGTTGACTCCATGTTATTAACAAAATACATTGTCAGATCCTTGCTGATTTAGAATTATAAAACTATAATTAACTCCTCTTAAAGGAATAAAAATGGAAATAAACAATCTTACCACTGAGGTCCCAAAACAAAAAAATGTACACACACACACACACACACACACACAGTCACAAATAATAGATAGATAGATAGATAGATAGATAGATAGACAGATAGGCAGGCAGGCAGGCAGACAGATAAAAAATAAGGATGACAATTCAGAATATAAAAAGAGATATTGAAAAGATGCAAATTAAAATGAAATTGGAAATGAAAAATTCATTAAATCCCATAAATATCTTACTGGAAACTCTCAGGAATTAAATGACAGAATATATTATCTGAAAAACAGAATACCAGGGCTTGAAAACACAGTAGAAATTTTAGATAATTGAACCAATGAATAGTTTCTAAAAGCTTTTTAAATGAATGAATCCATGTAGGATTTATGGGATGCTACAAAAGACCACATCTATAAATTATATGTACACAAGGAGAATAAATGTCTAGACTTAAAATATAAGAAATATCAGATAATGTCATAGAAGAAATGCTATTCCTAAATCTCAAGAAAAAGACATCTACCCAGACACATATACATCTTTGATGTAAAGAAAGACAAGCAGAGATCCATCTTGCCCCAGACCCCCTCACGCAAACAGCGGGCACACTGGACGCAGTGAGCAGCTGGAATCAGGTGCGTGGCCAGAGTTATAGCTTAGCTTAGCTCTGCAGCAGATCCGGGCACAGAAAGATCAGCCGCGGGTGCAGACTAGCAGCCGGGACCAGCTCTCCGAGCGGACTAGCAGCGAGGGGCCACTGGGCAGCCTCGGGGCACAGCTTGGCACTCTAGCAGCTGGAGTCAGGGGCCTGGACTCAGAGCGAGCATAGTCCAGCACAGTCAACACAGCCAGAAGGGAGCAGCAGAGCCGGGCACGAACAGCTCAGCCAAGGACACGCGGTGCTTTCAGCAGGGGCAGCCATCTTGCCCCAGGCCCCCGCACGCAAACAGCGGGCACACTGGACGCAGTGAGCGGCTGGAATCAGGTGCGTGGCCAGAGTTATAGCTTAGCTTAGCTCTGCAGCAGATCCAGGCACAGAAAGATCAGCTGCGGGTGCAGACTAGCAGCCGGGACCAGCTCTCCGAGCGGACTAGCAGCAAGGGGCCACTGGGCCGCCTCGGGGCACAGCTTGGCACTCTAGCAGCTGGAGTCAGGGGCCTGGACTCAGAGCGAGCATAGTCCAGCACAGTCAACACAGCCAGAAGGGAGCAGCAGAGCCGGGCACGAACAGCTCAGCCAAGGACACGCGGTGCTTTCAGCAGGGGCAGCCATCTTGCCCCAGGCCCCCGCACGCAAACAGCGGGCACACTGGACGCAGTGAGCGGCTGGAATCAGGTGCGTGGCCAGAGTTATAGCTTAGCTTAGCTCTGCAGCAGATCCGGGCACAGAAAGATCAGCTGCGGGTGCAGACTACCGGCCGGGACCAGCTCTCTGAGCGGACTAGCAGCGAGGGGCCACCGGGCCGCCTCGGGGCACAGCTCGGCACTCTAGCAGCTGGAGTCAGGGACCTGGACTCAGAGGGAGCATAGTCCAGCACAGACAAGCTGCCAGAAGGGATCTGTCTCCTGGGGACAGGTGTGCTGTGCTTTCAGCAGGGCGCCATCTACAATAAGACCAACTAGCGCCAGAGATAAAGAGATGGCAAAAGGCAAATGTAGGAACGTTATTAACAGAAATCAAGGCAATATGGCACCATCTGAACCCAATTCGCCAACCACAGCAAGTCCAGGATACCCCAGCACACCAGAAAAACAAGAGTTAGATATAAAAGCACAGGTCATGATGCTCCTAGAGGAACACAAAAAAGACATAAACAAATCTCTTAAAGAAATGCAGGGGAACATCAATAGAGTAGAAGCTCTTACAATCCAAACACAAAAAACACTTAAAGAACTCCAGGAGAATATGGGCCATCAGACAGAAACCAATAAAGAGGAAGTGAGAAAATCAGTTAAAGAAATGCAGGAGAACTTGAAACAACAGGCAGAAGTCATGAAAGAGGGAGCACAAAAATATATTAAAGAATTACATGAAAACACAAACAAACAAATGATGGAACTGAGCAAAACCATCCAAGATCTGAACACAGAGGTAGAAACAACTAAGAAATCACAAAAGGAGGCAACCTTGGAGATAGAAAACCTTGGGAAGAAAACAGGGGTCGTAGATGCAAACATAAACAACAGAATACAAGAGATAGAAATAAGAATCTCTGATGCTGAAGATAACATAGTAACCATTGACTCCACAGTCAAAGAAAATGCAAAATCCAAAAGGCTTGTAACCCAAAACATCCAGGAAATCCAGGACACAATGAGAAGACCAAACCTAAGGATTATAGGGATAGATGAGAGTGAAGATCTACAACTTAAAGGGCCAGCAAATATCTTTAACAAAATTATGGAAGAAAACTTTCCTAACTTAAAAAGAGAGATGCCCATAAAAGTACAAGAAGCCTACAGAACTCCAAACAGACTGGACCAGAACAGAAACACCTCCCGTCACATAATAATCAAAACCCCAAATGTACTAAACAAAGAAAGAATATTAAAGGCAGTAAGAGAAAAGGGCCAAGTAACATATAAAGGAAGACCTATCAGAATCACACCAGACTTCTCTCCAGAAACCATGAAAGCTAGAAGATCCTGGGCAGACCTCATGCAGACCCGAAGAGAAAACAAATGTCAGCCAAGACTACTATACCCAGCAAAACTCTCAATCAACATAGATGGAGAAATCAAAATATTCCATGACAGGACCAAATTTACACAATATCTTTCCACTAACCCAGCTCTACAAAGGATAATAGGAGGAAAACTCCAACACAAGGAAGGAAATGGCACCCAAGAAAAAGCAAGACAGTAAACTTCTTCCATCAAACTCAAAGGAAGATAACTACTCAAAAACAAAAATAACATCAAAAATGTCAGGAACTAATAATCTCTATTCCTTAATATCTCTTAACATCAATGGACTCAACTCCCCAATAAAAAGACATAGACTAACAGACTGGATACGGAAACAGGACCCTACATTTTGCTGCTTACAGGAAACACACCTCAGAGTCAAAGACAAACACTACCTTAGAGTAAAAGGATGGAAGACAATTTTGCAAGCAAATGGTCACAGGAAGCAAGCTGGAATAGCCATTTTAATATCAGATAAAATTGACTTTCAACCCAAAGTCATCAAAAGAGACACAGAAGGTCACTTCCTGCTAGTCAAAGGAAGAATCCACCAAGAGGAACTCACAATTCTAAACATCTACGCTCCAAATGTAAGGGCACCCTCATTTGTAAAAGAAACCTTACTAAAGCTCAAAGCACACATTGTACCTAACACAATGATTGTGGGGGACCTCAATACTCCTCTATCTACAGTGGACCGACCAGGAAAACAGAAACTAAACAGAGACACGGAGAAACTCATCGAAACTTTGGAGCAATTGGATTTAACAGATATATATAGAACATTTCACCCTAAAGCAAAAGACTATACCTTTTTCTCAGCCCCTCATGGTACCTTCTCCAAAATCGACCATATAATTGGACACAAGACAGATCTCAACAAATATAAAAAGATCGAACTAATCCGATCTTATCAGATCACCATGGAGTAAGAGTGTTCTTCAATAGCAACAAAAACAACAGAAAATCCCCATACGCTTGGAGGCTGAACAATATTCTACTCAATGATACCTTAGTCCAGGAAGAAATAAAGAAAGAAATCAAAGAATTCTTAGAAATTAATGAAAATGAAGGCACAACATACCCAAATCTATGGGACACAATGAAAGCAGTGCTTAGAGGAAAACTCATAGCCCTGAGTGTCTCCAAAAAGAAACAGGAGAGAGCATATACAAGCAACTTAATGGCGCACTTGAAAGCTCTGGAACAAAAAGAAGCAATTTCACCCAGGAGGAGTAGAAGACAGGAAATCATCAAACTCAGGGCTGAAATCAATCAAGTTGAAACAAAAAGAACCATACAAAGAATCAACAAAACCAGGAGCTGGTTCTTTAAGATCAACAAGATAGATAAACCCCTAGCCAGACTTACTAAAGGGCACAGAGACAGTATTCAAATTAACAAAATTAGAAATGAAAAGGGAGATATAACAACAGAAACTGAAGAAATTCAAAAAATCATCAGATCCTACTACAAAAACCTATACTCAACACAACTGGAGAATCTGGAGGAAATGGACAATTTCCTCGACAGCTACCAAATACCAAAATTAAACCAGGATCAAATAGATCGTCTAAACAGACCCATAACCCCCAAAGAAATAGAAGGGGTCATAGACAGTCTTCCAACCAAAAAGAGCACAGGACCAGACGGTTTTAGTGCAGAATTCTATCAGACCTTCAAAGAAGTCCTGATACCGATACTCTTCAAATTATTCCACAAAATAGAAACTGAAGGAACACTACCCAACTCATTCTATGAAGCCACAATTACCCTGATACCAAAACCTCACAAAGATCCAACTAAGAAAGAGAACTACAGGCCAATTTCTCTTATGAATATCGATGCAAAAATACTAAACAAAATACTTGCCAACCGCATCCAAGAACACATCAAAACGATCATTCACCATGATCAAGTTGGCTTCATCCCAGGGATGCAGGGATGGTTCAATATACGGAAATCCATCAATGTAATCCACTACATAAACAAACTCAAAGAAAAAAACCACATGGTCATCTCATTAGATGCTGAAAAAGCATTTGACAAAATTCAGCATCCTTTCATGCTAAAGGTCCTAGAAAGAACAGGAATTCAAGGCCCATATCTAAACATAGTAAAAGCAATATACAGCAGACCAGTAGCCAACATTAAGGTAAACGGAGAAAAACTCGAAGCAATCCCTCTAAAATCAGGGACTAGACAAGGTTGTCCCCTCTCGCCATATCTCTTCAATATAGTACTTGAGGTACTAGCTAGAGCAATTCGACAACAGAGGGAAGTCAAAGGGATACAAATCGGAAAGGAAGAAGTCAAACTATCACTATTCGCAGATGATATGATAGTTTACTTAAGTGACCCAAAAACCTCCACCAGAGAACTCCTGCAACTGATAAACAACTTCAGCAAAGTGGCTGGCTATAAAATCAACTCAAGTAAATCAGTAGCCTTCCTATACGCGAAGGATAAGCAGGCCGAGAAAGAAATTAGGGAAATGACACCCTTCACAATAGCCACAAATGATATAAAGTATCTTGGAGTGACGCTAACCAAACATGTGAAAGATTTATACGACAAAAACTTCAGGTCTCTGAAGAGGGAAATTGAAGAAGACATCAGAAAATGGGAAAATCTTCCATGCTCGTGGGTTGGCAGGACTAATATAGTCAAAATGGCAATCTTGCCCAAAGCAATATACAGATTCAATGCAATTCCCATCAAAATCCCAACTCAGTTCTTCATAGAGCTAGAAAGAGCAATTCTCAAATTCATCTGGAATAACAAAAAACCCAGAATAGCTAAAACTATCATCAACAGCAAAAGAACTTCTGGGGGAATCAATATCCCAGACCTCAAGCAATATTACAGAGCAGTGGTATTAAAAACTGCATGGTATTGGTTCAGTGACAGGGAAGCGGATCAATGGAATAGGATCGAAGACCCAGAATTGAACCCACACATCTATGGCCAATTGATCTTCGACAAAGGAGCTGAAAACATCCAGTGGAAAAAAGATAGCCTTTTCAACAGATGGTGCTGGCTCAACTGGAGGTCAACATGCAGAAGAATGAGAATTGATCCACTCTTATCTCCTTGCACTAAGCTCAACTCCAAGTGGATCAAAGACCTCCACATAAAACCAGACACACTAAAACTAATAGAAAAGAAACTGGGGAAGACCCTTGAGGACATTGGCTCAGGGGAAAAATTCCTGAACAGAACACCAATTGCTTATGCTCTAAGAGCAAGAATAGACAAATGGGACCTCATAAAACTACAAAGTTTCTGTAAGGCAAAAGACACTGTCAAAAGGATAAATCGGCAACCAACAAATTGGGAAAAAATCTTCACCAACCCCACATCCGACAGAGGGCTAATCTCCAATGTATACAAAGAACTCAAGAGGTTAGACCCCAGAAAACCAAATAACCCTATCCAAAAATGGGGTACAGAGCTAAACAGAGTCTTTTCACCTGAAGAAATTTGGATGGCTGAGAAACACCTTAAAAAATGTTCAACATCACTAGTCATTAGGGAAATGCAAATTAAAACAACCCTGAGATTTCACCTCACCCCAGTCAGAATGGCTAAGATTAAAAACTCAGAAGACATCAGGTGTTGGCGAGGATGTGGAGAAAGAGGAACATTCCTCCACTGCTGGTGGGAATGCAAGCTGGTACAACCACTCTGGAAATCAGTATGGCGGTTCCTCAGAAAACTGGGCGTGATACTTCCGGAGGACCCAGCCATACCACTCCTGGGAATATACCCAGAAGATTCACCAGCATGCAATAAGGATACATGCTCCACTATGTTCATAGCAGCTTTATATATAATAGCCAGAAGCTGGAAAGAACCCAGATGTCCCTCAACAGAAGAATGGATACAAAAAATGTGGTATATATACACAATGGAGTACTATACAGCCATCAGAAACAATGAATTCATGAAATTCTTAGAGAAATGGATGGAGCTGGAGAATGTCATACTAAGTGAGGTGACCCAGTCTCAAAAGAATACCCATGGTATACAGTCACTGATAAGTGGATATTAGCCTAGAAGCTTAGAACACCAAAGACACAAATCACATATCAAGTGATGTCTCACAAGAAGAAAGGAGTGGACACTGGTGCTAGAATAGACCAAAACATCATTGTGGGAGAGTACAAGAACAGTAAAGTGGGAGGGGGTGGATGCGGGAGCAGGGGGAGGGAAAAGGACATGTGGGACCTTTGGGGGTGGGGAACCAGAAAAAGGGAAATGAATTGTAAATATAGAATATATACAATAAAAAAAAATAAGAGAGAGAAAAAAAAAAGAAAGACAAGCAGAGAAATAGGATAAAGCTCTCCACATCACATTATTATTAAGAGAAAATACATGAATCAAAACACATTTTATAAGTTGCAAGAGTGAAATTCCATACTAAACATTAAGAAAATTTTCATTTGAATAGCAGCTGATTAGCTGGGTGTGGTGGCACATGCCTGTAATCCCAGCACTTGGGAGGCAGAGGCAGGCGGATTTCTGAGTTCGAGGCCAGCCTGGTCTACAGAGTGAGTTCCAGGACAACCAGGACTACAAAGAGACACCCTGTCTCAGGGGAAAAAAAAAGAATAGCAGCTGATTTCTTAGTGGAGACATTAAAAGTTTTAAGTGTTTGGAGCAATGTACATCAACTTCTGAAAGATTAGGGCTGCCAGCTTACACAGAAAAGCTATCCATCATTACTGAAAGATGCACAAAATCTTCCATATTAAAAATCAAAAAATTTAAAAATGCAAAAAGAAACCCCTGAAGATTATCAAACCAGTTCTATAGAGAATACTGAATGTAGTATTTCAAACATAAGATGAAAAGCATAAGAAGAATGAAAAATATGTTAGTACCATTTAATGCAAAGTAGGATTAAAAATGTCACAAAATCTACAGGATGTCAGTACTTAATACTATTACAATAATAATTTTAAATATTGATGGTAATAATTCCCCAACCAAAAGACAGTGAAATTGGATTAGAAAACAATTAACTTTTTCCTTCCTACAAACAACAACAACAACAACAAAGCACTTCACCTTTAAGAATACATACTACATAAGAATGAGAATATGAAGAGGATTTCAGGCAGACAGGAGTTGTTTGCATTCCTACATTGTCATGCTAGTATCCAGCAAATCAATTTCTAACCAAAACTAATTAGAAAAGAATAACAAATGAACATCATTCTTAACCATAAGGACATTTCTCTTCTAAACATATCCACAAAATGTGGGTGATATCAATTTCACAAAACAAATACTAGTTGAAATAAAACCACAGGTTAATTGCAACACAGTATTAAAAGTTATATTCAATATACCAATTTCACGAATGAACAGGGCATCACGATGGAAAATAAACATAGAAAACTGTAATTAATATTCTTGATCTAATGAACCCAGTAAAATATTCATAAAATATTCAATCCAGACCACTACAAAACATATATTCTCAGCAACACATAGGATCAAAGACAGATTGGGATATGAATCAAAGATCAATAAATACTAGAAAATGAGAATAATTCCTTGCATTCTATCTAACTATGATGGAATAAACTTCCCCCAAAATAATAAAGGAAACTATAAAAATCAATGAAAAATATTAAATGAGCACACTATTGAATGATAAAAGGTCATGAACGAAATAAAACAGTTCCTAGAAGCAAATGAAAACAAAAAATATATACAAAATTCTCTGGGATACAACAAAAGCAATTTAAAGCAGGACATTTAGAGCAACAGCTGGTCTCAGCATTGCCGTTCTTTAGATTAAATCATAAGATCTATGAAAGTACCATAATAGAAAACAGAAGAAATAAAAACAGAAAGAGCAGCCAAGTTTACTTTCTTCTAATAGTAATATATGTCGTATGGAAGTTATTAATTTAATAACCCTGACTATGAAACACTATTGTTGGCTGTTATGAAAAACTAGGTGTGGAACTTTGAAGGCAACAATCCTTGCTGAGAGTTGATACTAGAGAGGTTTTGTGGAGACAGAGCATTGGCTTTTCTTGGTCCAGGTTTTCTTGTGCTCATATGGCCTCCTCTGCTCAGACAAACTGTGGTACAGACACCTTCTCAATTGTGACATTTGGTTCTTGCAGCACACACAATTTGCATGCGATTCTTGTGCATGACCAACAAGCAGCACTTAGCAGCCAGCAGCCCCTTACTGCAGTCACCAGCCTCTTTCACAACTGAACATCTCCAGGAACAACCTTTCCCTGGACAGCTTTGTTCCACACTCTTATCACAGTGAATCCCCTGCTGGTCAGTGGGAGTAAACACAATTTCCCCCAACTAATTGTAGTTCTTAGCTTCAGAAGGTTGGAAAGGCAGGCATCTTTCATGGATACTCAAGAGTGGGAGCTTTCTTATAGTCTGAAGCTCTGTTCAACTTTACTATGTTATTTTTCAGCTTTTTAATTCCCACTGTAATTAAAAATTTTTATGTAAAACTATGCTTACATGAATTTATACCTGATGCTTCCTCCAGATTCTACTGACTCAAAAACTTAGAAACAAACCCGAATCTTCAAAATCTTTGAAACTATTTGTAAAGCAATAGTGACACTTCAGAGGTGACTGTAGAATTTATGCAAATGTAGTTCTCAAAAGTTTCTACAAAAATATTGTCACATCATATGTACCCTACAAAAATTGTTTCTGGGGTTAAATAACAAAAGGAAATCTTTTTCAATTAGGGATCGATGGTACTTTTAAAAATACTAAACTCATTCACAGGTTCTAAAGTTGATATAATTCCACTAATACTTTGAAATCAGAATATCCTCAACTTGTAAAGTTGATTATTGAGTAATAGGAACTGATGCCAATTGTAAAGTGGTTTTCCAAGAAATAGAAATATATTCTTAAAGATTTCAGTATATTTGTTACTTGGGCAATAAAAAGAGAAAAGAAGCTTTGTGTGCTGTGCATGTGCAATGCATTCTTACAGCATTGTGTGTTATTCTTAGATTCCTCCTTCATAGACGCTACATAAATTTGGCCATAGGAAGTCTTTCTCCTGTTCCCATCAATGAAATACTATTTATTCCAGGTATAATCAGTCATAATTTAAAAATAGGCTTTTAACAGATGCGTAGCTGGGCAGAAATGCTCTACACTCATACTGTCTCCTCCTAATCTTCACCATATCTAACCATCAAAACTTTACTAACATATTTGTTTCTAGATATTCTTGATCAAAACCAAAGTATTAACTGATCTAATTAGCCTTCTCTTCACATAGAATTTAATGTAAGATATGTTTCCTAACAATCAATAGCTTTGGATAGTCACTGCTGAGTGAGCATGGCTGGGAGAAATACACATCACCTCTTATTTTAAGAGAAAACCATATTTTCAAGTAGAATTCTGATTATTGTTTGGACTAATATTACAAATATTATAATTCTACTAGAAAACAGTAAATGGAGGAAAAAATAAGTCTCATTTTGCATTGAGTGGTTTTCAAACTTCTTCCTTTCCATTTTTCTTTCTCTCTTCTTTCTTGAATATTCCAATTTCTAGTTTCTCATGAAATTCGTTAAAGAAGCATGTGGTCTTATATTTAATCTGTAGTGTCATAAGAACTCAGACAGATTCTAAACACTGGTGGATTCAGAAATAATCATTAAGGTAATAAAATTATTAAGATCCTATTGAAGTATTCAGAATGGCTTAATTGATTTACTAATCTCGAGAAGTTCTGGATGCAAATTATAATTTACTGACATGAGCTTTTCAGCAGTTTATGACAATGTGGTAGAAGTAAGGGTCATAATTGGTGAGCAGGGGGATGGGAATAGAATAGGGAGTTTCAGAGGTAAAACCAAGAACAGGGATAGCATTTGAAATGTAAATAAAATACATAATGAAAATAAATAAATAAATAAATAAATAAATCTTTTTTTTTTTAAAGTAAGGCTCATTTCTTATATCCCCCTAGCCCCATGTAAACTCTCTATATCTTTTGTGAGTACTGATGAAAAACTAATAACACCTTGACTTAATAAGTTATAAAACAAGATTGGACTCCTTAAATTTGTCTTGAGACTATGATGAATACTATGTGCCATCTAGAGATCTATAGAAAGGTTATAAAATGTAGATAGCTTTGGACTGGTCACCTCCATATATAAAATGTAGATAGCTTTGGTCTGGTGCACATCTATATACATAACTTCACACATATCATATACACACAAATAATAATGATACCAATCCATAACTACAAAACGGTTGAATTTAAAAACCAACAGGATTTGCCATCATGAATCTTACTGTCCATGCAGTAAGCTTGAATATAAGAAGTAGGGTACTTTTAAGTTTTGTCAGAGGGTTCTATAACCAGAAGTTACTTCAAGATGCCTTGCAGTGGGACTCTATGTCTTAAAGTGACAGCCTCTCTTCACTTGCTGGGTTCCTATCTTCTCATCTTCTGTCCAAAGGCAGTATATGTCCCCAGGACTGAATTTCCCTTAGAAATTAGTTCATAGACATAAATATAGATGGTGGGAACTATAGTCTACATTACAGAGATTAAACTAAGGCACTTCTATATAAAATCAATTCTACAACTTCTGAGATGAAAAGCAACATGAATTTTGTATAGATTTAAGGAAAATAGTCAGGATCTATAGAAAGGTTATAAAATGTAGATAGCTTTGGTCTGGTCACCTCCACACTGAAAGGATTGGTGGCATTTAGAGGTTCTGCTGCCATTACTTGATGGCTTCATGTCCCTACAGGTGAAGTGACAGTCCGCATTCAGCAAAAGTATATATGCAACTGAATAGTACTTGAGTTCAATGACTGAAACTATATTCCTTGTTGATGGGTCTTCTTTAAAGCATACACAAAGTTCAGAGTATGTATATAGGTCATGAGGAAGTGTAATAAATTATCTCTTGGCGTGATTTTATGTGCTTTAATCAAACTGAGATGAGAAAAATTCCTGATGTGTTGCTGGTTAGACTTTGACAAGTTGACACAAACCTAGGCATGTCTGGAAAGAATGATCTTAATTGAGAAAATAGCTTCATAATTTTAGTGTCTTAGTCAGGGTTTCTATTCCTACACAAAACATCATAACCAAGAATCAAGTTGGGGAGGAAAGAGTTTATTCAGCATACACTTCCACATTGTTCCTCATCACAAAAGAAAGTCAGTACAGGAACTCACAAAGGGTAGGAAATTGAAGGCAGGAGTGGATATTGAAGCCATGGAGGAAAACTTCTTACAACCTTATTTCCTCTGGCTTGCTCAGAACCCTGACTTGTTTATAGAACCCAGGACTACCAGCCCAGGTATGGAACCACCTACAATGCCCTCCCACCATTGATCTCTAATTGAAAAAATGCCTTACAGATGGATCTCATGGAGGCATTTCCACAAGGGAGTAAGTATCCTTTCTCTCTGATAACTCCAACTTGTGTCAAGTTGACACATAAAACCAGTCAGTAGTATAATTGGCTTGTGGGGAAGTCTATAGAATCTTTTTTGATTAGTGATCAATGTAGGAGTTCAGCTTTCGAAGGCTGGTGCCAACTGGGCTGGTGGTCCTGAGTTGTACAAGAAAGCAGTCTAAACAAGAAATGAGGGGCAGGAGAGTAGGCAGCACTCCTTGGTGTCTTCTAATTCAGTTCCTGCCTCTAGTTTCCTGCTTTGATTTCTTGCTGTTACTTTCTTCTTCCATGGATAGACTACCTGGAAAAAGAAACATAAAATGAACATTTTCTCCAAGTTACTTTTGATCATGGTGTTTATCAAAGCAATTAAGTGGTAACTAAGCCACATAGTAAACTCTAGAGTTCAATCCCTGGAAAAGTCATGACTCCCTCTTCATAAATAAGAATGTTTAATTTTTTTTGCTTTTTCCATATTTTCTTTATTTATTGGATTTACAGTATTAGACTTTGCCACGGACCGACTCAGTTGGAACACACACACCCGTGGGGAATCAGGGTCTTTGGTATGCAGGAAGGTACAGGTCCGGCGAATGACAGACAGACACACACAAGATCTGAATGCGTCTGAATGCACTTTACTGTTCTGAGGCAGGAATTTTTATACACACAAGTTGGTATTACATTACTGAAGAAGAAATGTATCCAGTGAAATGTTTACAAAGAATGGTTACCATGAGTATCTGGCACAAGGAAATACAAAATCAATCAGGTATGAACGTTAGAGAATACACACAAAGTCATCGCGTCCCTCTGTAGTTAATGATAAACTAGTAGTTCAAGAGTCCTTGGAAACCACTATGTTACAGGGCTAGGTATTGTTAGTGTAGTCTATGTTTAATATCTTGCTTCCTTCTTGTAAGACTCCCTCAGGTTTACTTAGAAACTTTACTTAACTGATGGTTTCCATGTCAGAGTGCCAAAGCCAGCTAACTATACAAATAATATAAATTGTTGGGAGGTTAATTCTTTAATGTATCTAGGTAATAACTGTACAGCTGATCAAAACAAAGCAATGGATCTCTAGAAGATAAATCATGGCCAGTGCTGTAGCTCAAAGAATAAACTCTCAGTGAACCATCACGCCTGGATGCTCGCACCTCCGGCTGGCAGGGACATCCCGCAAGTAAAGGAACAAGTCAGAAAAAAGGGTTACACAAACAAAGCTTGCCATGAGAAATTCAGCTCAGCCCTATCTGCGGCCAAGGAGGCTCACAGCGACATTCATCTTGGACAGCCCTGCCAAACAAGGCTTTTCCCAGTAAATATCACACAGCTTCCACCGGGATTACAGCTTGGCTGCGTGAAATTACGGTGTCCAAGAGATGCGTGTGATAAGACTTCCCTTTGAAACTTCATATTGTACTTGTGTATCAGTGTCTTCTCTTTATTTCTTACACCATTTTTGTTTTCCCTTTTCTTCCATATTATTTTAACTATTAATAGTTATTAAATATTCTTTATAATTTTGATTAATGATATATTAATGTTGCTATCAACATTATTACTTTTAAGCCTCTTAGTCTGATCTATATTAAATAGTCTGTTTCTGACAATTTTCTATAAACATACATGGTGCCAAAGTTAAAACAGGATCAGATAAACAATCTAAACAGTCCCATAACCCCTGAAGAAATAGAAGCAGTCATTGATAGTCTCCCAATCAAAAAACGTCCAGGACCAGATGGGTTTAGTGGAGAGTTCTATCAGACATTCAAAGAAGACCTAATACCAATACACTTCAAACTATCCCACAAAATAGAAACACAAGGAACACTACCCAATTCATTCAGTGAAGCCACAATTACACATGCACCTAAACCACACAAAGCCCAATCAAAGGAAGAGAACTACAGACTGGTTTTCCTTATGAACATTAATGCAAAAATACTCAATAAAATTCTTGCCAACTGTATCCAAGAATACCTCAAAATTATCATTCACCACGATCAAGAAGGCTTCATCCCAGGGATGCAGGGATGGTTCAATATATGGAAACCCATCAACATAATCTACAGAAACAAACTCAAAAAAAATATGATCATTTCATGAGATGCTGAAAAAGCATTTGACAAAATTCAGCATCCCTTCATTTTAAAAGTCTTGGAAAGATCAGGAGTTCAAGGCCCATACATAAACATAGTAAAAGTAATATACAGCAAACCAGTAGCCAACATAAAACTAAATGGAGAGAAACTTGAAGCAATCTCACTAAAATCAGGGACTGGATAAGGCTGTCCACTCTCTCTATCTACTCAGTATAATACTTGAAGTTCTAGCTAGAGCAATTATACAACAAAAGGAAGTCAAAGGGATACAAATTGGAAAGGAAGAAGTCAAACTGTCATTATTTGCAGATGATTTGATAGTGACTTCAAAAATTCCACCAGAGAATTCCTAAACCTGATAAACAACTTGAGCAAAGTGGCTGATATAAAATTAACTCAAACAAATCAGTAACCTTCCTTTACTCAAAGGATAAAGAGTCTGAGAAAGAAATTAGGGGAACAACACCCTTCACAATAGTCATAAATAATTTTACAAACCTTGGTGTGACTGTAACCAAGCAAGTAAAAGATCTGTATAACAAGAATTTCAAGTCTGTGAAGAAAGAAATTGAAGAAGATCACAGACGATGCTAAGATCTCCCATGCTCATGGATTGGCAGGATTGTAAAAATGGCCATCTTGACAAAAGCAGACCTACAGATTCCATGCAATCCCCACCAAAATTCCTAATCAATTCTTCATAGAGTTAGAAAGAGCAATTTGTAAAGTCATTTGAAATAACAAAAACCTTGAATAGCTAAAATGATTTTCAACAATAAAAGAACTGGCAGAATCACCATTCCTGATATGAAGCTGTATTACAGAGCAATAATGATAAAAAATAAATGTATGGCATTGGTATAGAGAAAGGCAGGAAGATCAATGGCATACAACTGAACAACCAGAAATGAACCCACATACCTATGGCCACTTGATCTTTGACAAAGAAGCTAAAACCATGCAGCGGGGGGTGGGGGAAACAGCATCTTTAACAAACAATGCTGGTTCAACTGCCAGTCAGCATATAGAAAAATGCAAATTTAACCATTCTTATCTCCCTGAACAAAGCTTAAGTCCAAATGGATCAAGGACCTCCACATAAAACCAGATACACTGAAATTTATAGAGGTGAAAGTGTGGAAGATCCTCAAACACATGGGCAAAAGGGAAAAGTTCCTGAACAAATAGCATTTGCTCTAAGATCAAGAATTGACAAATGGAACCTCATAAAATTGTAAAGCTTCTATAAGGCAAAGGACACTGTTAATAAGACAAATGGCAAACATCAGATTGGGAAAAGATCTTTACCAATCCTACATCCCATAGAGGGCTAAAAGCCAATATATACGAAGAACTCAAGAAGTTAGGCTCCAGAGAAATCAATAACCTTACTAAAAATGCGCTATAGAGCTAAGCAAAGAATTTTCAACTGAGGAATATCAAATGGCACAGAAGCACCTAAAGAAATGTTAAATATCCCTAACCATCAGGTAAATGCAAATCAAAACAACCTTGAGTTTCCATGTCATCCCGGTCAGAATGACTAAAATAAAAAACTCAGATGTCAGCAGATGCTGGGGAGAATGTGGAGAAAGAGGAACACACCTCCATTGCTGGTGGGATTGCAAGCTGGTACAATCACTCTGGAAATCAGTTTGGCAGCTCCTCAGAAAACTGGACATAGTATTACCTGAGGACCAAATTATACCACTCCTGGGCATATACCCAAAAGATGCTCTGACATATAATAAGGACATATACTTCACTATGTTTAATGCAGCCTTATTTCTATTAGCCAGAAGCTGGAAAGAACCCAGATGTCCTTCAACAGAGAAATGGATACAGAAAATGTGTATTTTTACACAATGGAGTACTGCTCAGCTATTAAAAATGATGAATTCATGAAATTCTTAGGCAAATGGATGGACCTAGAAAATATCATCCTGAGTGATTTAACCCAATCACAAAAGAACACACATAGTATGCATTCAATAATAAGTGGATATTAGCCCCAAAGCTCATAATACCCAATATACAATTCACAGACCACATGAAGTTCAAGAAGAAGGAAGACTAAAATATGGGTGCTTCAGTTTTTCTTAGAAGGGGAACAAAATATTCACATGAGTAAATATGGAAACAAAGTGTAGAGCAGAGACTAAAGTAATGGTCATCCAGACTGTCCCACCTCAGGATTCATCCCATATACAGTAGCCAAACCCAGACACTAGTGTGGAAGCCAAGAAATGCTTGCTGAACGGAGCCTGATATGGCTGTCTCCTGAGAGGCCCTGCTAGAGCCTTGCAAATACAGAGGTGGATTCTCACAGCCAAACATTGGACTGAGCATGGGGTCCCCAGTGGAGGAGTTAGAGAAAGGACTCAAGGAGCTGAAGGGGTTTGTATCTTCATAGGAAGAACAACAATATCAACCAATCAGACCCTCCACCCCAGATCTCCCAGGGACTAAGCCACCAACCAAGGAGTACACATAGCTCCAGCTGAATATGTAGTGGAGGATTGTCTTGTCAGGTATCAATGGGAGGAGATGTCCTTGGTCCTATGAAGGCTTGATAGATGCCCCAGGGAAAATGAGGGCAGGGAGGTGGGAGTGGGGTGCAGTGAGGAACACCCTCATAGAAGCAGGAGGTGGGAGGATGGGATGGGTGTTTCCAGGAGGGGACAATCTGGGAAAGGGAATAACATTTGAAATGTAAATAAAGAAAATATCCTATAAAAACATAAAATATAAATAAATAAATAAATAAATAAATAGTCTGCTTCTCTTTGTATTGTAGTAGATATATTAGATTCTTACACTGCTTTCAGTGTAATTACATGTCTGATTTGTTTTTGGGGTTGATGATATGTTTTTATTCCTACTGAGTTAAATAATAAATGATAGCTTCAAAAGAAGGTTATGCTCTAAGAATCTCTTCATGTAGATATAGAAAAGCATCCATACCAAGAGATATACAAACAACACCATGCAAATGTAAAGAGGATGAGAAATCAAGGTACATCCATTGGCTCTGCAAAAGATCAGAACTGTTCAGATATTGGCACCAATGAAATACTAGAGGATGAATTCAAATGTTTAATTTTTAAATTATCAGTGACTTTAAAGAGGATATAAATACATAGCTAAGTGAATTACAGAAGCCAATACAAGGTTTGGATAAGAAATTTAGCAGGAATCAAGTCAATAAAAAAACATAAAACACACAAGCAGGAAATGAAAAACTCAATAAAATAAATAAAATTCAGCATAAGGAATAAAAATTAGCCTTGATCAGCAACAATGCCTAAGTGGCATTTTGGCAATGTTGAGGAATAATTACATCCAGACAGTACTTTTCCAAAATCAAAGTAAAAATCAAGGCCACCAAAGCCTAGGAAGAACAAGCAAGTATAATTTTAAAAGTAGACTTTAAAAACTTCAGATCAAATTTAGTCATAAGTACTAAAGAAGGTATCTATATGCTATACAGAATACAACTCACCTTAAAGATATGACAATTGTTTGGGGGAAGGCACTGAATTTTCTAAAATAGTCATCACTATATCTCATCTCCAGGAGATGGTATAGTACAATTATTGTGAGTAATATATATATATATATATTATATATATATCACTCTCATCAATAACTAAAGCACTAAAATAAAAAGCTAATAGTGAAGGTTAGCAATTAAATTTAAGACATTTGTGTAAAATATTTTATCCAACTGCTCATTCTTCAAAAGTCTATAGAATTCCTTCCAAACTATATCATATTCTAGGCCAAAAATCAAGCTTGAGTAAACACAAAAAGAATTTCTAATAGTATATGAATCTTAATTCAATAAATCTATAAATCAAGAGCTAAAAACTATAAAAATATAGAAATGTAAGACGATTGCAGTGTGTGTGTGTGTGTGTGTGTGTGTGTGTGTTGTGTGTGTGTGTGTGTGTGTGAGTGTGTGATGTGCGCGCGCGCTGAGTTTTGAGACCAGGTCTTACTGTGTAATACTGGCTGGCTGTGCATTCCAATTTCTAAAACTGCAAGCATGCATGTCTGCCAAAAACACAGACATTTTAAAGCAATCAGTGGGTCGTTGAGGAAACCAAGGGGAATATTTTCAATCCCTAGAATCAAATAAAAATGAAAAAAGATCTCATTAAAATCTGTTTAGGTAAACTGAGCACAGTCCTAAGACTGGAGTGTATGCTTACAACTACTTCCATTATAAAAAGCAAAAGAACAAGGATAATATGAGGGATCAGAGGAGAAAGCAGGCACAGGAAAAGCTAGGTGATAGGGAAGAGGAGAGAGGAAGGTGGATATATTAACCTAAATTAAAGATGTGTGAAAAATACATCAAAGCCCACTAGCAAGTAAGCTAAATTTAAAATGCAACCCCTAAACACAAATGTAACAACTTGGTATTCATGTGAAACCCCTAACAGCAGGAGCATGGGCCTTCTCTGATTCTGTTGCCTGCCTCAATAGGAGAAGTACCTTATCTCACTGCAACTGGATATGACAAGGCAGGTTGACATCCATGGGAGGGCCCCGTTTCTATGAAAAGAAATGGATAAGGAGATGAGTAGGAGGTGAGGTGAGGAGGGACTGTGACGAGGGAGGGGAAGCTGCAGTTGGGATGTAAATAAATTAATCAATAAATAAATAAATAAATTAATTAATTAATGAAAAATACAACTAACATAAAAATAATTTGAAGAAACATGGAGTTACCTGACCCACTATGCCATAAAGTAGAATGTTCACAGAGACCATCTATTATCAAATGGAAGTGATCAGGCCCAAGCAGTTCCTGAAGGCACAAACAAGTTGCACATGTTATAAAATGAAACCAAATATCTATGGTTTCTAAACACATTGCAATTCTGTCTGCTGCCAAGCATGCATCTAGAGGCTCATGGAGGGTATGAAGATAGTTGTATCCTATGTCAATGTTCATCAAAGCGAGACTTCTGTGGAATTCAGTAATCAAGAAGGTAGGAAAACCAGTTCAGTCAGCCTCTTTCCCCAACCATTCCATTCAGTGTTCAGGGTAGCAGCCATGGGGTTGGGGTTGCACATTCAGCTCAGTGGTACAGCTCTTACCTAGCAAGTGAAAGGCCCTGGATTTGGTCCTTGGCTCTAGAAAAAAAAAAAGACAAAATAGCAAATGCTGGGCAGTGATGGCACATGCCTTTAATTCCAGAACTTGGGAGGCAGAAGCAGGCAGATTTCTGAGGTCAAAGCAAGCCTGTTCTACAGAGTGAGGTTCAGGACAGCCAGGGCTATACAAAGAAACTCTGTCTCGAAAAGAAACTAAAAAAAAAACAAAAACAAAAACAAACAAACAAACAAAAAAACCCAACAACCTGGATTTCCACTCATCAAGGCTGAACTGGCAACAGCTGCTAGTGGGTGCCAGATCTGCCAACAGCTGAGATCAACACTGGCCTCCAGATAAGGCACTGTTTCCCAGGGTGACCAGCCAGTGGTCACCTCCTGAGGTAGGTTAATTGCATTGGACCACTTCCTCTGTGGAAGCGATATGCATTGTTCTTACTGGAGTAGGTACTTATTCTGATTAGGAATCTGTCTTTCCTGCACATAATGCTCCTGCCCAAACCCCCATCCATGGATTTACAAAACGCCTTCTCTGTCATCATGTCCACACAGTATTGCATCTGACAAAGGAACTCCTTAGCCAGAAATGTAAGACAGTAGACCCACAATAATGAGATCCACTCATCTAGCCCTGTTTCCCCACCATCCTAAAGCAGCTATTATGATAAAAAATAAAATGGCCTTTGGAAGACATAACTACATTGTCAATTATTGACAGGAGCCTGGAGAAGTAAAGGCATGGTACTCCAGAAGGCAGTATATACGCCTAATAAATGTCCAATATACGGTAAGATTTCTCCCATAATCAGAATCCATTGGTCCAGGATTCAAAGCAGTGGAAAAGGAAATAATTCCATTCACTATTACTCCCAGTGACTCATGAGGAATAATTTTATTTCTTGTTCCTGTGACCCTAAATTCTGCTGACCTAGACATTTTGCATTTTGCGTTTTTTTTTTGTGTGTGTGTGTGTGTGTGAGTGTGTGTGTGTGGGGGGGGTCGGGGAACACTAATGCCAGAAGACACAATGATCATTCCATTGAACTAAAAGTTCAGACTTCTTCTTGGCCACTTGGGATTCTAATGTCCTGAAACCAACAAACTAAGCAAGTAAGAACACTATTTGGAGAGGAGATTGATCCAGATTACCATGGGAAATTTGGATTGCTTTTCTGCAATGTCCCCTGCATTCATATTTGTTTGTATACCTATACCTACTCTATATCTATATAGGACTTTGTCATTTTATGGAATTCCTGTATAAGGAAACATGTGTATCTCTGTGTGTCCTGTCCAGACTTATTTGTTTTTGTTTTACCTTATTTGTTTCAGTAATGTTCCTTAGATGGTCATTTGTTTCTAAAGAGAAACAGGAAGGGTGTGTATCCAAATAAGAAGGGAAACAGAATGAACTGGAAGAAATTATGAGAGAGAAAAGTGCTTTAGGAATATTTTTGTATAAAAAATCATTTTTATTAAAAAATACTGAGACACTTAAAGATTGGATTATTCAACACTAGACTTAAAATAAGAAAAAAATGTATACAGAGCAACATTGGTATAAATATTACTTTTTCTCCATTAGGAACTGCTGCAAATTATAACCGAAAATGAATTGGTACTTTTTTTTCAGGAAATAAAGGTGCTTGCTGCCTAAGACCGACTACCTGAATTAACTTGGAAGGCATATGGTAGTGAAAAAGAACTCATGAAGTTGTCCTTTGACTTCAATGTGTATTCTGTGACACAGGTAACTTGTATCACAGAATACCAACCAACATGCCTATACCTCAAAACACAACTGACAAAGAACTTTAAAAAAAAGTATAATACAGTATCTTGGAGTTTTCATTGCTATGAAGAAGCACCATGGCTACAACTTCTCTTATAAAGGAAAACAATTAAGTTGGCCTGATTTACAGGTTCAGCAAAGACAGACATAATTTTGCAGAAGAGTCTGAGAGTTCTATATCTGGATTGGCAGGCACCAGAAAAGAGAGACACTGGTCCTGGCATAAGCATCTGAAGCTCACTCTGAGTGAAACACTTCTTCCAACATGGCCATAACTCCCAATAGTGCCATACCTTATGAGCCTATGGAGTCCATTTTAATTCAAATTACAACACAAATGCACAAACACAAAAATAAAAGATAAGCAAATTGTGGCTAAAAGCATGAATTCTAGTGGCAGAGTGATCTTTTTTTACTCCCTTTTGGCAAGTTCACTTAAACTTCTTCTGTATCTTTATTCATAAATTATGTATGACATTGTTGCTAATCATAATGGAATGCTCTGGACATATGCTTAAATCTTACATAAAACGTGTAACATGATCACTGGAATTATCAATTAAATGGAGTTGATATATGGAGCCTAGATTTTCATATATAAGTAATCTTGGTCATTCATGGTCTCTTCCTAATCTATAGGTCCTGATCATTTTTTTCTTCCACAACTTCTCAGTTTCTTAAACAATTGTCTTCCTGATTCCTAGAATCCATTGAATATGTTGGACCTTTCCAATGACATCTGTTCTTCATTGCACAACAGCCACTATTATCAGTACCATTTCTAGAATTGAAATACCTTTCATGATGACTCTACTGGTTTCTATTCAACACAGATTCTATATACAAAGGTATGATCACTTAAATTTCTAATAGAACAATTGTCAATCTTCAGGTTATTGGGTCTCAAATCCCCTTTCTTCTCTTCTCTTCTCTTCTCTTCTCTTCTCTTCTCTTCTCTTCTCTTCTCTTCTCTTCTCTTCTCTTCCCTTCCCTTCCCTTCCCTTCCATTCCCTTCCCTCCCCTTCCTCTCTCTCTCTCTCTCTCTCTCTCTCTCTCTCTCTCTCTCTCACACACACACACACACACACACACACACACACATAAAGCATTTGGTGGTACAACAATGGGTTAAATATACTGTAAACAAGAGCCACAATCAACCATCCTCTTACCACTGTTTTCTTTTTCAGATGTTAGTGTGTATACTCTAGAAGCATTTTTGCTTTGGTCTTTGTGGGTTCTATACTCCCATTCAAATCACTACTCATCTCAGAGTCATAACCATCCATTGTTACTTCCTTTATCCCTTTTTAGTAATCATCCTTCATCATGGAACATACTATCTACTGCTTTGAACTTTTGCGACTATCCCAAGATCTTGGAACTTGAAATACAATCATTCTTGCATTTTTTCTGCTGTAATCAGTTTCATCTAAAAACGGATGCTAAATGTCTGTACATTGCTTGACTTGAGGGAAATGTCCTGAATAGTATAAAATGGATCACTGTGGTTATAGTCAATTAAAATTATTAGACACATTTATTAATATCCAATCAGACAGCTGAGTACTATAAACTTCCTAAGTTATAAGGCAGGTCTCAAACTTCTTTGTATTCCTAGCATATTGCCTTGAATAAAATAGGACCATGTGTTGTCATTTGGCTGGAGACAGACTACATTATAAAAGGCTGAATCAAAGGACACAGAAACATTTCAGATGTGAAGCATGGGAATATCGGTCACCGATGTAGTACATCCATAATTACATTTGCAATACCCTTATAATAAGGGAAAATTTTATTTTAACTGGTTACCATCACAGGAGAGCAAAGTCTTTTACACTTCATAGTACAGAAAACTAAAGCTTTACGCCTCCCCAAAGGGAAATAAAATGTAATGGCCCTTCCCATGTCAATACTACACATATAAAAAGAAAAAATATCCAAAGGAGAGTAAACTTGATTTAAAGATAGAGGCACTAGCTGGAACAAGCGAAGAGGCAATTTGTTAAGGGTCTAATTACGACACGACTAGAGGAGGCCTAATGAGATGGTAGAGGAAGAAATCATAAAACTTAGCAGTCGGGGTTCATTGGCTCAGATATTAAATTGCCAATTAATCTCAGCTGCAAGTAGCAACTAAACCTCATTTACCAGAGCGAATAATTTTAGGCTCTCAGAGAAAAACTTTAACTTCAGATAAAATGGAAAAGACAGGTAGCATATTTAGTTTTTGTCAATGTTATATACACCCAGATATATCTAGGAAGAAAAAACTGTATTGATGAACTGTGTGTGTCAAATTGGCCTCTGAAAATATCTGTGGGGTGTTTTCTTCCTGTTGATTGATGTTGGAAGACCTATCCCACTGTGAGTAGGACCTTTCCTGGACTAGCAAGTCAAGGTTATAGAACAAAGGTGTCTGAGCAAGCCAGGGGACTGAGCCAGTATGTGGCATTCCTCCATGGTCTCTGCGTCAGCTTCTGCCTCCATGTTAGCACTGAGTCCATATCCTAACTTCCCTCAATGATGGATTGTGATGTGTAGGTATAAACCAGATTAACCTTTTCCTTCCCAAGGTGTTTTAGCTCACAGTATTCATTATAGTTAAAGAAAAAGAAAGAAGAAAGGAAGAAAAAGGAAAGGAGAGAAGGAAGGAAGGAAGGAAGGAAGGAAGGAAGGAAGGAAGGAAGGAAGGAAGGAAGGGAAAGGAAGAAAGGAAGGAAGGAAAGGGAGAAAAGAAGGAAGAAAGGGAGAGAGGGGGGACAGAGAGGAAGAGAGGGAGAGAGAGGGGGAGGGGGAGGGGAGAGGGAAGGAGGGAGGGAGGGAGGGAGGGAGGGAGGGAGAGAGAGAGAGAGAGAGAGAGAGAGAGAGAGAGAGAGAGAGAGAGAGAGAGACCTGGAGCAGAATCTCCAAATAAGCTTGCAGTGGGAATGTATACTCTATACGATTGTATCTAAGTTGCCTTTTGGTTTTGCATGAGGGTTACAGTTAATATATTATCTTGTCCTAAATAGACTTTGAGCCATTAAATAACATTGAGACTGTGAAGGACTATTGTCTTAGTGTTCTATTGCTGTGAGGAGACAACATGAACACAGAATTATTTTAAAGGAAAACTTTCAACTGGGGTTTGTTTGCAATTTCAAACATTTAGTTCATTATTAGTGTGTCAGGGAACATGGTGATATGAAATCAGGTGTGGTACCTGAGAAGAAGCTGAGAGTTCTACATCTGTGTCCCTAGGTAGGAGGAAGAGAGTGAGCCACTGAACCTGGTTTGGACTCTTGAATACTCAAAGCCTTTCTCCAGTGACACATTTCTTCCAACAAGGTCATATCTATTTTAACAAAGTTGTACCTCCAAATTTCTTCGAACAGTTCCACTCTCTAGTGACCAAGTATTTGAATCTATCATCCTATGATGGCTATTTGTATCAAACCACAATATTCCACTCCCTTGCTGCTATATAGGCTTATAACAAGATAGTAATGCAAAAATGGACTTAGTTCAACTTCAAAAATCTCCATAGTCTATGTTATGGTTTGTATATGCTTTTCCCAGGGAGTGGAAATATTAGGAGGTGTGGCCTTGTTGGAGTAGGTGTGTCACTGTGGGTGTGGGCTTAAGACCTTCACCCTAGTTGCCTGGAAGTCAGTCTTCTACTAGCAGCCTTCAGATGAAGATGTAGAACTCTCAGCTCCTCCTGCACCATGCCTGCCTGGATGCTGCCATGTTTCTGCCTTGATGACAATGGACTGAACCTCTGAGCCTGTAAGCCAACCCCAATTAAATTTTGTCTTTTATAAAACTTACATTGGTCATGGTGTCTGTTAACAGCAGTAAAACCCTAAGACAGAAGTTGGTACCAGGGACTGGGGTATTGCTGTGATAGGCCTGACCATGCTTTTGTTTAGAAGAATGTGGATTTCTGGACTTTGGATTTGGAAAGCCATGGAATGCTTTAAGTGGGTCTTAATGGGCCAGCCTAGTAGGAATATTGAAGACAGTGGTGCTGAGGGTTATTTGAACTATGTAGGCCTGATGGCCCAAGAGGTTTCAGTGGAGAAGAACTTTAATATATGGCTGAGAGACTGTTTTTGTGATGTTTTGGTGAAGAACATGGCTGCTTTTTGCCGTTGTCTGAAGAGACTCCTAGGGCTAACGTAAAGAGATTTATATTAATTGCATCTGCAAGGGAGGTCTCAAAAAAGCCCAACAAAGACTTTGTACTCTGGTTAAGTCTGATGAAGAGAATTTTGAACAAACATAGCAAGCTGAGAAAGGAAAAGTACAAAAAATATAGTTTGAGTATTAAAGGGACTCCAGGAAGTGAAATGGAGCTGAATTCAAGGATATTAAATTGAATTAAAAGAGTGGTAACCTTGGAGGCAAGATTCACCCAGTTAACTTTAGGTCCAGACATGGTAGTATAAGCCTTTAATCCCAGGAGGCAAAGAAAAGCAGATCTCTGAGTTCAAGGCCAGCCTAGAACAGAGCAAATTCTAGGTGAAGAAAAACTTTAATCCAGGCTTGGTGGACCACACCTTTAATCCCAGTGCTTTGGAGACAGGCATGCAGATGTCTTGAGTTCAAAGTCAGTCTAAGGAGCAAGATTCAGGACAGCCAACTTAGGCAGTGAAGTTGCTGGGAAAAAGGAAGCTAGTGATAATGTAATAGAACAAGGGGGCCAATGTTCCAGCACCTACAAGCAGCAAAACTCAGCAGCTTCGGCCACGTGTCTCTGGCTTTATATTCAAAAGAAGGAGACTACTGGGACAATTGATGCTGGTTAGCTGGAGCTAAGAAATTAGTGGTGATTAAGAAAAAACCAGCATCACTGAGGTGAAATATGGGAAATGTTTTCTGAGAGCACAAAGAAGCTGTATTCTAGAGATAGCCAAGGTTGTACCTTATGCTGCAGCTGTACTTGTTAACATGTAAGAATCATCCAAGTGGTACTGGTTTTGAAGGCATGAAGGCATCATGAAGAACAGCTGAGGCTTGGTACTGGAGAGGCCATGGAAGGCCATTGGTGAAAGTGTACCCTCAGTTGTAATTGACAGCCCAGGACTAAAGGGGTCATGCAAAGGAATGAGGCTTGGTACCGTGAAAAAAGCCTATGAGAGGCTTTGGTGAAGCATAGTTGTAGTGGAAGACCCTAGCATATTGGAGATGCCAGTACCATGGGATGACCACCAAGAACAGCAGTGGCAGCAGGGTGGATCGATCTGAACTTAGAGTGCTACAGAGGGCAGAGCTAGAGAAGTGATACCAGCTCTTTAGAGATACACAGAAGATCATGTGTGGATCTCAGACATGGGAACAAGAAGCTATGAAGTTGAAATTGACTTGGGGTACCCAAGATGTTAAAGATGCCAGAGCCACAGGATGCCTGCCAAGGAAAGCTGCTAGCAGGGAGTGAAACAAGTCCAGGAGAAAGAACCTTGTTGAAGTCAACAAAGATGAAAAAGGAGTTGGATATCTGAAGATTGCTTTGCCATCAGACATGGAGATGCAGAGCTTGGACTTTGTCCAGCTGGTTTCCTGTCTTGCTTGGGGGATTACAGTTAAGTGATTGGATGAATCTCAAAAGAGACCTTGAACTTTGGACTTTTAACACTGTTGAGACTGCTATAGACTACAGGAAGTTGGACTAAATGTATTTTGTATTATGCTATGTTTAAGTATGGCCCCCATAGACTCATGTTTGAACAAGCCTATGGGGGCCAGGGAGTGGAATGTTATGGTTTGTATATGCTTTTCCCAGGGAGTGGAAATATTAGGAGGTGTGGCCTTGTTGGAGTAGGTGTGTCACTGTAGGTGTGGGCTTAAGACCTTCACCCTAGTTGCCTGGAAGTCAGTCTTCTACTAGCAGCCTTCAGATGAAGATGTAGAACTCTCAGCTCCTCCTGCACCATGCCTGCCTGGATGCTGCCATGTTTCTGCCTTGATGACAATGGACTGAACCTCTGAGCCTGTAAGCCAACCCCAATTAAATTTTGTCTTTTATAAAACTTACATTGGTCATGGTGTCTGTTCACAGCAGTAAAATCCTAAATAAGACAGTCTATGACAGCTTAACACTTTTTAAAAGTTCAGAGTTAAAGTTTCTCCTTAATCTCATCACAATAGCCTATAAAATCAAAGTCAAAAGTAAAACATATACTTCCAACGTACAATGACACAGAATATAATTACCATTCCAAAAGGATGAACTACAGATCTTCCATACGTAGCCTCTCATGTACCATTTATATCAGTCAGAGTTACTAAAGCCAAACCAGAATCCAAGAGGTTGGATTAAGAACTTCCCTTCATAACAGTGATAACAAAGAATTTGTAGCTATCTTCATTTTACAAATTAATCAAATATCTTTGGTTCTGTCTTTATACTTGTTTAGGAGAAATTATAGATGGATCTAAGTATTTTCCTTTCCATATAAAAATATTTTTACTTTTCAAATTCATCTCTCTTCTGGATTAGTTTGTGGACATTAAAGTATATAAGAAATGATTAGTTCTTTAAATGATGTCACCCACATAGTTATCTTATTTTTAAAATTATTCATTTATTCCTTTAAATGTGCATGTGCGGGGTTGAGGAGGTAACACTTTGGGTAAAGGTATTTACTGTCAAGCCTAAAGATTTGAGTCTGATTCTCCAGAACACACATGGTAGAAAGAAAGAACTATGTCTGTCAGGTTTCCCTCTGTCTTCCACATGCATGCAGCAGTATTCCTTCATATGCAAGCAAGAAGTAAGTAAAAATTTAAAATCAAGGTTAAAATCATGGGTTTAATCTTAGGTGTTATTAAAATGTAATCATATTAAAATTTGCCATGTATAGGTACTTAAAATTTAGCTTTGAAAATTCATCTTCATTGATTTCCTAAGTTTGTGAGTAAGGATCCATACAATATATCATACTAAATTGTTTGAGCTGTCATAACAACATACTGATTGATTAGTTTAAACCACAGAAAACTATCTTGTCATAAATCTGGAGACCAGAATGAAAAATAAAAGCATCAACAAGGTATGCTCAATTTACTGAAAGCATTGCTCATAATTTGAAGATTATCAATGGGTCAACAATCTATACTGAAACATAACGAAGAGAATGTATATCATTATAAGAAAAATTTACTCGATTGGTATTCAGGATATGAGCTTAGCAATAGATACCTGAGTGCTTCAGATTTGGAGGAACCTGTGGCTTCCAGAGTCAATGATACTGGCAGCCATATTTGGCACACCAATTTGGGGCTGAGTCTAAAATGTTTTTGAGGAATAGTTAGATATCTTATACATGAAATTGGAAGTTATATCTGTTTTATAGAGGTTTAAAGACTGAATAAATTATTATATGGAAACCTATATGATAAGTCTGGAAAGAAAACGAAATATTTATAAAAAAGATAGGAATATTATTATAACAATTTATATATATATATAAATTATATATACAAATTAATCAAATATCTTTGATTAATAGTTCATAGTGTCTAGTTCCTAGGATTTTCTTCTAAGGGCACACACACACACACACACAAAAAAAAACACACACAAATGCACATAAACATTTCTGTCTCAGTCTGATGCTTTTGTAAGGCCTATCAGAGAACAAACATGCTAGGCTCCTGTCTGTAAGCACATCATAGAATCAGTAATAGTGTCAGGCCTTGGTGCCCATGAGGTAGATCCCAAGTTGGTCCCTGTCACTGGACCACCTTTTTTTCAATCTCTTCTCCATTTTTGTCCTTGGAGTTCTTTTAGACAAGAACAGTTCTGAGTCAGAAATTTTGACTGTGGGTTAGTAATCCTGTTCCTTTGCTACAAACCCTGTCTATCTACTGGAGGTGAACTCTTCAAGTTCCCTCTCCCCAGTGTTGGGCATTTTGGCTAAGATCACCCCCATTGAGTCCTTAGAGTCTCTAATCTCCTGGATCTCTGGTACATTCTAGAGAGTCTCCCACCCTCCACCCCTGATGTTACTTATCTCCATTCATTCTTTTAGCCCTTTGGCTTTCTCTTCTGTCCCTCATCCCTATACCTGATTCTGTTCCCCTTTCCCCCTCCCCCTCCTCTCTCCCACTCAGATTCCTCCCACCCTCTGCCTCTCTTGATTATTTTCTTCCCCCTTCTAAGTGAAATTGAAACATCCTTGTTTGGGCCTTGCTACTCTTTACACTTCTTACAGTCTTTGAGTTGTGCCCTATGTATTCTGAACTTGTTCCTCTTTCTCTACATCCTTGCCAGCATGTGCTTTCACTTGAGGTTTTGATCTTAGCCATTCTTATCTGTGTGATGTGGAGTCTCAGTTTGTTTTGATTTGCATTTCTCTGATGACTACAGACTTTGAACATTTCTTTAAACACATCTTGCCCATTGGAGAGTCTTCTGTTGTGAATTCTCTGTTTAACCCATTTTTTAATTGGGTTGTTTGATTTTTTTGGAGATTAACTTCTTAAATTCTTTATATATTTTGCATATTTCCCTCTGTCAGATGTAGGGTTAGTGAAGTTTTTTTTTTCCAATCTGTAGGTTGCCGATTTGTTCTATTGATGGTTACTTTTGCCTTACAGAAGCTTCTCAGTATCATGAAATCCCATCTATTGATTTTTTATGTTAGATTCTGTGCTGTTGGTGTTCTGTTGTGGAAATTCCCCCTATACCTATGAGTTTGAGACTCTTTCCAACTTTCTCTTCTAATAGAGTCAGTGTATCTGGTTTTATCTTGAGATCCTTGATCCACTTGGACTTGAGCATTGTGCAAGGTGATAAATATGGATCTATTTTCATTCTCCTACATACAGGCTACCAGTTAGACCCACACCATTTATTGAAGATGCCTTCCCTACCTCCTCTCCCCACTCCCCACTGTATGGTTTAGCTTCTTTGTCAAAAATCACATGTTCATAGGTGTGAGGGTTTACTTCTGGGTCCTCAATTCCATTCCATTGATCAGCCTGTCTGTTTCTATAGCAATAAAAGGCATTTTCTTTTTCTTTTTTTCCCACTATTGCTTTGTAGTACAGCATGGGGTCAGTGATGGTGATTTCCATAGATGTTCTTTTATTGTTAAGAATTGTTTTGGCTATCCTAGATTTTTTGCTTTTCCATAGGAAGTTGGGAATTTCTCTTTCAATGTCTATGAAAAACTGTGTTGGAATTTTAATGAGGATTGCATTGAACCTGTACATTGCTTTTGGTAAGATAGCTATTTTCACTATGTTAATCCTACCAATAATCCTACAATCCATGAGCATGGGAGATCTTTCCATCTTCTAAGGTCTTCACATTCTTTTTTTTCAGAGATTTGAAGTTCTTGTCATATAGATCTTTCACTTTCTTGGTATGTGTTACACCAAGATATTTTTTACTTTTTATGGCTATTATGATGGATGCTGTTTTCCTAATTTCTTCTCAGCCTGTTTCTCATTTGTGATAAATATGGATCTATTTTAATTCTCCTACATACAGGCTATCAGTTAGACCCACACCATTTATTGAAGATGCTTTCTGCCCCCTCAACCCCCCCCCACACTGTATGGTTTGACTTCTTTGACTTCATGAAACTGAAAAGCTTCTGTAAGGCAAAAGTTACCATCAAGAGAACAAATCAACTTACAGATTGGAAAAAAACTTCATTAACCCTATATCTGACAGAGGCAAAATATCCAAAATATATAAAATTAATCTCCAACAAAGAACTTAAGAAGCTAATCTCAAACAAAGGAAACTCATTTATTTGAGTTAATTTTATATCTGGCCACTTTGCTGAAGTTGTTTATCAGCTGTAGAAGTTCTTTGGTGGAATTTTGGGGGTCTCTTATGTATACTATCATATTATCTGCAAATACTGTTACTTTGACTTCTTCCTTTTCATTTTTATCCCCTTTATTTTTGTTGTCTAATTGCTTTTGCTAGGACTTTTAGTACTATAGTAAATAGATAGGGAGAGAGTGGGCAACCTTGTCTTATCCTGGATTTCTGTGGAATTACTTCTAGTTTCTCTCCATTTAGTTTGATGTTGGCTATTAGTTTGCTCTATATTGCTAAAGATTCAGCTATACCACTCTTGGGCATATACCCAATGCTCCACCATGCCCAGGGGTACATGTTCCACAGTGTTCATGTAGACCTTATTTATGATAGCCAGAATCTGGAAACAACCCATATGTCCCACAACTACTCAGCTAATAAAAAAATAAATTCATGAAATTTGCAGGTAAATGAATGGAACTAGAAAAATATCATCCTCAGTGAGATAACCCAATCACAAATGAACACACATGGTATGTACTCACTGATAAATGGATATTAGGCAAAAAGTTCATAATACCCATGATATAATTCACAGACCATATGAAGCTCAAGAAGTAAGAAGATGAATGTGTGTATGCTTCAGTTTTACATAGAAAGGGTGTTATGGTTTGTATATGCTTTTCCCAGGGAGTGGCACTATTAGGAGGTGTGGCCTTGTTGGAGTAGGTGTGTCGCTGTGGGTGTGGGCTTAAGACCTTCACCCTAGTTGCCTAGAAGTCAGTCTTCTACTAGCAGTCTTCAGATGAAGATGTAGGACTCTCAGCTCCTCCTGCACCATGCCTGCCTGGATGCTGCCATGTTTCTACCTTGATGACAATGGACTGAACCTCTGAGCCTGTAAGCCAACCCCAATTAAATGTTGTCGTTTATAAAACTTGCATTGGTCGTGGTGTCTGTTCACAGCAGTAAAACCCTAACTAAGACAAAGGGGAACAAAATAATTATGGGAGATAAAGAGAGAGAGGGACGTGGGAGGGAGAGGGAAAATGGGGGGAGCAGGATTAGGTATTGGAGGAGACTGGGAGAAGAACATAGGGTCAGGAAATTGTACAGAGGTGTGTAACAATGGGGGATGGAGAACTGGATGTCCCCAGATTCCAGGAAAGCAAGAAGCTCCCAGGACTCAACAGGGATGACAATAGCTGAAATATTCAACAAAGGGGAGGGGGATCCTGTAGAGATCATATACAGAGGTGAGGCAAGGCCCCTAGTTGAGGGATGGAGCCACCCATTCATCTCCAAAATTTTAATCCAGAATTGCTTCTGTCTAAAGGAAATATGGGGACAAAGTGTGGAGCAGAGACTGAAGGAAAGGCCATTCAGAGACTGCCCCAGCTTGGCAGAGATTCATGCTATATACAGACAACAAACCACAATACTATTGCTGATGCCAAGAAGTGCTTGCTGACAGGAGCCTGACATAGCTATCTCATGAGAGACTCTGTCAGAGCCTAACAAATACAGATACGGATGGTTGCAGTCAACCACTAGAATGAACACTGGAACTCCAATGGAAGAAGACTTAGGGAAAAGACTGAAAGAGCTGAAGGGATTTGCAACCCTTTAGGAAGAACAACAATATCAACCAACCAGACCCCCCCCCCAAAGCTCCTAAGGACTAAACCACCAGCTGAAGAGTACACATCAAGGGACCCATGACTCCAGCAGCATATGTAGTAGAGGATGGCCTTGTAAGGCTTCAATGGGAGGAGAGGCCCTTGGTCCTATGAAGGTTCCATATCCCAGTGTAGAGGAACATCAGGGCAGGGAGGTGGAAGTGGGTAGCTTGGTAGGGGAGTACCTTCATAGAAACAGTGGGAGAGGTGATGGGATAGGGGGTTTCCAGAGAGAAAACTGGGAAAAGGGATAACATTTAAAATGTAAATCAATAAAATATCCAAAGGAAGACTATTTTGCTAGCTTTCCATCAATCTTTACTTACCAGTAATTCTCTGTGTGGTTGAAGCCTCCTGGACTGTTCCTAGCCTGTGTCTACTTTAGCATATATGTTCATGTCATCCTTGTTCAGCTCATGTTTGTCCAGTCACATTGGTAAGACCTTATGGTACACCTTTTGACTTTACTAGGAAATTCTTTTCTAAAAATTAATTTTATTAATTTACATTTCTAATGATATTCCCTTTGTTTGTTACCCCCCCACACACACAATCCCAAATTCCATTCCACCTTTCCCCGCTCCCCTTTGCTTCTATGAGGGTGGTCCTCCACTAACCCATCACCCACTTCTGATTCACCACTCTAGCATCTATAAGAAATTGCTGTATTGGACACAGTATAAATTTTAAGAGAAAAAAATAGCGAAACTTTTTTTAGGTTTCCTTATTACTACTGAATGACAGCACTTTACAATTTTGATGAACGAAAATTATTTCCACATCATTGTCAAATTAATACTTTGTGATTACTATAGTAATATGTACTTATCTGCAAAAATGTGAAAAATAAAAATATGTAGTGACAGGGAAGTGGGAAGGGGTGGATGAGGGAGCAGGAGTAGGGAAAAGGGCATGTGGCACCTTAGGGGGGTGGGGAAACAAAAAAAGGGAAATGAAATGTAAATATAGAATATATCCAATAAAATTTTTTTTGAAAAAAAATGTAGTGAAAAAGGATACATAGACACATGTCATTTGTAAACATAACTTACTATATTTTTGGTATCTAGGGTTCATCCCACATGGCTCATAAAATTTCAATGAATAAATTAGACAACTGCTATTGATAATTTATATTATATTATATTATATTATATTATATTATATTATATTATATTATAAGGTTTTATTGTAAATAGTAAAAACCAAAAATTCTCCTCTGTTTTTAAATATTACCTACAATTCCCAGATATGGGAAACCATGCATCATATTCACTAAAGTTTAATAAACTCAAGTTTATGATTTCCACTTTATTTACTTTTGTGACATTTAGTAAATAAATCTGAGTGTGCATTGTGAATTGCAAATGCTTCCACACATCTCTAATTATCTCTAAGAATAATGTGCATTTGGAATCATTTACTATTTTATGGTCAAAATGACTAGAAATTCATTCATAATTAGATAGCTATTATAATGTAGTATACAAGTACATGTTTGCTTCAAGTCTTCTTTAGTTTAATGTGCTTTCCTTAATCTGTAAAACATTTAAAGTTGTACTAGCAAAAATTAACAGTACTAGCTGCTAACACTTAATAAAAATCAAATAAATCAAAATTAATAATAATGCCTAACTGTTATTACTATAAAGGGATTTAAATTCAAAGTTATCTGCCCCCATTAATTTTGTAAAATTCTTATTTAATTAAGTTGGAGTTACACTCTTGTCCAAAAGCAAGTTGTACACCTTTATAGGAATGTAAAAATTAAGAGTCATTGAATTTTAAATCTATGAAAAGCCTCATAGTTTCCTTGAGAGATCATACAGGTAGAAACTTGTGTAAGTCAAAAGGATTTAGCCTATTTTAAAATAGTTTCTGTCCTGGTCTTATGTGGGAAAGAACACCCATAGAGATAATCTCCCCTGTGATTATTTAAATAAAAATGGACTCCATGAAGTCCATTGGTAATGGCATTATTAGACATCCTAGTAGGTGTGGCCATGTAGGAGGAAGTGTGTCACTCTGGGTGGGCCTTGAGGTTTCAGATGCTCATGCTGGGCCCCATGTGTTATACTTTCTTCCTGCTACCTGCCAATCTAGATGTGGAACTCTGAGCCACCCCTCAAGCACCATGTCTGCCTACATGCTGTCATGCTTTCCACCTTGAAGATAATGGACGAAGCCTGTGAAATTGTAAGCCAGTCCCCAAATAATTTTTTTTTAATTTTTATTTTCTATGTTCTATGTTTACATTCAAAAGGCTTTCCCCTTTCCCAGTTCCAACCCACCATAGTTCCCATAGTTCCTCTCCCCCCCCCCCCAACTGTTCCCCAATCATTCCCCCTCCCCCCTCGGTTTCTTTACTAAACTGGATGCAATCTTTACAGGCCCAGGGTCCTCTCCTTTCTTCTTCTTGGGAATCATTTGACTTGCTATTTGTGTCTTGAGTATTTAGTGCTTCTGGGCTCATTAATATCCACTTATAAGTGATTGCATTTCATGTGCATTCTTTTGTGATGGGGTTAATTCACTCAGGATGATATTTTCCAGGTCTAACCATTTACCTACAAATTGCATGAATTCATTTTTTTTTTAGTTATTTTTATTTTCTATATTCTATGTTTACATTTCAAAGGCTTTCCCCTTTCCCAGTTCCCACCCACCATAGTTCCCATAGTTCTTCTCCCCCCCCAACTATTCCCCAATCATTCCCCCTCCCCCCTCGGTTTCTTTACTAAACTGGATGCAATCTTTACATGCCCAGGGTCCTCTCCTTTCTTCTTCTTGGGAATCATTTGACTTGCTATTTGTGTCTTGAGTATTTAGTGCTTCTGGGCTCATTAATATCCACTTATCAGTGATTGCATTTCATGTGCATTCTTTTGTGATTGGGTTAGCTCACTCAGGATGATATTTTCCAGGTCTAACCATTTACCTACAAATTGCATGAATTCATTATTTTTAATTGCTGAGTAGTATTCCATTGTATAAATATACCACATTTTCTGTATCCATTCCTCCTTTGAGGGATATTTGGGCTCCTTCCAATTTCTGGCTATTATAAACAAGGCTGCTATAAACATAGTGGAGCATGTGTCTTTATTGCATGTAGGGGAATCCTCTGGGTATATGCCCAGGAGTGGTATGGCAGGGTCCTCTGGAAGGGACATGCCCAATTTTCTGAGGAACCGCCAAACTGATTTCCAGAGTGGTTTTACCATTTTGCAATCCCACCAACAGTGGAGGAGTGTTCCTCTTTCTCCACATCCTCGCCAGCACTTGTTGTCTCTTGAGTTTTTAATCTTAGCCATTCTGACTGGTGTGAGGTGGAATCTCAGGGTTGTTTTGATTTGCATTTCCCTGATGACTAATGATGTTGAACATCTCTTAAGGTGTTTCTCGGCCATACGAATTTCTTCTGGTGAAAATTCTTTGTTTAGCTCTGTGCCCCATTTTTTGATAGGGTTATTTGTTTCTTTGCGGTCTAACTTCTTGAGTTCTTTGTATATATTGGATATTAGCCCTCTGTCGGATGTGGGGTTGGTAAAGATCTTTTCCCACTTTGTTGGTTGCCGTTTTGTCCTTCGGACAGTGTCCTTTGCTTTGCAGAAACTTTGTAATTTTATGAGGTCCCATTTGTCGATTCTTGATCTTAGTGCGTACACTATTGGTGTTCTGTTCAGGAACTTTTCCCCTGTGCCCAAGTCCTCCAGGGTCTTCCCAAGTTTCTTTTCTAATAGTTTCAGTGTGTCTGGTTTTATGTGGAGGTCCTTGATCCACTTGGAGTTGATCTTAGAGCAAAGAGATAAGAGTGGGTCAATTCGCATTCTTCTGCATGTTGACCTCCAGTTGAACCAGCACCATTTGTTGAAAAGGCTATCTTTATTCCATCGGATAGTTGTGGCTCCTTTATCAAAGATCAAGTGACCATAAGTCTGTGGGTTAATTTCAGGGTCTTCAATCCTGTTCCATTGATCTGTTTGCCTGATGCTATACCAATACCATGCAGTTTTTAACACAATTGCTCTGTAGTACTGCTTGAAGTCAGGGATATTGATTCCCCCAGAAGTCCTTTTATTGTTGAGAATAGTTTTAGCTATCCTGGGTTTTTTGTTGCTCCAGATGAATTTGAGAATTGCTCTTTCTAGATCTATGAAGAATTGAGTTGGGATTTTGATGGGGATTGCATTGAATCTGTATATTGCTTTTGGCAAGATGGCCATTTTTACTATATTGATCCTGCCAATCCAGGAGCAAGAAATATTTTTCCATCTTCTGAGGTCTTCTTCGATTTCTTTCTTCAGGGACTTGAAGTTCCTGTTGTACAGATCTTTCGCTTGTTTGGTTAGAGTTATGCCAAGATACTTTATGTTGTTTGTGGCTATTGTGAAGGGTGTTATTTCCCTAATTTCTTTCTCTGCCTGCTTGTCCTTTGAGTACAAGAAGGCCACTGACTTGCTTGAGTTAATTTTATAACCTGCCACTTTGCTGAAGTTGTTTATCAGCTGTAGAAGTTCTCTGGTGGAGTTTTTTGGGTCGCTTAAGTAAACTATCATATCGTCTGCAAATAATGATAGTTTCACTTCTTCCTTTCCAATTTGTATCCCTTTGACTTCCTTATGTTGTCTAATTGCTCTTGCTAGAACTTCAAGTACTATATTGAAAAGATATGGAGAGAGAGGGCAGCCTTGTCTAGTCCCTGATTTTAGTGGGAATGCTTCAAGTTTCTCTCCATTTATTTTGATGTTGGCTACTGGTTTGCTGTAGATTGCTTTTACTATGTTTAGGTACGGGCCTTGAATTCCTGCTCTTTCCAAGACTTTTAGCATGAAAGGATGCTGAATTTTGTTGAATGCTTTTTCAGCATCTAATGAGATGACCATGTGGTTTTTTTCTTTCAGTTTGTTTATGTAGTGGATTACATTGATGGATTTCCGTATATTGAACCATCCCTGCATCCCTGGGATGAAGCCTACTTGATCATGGTGGATGATCGTTTTGATGTGCTCTTGGATTCGGTTAGCAAGAATTTTATTTAGTATTTTTGCATCTATATTCATCAGAGAAATTGGCCTGAAGTTCTCTTTCTTTGTTGGATCTTTTTGTGGTTTAGGTATTAGCGTAATTGTGGCTTCGAAGAATGAGTTGGGCAGTGTCCCTTCTGTCTCTATTTTGTGGAATAGTTTGGAGAGTATTGGTGTTAAGTCTTCTTTGAAGGTCTGGTAGAATTCTGCACTAAAACCATCCGGTCCCGTACTTTTTTTGGTTGGGAGGCTTTCTATAACCCCTTCTATTTCTTTAGGGGTTATGGGACTATTTAGCTGGTCTACTTGATGCTGATTTAATTTTGGTATTTGATATCTGTCTAGGAAATCATCCATTTCCTCCAGATTCTCCAGTTGTTTTGAGTATAGACCTTTGTAGTAGGATCTGATGATCTTTTGAATTTCCTCAGTTTCTGTTGTTATGTCTCCCTTTTCATTTCTAATTTTGTTAATTTGTATACTGTCTCTGTGTCCTTTGGTTAGTCTGGCTAAGGGTTTATCTATCTTGTTGATTTTCTCAAAGAACCAGCTCCTGGTCTTGTTGATTCTTTGTATGGTTCTCTTTGTTTCTATTTGATTGATTTCAGCCCTGAGTTTGATGATTTCTTGTCTTCTACTCCTCCTGGGTGAATTAACTTGTTTTTCTTCCAGGGCTTTAAGGTGTGCCATTAAGCTGCTAGTGTATGCTCTCTCCAGTTTCTTTTTGGATGCACTTAGAGCTATGAGTTTTCCTCTTAGCACTGCTTTCATTATGTCCCATAGATTTGGGTAGGTTGTACCTTCATTTTCATTGAATTCTAAAAAGTCTTTGATTTCTTTTTTTATTTCTTCCTTGACCAAGGTGTCATTGAGTAGAGTATTGTTCAGTTTCCATGTGTATGTGGGCTTTCTGTTGTTTTTGTTGCTATTGAAGACCACTCTTACTCCATGGTGATCTGATAAGAGGCATGGGATTAGCTCGATCTTCTTGTATTTGTTGACATCTGTCTTGTGACCGATTATATGGTCTATTTTGGAGAAGGTACCATGCGGTGCTGAAAAAAAGGTATATTCTTTAGCTTTAGGATGAAATGTTCTATATATATCTGTTAAATCCAATTGGTCCAGAGTTTCAATTAGTTTCACTGTGTCCCTGTTTAGTTTCTGCTTTCCTGATTGGTCCATTGAGGAGAGTGGGGTGTTGAAGTCACCCACAATTATTGTGTTAGGTGTAATGTGTGCTTTAAGCTTTAGTAAGGTTTCTTTTACGAAGGAGGGTGCCCTTGCATTTGGAGCATAGATGTTCAGTATTGAGAGCTCTTCCTGGTGGATTTTCCCTTTGGCCAGCAAGAAGTGACCTTCTGAGTCTCTTTGGATGATTTTAGGTTGAAAGTCAATTTTATCTGATATTAGAATGGCTACTCCAGCTTGTTTCCTGAGACCATTTGCTTGTAAAATTGTCCTCCAGCCTTTTACTCTAAGGTAGTGTTTGTCTTTAACACTGAGATGTGTTTCCTGTATGCAGCAAAATGTAGGGTCCTGTTTCCGTATCCAGTCTGTTAATCTATGTCTTTTTATTGGGGAATTGAGTCCATTGACGTTAAGAGATATTAAGGAATAGTAATTATTACCTCCAGACATTTTTGAAATTATATTTATTTATCTTATTTATTTTTTATATTCGAGAGGTTATCTTCTTTTGGGTTTGATGAGAGGAGGTTTCTATCTTGCTTCTTCCCGGGTGTAGTTTCCGTCCTTGTCTTGGTGTTTTCCCCCTATTATCCTTTGTAGGGCTGGATTTGTGGAGAGATATCTTGCAAATTTGGTTTTGTCATGGAATACCTTGATGTCTCCATCAATGGCAATTGAGAGTTTTGCTGGGTAAAGTAGTTTTGGCTGAAGTTTGTGTTCTCTTAGAGTTTGCATGATATCTGCCCAGGATCTTCTAGCTTTCATGGTCTCAGGTGAGAAGTCTGGTGTTATTCTGATAGGTTTTCCTTTATATGTTACTTGGCCTTTTTCTCTTGCTGCCTTTAGTATTCTTTCTTTGTTTATTACATTTGGAGTTTTGATTATTATGTGACGGGATGTATTTCTGTTCTGGTCCAGTCTGTTTGGGGTTCTATAGGCTTCTTGTATATTCATGGGCATCTCTCTCCTTAGGTTGGGGAAGTTTTCTTCCATAATTTTATAGAAGATATTAGCTGGCCCTTTAACTTGTAAATCTTCACTCTCATCTATACCTATAATCCTTAGGTTTGGTCTTCTCATAGTGTCTTGGATTTCCTGGATGTTTTGGGTTACCACCTTTTTGCATTTAGTATTTTCTTTGACTGTTGAATCAATGGTTCCTATGTTATCTTCGGCTTCTGAGATTCTGTCTTCTATCTCTTGTATTCTATTGTTGATACTTGCGTCTATGGCCCCTGATTTCTTCCCCAGGTTTTCTATCTCCAATGTTGTCTCCCTCTGTGATTTCTTAGTTGTTTCTACTTCTGTTTTTAGTATCTGGATGGATGTGCTCAGATCTTTCGCTTGCTTGATTGTGTTTTCATGTATTTCTTTAATAGATTTTTGTGCTTCCTCTTTCATAGCTTCTACTTGTTGGCCCACGTTCTTCTTTAGTTCTTTAAGTGACTTTTGTCTTTCTTCCTTATTGTCTTCTTCTTTTTGATCCATCTTCTCCTGCATTTCTTGAAGTGATTTTTGTATTTGCCTCGTAAAGGCTTCTAACTTTTGATCCATTTTCTCCTCTATTTCTTTACGAGATTTTTCTATGTGTTCAGCTACCAGCATCCTGACCAGTGATTTTATATCCAAGTCTTGTTTTTCTGGTGTTTTAGGGTATCCAGGGATTCCTGTTGTTGGAGAACTGGGTTCAGATGCTGTCATGTTGCCTTGATTTTTGTTAGTAACGTTCCTTCGTTTTCCTTTTGCCATCTGGTTATTTCTGGTTTTAGTTGGCCTTGTTGTCAGTGGCTGGTATTTGAATCTCCTGTGAGGCTGGGCTCACCTGTTGTTTCTCTGGGCCTTTCCAGCTGTGTCCTGGTTGCAATATGGAGGCCCGCCGCTACACCGCTGGTCTAGGGGCCGGCGAGCTGGTTGCAGAACGCAGCTTAGGTGCTCACCGGAGGATGTCCCACAGATCCTGGGCCTTTCCAGCTGTTCCTGGTTGCAATATGGAGGCCCGCTGCTACACCACTGGTCCAGGGGCCGGCGAGCTGGTTGCAGAAGCAGCCTTGGTGCTCACCAGAGGGCTCGGGGATGTCCCACAGAGCCTAGGCGGGACTCCACCTGCTTGGCTCGGAGACCCTAGCAGATACCCCCGTGAGTGTAGCCCTGGAAGGGGTGTTTACCTGGGCCTTTCCAGCTGTGTCCTGGTTGCAATATGGAGGCCCGCCGCTACACCGCTGGTCTAGGGGCCGGCGAGCTGGTTGCAGAATGCAGCTTAGGTGCTCACCCGAGGGCGGGAATGTCCCACAGATCCTGGGCCTTTCCAGCTGTGTCCTGGTTGCAATATGGAGGCCCGCCGCTACACCAGAAATATACCCTCTTAAGGTCAACTTTTATGACAGCTTCCTGGAGCCCCTCTCTGCCTTTGGGCAGTCCTGAATTCATTATTTTTAATTGCTGAGTAGTATTCCATTGTATAAATATACCACATTTTCTGTATCCATTCCTTCTTTGAGGGATATTTGGGCTCCTTCCAATTTCTGGCTAGTATAAACAAGGCTGCTATAAACATAGTGGAGCATGTGTCCTTATTGCATGCAGGGGAATCCTCTGGGTATATGCCCAGGAGTGGTATGCCAGGGTCCTCTGGAAGTGACATGCCCAATTTTCTGAGGAACCGCCAAACTGATTTCCAGAGTGGTTTTACCATTTTCCAATCCCACCAACAGTGGAGGAGTGTTCCTCTTTCTCCACATCCTCGCCAGCACTTGTTGTCTCTTGAGTTTTTAATCTTAGCCATTCTGACTGGTGTGAGGTGGAATCTCAGGGTTGTTTTGATTTGCATTTCCCTGATGACTAATGATGTTGAACATCTTTTAAGGTGTTTCTCAGCCATCCGAATTTCTTCTGGTGAAAATTCTTTGTTTAGCTCTGTGCCCCATTTTTTGATAGGGTTATTTGGTTCTTTGCAGTCTAACTTCTTGAGTTCTTTGTATATATTGGATATTAGCCCTCTGTCGGATGTGGGGTTGGTAAAGATCTTTTCCCACTTTGTTGGTTGCCGTTTTGTCCTTCTGACAGTGTCCTTTGCTTTGCAGAAACTTTGTAATTTTATGAGGTCCCATTTGTCGATTCTTGATCTTAGAGCATAAGCTATTGGTGTTCTGTTCAGGAACTTTTCCCCTGTGCCCAAGTCCTCCAGGGTCTTCCCAAGTTTCTTTTCTAATAGTTTCAGTGTGTCTGGTTTTATGTGGAGGTCCTTGATCCACTTGGAGTTGATCTTAGTGCAAAGAGATAAGAGTGGGTCAATTCGCATTCTTCTGCATGTTGACCTCCAGTTGAACCAGCACCATTTGTTGAAAAGGCTATCTTTATTCCACCGGATGGTTGCAGCTCCTTTATCAAAGATCAAGTGACCATAAGTCTGTGGGTTAATTTCAGGGTCTTCAATCCTGTTCCATTGATCTGCTTGCCTGTTACTATACCAATACCATGCAGTTTTTAACACAATTGCTCTGTAGTACTGCTTGAGGTCAGGGATATTGATTCCCCCAGAAGTCCTTTTATTGTTGAGAATAGTTTTTGCTATCTTTGGTTTTTTTTTCCTCCAGACGAATTTGAGAATTGCTCTTTCTAGATCTATGAAGAATTGAGTTGGGATTTTGATGGGGATCGCATTGAATCTGTATATTGCTTTTGGCAAGATGGCCATTTTTACTATATTGATTCTGCCAATCCAGCAGCAAGAAATATTTTTCCATCTTCTGAGGTCTTCTTCAATTTCTTTCTTCAAAGACTTGAAGTTCCTGTTGTACAGATCTTTCGCTTGTTTGGTTAGAGTTATGCCAAGATACTTTATGTTGTTTGTGGCTATTGTGAAGGGTGTTATTTCCCTAATTTCTTTCTCAGCCTGCTTGTCCTTTGAGTACAAGAAGGCCACTGACTTGCGTGAGTTAATTTTATAACCTGCCACTTTGCTGAAGCTGTTTATCAGCTGTAGAAGTTTTCGTGTGGAGTTTTTTGGGTCGCTTAGGTAAACTATCATATCGTCTGCAAATAATGATAGTTTCACTTCTTCCTTTCCAATTTGTATCCCTTTGACTTCCTTATGTTGTCTAATTGCTCTTGCTAGAACTTCAAGTACTATATTGAAAAGATATGGAGAGAGAGGGCAGCCTTGTCTAGTCCCTGATTTTAGTGGGAATGCTTCAAGTTTCTCTCCATTTATTTTGATGTTGGCTACTGGTTTGCTGTAGATTGCTTTTACTATGTTTAGGTACGGGCCTTGAATTCCTGCTCTTTCCAAGACTTTTAGCATGAAAGGATGCTGAATTTTGTCGAATGCTTTTTCAGCATCTAATGAGATGACCATGTGGTTTTTTTCTTTCAGTTTGTTTATGTAGTGGATTACATTGATGGATTTCCATATATTGAACCATCCCTGCATCCCTGGGATGAAGCCTACTTGATCATGGTGGATGATCGTTTTGATGTGCTCTTGGATTCGGTTAGCAAGAATTTTATTTAGTATTTTTGCATCTATATTCATCAGAGAAATTGGCCTGTAGTTCTCTTTCTTTGTTGGATCTTTTTGTGGTTTAGGTATTAGCGTAATTGTGGCTTCGAAGAATGAGTTGGGCAGTGTCCCTTCTGTCTCTATTTTGTGGAATAGTTTGAAAAGTATTGGTGTTAAGTCTTCTTTGAAGGTCTGGTAGAATTCTGCACTAAAACCATCCGGTCCCGTACTTTTTTTGGTTGGGAGGCTTTCTATAACCCCTTATATTTCTTTAGGGGTTATGGGACTATTTAGCTGATCTACTTGATGCTGATTTAATTTTGGTATTTGATATCTGTCTAGGAAATTGTCCATTTCCTCCAGATTCTCCAGTTGTTTTGAGTATAGACCTTTGTAGTAGGATCTGATGATCTTTTGAATTTCCTCAGTTTCTGTTGTTATGTCTCCCTTTTCATTTCTAATTTTGTTAATTTGTATACTGTCTCTGTGTCCTTTGGTTAGTCTGGCTAAGGGTTTATCTATCTTGTTGATTTTCTCAAAGAACCAGCTCCTGGTCTTATTGATTCTTTGTATGTTCTCTTTGTTTCTATTTGATTGATTTCAGCCCTGAGTTTGATGATTTCTTGTCTTCTACTCCTGCTGGGTGAATTAACTTGTTTTTCTTCCAGGGCTTTAAGGTGTGCCATTAAGTTGCTAGTGTATGCTCTCTCCAGTTTCTTTTTGGATGCACTTAGAGCTATGAGTTTTCCTCTTAGCACTGCTTTCATTGTGTCCCATAGATTTGGGTAGGTTGTACCTTCATTTTCATTGAATTCTAAAAAGTCTTTGATTTCTTTTTTTATTTCTTCCTTGACCAAGGTGTCATTGAGTAGAGTATTGTTCAATTTCCATGTGTATGTGGGCTTTCTGTTGTTTTTGTTGTTATTGAAGACCACTCTTACTCCCTGGTGATCTGATAGGAGGCATGGGATTAGCTCGATCTTCTTGTATTTGTTGACATCTGTCTTGTGACCAATTATATGGTCTATTTTGGAGAAGGTACCATGTGGAGCTGAGAAAAAGGTATATTCTTTAGCTTTAGGATGAAATGTTCTATATATATATCTGTTAAATCCAGTTGGTCCAGAGTTTCAATTAGTTTCACTGTGTCCCTGTTTAGTTTCTGCTTTCCTGATCTGTCCATTGAGGAGAGTGGAGTGTTGAAATCACCCACAATTATTGTGTTAGGTGTAATGTGTGCTTTAAGCTTTAGTAAGGTTTCTTTTACGAATGAGGGTGCTCTTGCATTTGGAGCATAGATGTTCAGTATTGAGAGCTCTTCTTGGTGGATTTTCCCTTTGGCCAGCAAGAAGTGACCTTCTGAGTCTCTTTTGATGATTTTAGGTTGGAAGTCAATTTTATCTGATATTAGAATGGCTACTCCAGCTTGTTTCCTGAGACCATTTGCTTGTAAAATTGTCTTCCAGCCTTTTACTCTAAGGCAGTGTTTGTCTTTAACACTGAGATGTGTTTCCTGTATGCAGCAAAATGTAGGGTCCTGTTTCCGTATCCAGTCTGTTAATCTATGTCTTTTTATTGGGGAATTGAGTCCATTGATGTTAAGAGATATTAAGGAATAGTAATTATTTCCTCCAGACATTTTTGAAATTATATTTATTTATTTTATTTATTTTTTTATATTCGAGAGGTTACCTTTTTTTAGGTTTGATGAGAGGAGGTTTCTATCTTGTTTCTTCCCGGGTGTAGTTTCCGTCCTTGTCTTGGTGTTTTCCCCCTATTATCCTTTGTAGGGCTGGATTTGTGGAAAGATATCGTGCAAATTTGGTTTTGTCATGGAATACCTTGATGTCTCCATCTATGGCGATTGAGAGCTTTGCTGGGTAAAGTAGTTTTGCCTGAAGTTTGTGTTCTCTTAGAGTTTGCATTATATCTGCCCAGGATCTTCTAGCTTTCATGGTCTCAGGTGAGAAGTCTGGTGTTATTCTGATAGGTCTTCCTTTATAAGTTACTTGGCCTTTTTCTCTTGCTGCCTTTAATATTCTTTCTTTGTTTAGTACATTTGGAGTTTTGATTATTATGTGACGGGATGTATTTCTGTTCTGGTCCAGTCTGTTTGGGGTTCTATAGGCTTCTTGTATATTCATGGGCATCTCTCTCTTTAGGTTTGGGAAGTTTTCTTCCATAATTTTGTAGAAGATATTTGCTGGCCCTTTAACTTGTACATCTTCATTCTCGTCTATACCTATGATCCTTAGGTTTGGTCTTCTCATTGTGTCCTGGATTTCCTGGATGTTTTGGGTTACAGCCTTTTTGCATTTAGTATTTTCTTTGACTGTTGAATCAATGGTTCCTATGGTATCTTCGGCTTCTGATATTCTGTCTTCTATCTCTTGTATTCTATTGTTGATATTTGCATCTATGGCCCCCGATTTCTTCCCAAGGTTTTCTATCTCCAATGTTGTCTCCCTCTGTGATTTCTTAGTTGTTTCTACATCTGTTTTTAGTACCTGGATGGATGTGCTCAGATCCTTCGCTTGCTTGATTGTGTTTTCATGTATTTCTTTAATAGATTTTTGTGTTTCCTCTTTCATAGCTTCTACTTGTTGGCCCACGTTCTTCTGTATTTCTTTAAGTGATTTTTGTCTTTCTTCCTTATTGTCTTCTTCTTTTTGATCCATCTTCTCCTGCATTTCTTGAAGTGATTTTTGTATTTGCCTTGTAAAGGCTTCTAACTTTTGATCCATTTTCTCCTCTATTTCTTTACGAGATTTTTCTATGTATTCAGCTACCAGTATCCTGACCAGTGATTTTATATCCAAGTCTTGTTTTTCTGGTGTTTTGGGGTATCCAGGGATTCCTGTTGTTGGCGAACTGGGTTCAGATGCTGTCATGTTGCCTTTATTTCTGTTAGTCACATTCCTTCGTTTACCTTTTGCCATCTGGTTATTTCTGAGTTGCTGTGATAACAGTATCTCTTTACAGTATCTCTTTCAATAAAGAACTAAGGTGTCCTCAAACTCAGAACCCAAAGTACATACTATCAGCCCAGCCCTTGAACCACTGTCCACAGATAATCTGCCCTGCATACTCAAGGGACCCTGAGGTCCCTGAGATGAACAAAGGTAACACTTCTGTGGTCACAGCAAAATATTAGGCAGGAGGAGGGGCCCATGGGGCTATATTATCCCTTTCAGTCTCTTCTTCACTGTAGGGTTCCACGTAAAGTGCTTAATCCTTTTCTTATCATCTTTGAATGTAAAGTGGATCTTCATATTAGCAGAAGCGATGGAGAACATTGTGGAGACCAGGCACTAATGCAGGCCACCCCTTGGCAGATTGAGGCCAGGCTCAGCATCGAGCTCTGGCATGTTCTGTTGTGAATCTCAACCAGGTACAGCAGCCCCTTCCTGACCTTCATCTAGTAGGCTAAGGAATGTGCTTGGTGACAAAGAAGCAACATATGGTGAGTGACAATAAGACTAGGAAGCCTGGAGTATCTTTAATTTCAATGTTACGTAAATTAAATTGAATATTATCATAATTTTAATTAAAAAGATTTTTTCACAAGGTATAATAAGATTCATTATAAAAATCATACAAGATTTTACCCAACAAAGTATTTTATTTCCTGCATATATATGGTGTTTTTGTTGCATGTCAGAGCAATGACTACACACACACACACACACACACACACACACACACACATGGGGCAGGGATATTACAACTTGTTCAACTCTTAAATCATATCTATAGTGTTATTTTTTGTCCCATTTGTTATTTTACTTTATACATTTGTCTACAGATGTGTGAAACAGTTTGAGAACTTCTTATATTTATAATTCAATATTATCTCCAAGTCATTTACCATTGAACATTTAACCAGATATTTACATGGCTTGAGGTGAGTAGATCCAAATATGTGTGGTATAAAATAGACATCTGTACTAGAACTCTGGAAATATAAAGCATTTTGTATAAAATACAGAAAAGGAGGCAATATGTACTTTAGTAAAATGCATGTTATATACATTATAGTTCCTAAACTGTGGTTTATAGCTCACTGATTGTGGGAGTCACAAAACAGTTAGAACCTCATATGGTTCCTAAGTGTACAATGGTGCTGTCGGATGTCTGAGTTGGTAGAGAACCTTTGCTCTATTCCCATAAATAGCATAAGTTTGGTGTGGGATCTTGTTATTATATTCCCAACATTAATAAGATGGAGACAAGCATATCTCTGAGCTCTCTGACCAATCAGACTAGCCTACTAGGTGAAGTCCAGGTCAGTGAGAGACCTTCAAACACACACACACACACACACACACACACACACTCACACACACCATGTTGTTCATGAAATGAAGAACAAAACTCAAGATTATCTTTTGAACTTCTCCCAGACTCATGCATACTTGTGTACACACATACACAAGAACATCCACACACATGCACATAACATACATTTACTAAAAATAGATAATTGTGCAATATCCAAAGATTTATTCAAAATTAAATATGTAATGAATTTAAGAATTTTTGCCACTCAACTTTACTGCACTCTTGGTTCTGAATACACACAATGCTCCCTGCACTACATAGATCATCTACCACTTAGCATCAGTGAATGCTATCATAAGTAGATGAAGATTCTTAGTTAGGATTTTACTGCTGTGAACAGACACTGTGACCAAGACAACTTCTTATGAGGACAACATTTAATTGAGGCTGGCTTACAGGTCCAGAGGTTCACTCAGTTATCATCAAGCATGGCAGCATCCAGGCAGGCATGATGCAGGCAGAGCTGAGAGTTCTACATCTTCAACCGAAGGCTGCTAGGAGTAGACTGGCTTCATAGAGGCCAAGACAATGGTCTTAAAGCCCATGCCCATAGTGACACCTACTCCAACAAAGCCACACCTCCTAATACTGTCCCTCCCTGGCCAAGCATATACAAACCATCACACCTTATATGAAACGGATTCTACTCAAATAGATATAATAACTTGGTTATAGTATGTAATACTTCCTTAACATTATTCCTTGCCATATAAATAGCAAATTAGTTTATCTTTGAATTGTATCATGATAAGATGTTTGATTTGAAACTTTAGTATCTGAATTGCCAACTTGACTACTATTTAAAAAAAAAACAATGAATTAATTTTGTCTTGGTAATAGGTCAGAATTTATGAGAATATTAATAGCTATAAACACAGGTCTGTCATTGTGTACATAAATTTATATGAATATTCCTATATTTTTATATTTAATAAATAAGCTTATGTGTATACAAGATAATGATTTAAAAGTCCTTTTAAATTTTATTGTAAGTAAATGCACGATGTATATATCTTTTATCTGCTGATTTCTTATAGTTGCCTAAACTTTTCCTGGGTCAAAAGTGATGAATCTTAGTTGTGTATAACACACCTTTCTAAAAATAATGTATATTATACCCCAATGACACGGGTACAGAAAACAAAGGATAAATGTCACTATTGTAATCAAATTAGCACAGTGTCAAACCAGAGATGAAGCCACACAGTGTCTTCCAAGTCTGAATATGCAGTGCACATTAAGAAGTGATTTAATTTATGTATATGTGAATGCCAATGTTTTTCGATGTGAACCACCTGCATACCTAGTACCTATAGAGGCTGCAGGTTGATTGTTCCTCCAAAAATAGAATTACAGCCATTGTGAGCTGCCTGATGCAGATGATGGGAACTGAGGCATGATCCTCTGTAAAAGCAGTCAGTGATGGTTACCACTAAGCCATCACTCCAGCAGTCAGAGCTCACCCTGTAAAAATCCTGTGTAGTTCATTCATGGAATTTAGTCAATATGACTGCACACTACCTGAATCAAGATAAAGGAGAATGGCAAATACTTTTTTTAGTCTCCTGAAATAAGTAGATCTTTCAAATGATATCACAAACCAAGAGGTTGAGAGCATTATTCATAGGAATTTTGGAAGCTTTGACAAATGAGTGTGGTGAATGGCCAGATTGTTCTGCAAACCACACTTTGTGTTTATAGTACATGTATCATGTTCAGTGTCTTTTCCTTTCATAGTGTATTCTAATGTCTTATTCAGGGTTTGTATTCCTGCACAAAACATTATGACCAAGAAGCAAGTTGGGGAGGAAAGGGTTTATTCAGTTTATACTTCCACATGGCTGTTCATCAAAAAAGGAAGTCAGGACAGAAACTCTCACACAGGATAGGAACTCAGAGGCAGGAGCTGATGCAGAGGCCATGGAGGGATGCTGCTTACTAGTTTGCTTTTCTTGGCTTGCTCAACTTGCTTTCTTATAGACCCCAGGACTACCAGACCACAGATGGCACTACCCACAAGGGGCCCTCCCACCTTTGATAACTAATTGAAAAAATGCCTTACAGCTAAATCTCATGCTGGCATTTCCCCTGTGATAACTCCAGCTTGTGTCGAGTTGACACACAATACCAGACAGTACAACTAGCCTGATCATGTACATTTAGGAAGCAATAGGACATTAGTAAGTTGATACAAAGTAAACCCGGGGAGAGTATAAAAATGGGCTTTGTCTATTTGCAAGGCTACTGCTTCGATAATTGAGATGACACTATTTTTTTAAAAAATGGAAAATTACTAAACTGATATCTGGTAATATCTATCCCATACCCCAACTGTATGGCTACAATCTACTATTTTAATCAGCCATAGCCCTTTTGCCATAACAGGTCAAATCTAGATCTTCTAAAAGCAGATATACACTTCATTGTTTATCATTCTATGAGGAACCATAGTTTATCCTTAAGGAGAAATCACATGGAAAGAAATTGAAGTTCAGTCAGTCACTGAAGCCAAATCGTCAGACAGACATTTTTCATTTGAATTATGTCAGACAGCCATTCATGTTCGAGGTTTTGATATATGATGTCCCTAACATGGACATGCTTTAATCACCTGTAGAATCACCAAGTAGACTCATCATGTGAGCCTGAGAAAACAGTTAAAACTCGATCTCTGATAGCTCAGGCTAGTCTTGATTTCACATTGTAACTGAGGTTTATGATTAATTATAATCCAACTGCATTCACTTCCCACATGCTAGGAATCCAAGCATGTGCCACTGTGCCTGGTTTGTAAAGCAGTTCTCAAGGCATGTTACTGAGCGATTACTAGAACAATTGGTAGCTGAAACAACAGCGATGTCCCTGAGTGGGTATAAGAGTGAATGTCACTGAATCAGTAATAGCCTAGGTTACAGCAACAAAATTACCTGTGAGTGTATGCTATGACCTCAGCCTCTCCATGGGAGAAAGAAACAATGACCTCTTCCTCCTTTTAGGATAACTGGGTAACTGATAGTTCAAGAAATTTGAAGCACTGAGATACTCATGCACACATTATCTGCCAGCCTTCTGCATCAGGCCATGAAAGCTATTCAGATTCTTACATGTTAAAATAAGCTTCACATTTAACTCTACACAGTGATATTATAACCATGTTATAGAAGCCTGCTTTTCATTACAAGCTTAAAGTAACTTAATGGAAAATCTGGCAAGTAGTAGAAGACATTATAATTGGTTTTTTCATTTTTTATTATTAAATATTGCATCCATTTACACTGCCAATGGTAAAACCTTTCCCAATTTCCCCCCTCCCCAAAGAACCCCAACCCCTCATCCCAACCTCTGCCTCCACATATATGTTCTGCTACCCGACACATTCCTACCTCACCCCTTCGTTTCTCTTTGTTGGGGCCTCTGTTAAACCTTTACTTGACCAAGGACCACTGCTCCCACTGATGCCCCACAAGGGCTTCCTCTGCCACATTTTTTGGCTGGAACCATGTGTACCCCTTGGTTGATGCTTCAGTCCTTGGGAGTCTTGGGACTTCTGGGTGGCCAAAATCATTGTTCTTCCCATGGGGCTGTAAACCCATTCACCTCCTCCACACCACTCTCCAGTTCCTCCATTGAGGAACCATGCAACAGATCCAATACTTGGTAACTAGCTTCTGCCTCTGTATTTATAAGGCTCTGGCAGGGCCACTCCGGGGTCCAGTCCAATAGTTGATTGCTAGCTTTTGCCTCTGCATTTGTAAGGCTCTGGCAGGGTCCCTCCTGAGACAACCATGACATGCTTTTTTTGGTATACACTTCTTGTCATAGTGTCGGGGTTTGGTGACTGTTTATAGGATGAATCCCCAGGTAGGGCAGTCTCTGGGTGGCCTTTACTTCACACATTGTCTCCCTTATTGCTCCTGTAAGTATTTTGTTCCCTTTCTCAGAGGAACCAAAGAACCCTCACTTAAATCCTCCTTCTTCTTGAGCTTCCTGTGCTGGGTGAATTGTAACTTGTTTATTTTGAGCTTTTGGGATAACATACCTTTATTAGTGAATGCATACCATGTGCATTCTTTTCTGATTGGGTTACCTCGCTCAGGATGACACTTTGTAGTTCCATCCATTTGCCTAAGAATTTCATGAATTCATTGTTTTTAATAGCTGAATAGTACTCCATTGTGTATATATACCACAGTTTCTGTATCCACGCCTCTGTGGAGGGACAGCTGGGTTCTTTCCAGCTTCTGGCTATTATAAATAAGGCTGCTATGAACATAGTGGAACATGTGTCCTTATTATATGTAAGAGCATCTTCTGAGTATATGCCCAGGATTGGTATAGCTGGGTCTGCAGGTAGTACTATGTCTAATTTTCTGAGGAATCACCAAACTGATTTCCAGAGTGGTTTTAGCAGCTTGCAATCCCACCAACAATGGAGAAGTGTTCCTTTTTCCCCACATCCTCTCCAGCATCTGCTGTCTTCTGAATTTTTCAACTTAGCTATTCTGACTGGTGTAAGGTTGAATCTCAGTGTTGTTTTGATTTGCATTTCCCTGATAACTAAGGGTGCTGAACATTTCTTTAGGTGCTTTAGAGCCATTTGAGTTTCCTCAGTTGAGAATTCCTTGTTTAGCTCTGTACCCCATTTTTAATAGGGTTATTTGACTCTCTGGAAACTAACTTCTTGAATTCTTTGTATACACTAGATAGTAGCCCTCTATTGGATGTAGGGTTAATAAAGATCTTTTCCCAATTTGTTGATTGTCATTTTGTCCTATTGACTGTGTCCTTTGCCTTATAGAAGCTTTGCAATTTTATGAGATCCCATTTGTCAATTCTTGTTATTAGCACATAAGCCATTGGTGCTCTGTTCAGGAACTTTTCCCCTGTGCCCATGTGTTGAAGATTTGTCCCCACTTTCTCCTCTATAAGCTTTAGTGTGCCTAGTTTTATGTGTAGATCCTTGATCCACTTGGACTTGAGTTTGTACAAGGAGATAAGAATGGATTAATTTGCATTTCTCTTCATGCAGACCTCCAGGTGATCCAGGTCCATTTGTTAAAAATGCTCTTTGTTTCCACTGGATGTTTTTAGCACCTTTGTCAAATATCAAGTGACCATAGGTGTGTGGGTTCTTTTCTGGGTCTTCAATTCTATTCCATTTATCTTCCTCCCTGTCTGCATAAACAATACCTAACAGTTTTTGTCACTATAACTTTGTAGTAGATCTTGAGGTCAGGGATGGTGACATCCCCAGAAGATCTTTTGTTGTGGAGAATAGTTTTTGCTATTCTGGGTTTTTTTGATATTCCAGATGAATTTAAGAATTGCTCTTTCTAGATCTAAGAATTGATTTGGGATTTTGATGGGGATTGCACTGAATCTGTAGATTGCTTTCAGTAAGATGGCCATTTTTCTAATATTGATCCTGTCAATCCATGAACATGGGAGATCTTTCCATCTTCTGAGATCTTCTTTGATTTCTTTCTTCAGAGGCTTGCAGTTCTTGCCATACAGATCTTTCACTTGCTTCATTAGAGTCACACCTAGGTATGAAATATTATTTGAGACTATTGTGAAGGGTGTTATTTCCCTAATTTCTTTTTCATCTTGTTTATCCTTTGAGTAGAGGAAGGCTACTGATTTGCTTGAATCAATTTTTTTATCCAGCCACTTTGCTGAAGTTGTTTATTTGCTTTAGAGGTTCTCTGGTGGAAGTCTTGGGGTTGCTTATGTATATTATCATACCATCTGCAATTAGTGATATTTTGACTTCTTCCTTTCCAATTTGTATACCTTTGACCTCCTTTTGCTGCCTGATTGCTCTGTGCTAGGAATTCAAGTACTATATTGAATGGATAAAGAGAGAATGGGCAGCCTTGTTTGGTCCCCAACTTTAGTGGGATTGCTTCAAGTTTCTCTTCATTTTGTTTGATGTTGGCTACAAATTTGCAATATATTGCTTTCACTATGTTTAGGTATGAGTCTTGGATTCTCAATCTCTCTAAGACTTTTATCATGAAAGGATGATAGATTTTGTCAAAAGCCTTTTCAGCATCTAATGAAATGCCCATGTGGGTTTTTTCCTTTAGTTTGCATATGTAGTGGATTACATTGACGGATTTCCATATATTGAACCATCCCTGCATCCCTGGGATGAAGCTTATCTGATTGTGGAGAATTATAGTTTTGATACATTCTTGGATATGGTTGGACAGAATTTTGTTCAGTATTTTTGCATCAATGTTCATGAGGGATATTGGTCTAAAGTTCTCCTTCCTTGTTTGGTCATTGTTTGCTTTTGGTATAGTGTTATTGTGGCTTCATAGAATGAGTTGGGTAGTATTCCTTGAGTTTCTATTTGATAGAAAAGTTTGAAGAGTATCCATATTAACTCTTCTTTGAAGATCTGATAGAATTATCAGGGAGATTATTAATGACTGCTTCTATTTCCTCAGGACTTATGGGCCTATTTAGATGGTTTATATTAGCATTGGCACCTGGTGTGTATCTAGAAAGTTGTCCATTTCATCCAGGTTTTCAAACTTTGTTGAGTATAAGCTCTTATAATAGGATCTGATGATTTTTTGAATTTCCACAGTTTCTGTTGTTATGTCTCCCTTTTCATTTCTGATTTTATTAATTTGGATACTGTCTCTGTGCCCTCTGGTTAGTCTGGCTAATGGTTTATCTATCTTGCTTATTTTTTCAAAGAACCAGCTCCTTGTTTTGTTGATTCTTTGTATAGTTCTTTGTTTCTGGTTGATTTCAGCCCTATGTTTGCTTATTTCCTGCTGTCTACTCCTCTTAGGGGTATTTGCTTTCTTTTGTTCTAGAGCTTTCAAGTGCACTTTCAAGCTGTTAGTTTAAGCTCTCTCCATTTTCTTTTTGGAGGCACGCAGAGCTATGAGTTTTCCTCTTAGCACTGCTTTCATTGTGTCCCATAAATTTTGGTATGATGTGTCTTCATTTTCATTAAATTCTAAAATATACTTAATTTTTTTCTTTGTTTCTTCCTTGACCAAGCTATCTATAAGAAGAACATTGTTCAAAGTCCATGCATATGTGTGATTTCCATTGCTTTTGTTTAAGCTTAAGACTAGCCTTAGGCCGTGGTGATCTGATAAGATACATGGAATAATTTCAATATTTCTGTATCTGTTGAGACCTGTTTTTTGACCAATTAAATGGCCAGTTTTGGAGAAGGTACCATGAGGTGCTGAGAAGAAGTTATATTTTTTTGCTTTAGGGTGGAATGTTCTATAGATCCATTTGGTCCATAACTTTAGTAAGTCTCACTGTATCTCTGTTTAGTTTCTGATTCCATGAATTGTCCATTTTTGACAGGGGGTGTTGAAGTCGCTCACTATTATAGTGTGGGGTGCAAATGTGTACTTTGAGTTTTATTAAAGTTTCTTTTATGAATGTGAGTACCCTTGCATTCAGAGCATAGATGTTAAGAATTGAGAGTTCATCCTGGTAGACTTTTCCTTTGACCAGTGTGAAATGTCCCTCCTTATCTTTTTTGACAACTTTTGGTCAAAAGTCAATTTTATCTGATATAAGAATGGCCATTCCAGCTTGTTTCTTGGGACCATTTGCTTGGAAATTGTTCTCCAACCTTTGACTCTTAAATAGTGACTGTCTTTCTCACTGAGATTGGTTTCTTGTATGCAGGAAAATCTTGGGTCCTGTTTATATATCCAGTCTGTTAGTCTATGTCTTTTTATAGGAGAATTGAGACCATTCATATTAAGAGATATTAAAGAAAAGTGATTGTTGCTTCCTGTTTGTTATCTTCTTAGTTAAAGGTGAAATTCTGGTGGTGTAGCTATCTTCTATTGGGTTTGTTGAAAGATTAACTTATTGATTTTTCTAAGGTGTGGTTTGCTGCCTTGTGTTGGTATTTTCCACCCATTATCCTTTGCAGAGCTGGGTTTGTGGAAAGATACTGTGTAAGTTTGCTTTTGTTATGGAATGTGTTGTTTTATCTGTCTATGGTAATTGAAAATTTTGCTGGGTATAGTAATCTTGGCTGACATTTATGTTCTCTTAGGGTCTGTATGACATCTGTCTAGGCTCTTCTGGCTTTCATAGTCTCTGGTGAGAAGTCTGGTGTAATTCTGATAGGTCTGCCTTTCTATGTTACTTGACCTTTTCCTCTCACTGTTTTTAATATTCTTTCTTTGTTTTGTGCATTTGGCATTTTGACTATTATGTGATGGGAGGAATTTCTGCTGTGGTCCAATCTGTTTGGATTTCTAAATGTTCATGGGCATCTCTTTCTTTAGGTTAGGGAAGGTTTTTATTCTATAATTTTGTTGACGATATTTACTGGCCCTTTGAAATGTAAATTCTCGCTTTTTTCTATACTTATAATCCTTAGGTTTGGTCTTCTCATTGTGTCCTGGATTTCCTGAATGTTTTGGGTTACAAGTGTTTTGCATTTTGCATTTCCTTTGACTGTTGAGTCAGTGTTTTCTATGTAATCTTTAGCATCTGAGATTCTTTCTTCTATCTCTTGTATTCTGTTGTTGATGCTTGCATCTATGACTCCTGAACTCTTTCCAAGGTTTTATATCTTCAGAGATGTCTCACTTTGTGATTTCTTTATTAATTCTATTTCCAGGTTTAGATCCTGCATAGTTTTATTCAGTTCTTTCACTTACTTGTTTGTTTTTTTCCTGAAAATTTTTAAGGAATTTTTTTGTTTCCTCTTTAAGGACTTCCACCTGTTGATCCATGTTCTCCTGTGTTTCTTTTAGGGATTTTTGTGATTCCTCTTTAAGGGCTTCGGCATGTTGACCCATGTTCTCCCATAATTCCCTATGGAATGTTTGTATTGCCTCTTTAAGGGCTTCTACCTGTTCACCCATGATCTCCCGCATTTCTTTAAGAGATTTTTGTGTTTCCTCCTTAAGGGCTTCTACCTTTTGATCCATATTCACTTGTATTTCTTTAAGGGTATTTTTGTGCTTCTACCTGTTGATCCATGTTCTCCTATATTTTTTTAAGGGAGTTATTTATGTCCTTCTTGAAGTCCTCCATCAGCGATATGGGATGTGATTTCAAATCTAGTAATTGCTTTTCTGATGGGACAGAGTATGGGAGATTTGTTCTTCTGGGAGAACTGGGTTCTGATGGTGCCATGTTGCCTTGGTTTCTGTTGGTAATGATCTTGCGTTTGCCTTTGGCCATCTCATTATCTCTGGTATTAGCTAGTCTTGCTGTCTCAATCTTCTCTGTCCTACAGGCCTATGCTTCTGTAGTCCTGGGATTTGCTTTCTGTCCAATGCCCTGCAAACTGCTGATTCTCCAGGAAGTATCAGGTGATGGGGTCTTCCGTCTGGCAGACTTGGCAAGAGTCGAATGCCCTGCAGGCTGTTAGTTCTCAAATGATCTGATGCTAAGGGGTCTCAGATGCCCCACTGATGCTGGTTCTCAAATGCACTTGTTCAAATGCCCTGCTGCTACTGTTTCTCAAATGACCTGCTCCTGCCAATTCTCGAATGCCCTGCTCCTGTTGGTTCTCCAGAGAGTATCAGGAAATAGGGTCCTCTCTGTGCCAGATGTGGCACAGGTCTACCACATTCGATGGAAAGGGGCGGTGACTGGGGAGGAGGGAGGGGTAAAAGGAGCAGAAGGTGAATGGTGATCTGTAGGTTGCTGGATAGTGAGGCCCAGAGCAGAGTGGATCCAGGCTTCTACTGGGTGGGTGGTGATTCTTACCTAATGCCCTGCTCCAGTCGGTTCTCTAGAGAGAATAAGGAAGTAGGACCCTCTCTGTGCCAGATTTGGCACTGGTCTACCACATCTGTTCAACAGTATAATTCTTAAGAAACTGACTTAGAAACTAAACAAGAAAAAGAATAATATTATTAATGACAGCAACAGTTCTATATAAAACTGTATTGGAAATAGTGTATTCTAAAATTAATTCTATCTACAAAAGATAGCACTTACTCTGAAATACAATACATATACCAAATATCTTTGAAATGTTTGCAATTCTAAATGAATTTTAAATAATGTTATCCTGAACATCTTTTACTGAAGATTTAGATTAGGAAATTTTATAGCATTAAAGCTTTGGTGGATATATATATATATATATATATATATATATATATATCCTTGTGCTAGTAGGTAGAGGATAAAGAATAAATACAATCAAAATATAAGTGCTGGAGAGATGGCTCAGAGGTTAAGAGTATTGACTGTTCTTCCAGAGGTCCTGAGTTCAATTCCCAGCAACCACATGCTGGCTTGCAACCATATGTAATGAGATTTGATGCCATCTTCTGCTATGTCTGAAGACAGTAACTGTGTACTCATATAAATAAAATAAATAAATCTTTAAAAATATATAAGTGCTTTAAAAAAGAATATAACTTTTTTCTATTTGCAAAATATTTTGATTATGGTTTTCTCACCCCCAACTCCTCTGAGATCTTTACTCACTCTCCCATATGAAACCACAGCATTTCTGTTTCTCCTTTGAAAAAAACCCACAGATGTCTAAAGAATAATAGTATAAGATGAAACAAAGAAATGGACTAAGTCAAAACAAATGAACAAAATAAGGACCAAAGAACAAGAACAAGAAACACATATAGATACAGAGATAAAAGCAAACATGTTTGTACACAGAGGAACTCATAAAACAGGAAGCATTATTACATATGTAAAGAATCTGTAAGGTTAAAATAATTTCCTTAAAATCTCTAAAGAAATATTCAGCATCCTTAGTCATCAGGGAAATACAAATCAAAAAAGCCCTGAAATTCCACTCCATATCAGTGAGAATGGCCAAGATCAAAATACAGGTAACATCAGATGCTGGTGAGGATGTGGAGAAAAAGGAACACTCCTCCATTTTTGGTGGGATTGCAAGCAGGTACAAATAATCTGGTTATCAGTCTGGCAGTTTTTCAGAATTCACAGACCAAATGAAGCTCAAGAAGAAGGAGAACCAAAGTATGGATGGATACTTTGGCCCTTCTTAGAAAGTGGAACAAAATACCCATGGGAGAAGATACAGAGACAAAGTGTGGAATAAGACTGAAGGAAAGGATATCCAGAGAGTGCCTGCCTTGGGATCCAAACCCAGATACCACACCCAGATACTATTGCTGATGCCAAGAGCTACTTGCTGACAGGAGCCTGATATAGCTGTCTCCTGAGAGGTTCTGCCAAAGCCTAATACAGATGAGGATGCTTGCAGCCAAACATCAGATGAAGCACGGGGTCCCCAACAGAATAGTTAGGAGAAGGACTGAAGGAGCTGAAGGACTTTGCAACTCCATAGGAAGAACAACAATATAAGCCAACAAGATCCCCCAAATTTCTCAGAGACTAAAACACCAACCAAAGAATACACATGGAGGGACCCATGGCTCCATCTGTATATGTAGTAGAGGAGGGGAGGCCCTTGGTCCTGTGAAGGCTCAATACCCCAGTGTAGGGGAATGCTAGGACAGTGAAAAGGGAGTGGGTTGGTGGGTGGCGGTTCAACCTCATAGGAGCAGAGGGAAGGGGGATGGGATAGGGTGTATCTGGAGGGGAAATCGGGAATGGGGATAACATTTGAAATATAAATAAATAAAATATCCAATAAAAAAAAACTCTGAGTCAAAGAGTTTTGAACCTTCAAAGATTTCACTGAATTTGTTTTGTGTTGACAATCTTCTACTGGGCATGTGGCTTGCCCATAAGAGTGATTCGTATCCCCATTGAAACCTTCTAGGAGAGAACTAAGTTTTAGTTTGTAGGTTGATATCAATTGTAGATTGCTTCTGGGTGAGGTTTCGGGCTTGTTCTCACTTCTCTTCTTAGGTCGGGGATCTAGTGTAGGTAGACACATGTATGCTGACAGAGTGTCTGTGAGTTCAACTGTGCATTTGTTCTGTGTTTAGACCATCCTTTTTCCTTGGTGACCTGTATCTGATAGTTGGGTTGGCATCCAGCATTCTGCTTTGGCAGCATGTATAATACTATCAATGCTAGTCAGTAGGTGTGAAGTCTCTAGGTAGGTACCAGCTTGACTTCATAATCAATGAGTTTTGTAGGTGTAAACCAATATACTTTACTATCAGTTTGTAGAGAAAAACCAATAAACTAAGTTATTTGGGTGTTTGCATGTTGTTCTCTGTCACAATGAGATGTAATCCATTCCTGGAATGTGACTTCTTTGGCAACAAAAGATTTCTAGTTGAGACTCCATTTCCCATGTTATTTATCAATTTCATTTAGATTGCCATCACATGTATATATTTTAGCAATATATATCAGGTCTTCTTTGTCTTAGTCCTTCATATGAACCCTCAAATATTTTAAATAATTTTATATTTCTATGCCTTGTGAAAAAAGTATTAGTAAAGTTTTAATATTGATTTATTTATATTTCACATTGAGTTACTAATAACTCATACATAATAATGAAAATATATGTAAGACAAGAGAGATAAAATACTAAAGATATTTACTCAAGGCTACATAGAAATTCTCATACATAGCATTATTAAATAACAATGAATTTATAGGATATTTCTATTATCTATATTAACTGAAGGGAGTTTGCAATGTTACTGTGAAATAAGTGGTTATAAACAAAGACACTGGAGCTGAAAGTGTTAAGATTTAAATTGACTTTCTCACATCTTAAGTTGTCCTCACTCCAAAGAAGTAAACATAAGAGAGCAAAGTTAACATCCTAAGAGGTTTCTACAGAACATGCAAATTAGTGTGGATGAGGAAAACAACAAGAACAATGCCAAAGTGAGTGTAATATTGGTCAGAGAAGTATTTGTTGCTGGTTTTCATTAGTTTGATTACCAAAGTTCTCTCTTTGATAGTCTCCAAATAATTATATTTTTTAGTAAGGAGAAAAGTAACATTTATTGACTGTTACCCAATTTTTAAAAGTATTTAGACCTGTTGTACTGGCTGATGTACCCACTTTCATATGTGAAAAACAGAGCTTCAATTAAGCATGAAACCTGATCAAAATAATCAGATTTGGAGGTGGGAACTAGAACTCTAGACCTTATGATATTAGTTTTTATTTCACTATTCTGAAGAATGGACCTTCCATTGTTCCTGTTAGAATTATACTCTATTAGAAGTTTTCCCTCCAAACTCTATTCTTTGGTTCTATTTTTCCCTTGCTGAAAGGTAAGGAAAGAAAGAGGCAGAGTATAGAAGAAAGGAAGGATGATTGTGGATACTGAGGAGGTAACACAGGGCAGCAGGGATGGACAAAGCACCACAGTGAGCTTCTGTGCTGCCTAGAAGCTCAGTCCAGGGAAAGAGAGAGCTCTTCCTGAAAATTCCCTGTTCACATGAATTTCCATCACTTTAGAACAGCGTATCTCAACCTGTGATTGATGACTCCTTTGGGTGTTGGATGACCCTTTTACAATGGTCACCCTCGACCGTCAAAAAAGACAGATATTGTGTTATGATTCATAGCATTAGCAAACTTGCAGTTAGGAAGTAACAACAAAATTAGTTTCATAGTTGGGTATTACCACAACATGAGAAACTGTATGAATGGATTGTAGCATCCATCATGAGGGTTGAGAAACACTCTTCTAGAAGAATCTCAATGATTTGAGATTCCTATCATACAAAACCAGTTAAACAAACATGAGGCACATGTGTATGTTATGAAACATTTGTATGTTAAGTGCTATTTGCATAAAAATGGAATAAGTAGAAAGGTGTAGTTTAGGCAGAGGTAACAACCTGATCTGTGGGAGAATACCTAAGAATGATGGTCTAAAAAAGTAGAGATGCAACAACCAAGTCTGTTGGACAGAGCAATAGATCTGAAGTGGGAACACAAGGATATAAGGCTCAAGAAACAGCAGGAGACAAGATTATAGAGTACAGAAAGACCAAGACAAGAGACATGAAATTAGTTCTATTTAAAACAGAAATCCATTAAGCAACTTCAAAGAGGAAATTAGTTAAGTATTGTGACTATTTTGTGCCATTCATTTTGAGGGGTCATGAATCACAATCTTCTGTGGCAGAAATCAATTCCAATACAGGGAATCTTTTTTGTTTGTTCATTTATGTGAAAAAAAAAGCTAAGTGAAATATCCATATCTATAAATACACTATAGAACACATCTTTAGCACAGTAATAAGATGTGTTCAGTTGCTCTTCAATTTTTTTGTTGTTTTTGTTGTTGATAGTGGTGGTGGTAGTATTGTAAAATATACTTCAAATACATTATATCTTCAGCATTTAACAAGACTAGAAAAAAATGTGAATTTTGCTTGGAAATGCTTTTTCTTACTCACAAACTGTAATAAATTCATGCCACTAGAGTGCCTATCATTTTTTGTTACTTTGTTTTTAAAGATCTGGTTTCTATGGTTTAATTAATAGCAGACTGGAGAAATTAGAAAAAAAGATAAAAATCATACACTCTTGAGGACTTTGCTAAATCTTTTCAGCTTTCTAAACATATTTCAGTTTCATTCCTTTTTACTCGGCATGAAAAAGAAGGTTAGCAGAACAAAAAACTGAACTGTAGACTATCTTCTGAACCTCTAGAGTATCTCAGAATCTGTTCCAAAAATTAAATATTTCAGAAGCAAAACAGAATTTCTTTCAATTAATGTTCCTGAAGAGGTTTTACATGAAGGAGTACTTAAAAATGGTAATACAACCTTCTTTCATTTTATGCTTTCAAGAAGTTAATTACCTGTTCAAGGCCATGAATCTTCACTATAAAAATAAAACAGTTTCATTGCTCTTTATTACTAATATATTCCTTATATCAATGAACGTAACATTTGGTTACAAAGCTGTAACAAGCACAAGAAATACCCCCTTGCACAACATGCGACTTAATTTTCCAGTTTTCAGTGTTGCTATGCAGATGTTGGCAAGCTCTTCAATATGGTGCTCTGGAAAGAACAAAGGAGAGTGGGGAGATTCAGAGGACCTCAGCTATATTCTCATCTATACTGCTTCCAAAATACCTCATCACTTAACAACTTAATGCCTTGGTTGTACTAGCTTTTACATTGCTCAAAAGTCCTTCTGGAATTTGTCACGAATTTACTCAGATGATCGAATAATGGATTCATTACATGCTTTTTCATGAATATTTGTGATCTGATGCTGTTTCCTATAATGCTTGCCTGTTTAAGAGGCCTGGGCTTCCTCACAGAACAGTGCCTGAGTTTCAAGTGTAATCATCAAGCAGAAAGGATGTCTCCATTTAAAAGCTTAACTTCCAAACCAAACACCATTAATTCTATCACTGTGGGTCTTCGTATTCTGCAGTAAGAGAACAGAGGTCCTTGATGTCTTTAATGTGACTATTATCAGTGTCATCCTCTGAGAAGAACATGCCTGATAAGATATAGTGATGGTAGCATCTTAGAAAATTAAGTCTGGCTTGTTTCTCAGGTTTCAGGTTCCCTCTGTCTTTTCCCTCTTTTTCCTACAAAGTTGTAATATTAACTATTTCGTTTACTTCATTTTATGGTTAGAAATTCTATTAGCAGGTTATATAACATTTCAAAACTGCTTTTACTGCAAAGCATCAGCTCTTGATTAAAAGAAAAACAATGTATTTGGAAGAAGAAGAATAGCCAGGCATAGATAGATAGATAGATAGATAGATAGATAGATAGATATAGATATAGATATAGATATAGATATAGATATAGATATAGATCTTCATTTGTATAGGTCTCCCATATTTTGTTGCACTTAGGCAAGTTAATAATTTATTGTATTTATTGTATTGTCTGTATGCCATGATACTCTAACCTATTTTATCACTTCTCAAGGTTGAAGGCACAAAGATAATAGTAAGAGTAGGAGTTACTTTCAGCATGTGAATATTACATGAACATATGCCGTAAGGCATATATAGAGGTTCAGAAGATAACAGGTAGAATTTAGTACTTTTTTACAATAGAAGTCCCAGAACTTAAGGTCATGTTGTCATTCATGATGACAAGAGCCCTTACTTGCTAAGCTACCTCACTGGCCCACTGTCAGCTTTTAGAATTTCCTATTCTAGAATGTTCAAGGCACATGGGTATCTCTATTCATCATTCTAAGCATGCAATCACCTTTGATTACAGGAATAAAGCATAACAAATACATCACCACACAATGAGTTTAGATATGAGTAGGGCAATCACCTTAGGAGAACCAGACTGCTCCCTTCAACGTGATGATGGTTATAGCATTTACCAACCACCACAGAGAGCTGGGGCGTAATCAACTGACACATTTTCTAACTGCCTAATTTTGCATAATTATTGTCTCAATCTCCAAGTTCTCCTGCACTTAAACCTAAAACTTAGCTCATGTCAGTGTACTATGAACATGAATCTACTGGTCTGAGCTAGAAAATATCATCCTGAGTGAGGTAACACAATCACAAAAAAAAAAATCCTATGGTATGCACTCACTGATAAGTGGATAATAACACAAAAGCTTGTAATACTCAAGATACGATTCACAGACCACATAAACTCAAGAAGTAAGAAGACCAAAGTGCAGGTACTTTTGTCTTTCTTAGAAAGGGGAACAAAATACTCATGGAGAAAATACAGAGTCAAAGTATGGAGCAGAAACTGAAGGAAAGGCCATCCAGAGACTGCCCCATCCATCCCATATACAGTCACCAAACCCAGACACTATTGTGGATGGCAAGAAGTACTTTCTGACAGGAGCCTGTCTTCTGAGAGCCTCTGCCAGAATCTGGCAAATACAGAGACTGATGCTCACAGTTCAGCCAAACATTGGACTGAGCACAGGGTCCCCAGTGAAGGAGTTAGAGAAAGGATGGAAGGAGCAGAAGAGGTTTGCAACCCCATAGGAAGAACAACAATATCAACCAAACAGACTCCCCAGAGCTCCCAGGAACTAAACCACCAACCAAGAAGTACACAAGGAGGGACCCATGGCTCCAGCCACATATGTAACAGATGGCCTTGTCAGGCATCAATAGGAGGAGAGGCCCTTGGTCCTGTGAAGGCTTGATGCCCCAGTGTAGGAGACCAGGGCAGGGAGGCAGGAGTGGGTGGTGGCTGGGGCAAAACTCTCATAGAAGCAGGAAAAGGGGGATAAGATATAGGTTTTCTTCAGGGGGATATATATATATATATATATATATATATATATATATAACATGGAAATCACTATGTAAGCTGACAAATGAGAGGGACGTTCAGTCATCCTACTCAGCTGTGATGTGTTTGAAAAACAGAGCAATATACACTATCTTAGTTTTAATATCTAACACAATAGACCCGAAAACAAATTTAACAAAACGGGATGGTGGAGGATATCATATAATCCTTAAAGGAAAAATTAACCAAGAGGATATTTCAATTCTTAACATCTGTGGCCCAAATTCCAGGGTATCCACATTTGTAAAAGAAATACTATTACAGCTTAAATCACATATTGACTCATACACATTGATAGTGGATAATTTCAATACCCCAGTCTTGCCAATTTATCAAGACAAAAATGAAAGAGAAATATTAAAGCTAATTAACATTATAAAAATGGAACTAACAGATATATGACTGCAACTCTGCACCTCATGGAACTTTCTCCAAAACTGACCACATACTCAGACACGAAGTGAGACTCAGCAGATAGAATAAAATTGAAATAACTTTTGGCTTCATATTATACCACCACAGATTAAAGCAGGATATTAACAACCAAAACAGCAGAAAGACTATATGCTCATGGACACTGATAAACTCTGTATTGAATGAAAACTGAAACAAGACAGAAATAACAAAAGAAATTAAATACTTTCTAGGATTCAATGAAAATGAATATGCAACATACCAAACCTAAGGAACACATTGAAAGCAGTGTAAGGAAAGTTCAAAGCACTAAGTGCCCACATCAAAAAAATCTAAAGTTCTCATACTATCAATATACCGGCATATCTGAGAGCTCTTGAACAAAATGAAGTAATCACACGAGTAATAGACAGCAAGAACTATAACCAAACTGAGGACAGTAAAATTAATAAAATAGAAACAAAGAAGACAATACAAAGAAACAATGAAACACAAAATTGCTTCTTTGATAAAATCAACAAAATAAACACACCCTTATCCAAACTAACTAAAGGATACAGAAAAAATATCTAAATTAAGAGCAATTCTCAAATTCATCTGGAGCAACAAAAAACCCAGGATAGCTAAAACTATTCTCAACAATAAAAGGACTTCTGGGGGAATCAATATCCCTGACCTTAAACAGTACTACAGAGCAATTGTGTTAAAAACTGCATGGTATTGGTACAGCAACAGGCAAGTGGATCAATGGAATAGGATTGAAGACCCAGAAATTAACCCACAGACTTATGGTCACTTGATCTTTGATAAAGGAGCCACAACCATCCAGTGGAAAAAAGATAGCCTTTTCAACAAATGGTGCTGGTTCAACTGGAGGTCAACATGCAGAAGAATGCGAATTGACCCACTCTTATCTCCTTGCACTAAGATCAACTCCAAGTGGATGAAGGACCTCCACATAAAACCAGACACACTGAAACTATTAGGAGAGAAACTTGGGAAGACCCTGGAGGACATAGGCACAGGGGGAAAGTTCCTGAACAGAACACCAATAGCTTATGCACTAAGATCAAGAATTGACAAATGGGACCTCATAAAATTACAAAGTTTCTGCAAGGCAAGGGACACTGTCAGAAGGACAAAACGGCAACCAACAAAGTAGGAAATGATCTTCACCAACCCCACATCCGACAGAGGGCTAATATCCAATATATACAAAGAACTCAAGAAGTTAGACCCCAAAGAACCAAATAACCCTATCAAAAAATGGGGTACAGAGCTAAACAAAGAATTTTCACCAGAAGAAATTTGGATGGCTGAGAAACACCTTAAGAGATGTTCAACATCGTTAGTCATCAGAGAAATGCAAATCAAAACAACCCTGAGATTCCACCTCACACCAGTCAGAATGGCTAAGATTAAAAACTCAAGAGACAACAAGTGCTGGCGAGGATGTGGAGAAAGAGGAACACTCCTCCACTGTTGGTGGGATTGCAAAATGGTAAAACCGCTCTGGAAATCAGTGTGGCGGTTCCTCAAAAAATTGGGCATGTTCCTTCCAGAGGACCCTGGCATACCACTCCTGGGCATATACCCAGAGGATTCCCCTGCATACAATAAAGACACATGCTCCACTATGTTTATAGCAGCCTTGTTTATAATAGCCAGAAATTGGAAGGAGCCCAAATATCCCTCAAAGGAGGAATGGATACAGAAAATGTGGTATATTTATACAATGGAATACTACTCAGCAATTAAAAATAATGAATTCATGCAATTTGTAGGTAAATGGTTAGATCTGGAAAATATCATCCTGAATGAGCTAACCCAATCACAAAAGAATACACATGAAATGCAATCACTGATAAGTGGATATTAATGAGCCCAGAAGCCCTAAATACTCAAGGCACAATTAGCAAGTCAAATGATTCCCAAGAAGAAAGGAGAGGACCCTGGGCCTGGAAAGATTGGATCCAGTTTTGTAGAGAAACTGTGGGGGGAGGGGGAATGATTGGGGAATAGTTGGGGGGGAGAGGAACTATGGGACATAGGGAGGGGGAAAACTGGGAAAGGGGAAAGCCTTTGGAATGTAAACATAGAATATAGAAAATAAAAAAATAAAAATAAAATAAATAAAATAAAATAAAAGAACTGGGGGGCTGCAGGGAGTTCGGTGAAATGCCGTCTTTTGGATATAGCGCAGCCATTGCAATCATGAGCACACAGTGACTCTGGTTCCCACAAGGCCTGCACACAACCAAAGAAGACAGGCGAGCTGGAGGGGACCAGCTCGAAAGAGAAAGGGGGTAGGCAGGGGCAGACAGCATAATGAGGGTGAATGTGGTATGACACATTATATATGGGCATATAATTGTAAAAATATTAAAAATTTAAAATTTCTAAAAAAAAGAAAAAGAAAATATCTAATCGATAATGAAAAGGAGTACATAATAGAAAGAAATCCAGAGAATATAAATAAAACACTTTAAAATCCACCCACTTTACTGCCTCACCCAGCCTTGGTATATGCATGATCTTCTTCTACCTGGCTCTTGCATATTCAGTTGATGTCCCTCAGATGCAGACTTTTTTCAGGGGGAGGGACTGAGATGGAGAAAAGGAAACTCACATTGTGGTGTATTATATGAAAGAAGAATTAGAAAAATAAAAGCAACTGTACTCCAACAAATAATAAAATATATAAGAAATGGATAACTTTCTTAATAGGTGCATTTAACCACAAGTGAAGCACAATCAGTCAATAAATTTGCCCCAACCATAAAAGCTCGGGGATAGATGGATTTAGTACAGAATTCTACCAGAATTTCAAAGAAGAGTTAACGTCAATATTCCTCAAAATATTCCACAGAATGGAAACAGAAGGAACATTGACCAGCTCATTTTATGAGAACCCAGTCATCCTGTTATCTGTACAACACAATAAAGACATAAAAAAGAGAATTATAGACAAAGCATTGATGCATAAATATGTAATAGCATCCTTCCAATAGATTCCAAGAACACATCAAATAAAAATCATCAACCATGATCAAGTAGGCTTCATCCCAGATATTCTAGAATGGTTTAATATACGAATCAGTAAGTGTAAAGTACCACATAAACAAACTGAAAGAGCAAATACAAATGATCATCTCATCAGATGCATAAAAGGCCTTTGAAAAAAGCCCAGCACCCCCTCATGATAAAAGTCCAAGAGCGATTATGAATACAATGGACATATTTAAACATAATAGAAATAATTTACAGAAACACTATAGCTAACATTAAATTAAATAGAGATAAATAAAGAAATTTCACCAAAATCCAGAACATAATAAATTTGCCTGGTCTCTATATAACTATCATGCTGAAAGTTCTATATAGTACAAAAAGGCAAATGATGGAGATAAAGAGGAATACAAACTGGAAATAAAAGAGTCAATGTGACTTTATTTGCAGATGATGATAGTATACATACATGTCCTTAAAACTCTACCAGGAAACTACTAGACCTGATAAATATTCTATGAAATAGCTGCATACAAAATTAACTAAAGAAAAATTAGTAGGTCTACTATAGGAAAATGACAAAATTGTGTAGACAGAAATTAGGGAAACAACACCTTTCACAACAGTTTAAAATAATATAAATTTTTGGGAGGTAACTCTATGTTAGTGATTTGTATCATCAACTCTTCAAGTGTTTGAAAAAGAAATTGAAAAAAATTTCACAAGATAGAAAGATCCATGTTCATAAGAAAAGTAGCCATTCTACCAAAAGCAAATTGTGGAGTCAATGTAGGGTGCATCAGCATTACATCACAATTCCTTATGGACCTTGAACAGACAACTCTCAATTTCATATGAAAGAGCAAAAGCCAAAAAATAAATAAAGCAGACCAAAATCCCAGGATAGCTAAAACAATCCTGAACAATAAGAGACCTATTGAACATATCACCATTTCTGGTTTCAAGTTGTACTGTAGAGATATAATAATAAAAAATGAATGGTATTAGCATAAAAATGGATGAATTAATCAATGGAGTCAAACTGAATATCCAGACAAACCTTCAAGCACCTATGGATACCTGGTTTTTAAAAAAGAAGCCAGAAACATCCACTGGAAAAAGACAGCATTTTCAACAAATGGTGCTGATCAAACTCAATGTCTACATGTAAAATAATATGAATATATCCATATTTATAAACCAGTAGAAATCTAAAGTACAAATGGGTCAATGACTTAGGAATAAAATCAGATATAGTGAACCTGATAAAAGAAACATCCTTATCTATCAGGGAAATGCAAAACAAAATTGCTTTAAGATTCCATCTTACATCTGTGTGAATGGTTAAGAACAATAATATAAGTGACAAACTCATGCTACCAAGGATGTGAAGCAAGGAGCACAGTTCTCCATTGCTTGTATAAGTACAAACTTACATACCTGCCTGGGAGAGCAATATGGTGATTCCTCAGAAAATTAGGAATCAATCTACCTCAACACCCAGCTGTACTGACTGCCCTTGGGTATTTACTCAAAGGATGCTCCATTGTCCCACAAGAACACTTTCTCAACCTAATTTATTGTGGCTTTATTCATAACAGCCAGAAACTGGAAACAACCTATGTTTCCTCAATAGTAGATGGCTGGCTATCTAGTAGTAATAGATAAAGAACATAGGGCACATTTACACAACAGAGTATTGTTTCCTGTTTAAAAAGAGACATAAAATTAACAGGCAAATGGATACAACTAAGAAAATCATGGTGAGTGAGGTAACCCAGATCGAGAAATACAAATATGGTATACATTCTCTTATAAGTGGATATTAGTGATTAAGTAAATGATAACGAAGCTACAATCCAGGTCTAGAAAGGTTAAAGAAGAATCTGGCAAATTGATCATGGATCTTCCTAGGAAGGGGAAGTAGAATATATTTTACAGTGGACTGCAATCAGGTGGGGACAGGAGTGGGAGGGATCAATTATAGGGAAAGGAAGGAGAGAATGCTGAAGAAATTGCTGGAATTGGGGGCTATTTGATGAGTAATGTGGAAACATAGTGCAGAGGAAACTTTCTGGAATCTATGGTGATCCTAATGAGTACTCCTAATATTAGGGGATAATCAGCCATCTCTGAGCCTGAGCCAGGCTAACTAGAGGGCACAGAGACAGTATACAAATTAGCAAAATCAGAAATGAAAAGTGAGATAAAACAACAGAAACTGATGAAATACAAAAAAAATTATGATATCCTACTACAAAAGCATATACTCACCACAACTGGAAAATCTGGATGAAATTGACAATTTCATAGACAGATACCAAATACCAAAGTTAAATCAGGATCAGATAGACCATCAAAATTGTCCCATCACCCTTAAAGAAATAGAAGTGGTCACTGATAGTCTCCCAATCAAGAAAAGCACAGGACCAGATGGTTTTAGTGCAGAATTCTATTAGACCTTCAAAGAAGACCTAACACCAATACTCTTCAAACTATTCTACAAAAGAGAAACAGAAGGAACCCTACCCAATTCATTCTATGAAGTCACAATTTTGCTGATACCAAAACCACACAAAGATCCAACAAAGAAAGAAAACTCTAGGCCAATTTCCCTTATGAATATTGATGCAAAAATACACAATAAAATTCTTGACAACAGAATCCAAGAACACATCAAAATTATCATTCACCACGATCAAGTATGCTTCAGCCCAGGGATGCAGGTTTGGATCAATATATGGAAATCCAACAATGTAATCCACTACATAAACAAACTCAAAGAAAAAAACCACATGGTCATTTCATTAGATGCTGAAAAAACATTTGACAACCGTCAGTATGCTTTCAAGTGCAAAGTTTTGGAAAGAACAAGAATTCAAGGCCCATACCTAAACACAGTAAAAGCAACATACAGCAAACCAGTAGCCAACATCAAACTAAATGGAGAGAAACTTGAAGCAATCCCACTAAAATCAGGGAATAGACAAGGCTGCCCTCTCTCTCCATATTTATTCAATATACTACTTGAAGTCTAGCTCAAGCAATTAGATAACAAAAAGAGTCAAAGGGATACAAATTGGAAAGGAAGAAGTCAAATTATCACTATTTTCAGATGATAGGATAGTATACTTAAGTGACCCAAAAATCTCCACCAGAGAACTCTTACAGCTGATAAACAATTTCAACAAAGTGGCGGGACATAAAGTTAACTCAAGCAAATCAGTAGCCTTCCTCTCCTCAAAGGATAAACAGGCTGAGAAAGAAATTAGGGAAATGACACCCTTCACAATAGCTGCAAATAATATAATGTATCTTGCTGTGACTCTAACCAAACAAGTGAAAGATCTGTATGACAAAAACTTCAAGTCTCTGAAGAAAGAAATTGAAGAAAACCTCAGAAGATGGAAAAATCTTCCATGCTCATGGATTGGCAGGATTAATATAGTAAAAGTGGTCATTTTGACAAAAGCAATGTATAGATTCAACGCAATCCCCATCAATATCCCAACTCAATTCTTCATAGAAGTAGAGAGAGAAATTCTCAAATTCATCTGGAATAACAAACAAACCAAGATAAATAAAACTATTCTCAAGAGTAAAAGAAGTTTTCTGGGAATCAGTATCCCTGACCTCAAGATCAAGAAGTACTGCAGAGCAATAGTGTTAAAAACTGCATAGTATTGGTGCAGGGACAGGCAGGTAGACCAATGGAATAGAAATGAAGACCCAGAAATGAACCCACACACCTATGGTCATTTGATCTTTGACAAAGGAGCTAAAACCATGCAGTGGAAAAAAGATAGCCTTTTCAACAAATGGTGCTGGTTCAACTGGAGGTCAGCATATGCAGAAGAATGCATATCGATCCATCCTTTTATTTTTTTTTAAGTTTAATTTTTTTTATTTATTTTCCTCCTCTTAGTTAAATTTCAGGTATATTATTTTATTTTTTTTTATTTTCTATATTCTTTGTTGACATTCTTACCTCCTTGTACTAAGCTCAACTCCAAGCAGATCAAGGACCTCCACATAAAGCCAGACACACTGAGGCTAGTAGAAAAGAAACTGGGGAAGAGCCTTGAGCACATGGAAACAAGGGCAAATTTCCTGAATAGAACACCAATAGCTTATGCGCTAAGATAAAGAATTGACAAATGGCACCTCATACAATTACAGTGTCTGTAAGGCAAAGGATGCTGTCAATTGGACAAATTGGCAACCAACAAATTGGAAAAGATCTTCACCAACCCTACAGCTGACAAAGGGCTAATATCCAATATATACAAAGAACTCAAGAAGTTAGACCCCAGAAAACCAAACAACCCTATTAAAAAATGGGGTACAGAGCTAAACAAAGAATTTTCACCTGAAGAACTTTGAATGGCTGAGAAGCACGTTAAGAAATGTTCGACATCATTAGTCATCAAGGAAATGCAAATCAAAACTACCCTGAGATTTCACCTCACACCAGTCAGAAGGGCTAAGATTAAAATCTCAGGAGACAGCAGGTGTTGGCGAGGATGTGGAGGAAGAGGAACACTCCTCCACTGCTGGTGGGATTGCAAGCTGGTACATCTCTGGAAATCAGTAGGACAGTTCCTCAGAAAACTGGGCATGATACTACTGGAGGACCTCATTATACCACTCCTGGGCACATACCCTAAGGATTATCAAGCACATAATAAGGACACATGCTCCACTATGTTCATGCTTACTAAAGTAAGAGGGGATATCATTGATTCATCCTTCTTAGAATGTGTTGATTTGGTTTGAGTTATTCTGTCTAGGTTTACTTAGCTAATTGAATCCAGAAAATCTGTATTATGCCAAATAGGGGATCTTTCAGATATAATCTCTTAAAATATTATTTATTTTCTACCTAATTTGATTTTATTTTCTTCTAGGACACTTATGATTTAAATGTTTTATTATTTTTAAATCCTATATATCCTATTCTTCTTTGTAATTTAGTTTTCAATCTATCCCATTATTGTTGGAGATGCTGGCTAGTTCTCATTTTGTTTTTCCTTATGTCTTCTTATTTCCCAAGACATTTTAGACTTTGAGAAGATTCAACATTAAAGCTATTGTGGATGTAACTTTAGAATTTAGGATGAGTACCTCCTAAAACTCCACAATATTTTGGGGACAAAATAATGTCATTATTATTGGATATCTTTCAAGAGTGTTGAAATTAGCAATAATATTCATTTCTTATTGTTTTTCTTTTTCACTTCCTAATGTATTTGAGAAAAACTGATTATTAAAACAAAACAAAACACTTCGGGATTAACATGAATAATAACCCAGCTACATTAAAATGTTATTATTTTTGGATATTGTGCCTATGGTCAAAGTAGATACTTAAAGCTAAATAGAAATACTTAAGAATGTTTTTGTCCAGCTGGAGAGATGGCTCAGAGGATAAGAGCACTATCTGCTTTTTTCAGAGTTCCTGAATTCAATTCCCACCAACCACATGGTGGCTCACAACCATCTGTAATGAGGTCTGGTGGCTTCTCCTGGCTTGCATGCATAAATGCAGGCAGTACACTATGTACATAATAAATAAATAAATAAATAAATAAGTAAGTAAATAAATATTTACAAAAAAAGGTTGGTTTTTTTGTTGCACAGAAACCATGTATGGGCACTGTGCTAGCACTTGGAGACAAAACAGTGAACTAGAAAACTACCATGCTTATAGCAGACAAATAAGACAGCACTCACAATGTCAAGTTGTGTAGGTAGTATGTTAGTATGAACTTGTTCAAGCTTAAACCAGTACAAATTCCATACAAAGTGGGGAGACTGCATGAAGTTCCACCAATAACAGAAGGAGATATTCTAATTCTCAACAGTAGGAAAGCAATATTGATCAGTTTCCTTTTTTAAAAATGTAGATACCAAGAAGGTATCTGTGAGCCAGTGAAATACAGCTATTCTAGAATATGTACATAGCTTAAATTGGTCTTGAGAAGGCTCCTCCCTCCTTTCTTCCTCTTCCTTCCCCACTCTGTCTCTGTCTCTTTGTCTTGCTCTGTCTCCCTGTCTCTGTCTCTTTGTCTCTCTGTCTCTCTCTGTGTGTGTATGTCTGTGTGTGTGTATGTGTGTGTGTGTGTGTGTGTGTGTGTGTGTTATACAATGAAAATGGACCTAGGAAGACTTGTGGAAAGAAGGTGAATATCATCAAAATACATTGTATCAAATCCACAAAGAACTAGTAAATATTTTAATGTTGGGCAATATTCATAGAAGTAGAGAGGGCAAAATTATTCATTTCCTTGATAATATAGTGTAGCCCTCTACAGAAATAGTAGAAATTCACTCTCATGTTCTCAGAAATATAATGAAATCCATTTTCTCACCTCAAAACAGTTCACTGAAACTATTGAAAATGGGGCTTATATTCATAAGTAAAATTAGTGTGAAGTTCTCCTTCATTGTTATATAACATTGAAAACTAAATGCAATTCTCTATATTAAGCAAGGCTCTTTAGACAGTAGGCTGTGTCTACATAAAACTGACTTAATAGTCAAAATAACCATTTAGGTTCTACAGGTTGGGAAACTGGTACCTTCTCCACTCAGAAAGCTGGATGGCTCAGAAGTCTCAGTTTGGTGCTGAAGTGTGGAATATTCCTGAAGACTCAGTGATACTTAGTCTATATTGAAAGAGTAAAGAAAATCAAGTGTAATGCTTGTAAGAGATGGCAGCGGCAGAATCTTATCATGATTGTCATTGTCATCATCTTCATCCATGATAACAACAACAACCAAGTAGAACCTGTTAGAAGCAAGAAAATACCCGAAGGAGAGGACCCTGGTCCTGAAAGGACTGGATCCAGTTTTGTACGAGAGTACCAGAATAGAGCAGAGAAATGGTGGGGTGGTGATTGGGGAATAGGGGGGTGGGGTGGAAGAGGACATATGGGACATATGTTGAGGGGGGAATGGGGAAAGGGGAAAGCCTTTGGAATGTAAACAGAGAATATAGAAAATAAAAAAAATGTTAAAAAAAACAGAATCAAGAAAATAAAACAAAACACAAAAACATACAAACACAAAAACAGCAGTGCTTTTGTCTCTAACACATGGATAATGGTAGATGTGTCAAAAGGTGTTGCTTACTCCAAGGGAGGAAATTCCCACTCAGTTAATCTATTCTAGAAATGCTCCCACTAAAATTCCCAGAAGTGTGATTCTTACTTGATTGCATATCCAGTTACCTTTATACTCATGATTAATTATCCCATTCTAATTAAATATTAACAAACACTATTTTGTTTGAAGCATGAGATGATCTTGAGAATATACTAATAAAGAGGTTCAGAAAACTGTGTCAATATGGAATCTGAACAAAATCAAGGGCAGAAGGTATGGATATGAATAGCTAGCAAATACTTAATACAAAAGTAGTGAACACATTCACTATTCAACTTTTATGCTTTCTTTCTAAAACCAACCAGAGACTATTCAAGCAATGCCTTAAAGCAATGGTGATGTGGAGTTTATGTCACAATGAGTGAGGTAAAAATATTACAAGAGATTGTTGTGGACTGAATTCTATATACTACCAACTCAAAAGGAAGTTCTAAATTCTAGTCCCTTAGAAACTCCCTGTACCTTGATTGAATGTCTCTTTTGACATTTTCTTTTGGGGATTTTTATATAATAACAATTTTATCCTGTCTCTTTACTTCTCACCAGTCATTCCCACATAAATCCTTCTTGCTCTCTTTCAAATTCATGGCCTCTTTTTTTCTTTAACTGTTGTTATAGGCATATATGTATAACCATTTTGTGTGCTTGTCCCTGGGGAAGATGATTTTTTTCCTGCTTTAAATGTTCCTTAGTTGTTTATGGATTTTTATATAGAATTGAGAACTTCTAGGCTTTCCCATGACTGCTTTGACTTGTCTATCATTGTCCTTGTTTAGGACAATATTTAGTCAATCATGCTGAGAGTTCAGGGAACAGTTAATATGGAACTTCTAAGTTGAACGTTCAGGCAATAAGAGGAAAATTCCATATATCAGTGAGTAGCACAAAAAGAGAACCATATAAAGACAGATATGATTTTCCTTCCACAATCCTACCACTTGAATTTAGTTGTGTTTTGTTTGTTTATTTGTTCTTTGTTTTTTTATATTCCAATGAAACAGAGGTACAAAAAGAAATTCCCTGTCTCTGGTTTGCAGTACCTTGTGAAGCACAAGTGCATATGAAAGTGTGAGTGCATTCATGGTATGTATGTGTGTATGTGTGTGTGTGTGTGTGTGTGTGTGTGTGTGTGTTTGTGTGTGTGTGTGTGTGTGTGTGTGTGTGAGAGAGAGAGAGAGAGAGAGAGAGAGAGAGAGAGAGAGAGAGATTAGTTCCTTATTGTGCATAATCATCCTTTCTGACAAAGACAAGTATCAATGCCCAGATCATTTTGGAGCTCTTGTACAAAACTCCTTTTTACATTATATTAGAATAAATTATTATCTGTCCTTGCTTCTTGGAATTTTTCTATAATAATCCTTATTCTTACTCTGATATGTAAAATGTACAATAAACTCTAGTGGTCCAGTCAAAGATTAACTTTCATAGATAAACTCATGTGTCAACAATAGAAATATGTTTTTAGATATGATGAAATTACTCAGTAATTCTATTCAACACTACATCCGTATAATTGTTAGTCATGAATTTTAATTGATTTGAATATAAAATTATACAATCAAGAAACCGTTAGAATTAGTAATACATGATTAGTCTTTCTTCCTTCTTGATCATCTCCACTTTCTTTCTATCAAGGTAAATACTTTCTTGTAAAATGTCAAAAGTTTTGTCAGATTGGCAAGATTAAGTAATGAAATGATACTATTGGTCTATATATTTCTTTCTTTTCAAATATATATATTTAACTTGTGTCTAAAGTAGACCAAGAGAAATGTTGACAGTTCAAGAGATAAAGCTCCAGACAAGCCTAACCTTTCCCTAATATATTTTTTCTGACTGTAGGTGGAAATTCAATTCAATATTCCTGGGATCCAAGCCAATTGAAAGGATTGTATTAAAAACACTGGCAGAGTTTGAAAGAAAGTTAACTTTTTTTAAAGCAAACAGTCAGTGTATATGGGCCATGAAATAGAACATGGAATTCTAAATACATGGACAGTTCAAATCTAAGTAATTACTCCAAATAGATTTGAGATAAATGCCACAATCTTTATAAAGGAAGGAACATGATATACCCAAGAAGCTACCATGTATGTAGCTTTGTAAAGGTCACAAAAACAGATCCAAACTCTTAAACAGAAATATGGTCTGTTATCTTGACAAAAATTAATGTTATAAACTGATTGATAAGCCACTTAAATATTGTTCCAAAGTTAGGTGTCTTTTCTGAATTTTCCATTCTACTAAGATACTGTGTTTGTGTTATTTTCTAACAAGGCCTAACTTCTTGGCTTAAAAATCTATAGCAACCCCAAACTACACAGGCTTGAAACTTTAAAATTTGAAGGCAAGAGTAAAATTTTTATCCCCAACTCCTCCTCCTCCAACAAAGGGCTTTTAATTTCTTAATTTTTTTGAGCCAACATACATGTAGAACAATTTTCTTTTCAGTGTAATTATTTGAATTGTGTACACCAATGTATCCAATAAACTTTCCGCAGAATCATTCATCACTTAGGTTTTATTCATGCAAAGCGGTTATATATGATGGTAGGAGAGTGTTCAACATCTTCATCCATATCTCATAGTCCTAATGTTTATGTCCTACCTAGTTAGCTGTTTGTTGAGTAGCTATATGTTTTGAATTAAAACATTCACTCTTATAGGAAAGAGAGAAGTAAGTGAAATATATAAGGAACAGTAAATAAGTGAAAACTGTAAGGCTGCAAAAGCTCCTGAAAGTTTGACTGTTCACAAGACCACTCCCCCAGGTTTATATCAATAGTACCAACTGCAGATGAGATGAGACTCTTTGTATTCAGCTTCCAATATGTCATTTAACATACATCAGTGCTGCAGCTGTCATGGCTGTCACCCAGAGTACAGTGTGCTTTTTGATAATGAAGCTACCTTGTATCATGCACGCTCCTGTAACTAACCATTCATTCAAGACCTTTCCTTAAGTAACCCCAATAAATCCAAGGATACTAAGCTAGATTTAGGTGGAATCGTTTTCTGGACTGTCACCAGTGCCCTATCTAGATGAATAAACATATTGACATTTACTCAAATAACCCTCTTAAAAAAAAATCGCAAAGCACTGACAATTTGAACTCACTACAAAGTGACAAGATCCAGCTGCACTGAATTTATATAGAAGGAGAATCCACTAACCTTTTTATCTGTAAGAAATGGATAGATATGTATAGTGGTGTAACCCTGTATCGAGATAAAACAAAGACATTATAACATTGCCATGATCTTCACAGCAGTGTTCTCTCCTGTATCACTTTTATTTTAAACCCACAGAGAGTCAATGCATATAATTATTTACTCCAGGCCCTCACCATTTTTACAATGCAAGCAAAAAATGTCTAAAATGATTCCAATTGGCTTCACTATCTTTACGTGTATTTATAAACATGCTGTTAGATGAAGATAGATGATGAATCATGGTACATTAGTAAAAGGAAATAATGTCAGGCACAAACCCAAATGAAAACCTGACAACTGCAAAAGTTTTGAAAGGATGGATCCCCAATGGAAAACTCACGGATGGATAAACAGACACAGATGTTCTTGTACTCACATTGAGCAAATACTTTAATTATTTTATGATCTGAATTCTGTAACTCTATAACTTCTTTAAAGTTGAAAAGATTGGAGAAGATCCATCCATAAATAAGATTTATTTTTTCATTCTTAAAAAAATAACCTTTAGAATATTAATCATAATTTAGTAGATTGGATGAAATCATAAACAAAGAAAAGAGATGGAGAAGTTCTTAGGGGGAAAAACAGTAGTGACAATGGCACTCCCCAATAACTTAGATCTTAAACTTATCAGAGAAATAGAGTTGAACCCAGACTCTGAATTGTCAGCTATCTAGAAAGAAGCTATGCTGTATTTCCCAGACATTTACCTTTTGTCTTTTTTTTTGCTTGATTTAAACTGAATTTCTTCTCTAAGTCAAAGAAAAATGCTGTCTAAAAATGACGGAGAACCACTGAGAAGTATTTCGGAGCAGGGCTTTCACAACTTAAAAATGAATTTCAGTGATCTTGAATTTGAGTATGTAACAATAAAACAGCACTACAGTATACAAGTTAAAGAAAAAGTCTGTATCAAAACCAGCAGTCAATGTCTTTTCAGGCAACCTCAAAGAAGAAAAACCGTAGAGGAAAAAATACCTCATCAGCTACCAATCTTGCAAAACATGTTCAAAATATTAAAGAATACTAAGCATAGTAGGAAAATTCGAAACATAAAAGTTAAAATCAAGTAGGTTAGACTCAATGAATTAAATTCAGAATTAAATTTAAGAAAAATTCAAAGTGGACAAGTCAGAGAATTCAAAAAACAGTAGTAACTTCTAAAAATCAAGCATCCTTAACATTTTTCAGGCCAGACTACTTTGCCCTAATACAAGAGAAACAGTTCCACTTTAAAAAATAACACACATAATTTAGGAACAAAGGCTCAAAAAGCAGAGAACACACACACACATACACTCACACACACACACACACACACACACACACAATGTATATCTGAAAAATTGAAGAAAGGATCACAGATTTAAGAACAATCTGTATATATTTTTCTTCTCAATTTTACTCAATACTATATTATATTGTGTTAAGTGTTGTAACAAATAATTAAATACAACATGCATGTGCTATTATTAGCACATATGGAACTGTTTTTCTAGTTTTACAGATCTGTTAAAGTAAAAGATGGCAAAGGCTATTTTCATACCAAGCAGAATGAGTAAAAGATATATCATTAGGAAAAGAATATCCATGATATGCACTCACTGATAAGCGCATATTAGCCTAGAATCTTCAGACACCAAAGACACAATCCACATGCCAAATGATGTCCGACAAGAAGGAAGGAGTAGACCCTGGTTCTGGAAAGGCTCAAAGGATCAGTGTAGGGGAATACCAGAACAGGGAAGTCGGAAGGAGTGGATGGGGGAACACAGGGAGGGAAGGGGGCATGTGGGACCTTTGGGGGACAGGGAACCAGAAAAAGGGAAATGAAATGTAAATATAGTATATATCCAATAAAAAATTAAAATAAAATAAAATGATTCAAAAAATAAAAAAGGGAAATATCAATTTATAAAGGAACATAGTTACCTTAACCTTATGGAGGAAATATCAAATAATTGATGAAATGACTTAAAGCTCAGGAGACAAAGCGTTCCAGGATAACAGCTGTGCACAAAAATCTAACCCAAAATAAAAGAGATATTTAAAATGACTGATATTTCATTTTATACCAGTGAAAACAGCCATCATCAATACAGCAAATGACAACTGGTGCTGGCAAGTACACAGAGTAAGAGTACTGATCCATTGCTAGTGTGAATGAACCTATGCAGCCTATATATGGATTGGTGTAGTAGTTCCTCAGTGAGCTGGGAATCATTCAACCTCAAGATCCAGAGACATTTCATTCTGCTGCAGTAATGCTGTCTCAGTCATGTTCACTGCTGACATACTGATGATTACTTAAAGTTGGGTAAAGCTTAGGTGTTTGAAACAGATGACTAGATAAGGAAAATATGGTACACTTACACGATGGAGTATTCCTCATTTATTAAAAAATGAAATCAGAGGCTCTGTCAGTGCCTCGCCAATACAGATGTGGATGCTCTCAGCCAACCATCATACTGAGCACAGAGACCCCAAGGGAAGATTTAGGGAAAAGACTGAAGGAGAGTTTGCAATAGGAAGGAGGGCTTTCCCATAGGAAGAACAACAATATCAACTAAACAGACCCCCCCAGAGTCCCCAGGGACTAAACCACCAACTAAAGAACACATATGTGGAAACCCCATGGCTCCAGCCACAGACATAGCAGAGAATGTCTTTATCTGTCGTCAGTGGGAGGGAAGGCCCTTGGTCCTGTCAAAGTTTGATGCCCCAGTATAGGGGGATGCTAGGGCTGTGAGATGGGAGTGGATTGGGGGTTTGGGGAGCACCATCATAGGGCAGGGGGACAGGGATGGGATAGGTAACTTGCAGAGGGGAAATTGGGAAGTAGGACAGCATTTGAAATGTAAACAAATAAGTTTATATATATATATATATATATATGAATATATATATATATATATATATGAATATATATATATATATGAAATTCACAGGTAAATGAATGACATTATAGAAAAATTGTTCTTAGTAAGGTAATCCAGACACAGAAAGACAAATATGGTAGGTATTTGCTTATATTTAGATGTTAGCTGTAAAGTCTTCAGTAAGTAGGCTATAATCATTAATATCACAGAGGTTAGATACAGATTAAGTGAAACATAGGGTTCACTACAAAAAAGGAAATACATTAGATAGTTATGTATATACATGGGGAGAGGGCTGGACAAGGAGGATAAAAGTGGGAAGAGAGATGTAAGTAGATATAAGGAAGGGGATATGGGAGGGTCAGCTATAACGGGTCATTTGAAAGGTCATAAGGGGTTCCTTCTACCCCTTCCTTCACTGCCCAGCCTGCCCTGTTCCTTCCTCTGTGGTAGACCCCTGCCAGTTCTGCCACAGGGAAAGACCCATCTCCTGATACTTTCTAGAGAACCAGCAGCATGCAGGGCAATTGAGAACTAGCAGCATGCTGGACATTTGACCCTTGCCACATCTGCCACAGTGAAGATCCCATCTCCTGATACTTCCTGAAGAACCAGCCATATGCAGGGCATTTGAGAGAATGGGAATCCCAGGAATACAGTTACGCAGGCTTGCAGGACAGAGAATCCACAGTCAGAGACACTAAGACCCACTAAAACTAGAGATAACTAGATGGAAAAAGGCAAACACAAGATCATTACCAAAAGAAACCAAGGCAACATGGTACCATCAGAACGCAGTTCTCCCACAAAAGCAAATCCTGCATATGCCATCACATTGGAAAAGCAAGAGCTGAATTTAAAATCACAGTTCATGATGTTGATAGAAGACTTCAAGAAGGACATAAATAACACCCTTAAAGAAATATAGAATGTTCCCCTCCCCCAGCATTTGAACTGGGCTGTCGAATCTCTGCTTTAATCATTAGTTTTCAGCCTGTGAAAGTCCCTGGCCTTTTGCTCTTATAGAACAATACAGCTTCCTGCTTTCACCTGGGAGCCACCACCTGGAGTACCCATGGATCTGGTAGACTTTTCCCAGCAGGCCACCTGCTGAAAGTGGAGTCAAAGAACAGTCAGAACAGTTCCCCAGAACTCACCAGGGATTTTGGGAGGAGGGGCTCACCCAAAAGTAAAATGGACTGACCTCCATTAAACTTCAGCCTAGATCAGCAAACTGTCCCCTTGGCCCTCTTTTCTTTTTGCCACTTCCGCATCCATCCCTCAGCTTCTGTTCCAGGAACCCATGTAGCAGTAGTTGCTGGCAGCTACAGAATGCAACAACAGGATAACATGGGTCAAAAGGTAGTAACCATTAAAGAGGAAACACCAAAATTTCCTGAAAGAAATACAGGAGAACATGGGTCAATGGGTCCCTTAAAGAGGAAACACAAAAATCCCTTAAAGAATTTCAGGAAAACACAAATAAACATGTGAAGGAACTAGACAAAACTATCCAGGATCTAAAAATGGAAGTAGAAACAATACAGAAATCACAAAGTGAGACATCTCTGAAGATAGAAAACCTTGGAAAGAATTCAGGAGTCATAGATGCAAGTCATAGAATACAAGACATAGAAGAAAGAATCTCAGATGCTGAAGATATAGAAAACATTGACTCAACAGTCAAAGAAAATACAAAATGCAAAAAGCTTGTAACCTAAAACATCCAGGAAATCCAGGACACAATGAGAAGACAAAACCTAAGGATTATAGGTTTAGAAGAGAGTGAGGATTTACATCTTAAAGGGCCAGTAAATACCTTCAACAAAATTATAAATGAAAGTGTCCCTAACCCAAAGAAAGAGATACACACGAACAAACAAGGAGCCTAAAGAATTCCAAACAGACTGGACCAGAACAGAAAGTCCTCCCGGTACATAATAATCAAAACATCAAATGCAATAAACAAAGAAATATTAAAGACAGTAAGGGAAAAATGTCAAGTAACATATAAAGGCAGACCTATCAGAATTACACCAGACTTCTCACCAGAAACTATGAAAGCTAGAAGATCCTGGGCAGATGTCATACAGACCCTAAGAGAACATAAATGTCAGCCCAGACTGCTATATCCAGCAAAATTCTTAATTACCATAGACAGAAAAAACAAGACATTCCATGACAAAAGCAAATTTACACAATATCTTTCCACTAGTCCAGCTCTACAAAGGATAGATAATGAGTGGAAAATACCAACACAAAGCAGGAGACCACACCCTGGAAAAAGCAATAAAGTTTGTCTTTCAACAAACCCAAAGGAAGATAGCCACACAAACAGAATTTCACCTTTAGCAAAGAAGATAACAGCAAGCAATAATCACTCTTCCTTAATATCTCTTAACATGAATGGTCTGAATTCCACAATAAAAAGACATAGACTGGATGTGTAAACAGGACCCAACATTTTGCTGCATATAAAAAACCCACCTCAGTGACAAAGGCAGTCACTACTTCAGAGTCAAAGGTTGGAAAACAATTTTCTAAGCAAATGGTCCCAAGAAAAAAGCTGGATTGGCCATTCTTATATTAGATAAAAATTGACTTTAAACCAAAAGTTGTCAGAAAAGATAAGGAGGGACACTTCATACCAGTCAAAGGAAAAGTCTACCAAGATGAACTCTCAATTCTGAACATCTATGCTCCAAATGCAAGCACACCCACATTCATAAAAGAAACTTTAATAAAGCTCAAAGCACATATTGCACCCCACACAATAATAGTGGGAGACTTCAACACCCCACTTTCAACAATGGACAAATCATGGAAACAGAAACTAAAAAGAGACACAGTGAACCTAACTGAAGTTATGGACTCAGTAGATCTAACAGATATTTATAGACCATTCCATCCTAAAGCAAAAGAATATACCTTCTTCTCAGCACCTCATGGTACCTTCTCCAAAATTGACCACATAATTGGTCACAAAACAGGCCTCAACAGATACAGAAATATTGAAATTATTCCATGTACTTTATCAGACAACCATGGCTTAAGGATGGTCTTAAGTTCAAACAAAAACAATGGAAAACACAAATAATCGTGGACTTTGAACAATGCTCTTCTCAATGATAGCTTGGTCAAGGAAGAAATAAAGAAAGAAATTAAAGACTTTTTAAAATTTATTGAAAATAAGGACACATCATATCAAAACTTATGGAACACAATGAAAGCAGTGCTAAGAGGAAAACTCCTAGCTCTAAGCGCCTCCAAAAAGAACTGAAGAGAGCTTACACTAGCAGCTTAACAACACACCTGAAAGCTCTGGAACAAAAAGAAGCAAATACACTCTAGAGGAGTAGACAGCAGGAAATAATTAAACTCAGGGCCTAAATCAACCAAATAGAAACAAAAAGAACTATACAAAGAATCAACAAAACCAGGAGCCGGTTCTTTGAGAAAATCAACAAGGTAGATAAACCCTTAGTCAAACTAACTAGAGGGCACAGAGACACTACCCAAATTAATAAAATCAGAAATGAAAAGGGAGGCATAACAACAGAAACTGTGGAAATTCAAAAAAATCATACTACAAGAGCTTATACTCAACAAAATTTGAAGATCTGGACAAAATGGACAACTTTTTAGATGCATACCAGGTGCCAAGGTTAAAACAGGATCAGATAAACCATCTAGTCCCATAAGTCCTGAGGAAATAGAAGCAGTTGTTAATCTCCCATCAAAAAAAAAAATCCCAGGACCAGATGGGTTCAGTGGGGAATCCTATCAGATCTTCAAAGAGCTAATACCAGTACTCTTCAAACTATTCCACAAAATAGAAACTCAAGGAACGCTACCCAACTTATTCTATGAAGCCACAATAACACTTTACTTAAACCAAACAAAGACCAAACAAGGAAAGAAAACTTCAAACCAATCTCCCTTATGAACATTGATGCAAAATACTCAACAAGTCTGGCCAACCAAATCCAAGAATGCATCAAAACTATAATTCACCACAATCAAGTAGGCTTCATCACAGGGATGCAGGGATGGTTCAATATACAGAAATCCATCAATGTAATCCACTACATAAACAAACTGAAGGAATAAAACCACATAGTCATTTCATTAGATGCTGAAAAGGCTTTTGACAAAATCCAGCATCCCTTCATGATAAAAGTTTTGGCGAGATCAGGAATCCAATGCCCATATCTGAACATAATGAAAGCAAAATAATGCAAGCCAGTATTCAATATCAAACTAAATGGAGAGAAACCTGAAGCAATCGCACTAAAATCAGGGACCAGACAAGGCTGTTCACTCTCTCCCTATCTATTCAGTATCATGCTTGAAGTACTAGCCAGAACAATCAGACAACAAAAGGAGGTCAAGGGTATACAAATTGGAAAGGAAGAAATATCACTATTTGCAGATGATATGATAGTATACTTAAGCAACCCTAAAACTTCTACCAGAGAACTCCTAAAGCTGATAAACAACTTCAGCAAAGTGGCTGGATATAAAATTAACTCAAACAAATAAGTAGCCTTCCTCTACTCAAAGGATAAACAGGCTGAGAAGAAATTAGGTAAATGACACCCTTCACAGTAGTCACAAATAATATTACCTACCTTCGTGTGACTCTAACCAAGCAAGTGAAAGATCTATATGACAAGAACTTCAAGTCTTTCAAGAAAGAAATCGAAGAAGATCTCAGAAGATGGAAAGATCTCCCATGCTCATGGATTGGGAGGATTAATATAGTAAAAATGGCCAATTTGCCTAAAACAATCTACAGATCCAATGCAATCCCCATCAAAACTCCAAATCAATTGTCCATAGATCTAGAAAGAGCAATTCTCAAATTCATCTGGAATAACAAAAAACCCAGGATAGCAAAAACTATTCTCCACAACAAAAGATCTCCTGGGGAAGTCACCATCCCTGACCTCAAGCTGTACTCAGAGCAATAGTGGTAAAAGCTCTCTGGTATTGATATGGAGATAGGCAAGAAGATCAATGGAATAGAATTGAAGACCCAGAAACGAACCGGCACACATATGGTCACTTGATATTTGACAAAGGAGCTTAAAGCATCCAGTGGAAAATAGACAGCCTTTTTAACACATGGTGCTAGATCAACTGGAGGTGAGCATGCAATTCTTATCCCCTTGTACAAAGTTTCAGTCCAAGTGGATCAATGTCCTACACAGAAATCCAGACACAATGAATCTTATAGAGGAGAAAGTGGGGAAGAGCCTTGATCACATGGGCACAGGGGAAATTTTCCTGAATAGAACATCAATGCCTTATGCTTTAAGAACAAGAATCAACAAATGGGACCTTGTAACACTGCAAAACTTCTGTAAGGCAAAGGACGTGGTCAATAGGACAAAATGCCAACCAACAAATTGGTAAAAGATCTTTACCAATACTATGTCCGATAAAGGGCTAATATCCAGTGTATACAAAGAACTCAAGAAGTTAGACTCCAGAGAGTTGAATAACCTTATTAAAAATGGGGTACAATTTTATGAGGTCCCATTTGTCAATTCTTGATCTTAGACCATAAGCTATTGGTGTTCTGTTCAAGAACTTTTCCCCTGTGACCATGTCCTCAAGGGTCTTCCCCAGTTTCTTTTCTAGTAGTTTCAGTGTGTCTGGTTTTATGTGGAGGTCATTGAACCACTTGGATTTGAACTTAGTACAAGGAGATAAGGTGTATCAATTTGCATTCTTCTGCATACTGACCTCCAGTTGAACCAGCACCATTTGTTGAAAAGCCTATTTTTTCCCTCTGGATGGTTTTAACTCCTTTGTAGAAGATCAAGTACCATAGATGTGTGGGTTCATTTCTGGGTCTTCAATTCTATTCCATTGATCTACTGCCTGTCACTGAACTAACATCATGTAGTTTTTAACACTATGGCTCTGTAGTACTATTTGAGGTCCAAGATACTGATTCCCCCAGTTCTTTTACTATTGAGAATAGTTTTAACTATCCTGGATTTTTTGTTATTCCAGATGAATTTGAGAATTGCTCTTTCTAACTCTATAAAGAACTGAGTTGGAATAAAAATAAGTAAGTAAATAAATAAATAAATAAATAAATAAATAATATATACATATATAATAAAAATGGGGTACAGAGCTAAGCAGGGAATTCTCAACTGAGGAAACTTGAATTGCCCTGAAGCACCTGAAGAAATGTTCAGTATCCTTAGTTATCAGGGAAATGTAAATCAAAACAACCCTGGGATTCTACTCATACAGGTCAGAATGGCTAAGATGAAAAACTCAGGAGACAACAGATGCTGGAGAGGATGTGGGGAAAGAGGTCCACTTCTCCATTGTTGGTGGGATTGCAAGCTGGTAAAACTACTCTGGAAAACAGTTTGTCAGTTCCTCAGAAAATTAGACATAGTCATATCTAAGGACCCAGCTATGGCACTCCTAAGTATATAACCAGAAGTTGCTCCAACATATAATAAGGACACATGCTCCACTATGTTCATAGCTGCTTTATTTATAATAGCCAGAAGCTGGAAAGAATCCAGATGTCCTTCAACAGAAGAATGGATACAGAAATTGTGGTAGATATACACAATAAAGTACTATTCAACTATTAGAAACAATGAATTCTTGAAATTCTTAGGCAAATGAATGGAAGTAGAAAGTGTTATCCTGAGTGCAGTAACCCAATCACAAAAGAACACACATGGTATGCACTTACCGATAAGTGGATGTTAGCCCAAAAGCTCAAAATAAACAAGTTATAATTCACACACCACATTAAGCTCAAGAAGAAGGAGGACTGAAGGCATACTTTGTTCCTCTGAAAAAGGAAACAAAATACTCACAGGAGGAATATTGGAGACAAAGTGTGGAATAGGGACTGAAGGAAAGACCACCCAGAGACTGCCTACCTGGGGTTTCATCCTATGAACAGTCGTCAAACCCCAACACTACTTTGGATGACAAGAAGTGCTTGCTGAAAGGAGCCTGTTATGGTTATCTCCATAGGGGCCCTGCCAGACCCTTTTACATACAAAGGCAGATTCTAGAATCCAACCATTGGTCTGGGCATGGGGTCCCCAGTGGAGGAGTCGGAGGGTAGTCTGGAAGAGCTGAAAGCGTTTACAGCCTCATGGAAAGAACAATGAGGTCAGCCACCCAGATGCCCAGGACTCCCAGGGACTAAAACATCAATCAAAGGGGTATACATGGTTCCAGCCAAAATTGTGGCAGAGGAATGCCTTGTTGGACATCAGTGGGAGGAGAAGTCCTTGGTCCTGTGAAGGCTCAATAGATGCCCCAACAAAGGGAAATCGAGGCGGGGTGAGTTGTGAGTGGGTCCTGTGGAAGGGCATATACTAGGAGGCAGTAGTTGAGAGTAAGGGTTGAGGGTTTTCAAGGAGGGGGAGAAACCAGGAAAGGTTTTAGTATTTGAAATGTAAATGAAGATTATATTCAATTAAAAAAAAAAAGAAAGGTTATATGGAGACCGAATACAGTAGAAACTTCTTGAATGTACATATACATAAACATATAATAGGAGATTAGGTTTTCCCACAGTAAATATCTTTAATAATGGTGGCTCAAGTATGAAATGCTGAACTGTTTCTAAGAATAATCTCTATCACAAAGAAATTCTGAAGTACATAAACATGGCCTGTATTGTCTAAGATTCAGAGTGAGAGAGGAGCAGAGCACATTGGATGTTTATTAAACCTATATTTGTTTTAATTTTTCTCAATAGTGTATCTACATATCACTTATATTTAATAGCTGCAAAAATAAAGTAAAAATGAAAATTGATAATAGTAGAAATGAATTTTATTTTGTTTTTGCCTTTGGGGAACATTAAAATAAAAGATAAATTTATGGTTTATAAAATTATTACCTTTGATGATGTAAATTAATCACTGGAAAGCATTTTGGATGCTGTGATTGATTGATTGATTGATTGATTGATTGATTGATTGAGACTAGAAAGATAACTAACGATTCTATCCTTTAAATGTATATGTCAAAATGTAGCTTAAAAGAACCTTGAGCACATGGACTTTTAAGGTTCTGAAGTTACGCAAATGACGTGTTATTTGTGGAATATTTTGTCGTCCTCTTGACACTCTCAGGTTTTTTTATGTATTTCTGTGATGACTTCATATCTACATTTGTGGAACTTCTTTCCCTGTGTGACTCTGTTAATAATGAGCAGCTCGTTAGAGAGGAGGCTCTAGCATTCTCTGGAGCAGCTGTGGCCAGATGCATTTTCTAGTGTAAACTTACAAATTTCTGCCTTTCACTATTAGATACTAATAGAGTAAATAAAAACTTCTGAAAAAGGAACTATCTACATGTAAAAGTCTTAAAATCAATTGAATTAATTTCAATTAGGCTGAATTAATTATTTTTCCTGGCCTTGAGAAGGGTCTTTATCAATCCTAATCACAAACCTCCCAAATTGTGTGCAAGTCCTTAAATAGTATGTTTAATGTTATTTCTTAAAACATGAAATGAAGATTATTTTCTTAAAACATCATTATTAATAGAAGTATTTTGGGGAGAGAGTTAAAGTAGTATTGAAATTGAGTGCCTCGCAGATTAACATTTAGAGCTTATGATATAATTATCCTTGTGGCTAGGAGTGGAGACTGACTACCATGGAGCACTCAAATTATTTCATTACAAATCTATTTGTAATTTTCTTATTTTTGAAATAGATACATAAAGTCATAAAAATATACATTGAATGGGTAATGTCGACATACATAAACATATTGTAATATTTATAAGAACTTTTATCTCCTCAAAGTTTTATTATTTTCTTAGTGAAAATATTCAAACCTTTCACCTGCTTTAGAAACATAATATATGTTGCTCTTTCCTAGAATTTCACAGCTTTTCAACAGTACACTATAATTTCATGCTCCTCTACAGCAAATAAAACATCCACTGATAAACCTTTCTTCTTCCCTTCTTCCTCCCTACTAGTCTCTGGTAGCAAGTATTTCACACTCAATTTCTGAGGTAATCTTATTTGATTCCAAATAGGAATGAGATCATGTGCCTGGATTATTTCATATAACATAATGATCTCAATTTCATCTGTACTGCCACAGATGGCATAACATCAATTCTTATGAGTGGTTAGTATTACATTAGTGTGTGTGTGTGTGTGTGTGTGTGTGTGTGTGTGTGTGCAATCACTGGTTTATTTCCACTTTTCTTTCCATTTTTATTGTTTTTTTTATTTGATGTTTTATTTATTTACATTTCAAATGTTGTCCCCTTTCCTTGTTTCCCTCTCAAAAACCCTCATCCCATCCCCCATTCCCCATGCTTACTAACCCACCCACTCCCGACTCCCTGCCCTTTCATTCCCCAACTCTGGGGCATTAAGCCTTCACAGGACCAAAGGCCTCTCCTCTCATTGATCTCAGATAAGGCTATCCTCTGCTACATATGCGGCTGGAGACATGGGTCCCTCCATGTGTCCTTTGGTTGGTGTAATCTCCAGTTTAATTTCCACTTTTCTTTCCATTTTTCATATTTCACTTTTTCAGTATTACATGCTTTTTTTTGAAAATAGTGTTGTCTTACTTTTGTTTGCTATGACTCCTGTAAAAGTGGTCACAAGCATAGTGACATATAGCACATGTTCATTGTCTACAGCTCCCAGAGTAAGGCTTCCCTATTATGCTCCTGATGTGTTGACCCCTGTGGTTTCTTCAAGTGTTGGACACTGGATTATATAGGTCTTAGTGATAAGGTTCTACACTCATTCTCCCATCAGTTAAAAATAGATTCTCAAGCTCCATCAAGAGTCTGGACGTGATACTTCCGGAGGACCCAGCCATACCACTCCTGGGAATATACCCAGAAGATTCCCCAGCATGCAATAAGGATACATCCTCCACTATGTTCATAGCAGCCTTATATATAATAGCCAGAAGCTGGAAAGATCCCAGATGTCCCTCAACAGAGGAATGGATACAAAAAAATGTGGTATATATACACAATGGAGTACTATTCAGCCATTAGAAACAATGAATTCATGAAATTCTGAGAGAAATGGATGGAGCTGGAGAACGTCATACTAAGTGAGGTTACCCAGTCTCAAAAGAATACCCACGGTATGCAGTCACTGATAAGTGGATAGTAGCCTAGAAGCTTGGAACACCAAAGACATAAATCACATACCAAGTGAGGTCTGACAAGAAGAAAGGAGTGGACATTGGAGCTAGAACGGACCAAAGCATCATTGTGGGGGAGTACAAGAACAGTGAGGTGGGAGGGGTGGATGAGGGAGCAGGGTGAGGGAAAAGGGCATGTGGGACCCTTGGGGGTGGGGAACCAGGAAAAGGGAAATGAATTGTAAATATAGAATATATCCCCCCCCCCAAAAAAAAAAGTCTGGTAGGGCTGAAGGCTCTAGGGAGAAGTGTTCCCTTGCTTTCTCCAGATGGCAGAGGTTGCCCGCCCACTTTGGTTTGTAGGAACTTTCTTCATCTTCCAAACCAGCGACACAAATTGCCAAAACGCCTCCTGACTCTGACATCCACACTCACTTGCTTATTCATTTTACTGTACCCTAGTGATTATACTGACTGACCTCAGCAGGATATTCAAGACAACCTTTCATTTTAACACCACCCAATGAGTAAAGCTAAATCCATTTGAAATCTTGTTTCTCTTTGTCAGGTAACATGATATATTCACAAATTCTGAGACTCAGAATCTGTACATTTTCATTTGACTATTATTATTCTGCCTACCATCAAAATTTTTAGACTTATGAATTTTGAAAATTTAGGCAAATTGCACTTATGGTCCATGTGCTACTTTTCTCAATTATAAAATTAACACAGAATAGTATTCCGTACATTACTATTTATATAATTATAGCCAGACAAGGTAAAATCCAAGTCTTTGTGTTTTACCTTTGAATTCTTGGTAATAAAAATCAAGATAATGTACTATTCAAATTGATAACTTCATCATCTGATACATATTAATTATTCTGTTTATTTTCTGTACCAACAAATATATTTACTTCAGGAACACTTAACATAATGTCTTTCTACATTTTTAAATATTTGTTTTGTAAATAGGTGAAAGAGGGATAATTTTTCTATATAGAATATCCTAAGGCCATGAATAGATTGCTCTCCTTTAGTTGAATTACTTATTTACTAATTTTTTCCATTTTTAAAACATTTTAATGACAAAAGTGCACTTGTATGAACATAAAAAAGAAACAGCACAATTTTATTTAAATTTATGCTTTATAAAAGGAACATGTAACTGGGTCTATTTTGTGGATGAACAAGAACTGAAAAGACAAAATACATACAAAGGTACACTTTTCCTATGAGCATTTTCTCTAAAGAGATTTGTTTTATATTTTGTTTTTATATTTTATATTTATATGGGGACATGAAGGACTTATGACAATTGGAAAAGTTGCATGTGTGGATGAAAGATGTCGCAACACAGATAAAACTTGTCCTAACTACTAAGAAAGCATTTAATTTTGCATAGATTTTGTATACTAAGCCAGAAATCAAGAACAGAGAACTTAATTCAAGACAGATCATACATTCTTTTATGGTCTATTTAATCACAGATGATTGTTTCAAATCCATATCTGTTACAATAAAATCAGAATTATTTATTTTTATTATTTTTCATTTATTTATTCATTTATTTTTCATTCATTCCATTCTCTATTAATGCACATTGCTATTATTGTTACAGTGTGCAAGAAATTGAGGTTAAAATGTAAATATTTTATCCACTGTCCTGAAATTTTTAATTTTAGCATAAATGTATGATGTAAAATGTAGGACTCTGAGTGTAAGGAAGCTATATTTTTCTTAGTGATCAACATGTTCTATGGGGTCTTTTGTTCTTAAAAATTGAGCTAGAAAAAATTGGAAAAAAATCACACATGAATATAGATAGAAATTGTGTGGATTTTAAGAACATAAAAAAGAAACAGCACAATTTTATTTAAATTTATGCTTTATAAAAGGAACATGTAACTGGGTCTATTTTGTGGATGAACAAGAACTGAAAAGACAAAATACATACAAAGGTACACTTTTCCTATGAGCATTTTCTCTAAAGAGATTTGTTTTATATTTTTCTTTATTCATATTTTTCATATTCTTTTCTTTCTTGATTTATGTTTTCTGTAGCTGTACTTTTATTTTCTGTGTGTCAGGCCACATTTAGATTATAAATATTAATTCCTGTCCTAATACATAGGCATAATTATAAGATGGTTTATAAAACTTATTAATTTTTATGAGAAATGTATTTGAGTTTTCTACATTTGTGAGGCCCAAGATGACAAGAAGAGGCATGGCCACCTGAAACAGGAGTTACAGAAAATTTTTGAACCACCTTATGCTGGGAACTGAAGCTGCATCATCTGCAAGAGCTCATAACTTCTGACCCTTAAACATAATTTCCAGTAAGTATGTTTAACATGAAATACATGCTATCTCTATAATGTGAATACTTTGGTATTAGAATAAGAGTATTCTTGCCATTTAGATTGTTAGAGTGAATTGGAAAATCAGGAAAAGCCATCAAAAATGTTCTCTTTTAAGAGACTTTTCAACATCTCTGCCATATATTCTAATAGATCTTAGAGATAAGATGATCATTGCTAATTCATTCTTCTATAAGGAATCAGCATTGTAGAATGCAGGAAATACATGAAACATGCAGACTCTCCTTTTACAGTTGCTTTCCTTTGTATGAATTATTTTTATTCCTGTTACAATTCATTGTGTGTGCTGTCATGTTAGATTTTGTCCTAAAATCTTAGTCTCTTCTTATTACTCTTGTCAAAGAACAAATTCAATGAATAAGTAAATTTCAAAATAAATGTAAGTAATTCTAAAGTTAAGTTAGTATCTGAAAAGCAATTTAGAGAATAATTTTGATAGTAGTTCCTATGGGTTACTTTCCATTGGAAAATCAAGCTTTGTTAGTTACTAATTTGTACAGAAATTGGAGTATATGAAAATGCTTCTCAGCATTTTCTTTCTGTTAGTAATTCCTTTTGTTAGTAATTCCTTAAATAACCTCATAGGCCACTGTACGTCACCAGTGACTTTCATTTTGCATCTTATTGAAAATTCATGATATGGATGATCTACTTTCAAAATCAATAATGCAAAACTTAAAAGTCAGGAATTTAAAATTAGGTTACAAAATATTAATGTTTGTAATAAAATGAGACATCCAACCTAATATATATTAGCATTCTTAGTGTTGAAACAAACAATAACACCAAAAAAGTGCTAATAATAACTAATTGAAATATGAAATCATGTCAAAATATTTCATTTATGATTATCTTGAATTTTTATGTCCTTTATAATTAAGGTATTTTGTTGTCATCACTACTAAAGAAACTGAGGCACAAAAAATTATTAATTGAAAGATACATAAGAGAGTGTCTAAGGCATTAAACCAGGCAGTTAAGGTGAAGGTTGCTATAGGAAACCAGCGTTTCTCAAGAATATAATATAAACACACTGAGCTTGGTCTTTTAAATGCACTTATGATAATACAAAATAAAGACATAACTAGGTTGAGCAAAAAAGATTTTGAGTAGCATGTCTGGTAGTTCCAAGACTCAAAATTAGTACATGAATAGCTTTATTTAAGAGAGTTTACAGTGTTTTCTCCCTTTAACTTCAATAATACTTTCCCTTACCTTGTTTTTGTACCTGGGATTCACTTGTTATGGGGATGGTAACTGGTATCTATAAGCCTGCACTCCTGGGTTAAATTCCAAAGATTAAAGTACAGGGGAAATGAAAATGGAAAAGATAGAAGAGGAGAAGGAGTTCAAGACATCCACTAGTCCTGGTCTATCGTGTCCATATAATTACTGTAAAAAAAAATCTGAGAGTCAATCAATATTATGAGCATATGTTCTACTGGACCAAATCTGATAGTCTGGTTTGGAAACCTGGCTCTGGTTCTACAGTTTAAATCAAAACAAACAAATCTTTAACTTACCTTGGGAGATATTTAATTTCCCAGAGGAAAAATAGATGCTAATATCTGAGAAGGACAAACATACTAGTTAATAAGAAGGTACCACTCCCTAATACACCAGCCTTTAGTCTATAGGAAATGCACCTAACTTTCTTATGATATATATGTCTGAGTCCTGAATGTTGTGATCATCAAAAGATAAAGAGGTATTAATATACTTTTTCGGGGGGTGGGAAGGGGCTGCCTCAGTGAGCCCATGCCAAGGCATCCCTTCACCCTGAGGGATCACATAAGAGAATAGTATAGAACAGAGTTTACTCAAAGCATGGGGAGGGGAGTTAAGAGGGTAGTAGAGGCAGAGAAAGGGAGAGAGTAGAAAAGTAGAGGCTAACCATGACCTCATGGACAAAGAGGGGAAGGGAAAAGGGAAGGGAAGAGGGCAGAGAGAGGCAAGAGTAAGAGCAAGAGCAAGAGAGAACAAAAGAATAAGAGAAAGGAGTGGCAAGCATTCCCTTTTGTAGTGGGCCAGGCCCACCTGGCTGATACCAGGTAATTGTGGGGAGAAGCATACCTGGCTCTTTCCAGGTAACTGTGGGGGTGGAGTCCAGACAGAGTACCAACACTGAGAATGTTTGAATGGTAGTTTGCTATCTAGAAGAATATGAATTTTTGATTTCAGAAACTCTACTGCCTTGTAAATCTATTTCATGGATACAGTACAATTTTATGGGTGGAGGGTTGCAATACTCCGTTTTGCTCACAGATATCTGCAGGGTGTTTCCATGCCCCCTTTAGCCTATATAGCTCCCAAATAAAAGACAGCGAAAACTTGGTCTTTTTATTGGCAAGGTGCAAGCCTAAACTGGGCAGATTCTGTGCTTTTCTAACTCAACTAGTATGCTAATAACTAGATACATGCTCTGTTACTTGTCAACAAAGTCTTGCCCTTTTGTCTGTGTGTCCTTGGGGCAAGCTTCTCTGGGACACTTGCTCATGGACAACAGTTTCATGACAAAAGTTTTTCTCTCTTTGTCCTTTCTTCTCTTGGTCCCTCCTTGACGGCCCTCTACTCAATCCAAAGTTCCATCATCTTCTCTTTCCTGCCCAAACACAGGCTCTAGCACTTTATGACCCAATCAGAGATTACTGGGAAGCATTCTTTATAGCACATTGGTCAATAAAATACCCATGTGGTGACTTCAGCCTGATCTTGGGGGCATCAGAGTATTCAGTGCATAAGGCCAACCCACAACATGGATACATTCATGTTTCATGAATTATGAAAATGCTACAAATATGAAAAACATTACTTTATACAATGAATATATGCTAATGAATAAGTGAAAAGAAACAGCTTACCTAATATTTGTTAAGAATTAATTTCTGGGGCTGAAGAGATGTCTCAGTAGTTTCTGACTGCTCTTCCAGAGGTCCTAAGTTCAATTCCCAGCAACCACATGGTGGCTCACAATCACATGTAATGGGATCTGATGCTCTCTTCTGGTATATGTGAAGACAGATACAGTATATTCATAATATATAAAATAAATAATAAATAAATAATGTTTTTAACAAATATTAATTTGTGCACTTGCTAACATAAGGAATTTGAATTTCTTTTTATTTTTAATTTTAATTATGTGTTCCAAGCTTTCAATTATGAATATACTGTCATGTGATAAAATCTACTTTCTCTCCTAAAATTCTTATCATATCCACCCACACCATTATGCTGTCCTGATTTCATGAGCTCCATTTGTGTAAAGCCACAGAATCTATCTCGTACAGTTTGTATATTCATGGATTTAAGACTAGTTATGCAATAGAACTCAGGACTTTTGAAACTTTCATTCAGGCCTTTTGGATTATGTGATCACTGCTTATTTTTTCAAATATATGAATTAATGATTATTTCATAATCAAACATAAGTAAAAAGAACTCTCCTCCAATAGAGGCTCAATAATATTATCAAGTGTATTTGATATGCCCCTCCCAACATTTGCATTTTTTTATATGGTAAAGACTGTTTTATCCACCACTGTCTAACATCTCCCAGTAGATCGAGTGCACGGTGGCAACCTCTTTTGTTTGACTAACTCTAGAATGCCTTCTGGTGGGAGCTGTACCATGATGCAGCCCCAAGAAAGATAATACTCTTAAAGTAGTTTTAATAAATTCTTATGCAGGTCTTGTATATACTCCTGAAAAAATATTAAAACTTTGGGAATTCTTTCTATTTGAATTGTTTGGTATCTATTCATACACTTTCATACACAAACAGTTTTAAACTTTGGGCCACTAAACTGCCAAGGATTCAGCTTTCTTTCAACGGGTTATAGGCTTCTTCCTTCTTTCCTTACCTTCTTCCCTCATGTCTTCCTTCCTTCTTTCCTTCCCTGGATACCATGGTTTTTACTTTCTTTGCTGGCTGGTTTTTTGTATCAACTTGACCCAGATTGGAGCTATCATAGAGAAAGGATCTTCAGGTAAGGAACAGCTTCCATGACATCCAGCTGTAAGGCATTTTCTCAATTAGTGATCAAGTGGGGGGGCCCCTTATGGGTGGTGCCATCTCTGGGTTGGTAGTCCTGAGTTCTATAAGAAAGCAAGCTAAGCAAGCGAGGGGAAGCAAGCCAGTAAGTAACATCTCTCCATGGCCTCTGCATCAGCTCCTACTTCCTAACCTGCTTGAGTTCCAGTCCTGACTTCCTTTGGTGATGAACAGCAAGGTGGAAATGTAAGCTGAATGAACCCTTTCTCCCCAGCTGGCTTCTTGGGCATAATGTTTGTACAGGAATAGAAATCCTGACTAAGACAGTTTCTTAAGAGGCTTCGTCCAGGAGCTGGTATCTATCCTGCAAGTATTAACACTGACCTTCTCATTTCATTTTTTTCTTTTGCTTATTTTTTTAATTTATATTTTTTATTTTTTAAAATCCTTATTAAATTATTTTATTTACTTTGCAAAAGTTGCCTTCCTTTCTGGTCCCCCCTCTCTGACTTCTTCACCTCTTCTTCCCACCCACCTCTGAGATGATGCTCCTTCACCCACCCATCCCAAGCTTACTGCCAGCTCACCCCCACTAGCTTCCTTGGTTTTGGGCTTAGTGTCTGGGCACTATGACAGGTCCAGTTTAGTTGTTGCCATTGTTCTTCCTATGGAGTTGCAATCCCTTTATGCTCTTTCAGTCCTTCATCTGACTCTTTCATATTGATCCCCAACCTCAGTACAATGGTTGGCTGTAAGTATCTGCATGTGTCTCTGTCAGTTACTGGTAAAACATCTCCGAGGACAGCCATCCAGGTCCCTGTATGAATGCACAACCTGGCCTCAGTAATGGGTCAGGATTTTGTGTAAACACGTGGGATGGATCCCAAGTTGGGTCTGTCACTGGATGGCCTTTTGTTCCATCTCTGCTCCATTTTTGTCCCTGCATTTCCCTTAGATAGGATCAACGCTGGTAGGTGGGTGGCTCCTTAACTCAACTTAAGGTCATTTCTATTTACTGGAGGGGGTCTCTTCAGTTTCATCTCTCCACTGTTGGGCACTTTGGCTAAAGTCATCCCCATTTAGTCCTGGTACCCAAGACTAACCTTTCTTGGTCTTCATGAACCAAGTACTTGCATGTCTTTTTAGGTAGTATGAAAATATTAATAATGAAAATATTCATAATTAATATATCTTCTTGTCTTGCTTTAAAGTCAAGGTTATAAAGGTTTGTTTGAAATAAATGTTTAAAGTTATATTTTTATCTTACATTATTTTATAGCATTTAATAATGAAAAATTAAAAAAAGAAAAGTTGAAAGATATTTATAGTAAACACCTCTATGCCCACTATCTAGAAGACTAAATCAGTGTTTTAGTAATGCTTGTTTATTCTGTCTCAATACATCTCTCTACTTATACGAGGACCTGTATTAATTTTGTGCGTTATAAAAGCAGTTGGGGACATTAGTATCCAACCTTAGGAAGACTAGAATATATATATTTGCCTAGAATTTTGTGTCTTTTGACATATTTACAAACAGAATGAAACTAGTATTCCTTGTATGGGAATTGTTTTCACAGAAGCATTCACCTGTTCAAGCCAATCTATTTTATAATACAAATGCTACCCTAGAAATGTCACATATGCCTCATAGTAAATCATGAACTAACATCACAGGTGGGGAGCTCCTTTATATTAGCCCTTGTTAGTTATAGTCGCTCAGTAAGTGAAGCTTATAGCACTTATATTTTATTTTTTGGACAAAGCAACCCAGTAGGAGGAAAAGAGTCACAAGAACAGACAAAAATGGTCAGAGACATGCCCACTCCCACATTTAGGAGTCCCACAACTCCTAAATGTTTAGCAAGTTATCATTCATAACTTATATGCAAGTCGAATGATTGCTTCTTCGGCTGCTATGTAATCTTTGTCTCTTTTACTCTGTAGTTTGGAGATCCTGTCTTGCTTTACCCATATTAATATTTAATCCTATTTTTTGTTAAGTCCCGTTTGATGTTATGAATATATAAAATAATTTTCCATTGTTATTGAGGATAACCTGGATATTTCTAGAAACTGTGGTCATACTAATTGTTATCTATAGGACATGCATTTAAGTGTTTTGGGGAACACGTTTTTGTGTTTGTTGAGTCAATCATTAAGATTGCAATTTCTGAATTGTGTGTAAACATTTATTGGCTTTATAGGAAATATTAAATATTTTCAAACAAATTTTAATACTTTAGAACTGCAATATTTAAGTGATATACTATTCATGTTCTTGCCATTATTACCTGTGTTCAAGATCATTTTTATTTGAGTGATTTTTAGACAAAAGAAATCATTTTTCATTGTGATATTAATAAAAAGTTTCACAGAGACTTAAAATAAGGAGAATTTCTCATGCCGTGATGTACTTACATGTACTATAGGTTGTTAGGTAAATAGTTATTAATTTTCTTTCTTATAACATTTTCAGACATTCATAAAAATAACTTACTTTATGTCATAAAAATTTTTACCTTATTGATGTTAGGAAGATATTCCTTAAGTTTATTCTACAATATCCACATGGTAATTAAGTATATTATCTATCTAAATTCCTTATGTTTACAGAGAAGCAGTTGTAGTTCATTTTCTTTTTATATTGTCCAGTCATTTTTATAGTTTTACTTAGACTGACTCTCTTCTCAAGCTTTCTGTGTTCATCATACAGAAAATATTTACAGATGGTTGCCCTGGGTATTACAAATTATGTGTTGTAAAACTTTTGACTTTTATTTTTCTCCAAAATGTTTTTAAATTTTTATCCAGGAATTTAACTTGGCTGAACTCAAATTTCAAATTCTCATGTTCCCTTCAGTGAAAGACAATTAAATCTCCTGTCAGCTAATTTAGCTTCTCTGAGTTAATCTGTGTTCTCCCAGTGCACAGATTTGCTTAGGGTTGATCCACAATTATGAGACAAGTCCCTACTTAGTAGTTAGTATAAATCCCTGGTTTTCTTTTTCCTGGAAGTTTGTTCTGTAGCTTTACAGTAAGTTTCGTTTTGAAGACTGTCCTGTTATTCAAGTCAAAAAGTATTTTCCATGGAATCTATAATTAACTGTCAGGTACATACCATTCAGATAAATAATGTAAAAAATGGAGAATTCATGAAACATTCTTCTCTTCTTGACATTATCATTTTCCCTGAGTATCTGCCTTATTCTCTCTTCCTCTCCATTCTTCTCGAAGCTCCCTTAGGTATGTGCCTAAGGCCTTTGCAAATGTATTCGTCATGCTCCAAATAAAATTACACAAACATAGCCATGTAGAACTCCCACATTCACATTTTATGTCTGCCTATACGAAAATAATTGTCTCCTTGATTTAAAACATTGTGATATAATATCACTAATAGTATTGGTAATGATGTCACATAAAAACTAATAGAAAATATAGTAAGTGTGTAGGGTTTGATGAAAAATTTCCCTCCAGGTTTTTTTTTAAATTATAAATATACTTTATTTACATTTCAAATGTTGTCTCCTTTCCTGGTCCACCACCACCACCACCACCCGCACCTCCCCCCCCCCCCGACCACTGATAACCTTCCAGTTTTTGATATTTGAATCCTTGGTTCATGGGTGGTGTCCCATTGGGGAAGGTTGTGGAGGCTTTAAAAGTTAAAGTGACCCTGAAGGAAGCATATTATTGGGGGTGGGCTTTAAGAGTTTATAGCTTCATTCAACTACAGTTCACTCTCTATAGTTTGGGTTTAATATTGAAGATGTGATATATCCGCTCCCTATCATTATAGACTCTCCCTCCGAAACCATAAACAAAGATAACTAACTCCCTTTTGCGCAGCGTGTTTTCTCAGAGCTATGAAAAGTAACTGATTTTTCTAGTTACCAAAAAATGAACTACAGCAGAGAGATAACAGTTACTAAAAATAAAGCAAGGATATGGTCTTCATGTTTGGTTTGATAAGACCAAGATGTAGCAATGGGATGGGGAGTAGGTATTAAGTCTGACCATTGGCTGAGCCCTACTCCTACTGCCATTGGATACCTGCCATATAAAGCAGTGTCAATGTGTTTGCTTTTAATGGAGAAAACCTGTAATTAAAAATAAACAGAATTGAAAAGCATTTTTTGAGAATTTCATAAAATATATTTCAATCATATTTACCTTCTCCCCATCTCCTCCCAGATTCACCCCATATCTTAGCCACCTAACTTGATGTTCTCTCCCCTTCTCTCCCAATGTGAACCCTACCCTGGAGTGTGTTCAATACACCAGTTTTTATACCATCGCTAGGCTTTATTTCTGGATTGAACTTTTCCAAGTCTTATGCCTACTATTACAATTGATGTTGAGTTTTTGTGTGCATTTACCATGTTGTATCTAGAAAACAGTTTAAAAAATATTATAACTGGCATTTATAATGATTTTAACAACTGAGCAATTATGAAATAATGTAGAAATGTGAAAATAATTGAACTCAAATAAATAAAATCCAAATTAGACCAGGATTTGCCAAAATTAAATGAAATATAATTTATAAACAGAAGAATAAATGTGTAAGAATATAACATACTAAAGGCTAGTCACAAGCACTTAGAGTGTGAAGTCTCTATACTTAAAACCGAATGCTAATTACAATTAATTAACCAAGGTGTAAGATTAGGAGAAAGTCATTAAATGAATGTCTGTTTATGCAGATGTCAGAGTTGATGGTACTCAAAATACATCACTTCAAATAATTCTGACATGGAATTTGATATGCTACAGATGTGTCTGTTATGGAAGAATATTATTTGACATCTATTTGTTTATAACATATTTATTTTCATATATATATGTATATATATACATATATATATATAAAATAAAAAACAGACACTTTTAAAGGGTTTCTATGACAACTTCTGTTTCCCATATAGTTACAGCAAACTATAATGTTTCATCCTGAGACTTTAAAGAGGTCCTCATTGCCATCCTTGGGGAACTGAATGCAATTTTCTATCTTGAACTTTTAATAGCAAGTAAAACTAGTCAATAATAAAAACAATAAAAGGGAAAGTGTTCAATTTTAAAAGGCCTTAGTGAGACCTGGTTTCAATGTACAAAAAAAAGTCTCAGCATTTATATGTCTTCTTACTATTTCCAGGTTACACTGGCTAGCATTGATTTATTTCATGCCTCAGATTCTATTATCTAGAGTAGATAAACTATGTAATAAATGATTCTACTTTGTTCTCCAACATGATACTTAGATAAGAAAGATGATCAGATAAAATCCACATCATAACTATTTCTTCAATTATTAAAAGACCATGTCCACCACTCACTTTTTCATAACAAGAATTAAACTTTTTATTACTTTAATTATTTACATTTGAAATGCTACCCTACTTCCCAGTATCCCTGCCACAGCCTCCTTATCCCCTCCCTCTTCTCTCCTGCCTCTAAAAGGGTGCTCCCCAACACGCCCACCCACTCCTGCCTCAGTGCCCTAGTATTCCCATACCCTGTGTCAATGAGCCACCACAGGACAAAGGGGCTTCCCTCCCAGTGATGCCCACTAAGGCAGTCCTCTGCTAATCTTTCTTACCTTTCCATGTTTTTGATTGTTATCCTTAATAGCAAAATGTATTATATTTGATTATGTGTTTTATAATTATACTTATTCTCTGGCAGACATCAGGGGTGACTCCTTTCAGTTCCCCAAGGATTGCAATGAGGACCTCTTTAAAGTCTCAGGATGAAACATATAAAGTGTAAGCCATGCCTGCGTATGGATTTACTTGTTACTTTTAATGTGACAGGATAATCACAAGTTCCCACAGTTTCCTTCTGCACTATACAAGTGTCTCCAGAAGAATGTGCTTCCTGACAGTTACTTAAAGGGTAAGCAAACTGTTAGCATTGAAGAAGTCAATGGCTTCAACAAATATATATATACACATACACATACATATATATTAAAGTGGAAAAGAATCAAGAATAGTCTTAAAAGCATAGACAGTATAATTTTAGAATACCAAAGTAGCTCAGAGAGTTAAATACTTGCATTGAAACTATGAGGATATGATTTTGAAACCCAAAATCTATACTAGAGCCAGATACTGTAGCATGCAGTGGTAATACTATGGAGAGCATGGTAATCTCTACAGAGAGATAGGAGGCAGCAACAAGAGAATCTCAAAACCTCATGGGATGATTGTCCTGCCTTACCCAGCAGTGTATACCAAAGATTGTGCCACAAACAAGGTAGACTGTGAGAAAAAACATTTGATGTCCTTTGATGCCCACTCAGATACATACACATACAGCCTTCCTAGTGTACGGCAGCTAATCGTTGCCAGACTGTGTGTACTATACTCTGTGAACCAAGCTAATAAATCCTATTTTAATATGTACATTCCTTGTGACATGTCTGTTTCTTTAAGGAATGTTAACTAATTCCCTTTGAATGGTTACTATTATGTTATCCTAGTGCCTCCTTTATTGCTGCTCTCATAGATATTTGAACTCATTACATGAAAAGGAAGAACAGAATAATGTTTTGAAAATACTATGAATATTAGAAACATTAATTTCCAATACATTTCTCGATCAGTGGTTCTCAATTGTCCTAATGCTGTGACACTTTAAGACATTTCCTCCTGTTATGGTAACCCACCACCCACAAAATTATCTTTTTGCTAGTTCATAACTATAATTATACTACTGTTATGAATTGTAATCTAAGTATGTAATATGCAGGATACCTAATATGCTACCTACAAAGAGGTCACAACCTACATGTTGTGAACCATAATTCTACATTTCCATATTTGGTTGTTAAAATGTTAAAAGTGGGGAATGAAGACTTTAATTATTAATAAAAGGCTTTTAAAAATTGTCTTCCAAGAAATTTTATTGAATAAGTATCAAGTTTGAGAGAGAGAGAGAGAGAGAGAGAGAGAGAGAGAGAGAGAGGAAGCAAAGTGTGTGTGCCTCCCTTTCATTTTCAACCCTAGAAAGACATTTTTGAAGATCCCGATTGCAGCAAAATTTCCCAAAATGAGTTTGTCCAATGTTGAATCATTCCAAGCTCTGATTATTATCTTTCTTTAAAATAATAATGAGACAATGTGGACATTTCTGTCCTTTTGCCATTAATTTTTATTACATGAATATGAGCATACGCACATACACATATATGTATAGCCAATACAGTCTTATAAATTTACTTGTCTTTTTAATAAGTTTTATAAAATTTTATCCTTACTCTGAGAAAATATAAGCCAAGGTTGAAATTTTAAAGAAATCATACATTGGGTTTTTATATGCAACTATATAAATATAATTTTGAGAAGAATATATATATTCTCAAAAATTTATTAATAATATTTATATAATACATTGTTTAAAACTTAAGTGCTCTAGGCATGCAATTCTGTCCCAAAGAGTTTGCCTGCTTATTAGTACCTTGTAATACTAAATACAACTTCACGCTGAGACTTGTGACAGACTGACATCTTATACATCTTGAAATCTTGCAGAGTAAAACCTCTAACTTTTCATTGTCAGGCTAGAAACTATGCAATGTCTAATGCTTTAACTAAATAAAAGTACTCTGTATTAAGGTGGAATTTGTAATTCTTTCAACTTACAGAAAACCATCCTCATCTTTGAATGAAACACCATTCAGGTTCTCTCTAGCTGCATATGGCTTCTGAGCTTTCAGTTGCATTTGGAATTTTGTTACTTTGGTGATGTTTGTTTTCTTGCAGATGTAGTTTTATATCTCCCTTATTCATTACTTAAACTATCTGAGGACTCACTATGTTCTGGTAAAATAGGAAGGTTTAAAAGCCATCTCTATGCTCTGAAACATTGGTAATACAACTGAAAGCTGCAAAAGAAGAGAAAACAAGCCTCAAACAAGGAAATTCTGTAGCAAACTACTTCCTGTACTCAAAGCTATCAAGGCATTTGTGTAGCCACTTCCAAGATTTGTTATATTAGATATAGATGAAGTCGGATATGATGGGCAATAATTGTTGTCTCCTTATAGGATTTAGAGTCATCTAGAAGATACACCTGGAAGAGGTATGTCTGTGATTTTCTGGACAGACAAGACCTACGTTGATGTGTAGTACTCACATATGTGCTGGCTTCTTAGTATAATAAAAAAGAAAAATAAAAAAGAGAAGGTGAGCCGAGCAGCCTCACTCCGTCCCTGTCTCTGCTTCCTGACTAAAGACATATGTGACAAGCTTCCCCTTATTCCCTACATAACATCTAGAGTCATGCTCATTGACATGTTTTCCCCACCATGATAGATTGTATTCCCCAACTGTGAACAAAGATTAGTCCTATCTTCTTGAAGTGACTTTTGGTTGGAATGTTGCCATAGCAACATGTATCAGACATGGCGATGCACACTTTTAATTCTAGCACTCAGGAAGCTGATGCAAGAGAATTATAAATCCAAGGACAGCCTGTGATAGATAGATAGATAGATAGATAGATAGATAGATAGATAGATAGATGATATTGAGGACACATTGTGCTTTATTGTTAGGCAAAGTTTCAAGATATAAATTTAGTCCTATTTTAAGAAATAAACAAGGAGCAATAATAAAAATACAACAAAGGAGAGTATAGAAGTATGGGAAACCAGAATGATGTCCCAGTGGTCTTAAAGACAGTGTTGTTTTAACTTAGAAATGGCTTGGCTGATATGACTTTTGAGATATATAGACCAAGGACAAAGTCAAAATAAAAAATAAAGTGTCTAGGATGCTTTAAAACTACTTAATGTAGAGGGAGTACTGCTTAACTTAGGGGAAGTACTGCTTAAATAGCAGGGCAGTGTGGTGAATCTGAGTCAAACAGAAAAAAAACACTGTAAAAAGTAAGAGACCACGAGAGCACCTAGCACTGACAATACTACCTGAAGCAGTGGTTAGAAGTAATTTGTACTGTAGTTCAGTCAGATCTTGCACTGTGACAATCTGATACTTTGAATATAACTTCACACATCCTAAAAGTTCAACCTTAACACAAATCCAGATGTATTTATCCATCCAGTTGTGCTCTATTATGTTAAGTGCTATTGTAGACATTCGAGATAATGGAAAGAAAACTTCCCACATTCTATTGAAGACTGACTAATTATATAAACAAATCCTGAGTTTGGCAGATAGCTAAAGTGCTGTGGGGCACAAATATGAGATGAGATCTAAGAATTAGGGATGGGAAGTCAAGCATGGAACCCTGACAATGCAGCAATTCTGTAGGGGTAAAAGGGAGAAGGCAGCCCACCAGGATCCTTGAACAATTCTGCAGGTTATGGTGAGTCAAGGCAATGACTACAGGATTTCCACTTGAGTCCATAGGTTTAGAGGGAAGGCAAGCACAGAAGAGTGGTACTAGTGAAGCTTTATATCTCGGGTAATTCAAAGATTAACATGGACACTGGACTCATCTTTCTTGCAATAACTTCACATACCAAATACTGTTGTTATCGATATTTTCAGGCTTGCTTGTTTTTTATTTCATTTTGGGTATGTGTACCACTTTCTTGTCCAGTATCCACTGAGCTACAAATGCACGTTAGATTTTTCTGGATCTGGAATTATAGGAAACTGTGAGCCACTTTGTGGGTACTGGGAAATGAACCTGGGTCCTCTGAAGAGCAAACTACTCTTTACCCTTTCTTCAGCCCTAAGTAAATTAATTTTTCTATTTGTTTGTTTCCTGGTTCATTTGTTTTAACTTTCCTATTTCTGCAGTGAAAAACAGAAGCTAAGTGGAAATTCACAACTTGTTCAATTCACACAGTTATCATGGAGCATTGTTATATTTAAACCTAAATATACCAGTTCTAAATTAGTCTTAATTCTAGCTCCCTCATCTCGTATTTGACCTCTCAATTACCAGAGATTTGACTCATTATGCTTTTGTCTTCTTTTCCCCATATTAAGAATATTTATGGTGGACATGAGTAAGTATTTTTGTTATTTTATAGTCATATGGTCAGCAATTTTATTCCATCATAAACTCTATTTCTCCACTGTCATGTAATATATGTGCAAATATTGAGATTCAGGGTGTCAGTGTCTTTGGAGATTTGAATAGGTACCTATTAGAAATCCAAATCTGTGCTATATGCTTAAGTGTTAAGTCCTTACACATATAGCTAGTCCACAGGCTTTTTCTGTTTTGGTTAGTCAGACTAAGGTTCATATCCTCTACAATATTCCAGGTCACAGAGGTGATTAAAGCCAGAAATCTTTGGATTCTGAAATGTGTTTTGATTATAGTCATAAATTCAACAGGTACTAAATTGAAATGAAGAGTTCAGCAGAAACCATCCCATGAAGAGTATGGTATTGTGAATACATAGGAAAAAAATAACAAAACTAAAGTTCATATATAATAAAACCATGGAAATGCCCTTCATAAAAGAACCTTACTCTGCCCTTCTTCTCAGCTGCTTTCGGTTTTATCATCTGTGGTCAATCCATTTCAGCAGCATTTTTTAAAGCTTTCCCTTTGAATTTATTCATTCCTCTCATGCCTGAGAAGTGCCAAATGACACTCCTCTCAATGACTTTTGTTGAATCAATGGTTTCTACGGTATCTTCGGCATCTGAGATTCTTTCTTCTTTCTCTTGTATTCTATTGTTGATATTTGCATCTATGGTCCCTGATTTCCTCCCAAGGTTGTCTATCTCCAAAGTTGTCTCCCTTTGCGATTTCTTAGTTGTTTCTACTTCTGTTTTTAGTACCTGGATGGTTTTGCTCAGATCTTCCATTTGCTTGTTTGTATTTTCATGTATTTCTTTAAGAGATTTTTGTGTTTCCCTTTTCATGACTTCTACTTGTTGGCCCACATTCTCCTGTGTTTCTTTAAGTGATTTTTTACTTCCTCCCTATTGGCTTCTAATTTTTGATCAATATTCTCATTAATTTCTTTAAGTGATTTTTGTGTTTGCCTTGTAAGGGCTTCTAATTTTTTATCCATTTTCTCCTGTATTTCTTTAAGAGATTTATCTATGCGTTCCACTATCAGCATCCTGACCAGTGATTTTAGATCCAAATCTTGTTTTTCTGGTATGTTGGGGTACCCGGGACTTACTGCTGTCAGGGATGGGTTCAGATGCTGCCATATTGCCTTGATTGCTGTTAGTAACATCCCTACATTTGCCTTTTGCCATCTGGTTATCTCTGGCCTTATTTGGTCCTGTAGTCACTAGCTGGTGCTTGAACCTCCTGTGGACTCGTAAGACTATTTCCCCTTCATTGGATGACTGGGTTTCCCCTGGCACAGATTGCTGATGTGTGTGTATATATATATATATATATATATATAGAGAGAGAGAGAGAGAGAGAGAGTTAGTTCATGGATATTTAGAAGACAAACTATTAGTTTTATAAAAGTTTCCCGCCGGGTGGTGGTGGCACACGCCTTTAAACCCAGTACATGGGAGACAGAGGCAGGTGGATTTCTGAGTTCGAGGCCAGCCTGGTCTACAGAGTGAGTTCCAGGACAGCCAGGGCTATACAGAGGAAACCCTGTCTCGAAAAAAACAAAAACAAAAACAAAACAAAAAAAAACCCAAACAAACAAACAAACAAACAAAAGTTTCCCTACATTGTAGAATTTCTTGCCTTCTTAGGTATTGGGCCTAAGCTAACTGCCTAAGGACTTGTCTTTCCTACTTTGTAGGAACTAGTTATTTGCACAATTGTTTAATAACTACCATATTTTGCTATAAAAGAAATATTAAGAAATGCTAAGTAAAAAATAATTTACAGAAGAATTAAGAGTGCAGACCAGAACTCTGACACAGTTTTCTAAATAACATTCCAGTAAGAGGAAAGCAAAGTTGGAAAAGTTGCAAGTGACTCCTGAGCTGCCTTCTCAGGCAGGCACAGACAGAAAGGAAGAGTTCTCCGTTGGGTCTGACATCTCTCTCCCTAGTTCTACACCTAATAAGGAAGCATGGCATCACATGTTGCTCTAATTCTTGTCTAAACTGTCTCTGCACTACACGTCAGAATAAATGTTATCATGAAAATAACTTCTGAACTCTTAATGGGAAGCTGGAATATAACTCCCATGCTTTCATATGGCCATAACACTAAAGTGAATACATTGATTATATTGGAATTTGAGAGTATTTATTAGTCCCATTTCACTAAGATTAAACTTTAGTTAATAGAATACCACCATCAATAAACTACAAATTCTTAATATTTTCTGTCAAATAAATCAATTACAGATATGTGAGTTTTTAACTGTAATAAGGAATCTGTCCTCTGATTTTTAAAATGTTATGTATGTTATTGTGAGGTATGAAAATGACAGTGTACTATAGATCTCTAAAACTTATTCATCTTATACAACCAAAATTCTCTAACAATAACACACTTCTACATTTTTTTATACCGTTGCAGTACAACTCTACCCTCTTCAGTGATGAGGTCAGCTGTTTCAGTACTTTCATATAAAAAGATTTCAAAATATTGTCATTATGTTACTGATTTGTTGCATTTAAAACAGTGTCTGTAAAGTTATCCATGTTGCTACATAATGTAGGATTTCTTCTTTTCTGAATAATATAATATAATAATAATATAAAGTATTAAAACTTTAGGTACTATATTTTGTTTACTTACTTGGTTTTGCAAAACAGGGTTTCTCTGTGTATCTCAGGCTGTCCTGGAGCTCACTATGTAGACCAGGCTGCCCTTGAAAGAAAAGATCTTCCTGTCACTGCCTCCTGAGTGCTGGTATTAAAAGTTTGCGTCACCATGCCTGGCAATATTTTTTATTAATTTATCTGTCAAGGGACATTAAGTTTTTTATTTATTGACTATTATAAATAATACTCCAATGACTATGGGCCAACACTGAGTCTTTATCTCTTTGTTTCTATTTATTAGTATGCAAGGAAACAGTAGTAATGTAATAACTATGATTTTATAACACTTTTCCTTTCCAATGTTCTATACTTTTCTAATTCCAATATCAAATTTATATTTATATATGATGCATATCTAATTCATCAAACCATCAGTAATGATCTATGGGCATTTGAAGGTTAAATCCTAGGCACAGAACAATTACCTTAATTAATATTTGTTTAATAAAATTTAATTCATTATGACAGATATAGCATGTTCCTTTTCTCTGTTTATTCACATTTTGCTTAATTAAAACTGTTGGATTAATATATGCAATTAATTCCTAGTGTGTCACTTTAGAAAAGATTGTTTTGATTTTAAACAATATAATTATTGTCAACGCTATGATAACTTGAATTTGAAACGTATTGTGTTTTCTTATATCCATGAATTCATGTACAGGTGACTAAGTTTAGATAAACCACAAATGCCAAGTCACATTGCATTTTTCTTAATTTGGTGGCCTATGCTTCAATCCATGTACATCAATCAAAAGGAAACGCTGACTTGTGTCACTGAAAGACTACACAGATACCATGTTTAAGTCCGTTGTGCAAATCTGAGCATCAGTGCCTCACATGTGCCATGCCTGTTTGGGCAGCCTCTGCAGGATGGGTTTACTAAAGTGCTATGCAACAGCAAATATTAGGCTCTGCAAGATAAAAAATAACCAAATATGAAATTGCAAGCTTTTGATAGAACACAAGAATGTTTAAGGAGAAAAGCAGCGTCCCACAGTGCCATTCATTCAGCCAGCTATGTGGATTTGCTATAGGCTGAGCCATAGCCCAGAGTGCCAACTCATCACTAGGAGAGGCTGGAAAGGCATCTTTTAGAGCCAAGAATCTGGGGTGGAGGGGAAAGAAACATCTGCCTGCCTGAGCACTTTGTGACAAAGAAACTGACTCGACAAAATCTTATTCTACAATATGCTCAGGGAAAAAAAATCATGGACTTGATGCTGAGAATATGCATTCTACTGATTAATCTGTCCTCACCTTAATAAAATTATTAAATCGACCATCAAAACTAGCCAATGGTTTGTTATTCAGAGAGCTGTAGACCAGAGAAATTCTTTACTATGTCAATGCAGAAGAATCGAAATAGCTTTCTAATCCCTCTTAAAAACCATTTACTAACCACCTACTCTTTTAGGTGATATTATAGTGGTTATTAGATTCCAAAAGATCATTGAGGCTTGAAATATACCTATTTGTTCAAAGGTATGTACAAAGAAAGAAAATCAGAATATTATAGGGTAGTAGGATAGACTTGTAGAGGAGGAAATGACGGTATTTAAAAGTAGTCTTTTCATTTGCTGGGAGTGTCACAGAAGAGGCCCTGGAAGAGGTGGAAGGGGCAGCTGAGTTTATATGCACTCATTCCTGTCCCAGGACAGGTTTTATTGTCAAGATGGCAGTAGATGTGAGCTAATAGACAAGGATATTCACCATGTATCTTCTAGTAATGATAGAGAAGGAAAAAAATTAAAATGCATTGTTCAGTGATGTTGTCATATGAGGGTCTGAAGTATGGCTTACAAGGTAAAGCAGATAAAGCAGGTCAGAAGAGTTGTCATAAAGTTCACATATACCTTAGGTGGTCAGAAAGAAAACATCCTGAGGGGACATTATTTGAACAGAGATTTAAGAAAAAATAAAAACTTTTGTTATGTACAGAAATGTCTACTCTCTCCCCATAAAGGATCTGACAGATCAAATGAATTATTCTGTTTAAATCTGGTAAAGGGGTAAATTTATTGAGGGTACTTAAAAGAACATAGAAAGGCATTACATACAAGAACATTTGTATTACCAAAAGCCCAGCTTAGCATTGTGACAACACACAAAAGCTGCATGCTTAGAGGAAGATCACCCAGTGAGAACGTCTCCTTCCCCCAATTGCTACTAACTTGGGGAAGGGCTTGGGGAATTTTGTAACTTTATGTGATTTCCTCAACGTTTTTATTTCCATTCACACACTAAGACTTCTAAGTTTCCTTTACCTTCTAGGTGTGAAAGTCTCCCTGCAGGAGAAATAGTTTCAATGCAGCAGAAACAGACACAACAGAAGGTAAGGTATCCAGCTACAGAATAATTATAAGAGAAATACAAACAAAAACAACATGTAAAGCAAACTTTGTCTCAGGATTGTACTGATTAGCAGAGCAAAGTGGATCTGGAGCAGAGTTGAAAGGGAAGACGAATTTCTCAGAGATAGTGGGAAGCCAGGTTGTGTGATACATTAAAGGCCTTTATTTAAAGGTTCATGGGTTCCTGTCTGGATTTCAGTCTATGACTGTGTTTCTCACAGATTTTGCCCCAGAGATCACTTTGCCATGACTTGCGGAAGCATAAGAGAAAGTATCATACAGATCATAACTGACACCTTTTTCCTTCTGTCACTTAACTTCTACCAACTTTCTCTCTCTACCCAAACCTCCATCCACACTTTCTTTACACCATTGCAGTGGAGAAAACCATCTTATGAAGCTAATAGTACATATCCCTGGATGAGATTCTCTTATTGATGGAGCTTGGGCATTGCCTACATAGCAAATTATCCTTAAGCGACCATGATTCAGGCTAGATAAAATACAGCCCTCTTTTAGTTAAATGGCTCCCTCAGGTGGACAGATCGTGTATGTACTCCAAAACTCTCGCCTAGCTACTGAGTTTAGCCCCTTTTGTTAGAAATGCCAGAAGAATGAACAGAAATAGGCAGCTGCCTTACACTGGGGTAGGGTGCAGTGGGGGGTGGGGACCTCTAGAGAGTCCCAGAGAAATGGGATGGAGGAGGATCTCAGGACTCAATGTGGGTGGCCTTAACCAAAATGCCCAACACCGGGGATATGGAACCTGAAGAGACCACCTCTAGTAGTTAGACAGGGCCCCCAGGGAAGGTACTGGGACAGCAACCCGCCTTTAAATTTTTCAGGTAAAATCTGTTCCTCTCTAAATGCAGGGACAAAAATGGGTTAGAGACTGAATGAATGGCTGGCCAGTGACCAGCCCACCTTAGGATCCATCCCATGGACAGCCACCAATCCCTGACACTATAACTGATCTTATGTTATGATTGCAGACAGGAGCTATTCTCTGAGAGGCTCTACCAGTAGATGGCTGAGACAGATGGAGATACTTAGAGCCAAGCATTGGACTGAGGTTCAGGGACCCCCTATGAAAGAGTTAGGGGAAAAAATTGAAGGAACTGAAGGGGACTGAAATCCCATAGAAAGGCAAACAGTAGTAATTAACCTGGACCCCTGAGCATGCTCAGAGACTAAGCCACTAACCAAAGAGCATATTGGGCTGATCTGAAGCCTCTGGCCCATATGTAGCAGAGGACTGCTTTGTCTGGCCTCAGTGGGAGAGGATGCAGCTAATTTTATAGATACTTGATGCCCCAAGGAGAGGGGATACCCAGGAGAGGATGTCTCTAAGAGACAAAGGCAGGAAGAACTCTGCCAGGGGGAGTGGGAGGAGGCAGCAACATTTGCTATGTAAATAAATAAAACAAATAAATTAATAATAACAAAATAAATAACAGAACTGTAAAGAAATTTTAAAACACATAACATTCAATACTGTGGCTTATAAAATTTTTGGTAACACATGATGCCATAGGCAGGATGATAATGAAGCTGAAAATCTCCCATCACTCAGTGATGGTTTGGTTGTTAAAAAGCTGTAGTAATGTCACACATGTGTGATGCTGTTTGTACACTGTTTGATGCTGATTAATGTTTTGTGCTAACAACAGTGTCACTATACAACTCTCTCCCAGTGTTTCTCAACCTGTGAGTTGAGATATCGTTGGGAGTCAAACGTCCCTTTCCTAAAAGTTGCCTAATACCATCTGAAAACACAGATATTTACATTACAATTCATAAAAGTAGCAAAGTTACAGTTATGAACTAGAAACAAAAATATTTTTATGGTTGGAGGTCACTACAACTTGAGGCACTGTATGAAAGATTTGCACCAGTAAGAAGGTTAAGGACCACTGGTCTGCACTGTGATATTTGATAATGATAGTAAATGAGTATAGTACTATAAAAGAAGAAATGAGGGATTCTAGGCCTCATCAGAGAACTTTAATATCAGAAAATGTACTTTTTAGTTCTCAGGTACTTCATAGTCCTAGTCAATATTTATGGAGTTTTGTTTCATTAGGTTTTTTCTGCACACTTTCTTTTAAACCCAGTCCATGTAGATGTATCCAAGTACTTTACATGTGTTTTTTACACAGAAGTAACTGTGACCAAAGCAAAGAAGATAATCTTCCTGATAGAAACTCTTTAGGAGGCTTCTCATAATATAGAACAATTTGTAAAAAACAGTTCATGCAGCCAGAATTCCAATCATGCTAATTCTAACTTTACAAATAAATTATTCATTAATTAATTTATAAAATTTTTAAAAAGTTTGATCAGAAAATATTTGTAATATTTTCTTCCATTGCCCTGGAAATACAATGGTATTTTCTGCATGTTTGATATGGGAAATGTTTTATTTATGCAGAAAGAATGTGTAGAATGGAAGTATATCTCAGAGCACGGTATTTCTCAGGTGCTTTCTTTTTTTAATTTTCTTTTTTTTTCTTTTTTGGTATTTTTTATTGGATATATTCTATATTTACATTTCATTTCCCTTTTTTGGTTCCCCACCCCCCCCCAAAGGTCCCACATCCCTTTTCCCTCCTCCTGCTCCCTCATCCAACCCTTCCCACTTCCCTGTTCTGATATTCCCCTACACTGATGCTTTGATCCTTTCCAGCACCAGTGTCCACTCCTTTCTTCTTGTCAGACATCATTTGGTTTGTGAATTGTGACTTTGGTATCCCAAGATTCTAGGCTAATATCCACTTATCAGTGACTGCATACCATGGGTATTCTTTTGAGACTGGGTTACCTCACTTAGTATGATGTTCTCCAGCTCCATCCATTTCTCTAAGAATTTCATGAATTCATTGTTTCTAATGACTGAATAGTATTCCATTGTGTATATATACCACATTTTTTGTATCCATTCCTCCGTTGAGGGACATCTGGGTTCTTTCCAGCTTCTGGCTATTATAAATAAGGCTGCTATGAACATAGTGGAGCATGTATCCTTATTACATGCTGAGGAATCTTCTGGGTATATTCCCAGGAGTGGTATGGCTGGGTATCATGTACAGTTTTCTGAGGAACCGCCAGACTGATTTCCAGAGTGGTTGTACCAGCTTGCATTCCCACCAGCAGTGGAGGAGTGTTCCTCTTTCTCCACATCCTCGCCAACACCTGATGTCTTCTGAGGTTTTAATCTTAGCCATTCTGAGGTGAGGTGAAATCTCAGGGTTATTTTGATTTGCATTTCTCTAATAACTAATGATGTTGAACATTTTTTAAGGTGTTTATCAGCCATCTTAATTTCTTCAGGTGAAAATTCTTTGTTTAGCTCTGTACCCCATTTTTTGATAGGGTTATTTGGTTTTCTGGGGTCTAACTTCTTGAGTTCTTTGTATACATTGGATATTAGCCCTCTGTCGGATGTGGGGTTGGTGAAGATCTTTTCCCAATTTGCTGGTTGCTGATTTGTCCTTTTGACAGTGTCTTTTGCCTTTCAGAAACTTTGTAATTTTATGAGGTCCCATTTGTCTATTCTTGCTCTTAGAGCATAAGCTATTGGTGTTCTGTTCAGGAATTTTCCCCCTGAGCCAATGTCCTCATGGGTCTTCCCCAATTTCTTTTCTATTAGTTTTAGTGTGTCTGGTTTTATGTGGAGGTCCTTGATCCACTTGGAGTTGAGCTTAGTGCAAGGAGATAAGAGTGGATCAATTCTTACTCTTCTCCATGGTGACCTCCAGTTGAGCCAGCACCATTTGTTGAAAAGGCTATCTTTTTTCCACTGGATGTTTTCAGCTCCTTTGTCAAAGATCAATTGGCCATATATGTGTGGGTTCAATTCTGGGTCTTCAATCCTATTCCATTGATCCACTTCCCTGTCACTGTACCAATACTATGCAGTTTTTAACACTACTGCTCTATAGTATTGCTTGAGGTCCGGGATATTGATTCCCCCAGAAGTTCGTTTACTGTTGATGATAGTTTTAGCTATCCTGGTTTTTTTGTTATTCCAGATGAATTTGAGAATTGCTCTTTCTAACTCTATGAAGAACTGAGTTGGAATTTTGATGGGGATTGTGTTGAATCTGTATATTGCTTTTGGCAAGATTGCCATTTTAACTATATTAATCCTGCCAACCCATGAGCATGGAAGATTTTTCAATTTTCTGAGGTCTTCTTCAATTTCCTTCTTCAGAGACCTGAAGTTTTTGTCATATATATCTTTCACTTGTTTGGTTAGAGTCCCACCAAGATACTTTATATTGTTTGTGGCTATTGTGAAGGGTGTCATTTCCCTAATTTCTTTCTCAGCCTGCTTATCCTTGGTGTATAGGAAGGCTACTGACTTGCTTGAGTTGATTTTATAACCAGCCACTTTGCTGAAGTTGTTTATCAGCTGTAGGAGTTCTCTGGTGGAGTTTTTTGGGTCACTTAAGTATACTATTATGTCATCTGCGAATAGTGATAGTTTGACTTCTTCCTTTCCAATTTGTATCCCTTTGACTTTCTTATGTTGTCGAATTGCTCTAGCTAGTACCTCAAGTACTATATTGAAGAGATATGGTGAGAGGGGGCAGCCTTGTCTAGTCCCTTTAATTTTCTTTTTATTTCTCTCTTTGTTTTTCTTTAAAAAAATAGGAAAGATGTATGAGTAAGCAAGCTAGGGAGGGTCTGGGAGGAGATGTGGAGGAGAAATTATGACCAGAATAATATTGTAAAATATTATAATATTTAAATTTTATATTTACAATTTCATATTGTAAAATAATTTTTAAAAAATTTTACTTTTGATATAAAGATAAAATTAAAAATATAAAGGGTAATGCAATCAGAAAAACACTTATTCACATATAATAAAAATCATAACAGAAGAAAATAATCAAAATCCAGCAATGTAAGTCATTAGTTCATGAGACCAAAAGCAAGCAGAACACTTTGAAAGAAAACATCAAAATTCTGTAACAAATTAAAGAGATAAAACACTACTAAAACAGAACTCTTCTGCTACATCAAAACTTGAAGAAAAATCATCATTTAAAATGCCTTCCACTTTTAAGGTGATTAATAGCTCTGTGCAGTATACAGAAGAATGTTGTATATAACATTGCATTTCTACCTCACTATGATTCTGAGTTTAGAAAAACAAGATCCTTAGGTTGCTTCCAAGTGTTTACATGTTCTGAACTCATTTATAAATGTGTTTTCTACTGAGGCACATGCTTTCCTGGAATGACTGGCTCTTTTGTTTAGTCTAATCCATATAAAGATACAGTAGGGTGAGGCCATGGAGGATGCAGAGACTTTACACTTGTTGTATGACTTATTAGTAAACTTAGATCCAAAACCAAATGCAACTGTGCTTCAATTTTTAGAATGAATAAAATATTATATAGTGAAATTGTCTTAATTTTAACTGAACTTGTTAGACTCTTACCTAATAACCAGCTATTATAAGGGTATTGAAAATGAAAATATTCTGAAACAAAGTGAAGTTAGAATGAAGATTGCAAGATGAAAATTAACTTGTAAGTTACATGCTGAAAGGGAAATCAATGAGATGTTTTTGCTTCCATAAGCAGTGTGGAGAATGGAATGCTAAGAAAGGTGGTAATCAAAGCTGAGGGGCTTAAGCAATTTCATACAATATCATCAAATCAATGCACTAGCTACAATTCTAGAATCATGCAAATTTAAGTCATGGATAGTCAAGACACTCTACTTGTCTTAAAGAGTGTCAGCAAAATACTTTTTAGGAAAGTTAAAGTATTGAACAAAATACTTTTTATGAAAGTTCAAGTATTGTAAAACACTTTTTAAAATAGAACAACTTTTACTGGTTTTTGTACTTATAACTATATTGGATTCACTTGTGGTAATTTGTTGAAATTCATCACAGAGAATGCCATTCCTCATGTGCCTTTTCCACTGAAGCTTTAGCCAGGGAAGTTCTGCATTTATATTCATAATAATCTTGATGTGTGGATTTGCGGTCTACATAAAAATTTCAAATTGATATTATCATGCTAAAGCTAGAAACTAAAAAAAGAAATAAAACACATATAATGCCGGACTAAAAGCCTATGAAGAGTGTACTCCTTGAAGACTTAGATAAACAGTTTTATATAAAGCGTAAAACCAACCTTACTTTAGATCCTATAATTTTCTCCAAGATCAGCCATATTGACCACAGAATACAACTGGGCTGTCAAGTCAATGTCCTGTGGTAAACAGAGTAATTACGGAAAATAGTAAAAAAAAAAAAAATCTCTGAGTTATTATTTCCTATACTCCATTAAGTCATGTTCTTACCAGCATTTCCTAGAATAGTGCTCCATTTGCTCCTTTTATGGCTTTTTCAGTATTTGGATTGTGAAATAATGGAACAGATGGTTACAAAAATTTTAATGTTACTTACAGGAAACATAACATTTTTCCCACATTACATGTCAAGAAATGGTATCTCTTCTGATTTCACTCACTTCCATGTTTGATTCTTTTCAAATTCCTCTGATATTTATGAATTACTTCTATTAGAAAAGAATTGAAAAACATACCAAGAGGAAATTTTAAGGAAATTGCATGAATATTATCATGTTCAAGGGCATCAACAGCAGTTGAAATATATAAGCTGACAAGACCATTTGCCAGGATAACAATGGTTTTGGTTTTGGTTTGGTTTGTTTTGGTTTGATTTGGTTAGGCTTTTGGGGTTTTGTTTGTTTGTTTTGCTTTTGTTTTTTACTTTCATACTTTTTAACCTCTTTTTCTTTTATCCTGCTTTTGGAAGATTTAGCTCAAAAGCACAATGACAGCATTTAAAGTAAGCGTATTCTCCTCTTTCTTATTGATGATACAGAGACTGAAGGAGACTGAAGGAGACTTAGAGGAGAAGGAGGCAAAACAAAGTCTCCTTGCAATTCAAGAAAACCAGCAGGAACTTGTGCATTGGACCTAAAGAAGTCAGGATCTCTAGTCCCAGGTGAGACAGTGATGCTGAGAGGTCGAGGCAAGGCTGTGTTCAGAACAGTCTGTTTCTCCACATTTATTCGTTATATATCTTAAACAGGATGACTTACAACATTGATAATTTAAAGTGGCATGTCTTAAACTTGGGTACATTTTACATCTACAGAGAGTACTGTGAATGGAAAGACCTTCATCCAGTATGGGCCTTGCTTTAGGACTGTGAGTAAATTTCTCAAATGAGAGGAAAGAAAATAGGAGTTCCCTAAATGGAAGTGTCTTTCATAAGACTAAGAACAGAAACACCTTAATGTGGGGGCTCAGAGTTCAGTTCATGCAATATAACCACAGGGCATGAAAGCTCTTGAAAATTTCAGGGTTGAAGGTGAGATGGAACACTCTAAACACTTATCATTAAAGGGGAAACATTTTTCCTTTTTGTCCCACAGGATATTTGTGAGATTTGACAGTTTAATCCAAAAATAAAAATAACCAAAATGAAAGCAACATGCAATGTTGGCTTATGATTATAATGTTATTTTTGGAAATAAAGGGAGATCATCAACTCACTGAATTCATCTTAAATAACATGATGGAATATTGATTGCTTATTAGAAGGCTCATTATTCCAGGTAAAGGGAAGTGATAAAATTAACCAAATATTTCTCAGCATCTCTGTAGTCATTTGGTTGTAATCAAAACCAGGCATTCCTCTATGAGATGCCCAATTCTCATCAGGATTTTATCAAATGAAGAAGAGAAAACACCATTCTAATTAGGAGTAAGGTCTTCAGATTTGGGGCATAAAAGCTGAATATATTCAGTACATGTTAAGGATGAGAGACAAAATGTCAATGTAGATTCAAATATGGTTCCTGGTAAGCTTCATTTCTTTTAAGGTAACAAAAGGAAAAAAATGTCAGTATCCCTGAATTTAACTTCAAATTACTACTTAATAATTTATTAAACGTATTAAAAATTGGCAAATCCTTGATAATTATTTAAGTGTAACAAATATCACTTAAGTGTTAGTCTTTCTTCTTTGGATATATTTGAAAATTGTACGGTTTTGACAAAGGAGCTAAAAGACAGCATTTTTAACAAATGGTGCTGGATAAACTGGAGATCTGCATGCAGAAAAATGCATATCGACCCATTCTTATCTCATTGTACAAAGCTCAAGTCCAAGTGGATCAAGGATCTACATGTAAAACCAGATACACTGAAGCATATAGAGGAGAAAGTGGGGATGAATCTTGAACATCTGGGCACAGGAGAAAACTTTTTTGTGTTATTTTCTATATTCTTTGTTTACATTCCAAAGGCTTTCCCCTTTCCCAGTTCTCCCCTCACCATATGTCCCATAAGTCCTCTTCCCTCCGCCCATTCTCCAATCACCCCCCCTCCCACACACACACACACACCATTTCTCTGCTCTGATACTCTCCTACAAAACTGGATCCAGTCTTTTCAGGACCAAGGTCCTCTCCTTCCCTCTTCTTGGGAATCTTTTGATTTACTAATTGTGCCTTGAGTATTCAGAGCTTGTGTTTTTAATCTTAGCCATTCTGACTGGGGTGAGGTAGAATCTCAGGGTTGTTTTGATTTGCATTTCCCTGATGACTAATGATGTTGAACATCTCTTAAGGTGCTTCTCAGCCATCCGAATTTCTTCTGGTGAAAATTCTTTGTTTAGCTCTGTACCCCATTTTTTGATAGGGTTATTTGGTATTTCAGGGTCTAACTTCTTGAGTTCTTTGTATATATTGGATATTAGCCCTCTGTCAGATATGGGGTTGGTGAAGATCTTTTTCCAATTTGTTGGTTGCTGCTTTGTCCTTCTGACAGTGTCCTTTGCCTTACAGAATCTTTGTAATTTTATGAGGTCCCATTTGTCAATTCTTGATCTTAGAGTATAAGCTATTGGTGTTCTGTTCAGAAACGTTTCCCCTATGCCCATGTCCTCCAGGGTCTTCCCCAGTTTCTTTTCTATTAGTTTCAGTTCCTGAACAGATCACCAATGGCTTATGCGCTAAAAACAAGAATTGACAAATGGAACCTCATAAAACTGCAAAGCTTCTGTAAAACAAAGGACACAGTCAATAGGACAAAATGGCAACCATAAAATTGGGAAAATATCTTTATCAACCCTACATCCAATAGAGGGCTAATATCCAATGTATACAAAGAACTCAATAAGTTAGTCTCCAGAGAGTCAAATAACCCTATTAAAAAGTGGGGTACAGAGCTAAACAGGGAATTCTCAACTAAGGAAACTGAAACGTCTCTTAAGCACCTAAAGAAATGTTGTTCAGCATCCTTAGTTATCAGGGAAATGCAAATCAGAACAACACTGAGATTCCACCTCACACCAGCCATAATGGAAAAGATGAAAAACTCAGGGGACAGCAGTTGCTGGAGAGGATGTGGGAAAAAAGGAACATTTCTCCATTGTTGGTGGGACTGCAAGCTGGTTAACCCACTCTGGAAATCAGTTTGGCGATTCCTTAGAAAATTAGACATAGTACTACCAGTGGACTCAGCTATACCACTCCTGGGCATATACCCAAAAGATGCTCCTACATGTCATAAGGACACATGCTCCACTATGTTCATAGCTGACTTATTTATAATAGCCAGAAGATAGAAAGAATCCAGATGTCCCTCAACAGAGGAATGGATATAGAAACTATGGTATATGTACATGCAGTATTAAAAACAATGAATTCATGAAATTCTTAGGCAAATAGATGGAACTAGAAAGTGTCATCCTGAGCAAGGCAACCCAATCACAAAAGAACACACATGGTATGCACTCAGTAATAAGCGAAAGTTAGCCCAAAAGCTCAAAATAAACAAGTTACAATTTACCAAGCTCAGGAAGAAGGACTTATGTGAGGGTGCTTCAGTTCCTCTAAGAAAGGGAACAAAAAAGTCAAGGAACAATAAGGAAGACAATGTGTGGAGCAGAGACTAAAGTAAAGGCCACCCAGACACTGCCCTACATGGGGATTCATCCTATAAACAGTCACCAAACCCGACACTACTATGGACTACAAGAAGTGTATGCCAAAAGGAGCATGCCATGGTTGTCTCTGGAGGTGCCCTGCCAGAGCCTTACAAATACAGAGGCAGATGTTAACAACCAACTATTTGACTGGGCATGGGGTCCCCAATGGAAGAACTGGAGGATGGTCCATAGGAGCTGAATTGGTTTACAGCCCCATGGGAAGAGCAATGATTTAGGCCACCTAGATGCCCCAAGACTCCCAGGTAATGAACCATCAACCAAGGGGCACACATGGTTCCAGCCAAATATGTAGCAGAGGAAGGCCTTGTTGGACATCAGTGGGAGGAATGGTCTTTGGTCAGGTAAAGGTTCAACAGAGGCCCCAACAAAGGGAAACCAAGGGGGGGAAGGAGTGTTTTTGGTGGAGAGGTATATACATGGAGGCAGGGGGAAGGAGGAAGGGGAGGGATTGGGAGTCTTAGGGGAGGGGGGATATCGGGAAAGGCAATGTAAATGAAGATGATATTCAATTAAAAAAGTAAATTAAAAAAATCATCAAAAAAAAAAGAAAATTGTATGATTAAAAAGTTACTGGGTTTTAGTCTAGAACATAACAGAATGTAAAGCTCTGGCTTTAGCTCCTCATAAAACAACCACCCTTTTATCTTTCATTACTGATATATTTGGCCTTGCATGTGAATATTACTGTTTTATAATTGTAATACATGAGAAATATTTCTCATTGTCTATGTCTTTTTATTGGTAAGTTGAGTCCATTGTTGTTAATAGATATTAAGGAATAGTGATTGTTGCTTCCTGTTATTTTTGATGTTATTTTTATGTTTGTATGGGTATCTTCTTTTGGGTTTGTTGGTAGATGATTACTTTCTTGATTTTTCTAGGGTGTAGCTTCCCTCCTTGTGTTGGCATTTTCCATCTATTATCCTTTGTAGGGCTGGATTTGTAGGCAGATATTCTGTAAATTTGGTTTTATCATGGAATATACGATTCACCACCTATGATGATTGAGAGTTTTCTCATGTAAATCTTCAATTTTATCAGAAAATATTTGTAATTCCCCTTTTAATTAATTTAGTAATGTTTTTTATGTCTACCATTTTATCTGCATTATTTTTCATGATAATCTTCAATTTTAATGTCTTTTTATATATTTCCTCTAGTTTACACAAAAATGTTTTCAATGTAAATCTTTGACTTTATCACAAATGTTTCTAATTCCACCTTCAATTAATTTAGATAGAGTTTTAAATCTACCATTTTATATGTAAAATTTTCCATGAAATATTCAATTTTAATGTGTTTGTCTATTTCTTGAATTTTACTAGAAATATTTTCCATGTAAATCTTCAAATGTTTGTAATTCCACCTTCAATCAACTTAGAATTATCTTTATGACTATCATATTATCTGTATAATTTCCATAATAATCTTTAATTTTAACATGTTTTTCTATATATTTCTTCAATTTTATCAGAAATATTTTTCATGTAAATCTTCAAGTTTATCAGAAAATGTTTATAATTCCACTTTCAATTCAAAAGTAGGAATACTTTTATGCCTACCATTATTAAATCTATATAATAAATTTACCATGATAATCTTCTATTCTAGCATGTTTTCTACATTTTTCTAAAATATTATCAGAAATATTTTCCATGTAAATCTTTTACTCTGTCATAAAATGTTTCTATTTTATATTTCAATTAATTTAGCAATGTGTTACATGTTTACCACTTGACTCTTTAATTTTCCACGAAAATTTTCAATTTTAATGTGTTTTTCTATGTATCTCTTCTATTTTATCTGAAATATTTTACATATAAATCTTTAAGTTTATCATAAATTGTTCTTACTTCCCTTGCCAATAAAAAAGATATAAAAACAAATTATAATACACCAAGAAAGGCAATATTTTTATTGAATATATTCTTCATTTACATTTCAAATGTTATACACTTTCCCGTTTCCCCTGCCTCCTAGAAAACTCCCCAAACCCATACTCCCACCCACTGCCTTCAAGAAGATGCCCCTTCACCCAACCCACTCCCACCTACCCTCCCTTATTTTCCCCACACTGGGGCACCTATCTTCATAGGACCAAGGATCTCTTCTCCCACCAATACCCGATACCCAAAAAGCCATTCCTCCACCACAATTGTGACTGGAATCACAAATGTGTACCCCTTGGTTGATGGCTTAGTCCCTGGGAGCCTGGGGATCTAGTTGGCCGACATCATCATCATTTTTACCATGGGGCTGAAAACCCCTTCAACTCCTCCAGGCCTCCCTCCAATTCCTCCATCGGGGAACCCCTGCACTCAGTCCAATGGTTGGCTGCTAGCATCTGTATCTGTATCTCTAAGACTATCTATCAGGGCCCCTCAAGAGTCGGCCATATCAGGCTCCTTTCAGCAAGCATTTCTTGTCCCCCATAATAGTGTCTGGGTTTGGTGACTATTTACAAGATGAATCCCTAGGTAGGACAGTCTCTGGGTAGCCTAAGAAAGGCAATATTAAAGAAGCTTTAGGCTCTAAAATTTTAAGCATTATCAATAAATTTGAGGTGTGTTGTACTCTATTTTAAAGTTGGAAGACTTACAAAGAAACTAAAATGAAAAGAAGAAAAATTATGTTTTGAATTAATCCAGTCATTTGTGGAACATATAATTACTTTCTTTCCTAAATACAGTAGAAATTCTTTGACAATAACTGTGGAGTATATAAATACATCTGCAATTACCAAGCTACCAAGTGTCTCTTCTTGGAAAATATTAGTTTTAATTCTGATGCCAAATTATTGTGGTAAATGGAATCTCATCTCATTGGCCACTCTTGATGAAATTCATCATTTTGGACAGAATTTGATGGTGCATACTGTATGCTAATAAAGTTCAGAAAAAAAGAATCATAACTGCTACTTTAATATAGAAGATCCAGTATAGAAAATTTATGTAAATGTGGTAGATTTACCATGTTAAAAACATATCACAAAGAAAATATAAAGTAGCAGCAGCCATGATACTTAAGGTTAAAAGAGAACATATAGAGCATTTACATTGAAATTCTACAACAAATAATAGCAGATATCACCCCTAGTTTCAGGAAATGTCCTAATACCACATTTAAGAGAGAAAGCAACAGTTCTCTATCTCTCTAGAACTTATCCCACCAAACTGAAGATGCTGCCAAGCAGATAGTGCTGAAGTCGTTCAACTCTAGTGCTTTGTACAGATTAGAGCTCAGCTCTATAAAGAGAAGTTTTTTTCATAGGTGGACCTGGAACCTCTAAGAAGACATTGCCAGGGTGTACAGAAAGTAATATGACAGATGAAAACTAGAAATCAGTTTCTCCTGTACAGAAGAGTTCTTGTTGCTCTGGGCAGCAGTGTTAGCAATACTAGCATCACAAAACACAAAATGATTGAGGGCTTAAAATGAGAAAATATGTATAAGGACATCCATATAAAAACAATCATGCTTTTATCCTTTGCCTTTGGTTATTGTTAATGCCTTGTATCTGAAAACAGGTAATAAGATTCCAGTGATTTTTCTCAAAACATAGATTGTTTCCCCTTTTTAATCAAGAAATCAATTTAAATAAATCAATATAATATGGAAAAGTAGAAATATTCATCCATGATAATCCTTAATAAAATAGTAAGAATGAGATTAACACACAAGTCAACTCATATATGCTCACTCCCATACAAAATATTAGGGAAGACAGAAATTTTGAAGCCATGCAAATGTCAGTGTAGGATTACAGAATGTGCTGTGCTTGCTGGTGGCCAGCACTCATAGACATAATGATTTGCAGCTCATAAGTGGTATCACTGAGTGCAGAGTTGGGAAGAGATGCCCAACAGTGATTCTGTGATTCTTGTGAACTTATACTATCATACCATGGTTTTCAGAACTCTGGGAGTTGATATGATACCTAGTTCTTTCATACTCCTCATGCCATTGAAGCAAGAAACAAAAGGGATAGCAACTAGCCGGGTGATATGTCCTAATTAACAGGAATAAACGGTAGTTGTTTCTATGCAAGAGTACACCTATGACCTAAGGAATTCCCTAATGGTGCCTCTCTTCACATCTACTGCAATTGGCAAGACTAATGAGAAGCAAGAACAACAGATCAAACAAGCAAAGGCACAGATGTGATTACTCAGAGAATTCACAAAAGGATTGTGAGGATCACAGACATGAAGTGACAAATCTGGATGGTCTGAAATTGACAGAGAGGAAACGACACACTGAGAGTGCGATGTGGAATGTTAAACATTGGTGACTAGCAGTTTTTGTGTTCCCAAATCCCAGTAGTGTTTCTTACACATTTAATTTCTCAATAAACATTGAGCAACTGAATAAAATTTGTCTACCAGGAAAACTATCAAGTATCATGCGACCAACATATGTTTTCTGAACCTAATTAGCGAACACTGATGACTTGAGGTTAGAAATACTCTTTGTATTCTCTATAAATGTATAATAAAAATATAATAGCATGATTTTATCAGTACCACCATCCTAATGAAAATGTTCCAGATACTGTTATTGATTAGAGGCTTTTATATTGGTTATTTTATTTATTTACATTTCAAATGTTTTCATTCCCAGTTTCCCTCCAGAATCCCCCTATCCCCTCCTCCCTCCCTCTGTGAGGTGCTCTGCCCTGACCCACCCAATCCTGCCTCAGTGTCCTAGCTTTCCCCTAGTCATCAAGCCTCCATAGGACCAAGGGGATCTCCTCCCAGTGATGCCATGTAAGGCAATCCTCTGATACATATCCTGCTGGAGCCATGGATACACACTCTACTCTGATTGGTGGTTTAGCCCCTGGGAGCTTTGGATGGATTCTGGTTGGTTATTATTGTTCTTCCTATTAGGTTTCAAACCCCTTCAGCTCCTACAGTCCTAGCCCCAAATTCCCTGCAATGGGGTCCCAGGGTTCAGTCCAGTGTTTGGCTTTGTATATCCACATCTGTATTGGTCAAAAATTGGCAAAAACCTCTCAGAAGACATCTGTATTAGGCTTCTGTCAGCGAGCACTTCTTGGCATCCACAAGAGTGTCTAGGTTTAGTGTCTGCATGTGGGAGGGATCCCCAGTTGGGGCAGCTCTGGATACCCTTTCCTTTAGTCTTTGCTCTACTCTTTGTCCCTGTAGTTCATTTACACGGGAGCAATTCTGGGTTAAAATTTTTTTGTAGATGGGTAGGTAGCACCATTCCTCAACCAGAAGCCTTGACTAATCACTGGACATGTTCTTGACAGTCTCCCTTCCCTTTCTTGGGTATTTCAACTAATGTCATCCCCATGGGGTCCTGTGAGTCTCATGCTTTCCTAGAGTCTGGGACTTTCTCTTTGCTACTCCCAGCTCCCCATCCCCCATTGATACACACCTCTGTTCAATTTCCTGATACCCTGTACATTTTCTCCATCTCCTCCCATACCTGACTCTTCCCCTCTTTTTCCCCTCTCCCTCTTATTTTCCTCCCAAGTCCCTCCAACCCTCTAGGTCCCTTGATTATTTTGTTCCCCCTTCTAAGTAGGAATGAAGCATCCACTACTTGGTCTTCGTGTGATCCTTGAGCTTCATGTGATCCATGAGTTGTACCTTGGGTATTCCATGTTCTTATCAGGAAGTACATACCATATATGTTCTTGTTTTAGGATGAAATGTTTTATAGATATGTGTTAAATCCATGTGATCCATACTTCTTATAGTTTCACTGTGTCTCTGTTTAGTTTCTGTTTCTGCTGTGATCTGTCCATTGATGAAAGTGGGGTGTTGAAATATCCCACTGTTAATGTGAGAAGTGCAATGTGTGCTTTGAACTTTAGTAAAGTTTCTTTTATGAATGTGGAGCATAGATGTGCAGAATTGAAAGTTCTTCTTGGTAAACTTTTACTTTGATGAGTATGGCATGTCCTTCCTTATTCTTTTTGATAACTTTTGATTGTAAGTTGCTTTTATTCTATATTAGAATGGCTACTCGAGCTTGTTGCTTGAGACTATTTGCTTGAAAAATTGTTTTCCATCTCTTTACTCTGAGGTACTGTCTGTGACACTGAGGTGCATTTCCTGTATGCAGCATAATGTTGGGTCCTGTTTATTTATCCAGTCTGTCATTCTATATCTTTTTATTGGGAAATTGAGTCCATTGATGTTAAGAAATACTAAGGAATACTGATTGTTGCTTCCTGTTATTTATGGTGTTATTTTTATGTTTGCATGGCTATCTTCTTTTCAGTTTGTTGAAAGAAGATTACTTTCTAATTTTTTCTAGGTGTAGTTTCCCTCATAATGTTGTTTTTTTCCCCCTGTCTGCTATCCTTTGTAGGATTTGTGGAAAGATATTGTATACATTTGGTTGTGTCATTGAATATCTTGGTTTCTCCATCTATGGTAATTGAGAATTTTGCTGGGTATAGTGCCTGGGCTGGCATTTGTGTTCTCTGTGGGTTTGTATAACATCTGTCTAGGATCTTCTAGCTTTCATAGTCTCTGGTGAGAAGTCTGGTGTAATTCTGATAGGTCTGCCTTTATGTTACTTGACTTTTGTCCTTCACTGCTTTTAATATTCTTTCTTTCTTTGTGCATTTGACATTTTGACTATTGTGTGATGGAAGGAATTTCTTTTCTGGCCCAATCTATTTGGAGTTCTGTAGGCTTCTTGCATGTTTTGGGGCATCTCTTTCTTTAAGTTAGGAAAGTTTTCTTCTATAATGGCCCTTTATGTTGGGAATCTTAATGTCCTTAGGTTTGTTCTTCTCATTGTGTCCTGGACTTCCTTGTTGTTTCGGGTTAGGAGCTATTTGCTTTTTGCATTTTCTTTGACTGTTTTGTCAATGTTTTCTATGGTATCTTCTGCACCTGAGATTCTCTCTTCTGTTTATTGTATTCTGTTGCTGATGCTTGCGTCTATGACTCCTGACTCCTAGGTTTTCTATCTTCAGGGTTGTCTCCCTTTGTGATTTCTTTATTGTTTCTATTTCCGTTTTTAGATCCTGACTGGTTTTGTTCAATTCCTTTACCTGTTTGATTATGGTTTCCTGCAATTCATTAAGGGATTTTTGTGTTTCTTCTTTATGGGCTTCAAGCTGTTTACCTGTGTTCTCCTGCATTTCCTTAATGGAGATATTTATGTCTTTCTTTAAGTCCTCTATCATCATTATGAGATGTGAATTTAAATCAGAGTCTTGCTTTTCTCATGTGTTGGGGTAACCAGGGCTCATTGTGATGGGAGAACTGGGTTCTGATGATGCCAAGTAGCCTTGGTTTCTGTATTTTATGTTCTTGCCCTTGCCTTTCATCATCTGGCAGTCTCTGGGGTTAGCTGGTCTTGCTGTCTGTGACTGTGACTTGTCCCTCCTGCAAGTCTATGTGTCAGATCTGCTGTGAGACCAGTTTTCTCCTGGAGGAATTTGGGTATGGAAAGTTGTTGCATAGGATCAGCTCCAGGGTGCAGACAGAAGCAGGAAGGATCCTGTCCCTCGCTGTTCCTTGGTTCCTGTGTCTTAATGGCTCAGGGCAGGTCCTTCTTGGGCCAGGAAATTAAATAAAAGTGGTGGTCTTACCTGTGCTCACAGGTGAGTCCCCACTCATGGGAGACCAGCTCTCTCCCAGTGGTATTTGGGTATGGCACACTGCCAGGGTCCAGCCTCAACACAGTATCAGAGTTCTCAACTAGAATCAGGGATATCTGGAAGGCACATAATAAATATGCACAGACTGCTTTTTGGGTACAAGCTGACAGGCAATTTTTCAAGGCTTAAAGTTTCTCTTCTTTCTCATTCTCTGCTCTTTCTCTTGCTCACTCACTCACACACACTCTGCATTCTCCTGTGCACTCTGCTTTTCTCCTGTGTGCTTTTTTTCCTTGTACTCTCTCATTCATACATACTTCTGTGTGTTCCCCTTTTACTCACACACACACCACATGCACTCTCTTTTCACTCACACACACACTCTTCACACATACCTCACATTCTTTCTTCATTCACTCTTCACAAGCTCTTCTCATGCTCTCTCACCTTCTTCTTGCCCCAGTCTTTTATTAACACTCCAAAAGCAGATTAAGAAAGACATTGTTTAATCATTGCCAAATCAAATTCAAAAGAAAAATCAAGTCCCACAAAGAATCAAGAATTAAAATTGTTCCCCAAAGTTTCTACCCTATTCCCAGGCCTATAGCCAACATAATAATAATTGCAAACTTACCATTATTTAAAGATTAACTTTAACTATTATACTTTAGAGCTCAGAGCTCCAAGGCCAGCTACTTGCATTTCCTTGTAAAGCTCTAATGATAAATGACATGGGCAAAGCTGCCAGGTAGTGGCCAGAAAAAAATCAAGTTAACCCTTGACTTTGTAGTTCCCCTAGCTTTCTGCTTCTACACATTGCAAACAATGACTCTCTTAAGAGTCCCAGTGTTTTGACTTAGTGTTACAAATCTAAGATTTTACATATTCTATACTTGTTTATCCAGGTATCACTCTCAAATATTGTGAAAAACTTATTTCATAACATTAATAGTTTTTTTCTTTGGGATCCCAATATTAGCTCTAATTCATTTTCTAATAATTTTGTCAAACTTTCTTTGCAAGTCAAGCATTAATCAGGAACTACCATTGTGCAGTTATTGCATTGTTTCTAAGATGAGAACACACAGCATGCACCTGGGCCATTTGGACTGTGCTGTGCTGTGCCCCATGCCTAAATTTTTAATTGTTTAAGAATCATTATGCCAGGGAACATCTAGTATCACAGAATTCACCAGAGCAGAAGGAGAAAGAAGTAAGAGAGTCAGATATAATAGAATAATTATGCACACCAAGGCCAACTGAAAAATAGCCACACACAAATGAAATCTATAAAGCCATTGTCCAGGACTAAGGTTAGGAGAAATGAAAACAATTGTTGTTACCTGTGGGGAGCCGACTAAACATCCTGCTGGAGTAAACATCCTGCCTGCGCAAACATCCTGCCTGCGTGAAGTAAACAAGTCAGTGCGCATTGGTCTCCGCCTCTCCCGAGCTGCAGCCAATCAGGGGATGACATGTCCGAGGCAGGGGTTGCAGCCTATATAAGGGATGGGCTTCTGGATGTTTGGGTCTCCGCTCTGTAGGCTTATGCTCTCCCTCTCAGGAGCATTAAAGCTTTGCTGCAGACGGATCTTGAGTGTGCAGCGTCGTTCTTGCTGGCCAGACGGTAGCGCGGGACAGTTACCAAGAGCTGGCTACTGAAGATGTCTCCATCCAGGCCTACTGCAGGGAGTCTCTTATGGCGGGTCCCCTGGAGGGATGTGTATCCTCCATCTCAGGGTCCCAAACACCATCCTTTTCTACAAGGAGCTGCTGTGGACTTCTTAGATGTCTCCATCCCAGCTTCTTAGATGTCTCCACCCCGGCCTACTGCAGGCAGTCCCTGTCATTGTTTGCTGTCCCCAGCAGCACACTCTGGCACTGGATCAGCACCAGGTGCAGGTGGAAACCTGAAGGATACTGTCCCAGTTTGCTCCTTGGCTCCAGGCCTGACCCTCTGAGCAGAAGTGGAAGTCTTACCTACTCACAGACTTGTCAGACTTGAAAATATTTGCTTGAAATTAATACAAAGACTCTCTAGTCTCAAAAATCCTCAAGAATAGAACAGATAAATTTTAGAAAGCACTGAAAATCTATTTTATATTAGGACTCTCATTTTTACCTTACTTCTAACAGATTGCTTATTTTTATTCTTCGTATATGAAAATTTTGTCCTTATGTATGTATGTGCATCACATGAATTCATGGTGTCTGCAGAGGACAATAAAGAGTATAAAGCTCCCTGAAGCTGGAGTTCCACACTGTTATGTGCTGCCATGAGGGTGTTGGGATTGAATTTGAGACTTCTGCAAAACAGTAAAAGCTTTTAACCATTGAGATGTCCCTCCATCCCTTGAAATTCCTTTAAAAAATATTTTTTTAAAATTTGTTTGTGTGTATCCACGTGTGTGCGAAGGTGAGAGAACAATGTGCTAAGGCAAGTTCTCTCCTATTATTTGGGTTCTGAGGACCAAACTCAAATTAACAGCCTTAGCAGCAAATAGCCTTACAGGCTCAGTCACGCTGTTGTCACTAAAATTATTTTTAATGCTATAAGCCATAAGATAACAACTAAGGAGAAGCTGCTCTGAGCTATAATATTATTGTGATTCTATTACCTTAAAAGTGGTAGAGTAATAGTTACAATCACATTGATAGCTTACACAAGCACAATACTTTACAATACAGAACTACATCATTTCCTATACAACATTCAGTATAAAAGCATTATTCTATATTTCTCCCTATACTTCTTGTTAGCTTCCAAGTGATTAAAAACTTACCCATAATGTATACACAATAAACATTGACTTTTTCACACAGACAAAAACTCCCAGTACTTTTGGACAAATCAATAGCTTACATGCTCTTTATCCTCTTGTTTTCCCTGCCCTTCCTACAAATACTTACTCCTCCTGTTTCTGTTTCATATGGATTCCATTTTCATTCTTCTACCCTTCGGGCTTGTTACTTCTTCCATTCTCACTGTGACCCTTAAATATATTAAACATACATTTTAAACACATGTTCGAAGCATTTAACTTAAATATAAATTGTACTTATAAAAGAAATCATACAGTATTTGTTTCTGAGTCTAGCTTACTTTGTTTGACATAATGGTCTCGGTATACACATTTTTCTGAAAATAATTCATTATGTATTGATGCACTCTTTTGCTGCTGGACAACTAGGCTAGATTGATAATTTACTAATTTGAATGCTAAAAATATATATGTGTGGACATGAAAGTATTTCTGTGTTATGTTAGCATAGAATCCTTAGGGTTGTATTCATTAGTAAGTAGTACAGGGTTATCACTTTGAAACTCTATTTATTTGGGTCATAAATTAAGTTTTGTTAATTCACATAGCAAGGTGAATTGGGACAAAATAGAATATAAATTTGTGTTTACAGCCCTTTCCAGTTTCATAAATTCTTCTTGTTGTTTTTTAAAATAATTTTTCTTTTTCTTGAGAATTCCATAAATGTGTACATGATAAAATACAGTGATAGCCCTCAGTTTGATCTTCTAGCTCCTAACATATCTCCCTAATTTGCTCCCTACCTACTTCAAATTGTCTTCAGTTTCTTTTTTATTCAATATATTATTTTTTATAGTTATAAAAATTTATTTTTCAACTTAACATCAACCATTTGTAAAAAACTTTGTATTTGATTTTATATTTTGATGTGAGAAATACATATTATAGGTATTGCATTTCTATCACCAAATTATCTACAGCTGTGGTTATTTTTTTTTAATTTTTATTTTCTATATTCTATGTTTACATTCCAAAGGCTTTCCCCTTTCCCAGTCCCCCCCACCACCATATGTCCCATAATTCCTCTCCCCCCAACTATTCCCCAATCATTCCTCCTCCCCCCATGGTTTCTCTACAAAACTGGATCCAATCTTTACAGGCCCAGGGTCCTCTCCTTTCTTCTTCTTGGGAATCATTTGACTTGCTAATTGTGCCTTGAGTATTTAGGGCTTCTGGGCTCATTAATATCCACTTATCAGTGATTGCATTTCATGTGTATTTTTTTGGTGATTGGGTTAACTCACTCAGGATGATATTTTCCAGGTCTAACCATTTACCTACAAATTGCATGAATTCATTATTTTTAATTGCTGAGTAGTATTCCATTGTATAAATATACCACATTTTCTGTATCCATTCCTCCTTTGAGGGATATTTGGGCTCCTTCCAATTTCTGGCTATTATAAACAAGGCTGCTATAAACATAGTGGAGCATGTGTCTTTATTGTATGCAGGGGAATCCTCTGGGTATATGCCCAGGAGTGGTATGCCAGGGTCCTCTATTTATTTACATTTCAAATGATATCCCTTTTCCTTGATCCTCCCCTCCCCGAAAGGGCCATAAGCCCTCTTCCCTCCCCCTGTTACCCAATCACCACCTTCCCATTTCCCTGTCCTGGTATTCCCCTACACTGCTGCACTGAGCCTTTCCAGGACCAGGGGCCTCTTCCTTCTTCTTGGGCATCATTTGAACTGTGAATTGTTTCTTGGGTATTCTGAGCTTCTGGGCTAATATCCTCTTATCAGTGAGTGCGTACCATGTATGTTCTTTTGTGATTGGGTCACCTCACTCAGGATGACATTCTCCAGTTCCACCTACTAGCCTAAGAATTCCATGAATTCATTGTTTTTAATGTCTGAGTAGTATTCCATAGTGCAAATATAACATATTTTCTGTATCCATTCCTCTGTTGAGTGATGTCTGTGTCCTTTCTGTCTTCTTATTATTATAAATAGGACTGCTATGAACATAGTGGAGCATTTATCCTTATTACATGCTAGGGAATCCTCTGGGTATATGCCCAGGAGTGGTTAACGGTGTCCTCCAGGAGTATCATGCCCAGTTTTCTGAGGAACCACCAGACTGATTTCCAGAGTGGATGCAGCCCCACCAGTAATGGAGCAGTGTTCCTCTTTTTTCACATCCTTGCTAGCACCTGTTTCCTCCTGAGTTTTTCATCTTAGCCATTCTGACTGGTGTGAGGAAAAATCTCAGAGTTGTTTTCAGTTGCATTTCCTTGATGAATAAGGATGTTGAATTTTTTTAAATTTATTTTTATTTTTTATTTTTATTTTCTATATTCTTTGTTTACATTCCAAAGGCTTGACCCTTTCCCACTTTCCCAGTTCCCCCCTCACCATATGTCCCATAAGTCCTCTTCCCCCCCATTCCCCCTCCCCCCCCCCACACCATTTCTCTGTTCTGGTTCTCTCCTACAAAACTGGATCCAGTCTTTTCAGGACCAGGGTCCTCTCCTTCCTTCTCTTGGGACTCTTTTGATTTGCTAATTCTGCCTTGAGTATTCAGAGCTTTTGGGCTCATTAATATCTTGAAAAAAATACTGTTATGCTGGGCACTGTGGTGGACTCCTTTAATCCTAGCACTCGGAAGGCAGAGGCAGGAAGGCAACATGCCTCAACCTCCAACCTTTTCCAAAAGGAAAAACAAAGAGTTTCAAGAGGATCAGTTCTTTGCAAAGAGTATTTTTTTTCACTTTGTGGTTATTCTATTTTGAAGCATATCATGGCATGCTATGTCTATTTGAGTAGCATGTCAAGACTGAAGTCAGAGGATGATATTAGATTTAGTTGTTAGAGAGATCTGGAAGAGTTTGCTGGTGTAGGGTAGTAGAATGTTAGAATGCTGTTAACAGAGCTAAATGGATGATTCTTGTGGGAGGTCGGAAGACTAGAATTCTGTTAGAAACATGAATAGTGAAGGTTTGTGTCATGAGATTCCACTGAACATGGAGTGGGTTCTTCTGTTCCTGTTGAGATCTGGGCCTGGATTGCCCCACCTGCAATTGCCTAGAAATCACTCTGTATGGTCCCTGGCTCTTGTGAATTCTCCAAACCCTGCCAATGCCTTGTCCCGTCTAGCCTCACCTACAGTTACATTGTTACATAGTTCCTCTTGTCCCCATGAGTTCCCAGGATTTCACAAGACAGGCTCATATTCAGTAAGAAATTCTATCTCAGCATCAGCTACAATTTTGGCCCTGCTTCCCTCGGCCACCTTCAAGTCATCATCCCAATAACTCATCTTAAGATTTAAACTAAACTATCAACCAAATCCAAAAGGAACTAACAGACATCTGTAGAACTTTTCACCTAAATACCAGTGAATACATATTCTTCACAACAGCTCTTAGAAATGTGTTTAAAGTAGGCCACATCAAGCCACAACAAATATAGTAGTATTGAAATAATTTTTTATCTGACCACAATGGAATAAAGCTAGATATCAGCAGCAAGAAACAGCACAAAAGATGCACAAATTCATGGGGATTAAATCACACAGCACTGAATGAGTCACTGAAGACACCCAGAAAAAAGAAGTCCCTAGAACTGAACAGTAATCAACACACAGTTTACAGGAATCTACAGGGACAACAAAGGAAGTCATGAGAGGAAAAGTTTATAGCCTGAAATACCCATAACATTTTTGAAAAATCGCAGACAAAGAGTCTATAGATGTAAAGCCTTGGAAAAACAAGAACAGCACAATCTCCAAGCAAGTAGATGTGAGAAGTGATTAAGATCAGAGTTTCTACTAATTTCTATTGGTGAATAGTGTTAAAACAAGAATACAAAGAATCAGTGAAACTAAGAGCTGGTTCATTAAAAAGATAAACAAGACTAATGAAATCCTACTCATGTTAACAAAAAGAAAGAGTTAAAAATACCTTTATAAGACTTTCTTTCCCTTTATTTTACGAACATTTCTTTAGTTGCTTCTCAGCCATTAGATATTCCTCAAGAGAAAATTCTTTGTTTAGCTCTGTTCCCTATTTTTTAATAGGGTTATTTGGCTCTCTGAAGTCTACCTTCTTGAGTTCTTTTTATATCTTGGATATTAGATCTCTGTCTGATATAGGGTTGGTAAAGATCCTTTCAAAAATTGTTGGTTGCCATTTTGTCCTTTTGACAGTGTCCTTTCTTTGCCTTACTGAAACGTTGTAATTTTATGAGGTCCTATTTGTCAATTCTTGATCTTAGAGCATAAGCTATTGGTCTTCTATTCAGGAACTTTTCCCATGTGCCCATGTCCTCAAGGGTCTTTTCTAGTTTCTTTTCTATTAGTTTCAGTGTGTCTGGTTTTATGAAGAGGTCCTTGATACACTTGGACTTGAGCTTAGTAAAAGGAGATAAGAATGAATGATTTGCATTCTTCTGCATGCTGACTTCCAGTTGAACCAGCACCATTTGTTGAAAAGGCTGTCTTTTTACCACTGGATGGTTATAACTACTTGGTCAAAGATCAAATGACCATAGGTGTGTGAGTTTGTTTCTGAGTCTTCAATTCTATTCCATTGATCTACTTGTCTGTCACTGTACCAATACCATGCAGTTTTTAACACTATTGCTCTGTAGTACTGCTTGAAGTCCTGGATACTGATTTCCCCCAGAAGTTCTTTTACTAGTGAGAAAAGTTTTAGCAATTCTGGGTTATTTGTTATTCCAGATGAAGTTGAGAATTGCTCTCTCTACCTCTATGAAGAATTGAGTTGGCATTTTGAAGGGGGTTGCATTGAATCTGTATATTGCTTTTGGCAAGATTGCCATTTTAACTATATTAATCCTGCCAACCCAAGAGCATGGAAGATTTTTCCATTTTCTGAGGTCTTCTATTTCCTTCTTCAGAGACCTGAAGTTCTTGTCATACAAATCTTTCTCTTGTTTGGTTAGAGTCACACTAAGATACTTTATATTGTTTATAGCTATTGGGAAGGGTGTCATTTCCCTAAAATTTTCTCAGCTTGTTTATCCTTTGAGTATAGGAAGGCTACTGATTTGCTTGAGCTAATTTTATATCTGCCCAGGCTCTTCTGGCTTTCATAGTCTCTGGTGAGAAATCTGATGTAATTCTGATGGGTCTAACTTTATATGTTACTTGAGCTTTTCCCCTTATTGCTTTTACTATTCTTTCTTTGTATAGTACATTTGGTGTTTTAATTATTATGTGATAGGAGAAATTTCTTTTCTGGTCAAATCTATTTGGAGTTCTATAGGCTTCTTTTATGTTCATGGGCATCTTTTTCTTTAGGTTAGGGAAGTTTTCTTCTATAATTTTTGTAGACATTTACTAGACCTTTAAGTTGGAAATCTTCAGTTTCTTCTATACCTATAATCCTTAAGTTTGGTCTTCTCATTTTGTCCTGGATTTCCTGGATATTTTGGGTCAGGAGTTTTTTTGCATTTTGCATTTTCTTTGACTGTTGTATCTTCTGCATCTGAGATTCTTTCTTCTATCTATAGTATTCTGTTGTTGATTCTTGGATCCATGACTCTTGACTTTTTTCCTAGGTTTTCTATGTCCTGAGTTGTCTCTCTTTGTGATTTCATTATTGTTTCTACCTCCTTCTTTAGATCCTGGATGGCTTTGTTCAACTTCTTCTCTTGTTTTGTTGTTTTCCTTTAGTTCTTCAAGGGCTTCTTCCTGTTTACTTGTGTTCTCCTGTATTTCTTTAAGGGAGTTATTTATGTCCTTCTTGAACCCCTCCCTGAGGTTCTCCATCAGCATCATGATCTGTGATTTTAAATCCAAATCCTGCTTTCCTGGTGTGTTGGGGTATCCAGGACTTGCTGTTGTGGGAGAACTGACTTCGGATGGTACCATATTGGCCTTGATTTCTGTTAGAAATGTTCCTACTTTTGCCTTTTGCTATCTGGTTATCTCTGGTGTTAGTTGGTCCTGCTGTCACTGGCTGGTGCTTGCCCCTCCTGTGTGGCAGCAAGCCTATCTCAAACAACCCTGGGTGAGCTGCTTTCCCCTGGTACAGATTGCTGTAGTGCTGCTGAGCTCCTGGATGCAGGCAGAGTCCTGGCAGTGGTGTGTCCCAAGAGATCCTGTACTCTGGTGATCCCGGCCTACCAGTTTGCCCCTCCACACTGTCACAGTAGCAAAGATGGTGGTGCCTCCCCTCCAAGTGCAGGACTCCCTCTAACTGCCTCCCTAAAGAGTAGAAGACCCCTGGCACACAACATAATCACAGGAACAAAGATGGTAGCACTCCACCTCCAAGCCTGGGACTCCCTCCAACCACAGGATTCCTGCAGGTCAGATATTCCCTGGCAGGATAGGTACTGAGATGACTGTGGGGATATCCAGCTCCTAGGTGTAGGTGGAGCCCTGGTAGGCTGTGTGCCGAGCAATCTTTTTCACTACAACAAAACCAAATACTACCACTTTTCTAAAAATACATAACAATAAAATAACTCCTAATAACAAGCTGCTGTCATCATAGATTAGTGCCTCGCTCAGTCATCATCAAAGAAACTTCCTACTGAAAAAGATAGAAAAAATTAGAGACCCAGAGCCACCAATATGGGTAGTGGGAGAAACTTTGGAATACTTAGCCTAAAGAGGTGTCATTAAATCTCTTCCTTGGTGCTTAGGGTACTCTGGAGAGAAGAAGAGGCAGAAAGATTGTAAGAGCTGGAGGGGATGGGGACACCAAGATGTTGACCTCTCAAAATCAATGGGCTTGATGCTCATATGAACTCACAGAAATGGAGGCACCACACACATACAGGGCCTGACCATGTCTACGGCAAGTAGTTCCTAGAGCTGAAAGGAAAAGTAGACATATGCATCCATCACTAACCAAGAAGCAGTGTCACTTGTAAAAAACAACCTACTATTAAGGAAAGGCTGCATGCCCAATAGTAGATGGCCAACAGAAAATGTATTCTACCACATCATTGGAATTGCCTTGCTTCATAACATCCTGTAAGGGCTGTTTTTCTATTATGTTATTTCATTTTTTTCATATTTTTTCTCTTACCATACCTTTTTATATATCTTCCCATTTAGTCACTTTATGAGAATTCCAAGTGTGTGAATCAGTGGGTATCTGCCTCTATATCTGATTCTTGTGCCCTTGCTTGGGTTTTCTTTTATCTGTTTGTTCATTTTGTTTCATTCTGCTGATGTGTTAGTTTTCATTACATTATATTATATTATATTATATTATATTATATTATATTATATTATATTATATTATATTATATTTATAATCCCTAAGAAGTTTGTTTGCTTTCTGATAGTCAGAAAGAGTATATTTGAATGAGAAGGCAGGTCGAGAGAAACTAGAGAAGTAGAGAGAGGAAAATCATACTTAGGATGTATTATGTGAGAAAAATTAATTTTCACAAAGGGAAAAAAGAAAAAATAATTAGTAATATTGGTCCCTTTCTAGTTTTCAGTGTCATTTCTTCATAGAAATAAAATGCTCAGTTTATAAGATACATGGGGATAAATATTTATAATAAAAATAGTCAAGAAAAGAAAGGATTTTATCAAAATTTAAAAATAGCCACTTTCCAATACTAAATTATTATTTTCAGTGACTTAGACATAACAAATACTTAGAATCATCTAAGAATCAGGAAATGTGCTATTGCCCTCTTCTGGAAGATAATTGAATGACAGATACCTTATATATCTGGTTCAAAATAGAGAGAGATAAATAGCATCTAAACAATATTATTGTTTCTTTAGTTTTATTTTATGTTTTTATTATTTTGTTTAGTTAGTTAATGATTTTGAGATATATTTTAAATTGTTGATGAATTTTCTTTTATCCCCTAGAATAACCAGTGTATCATTACTATAAAATCTATTTCAGGTTGCATTCTTCAAACTTGTATTGGAAATTTATGGGACAAGTAAGACATAATGGTGAAAACTTTAAGTTTGAGGAAAAAGATGGGAATAATGGTTCCCATCTTTAACTCAGTACTTACATAGAGTTAGATTGAGATCTATTGATTTGAAGCAACATAGTCTACAAAGTTACTTCCAGACTGCCCAGAGCTTCATAATGAGACCCTATGTCAAATGTATAGAGAGCCATATATACATAGAAAGTAGAAAAGAATACATTAAATCCATAGAAGATAGCTGAGTTAATAAATCACTTGTAGTACAAGTATAAGGAGATGAGTAAGAGTCCCCAGCATCCACATTGAAAGCCAAATCTTTCTAATGCATGTGCATTAAATCTCAGTTCTGGGGAAGCAGACAGGAGTGTCCTGACAGCCTGTTGACGATCCTGTGAATTTACATAAATGAGCTCAGTTCAAGAAGAGATTCTGTCTCAAAAATGCAAGATGGAAAGGAAGAGATCTTTACCTTCAACCTACACACACACACACACACACACACACAGAGAGAGAGAGAGAGAGAGAGAGAGAGAGAGAGAGAGAGAGAGGGAGAGGGAGAGAGAGAGAGAGAGAGAGTCGCATACAACCCCACCGACACATGCACACACAAAAACAATCATTATGTTTAGGTCAGAGTAAACAGTATATTACTTGTTATTACTGTTCTAGGTTCAGAGCTTATGTTGCCATGCCAGTAGCCTGCTGTATTTTTATATAACCCTTGAGAATTAAGCACTAATTCTGATTTCAGATGTTGAAATGAATGAATGAATGAATGAATGAATGAATGAATGAAGAAATGATATAAATTATTCACATGGGTATTAGGTAACAAAGTTAACATTTTGTGTGGCTGGGAAACCAATTTACAATCTAACATCTCTTTGCAAGCAAAAGCAAAATTGATATAAAAACCTTCCATATTTACTTTTCGATCTGAAAGAGAGGATAGAACTAGGGAGTTCAGGGGTATATAGCAACGGTGGGTGGGGAACTGGGGGTAGCCACCAGAAAGTCCCAGATTCCAAAATAACAAGAGGCTCCTAGGACACAATGGGAATGCCATTTGCTGAAATGCCCAGCAAAGGGAGAGAGAACTTGGAGAGACCATATGTAGAGGCTAGGCACAATACCCAGTTGAGGAATAGGGCCACCCACCCATCTCTAAATTTTTAACCCAGAATTGCTCCTGTCTAAAGAAAATACAGGGACAAAGAGTAGAGGAGAGAATGAAGGAAGGGCCATCCAGATAGTGCCTCACCTGGGAATCCATCCCATATGCAGACACCAAACCCAGACACTATTGCTGATGCCAAGAAATGCTTGCTGACAGGAGCCTGATATAGTCATCTCCTGAGAGGCTTTGCCAGAGCCTTACCAATACAGATGCAGATGTTTGCAGCCAACCATCTGACTGAGCACTGGGACCCCAATGGAAGAGTTATGAGAAGGAGTGAAGGAGCTAAAGTGGTTTGCAACCCCATAGGAAAAATGAAAATATCAACCAACCAGACACCTCAGAGCTCCCATGGAACAAAACCACCAACCAGAGTACACATGGAAGGACCCATGGCTGCAGCTGCATATGTAACAGAGGATGGTCTTATCTGGCATCAATCAGAGGAGGCCCTGGATCCTGTGAAGGCTCGATGCCCCAGTGTAGGGGGATGATAGGGCAGTAAGGCAGGAGTGGGTAGGTGGGTGGAGAGCAACCTCATAGAAGCAGGGGAGGGGGGATGGGATAGGGAGTTTCCGAAGGGAAAACCAGGAAGGGGTAAATAAATAGGTAAATAAATAAAATAACCAATAAAATGAATTTTATTTTCAATAATATATAAATGAGTATATATTTAACTATATAGGTTTTGTGAGTGAGTCTATGTGTGCTATGTTAACTAGACTAACTTTAGTCTATAAACTTGTCAGTTTTCCTTCATTTTGGCAAAACACTCAAGTTTGATCAATTACTTGTGGGAGAGGTTTAATTCAGCTCCTATTTCAGTTTGAATGGTAAAAATCCAGTATCCCCATCAATTCACCTTCTGAAAACAACAACTGTGTCTATATAGCCTCATTGCTGACTGAAACATAATGAGAGAAGTAGGAGAGGAAGAGTTCTTGTGGCACATCAGAAATCCAGACAGATCCAAGAGCAAGCTTTGTTCATTTATAACAACTGTTTTTATAGGAATTAACTGTGACCCTATAAAGGCTAATATAACCTCCTCTGAGTTGTATTAGGTGACTTCATATGTAAAACCTTCCCCTTGTTTCAGATCATGATAGTGGTAAAAAGCATTAAACATAGAACTGTGGACCTACAGTTGAATCTACAGGAACAAACAGATGTGAGCTGTTTGTTCTCTTCTGATGCATCTTGAATCATTATTTTTCAACATCTCATTTACTATTTCTCCTTTAAATGATACTTTACTCTTTCATGATAAATGTTATGTATGTTCTAGAAATACCTTTCTGACCTAAACAGAATTTCTGATCTTTGGAGTTGATTGGATAATGAAGAAAAAAATTTTAATATAACATGAGGATTGCTGCTCCAAGGATTAGCAGAAAGGGGGTAAAGGTGAAGAACCCCATGAGAAAGTACCATCTAAATTGAAAACAAATATGTGCATTGATTATAACCATCAATAGAGGATAGAACTGTAAGATAATGAACATAGGAAATAGCAAGCATGAATTGAGAGTGCAAAGGACTTTAAATAAAACCAACAGTTGTTCCACGTGCTAGCAAAAAGAAGACTTAAGGCAAGACCCATCTTGAAGAAGGTCAACACTATCACATAATTGACCGTCAAAGAAATGGAAAGCCCTAGATGGATTTACAGCTTTTTAGGTTCTATATTTACATAAAATATTATGAGGTGCTTTAATTATTTTTGTTTGCTTGATATTTTTAATAAAGATTTATTTTAGGTAACTACATTGACATGTAATTTTTAAAGACTTTTTTCATCCTTATGAAGAAATAACTTTTTTTGAAATATTAACTTTATTGGCTCTTAAAATACACAAGAAATAAAACTTAAAAGGTTAAAATACTAATTGATGGGGAGGGGAGGGTGACTAAGGAATGGGGTGGGGAAGAGGACTTATGGGACATATGGTGAGGGGGAACTGGAAAGGGGAAAGATTTTGGAATGTAAACAAAGAATATAGAAAAAATAAATAAAAAAAGAAAAAATACTAAAAATACTTAAAAGTTAAATTACTAAAAGTAACTGTGTTTGTTCATGCAGTTTATTGAATTTCAGTAATAATTCTGTACACTACTATAGTAACTTACAAATACACTTGTTAGAATATAACTAGCCAATAAGTAATCCAGTTTTCCACTGTAACTTAGGTATTTGTTCTGTGTTTAGTACTATGATTATGTATGTTAAATCATATTTGAAAATAAATAGAACTTAAAATAGGGATGAGTTAGAAAAACAAATGCATTCAGATCATTTTAATAGTACATTCAAAAGTACAGAAAATTCAAACTTAATACAACTAAGAACAATAAGGTATAGCTGTCACTGTGTCCTTTCACATGTGCATAGAAAGTGCAAATGACAAGAAAGATTTAAACCTCAAATTTTGATTCCCATCAAATCTGAGTCAGCCTTGAGAACTTATCAAGAAAAGTTAGACAAGGTGGCTCTGCCTGGCTAATCAGTGATGCACATTCCACACAGGTGAGGAAAGCAAGAGCTACAGTTTGTTCCTCTGTCTAATGAGTTCCTTTCTTTGATTGTGTTACAGAGACAATTAAAGAGAAAAAAGCTCACTCAGATATAAAGCACTTCCTTGTTTCTAGTTTCTAGAATAACAGTATGCAAGTAAAAATTCTACTCTAAGGTTTATTGTCAAATTCTGTGATTATTTTTCATTTAAAAGCAGCATGCCAAAATTATTTTCTCTATTCTCCTGAATTTTATGCAACAATGTTACTCAAACTTATGTGATTATAATAAAATACTATGCCTTAATTATATGTTATTATTGAATTCCCATAAAGATATTTGCAAAGACTTAGGCACTTTCACTTAGTCGTGGAAGAATCAAGCAAAACAAGTCTCAGAATTAATGCATATCTTATTAATTATTATAGTATGCAATCTACAAAAGGGCTCGTCAACACTTTGAAATATTTCTATTCATAATCCCAATCCAAGAGATATCTGTATACTCAGAATGAAGATACAGAGCCAGTTCAGTCTAACTTGATAAAGAAATTAAGAATAAATACTCTGAATGCTGAAAATCTGAAGTTTAGCACAGGCATTAATTTCTTTTCTAAAATAACATAGAAAGAGAGCAAGGTGGTTGATTACACTAAGGGTATGCTGTGCTATTCAATGAGTCTTTACATTTTAATCATAAAACAAGAATATCTACATATTAAGATAAGACTTTTTAGAATGTAAGTGTTTAATTATTAAGTTTCCTGTGCTTTATACCTATGGTCCAGTTTTCAATATATAATAAATGAGGCAGGCTGAGTTTTGTGGAATCCACTGAGCCAAACTATTTAACTCTGCGTTTGCTCTCTGGTCCAAAGGATCCTGTGGAACCCCAAGAACACCCTGCCTCTTCTTGGTAAACCTTCAGAGCCACAAAACTGAACAGCTTGGAATCATGTTCAACCAATTGCATCCTAGTCAAATCTGCCCAGCAGCACAGTTGGACAACCTAGAACATCCAACAGATTCCTGCTGCCATCAGAGTCAAACAGGCAACACAAGGGGAAAACAGATGTCTAAAGGACAGCAAAGAGCACAGTCAACAAGTCCCAAGGCAATATGGAACCACCGGAGACCAGCTATCCTACTACAATAAACCCTAGACATCCTAGTGAACCTAAAGCACAAGAAGATATTAAATCAACTTATAAAGTGGAAAAAGGCTTTTAAAGACGACCTGAATATATCCCTTAGGGTGAATGGTATGAATAATGCTGTCCAAGACCTGAAAGGAGAAGTAGAAGCAATAAAGAAAACACAAACTGAGGTAATCCTGGAGATGGAAAATATAGGAGAGAAAACAGGAACTACAGACTTATGCGTCATCATCGCCAATAGAATACAGGAAATGGAAAAAGAATCTCAGGCATAGAAAATGCAATAGGAGAAATCAATATATTAGTCAAAGGAAATGAAAAATCTAAAAAGTTCATGATATAACATCTAGGAAATTTGGGACCCTCTGAAGACTAAACCTAGAAATAGTAGAAATAGAAGAAGGAGACAATCCCTGCTTAAAGGCCCAGAAAACGTCTCAACAAAATCAAAGAAAAAAATTTCCCTAGTCTAAAGAAGAGATGACTATAAAGGTATAAGAAGCTTACACAATATCAGACAAATTAGACCAGAATAGAAAATCCTTCCACCTCAAAATAATCAAAACACTAAATACACAGAACAAAGAAAGAGTTTTAAAAACAACAATGGAAAATTTCTGGGTAACATAAAAAAGGCAGACCTATCAGAATTACACCCAATTTCTCATTTGAGATTCTAAAATTTATAAGGATCTGTGCATAGGTCCTGCAGATGCTAAGAGAACACAGATGTCAGTCCAGACCACTATACCCAGCAAAATTTTCAATCACCATAGATGGAGACCCACCCCACAAGCACAAACCAATCCCTGATACTATTAATACTCTGTTGATACTCTGTTATGCTTGCAAACAGAATTCTAAAATAACTGTTCTCTGACAGGCTCCACCCAGCAGCCAATGGAAAGAGACGCAAAGATTCACACCAAAACATTAGATGGAGCTTGGGGATTCTTACAAAAAAATGTGGAAGAAGAACTGAGGGACATGAAGAGGACAGGAACTCCACAGGAAGACCAACAGAGTCAACTAACCTAGACATTTGATGGCTTGCAGAGAATGAATCACCAAGCAAAAAGCTAGCACAGGCTGGACCCAAATCCCCTGCATATATGTAGCAGATGTGCAGCTTGGTCTTCATGCAAGTACCCCAACAGGCTCAGGGACTGTCCATGAGTCTTTTGCCTGCCTGTCTGTGGATCCTTGGCACCTAAATGGACTTCCCTGTCTGACCTCAGTGGAAGATGATGCACCTAACGCCACTAGAGATTAGTGAGGGACTGATACCCAGAGAGGGGCTTTGCCTTCTCAAAAGAAATGTGAAATTGGTGGAGGACTTGGGTGAGAGGGTACTGGGCTAATACTGGTGAATGAATAAATACATTTTTAAAATAGGTAATAAACATATCTTATGATGTTACAGTAAGCATTATATAAATGATTAGCTGTCTTCTACAAATAAGTCATAGATTTGGTTTACTACTGACTACACCTGGGTAAAGGAAAAGAAGACTCATAACTGCTCTTGAGAAGAGCATATAGGTTGGCTGTGTTCTTCAGGTTCTTCCTGAAGTAGTTCGTGAAAAATGATTGATATGATAAAAATCTGAGGAAGATCTTATAAAATGGCTGAATTCACATTTTTCAATCCAGAATTGAGATTGAGCAACTGTAAAATTAAAAATTAGATACTTTTAGCCGGGCGGTGGTGGCGCACGCCTGTAATCCCAGCACTTGGGAGGAAGAGGCAGGCGGATTTCTGAGTTCGAGGCCAGCCTGGTCTACAGAGTGAGTTCCAGGACAGCCGGAGCTATACAGAAAAACCCTGTCTCGAAAAACAAACAAAAAAAAAAAAACAAAAAAAATTAGATACTTTTATTTAATACATTTAGTAAGACCTCCCTATTAGGACTCCTTCTTACTGTCTCCTCATTTCAGTGTTACAACTGTGTGTCTATATGTTTAGATCCAACTTACCTTTACCTGGTAGACTGTAGCACTGAGATTTTATTCTTAGAACTATGTATCAGATTTCTCCTGAAAGAAGAAAGTAATCATTCTTTTAATTGAGAGTCTGCTGGGATGCAATGATCTCAGAAGAGATTAATCCAGAGTAGCATGTTCTCATGGGTGGGTGTCTTAGTTTATCCTAAGGTTGGCACAATAATCTCAAATGACAGTTTACTAGAGTAATATAAATTGAATTTAGAGTACACAGAAGTATAATGATTTCACATCAGCCTGTACTAATATGACATGATACCATGACATGGTATAATTTCAGGGTATAAGCAATTGCCAGGTTCTCAAGTCAAGGAACACTGGGGTATCATTTTCTCAGGTTAGGTTACACTGGACTATAATTTATTGTGCACTGAACAGACGTCATTTTGTAACTAGTACAATTGCTTTTATTGAGTAAATTTTATTGTTAGAACTATGTATCAATCTTTTGATAGGTCTCTTACAACTAGAATTGCTTTATTATCAGTATTTTTAATACTTCCTTCAAGTTTTCCAGGTTTTCTATAACAAAGTCACTGCATTTATAATAAAGAAAAATATGATTGTATGAAAAAGATTTATACAAGTTTTAATGTGGAAATTCATATTCCAGCACTACAGGCTGTTTTTCTGTTAAGCCTTCTCTGATACCTGGTAGTAAATGACTACCACAGGGTATTTATCTGTCTGTGGAACTGATAAATACTTTCATGCGTAAACTTAACCCATCATTATAAAGAGAGAATGTGCCCACAAACTTTGAACAAGGAGGCTGCTGGGCTGAGATTAAGGAGAATAGGTAATAGACATATTGGATATATACCATTCAAATTTTGTGTTTGTGTGTAGAAAGTTATAGGGATTTTGGTTGAATTGAATCCACACTGATGTGGATAGAATGATAATTTTCATAATATTGATTCTACCAACCCATGAACATGGAAGGACTTCCTATTTTTCTAGCACCTCTATCAACTTCTTTGGAAATTTAAAGTTTTCATTGTAGAGATCTTTTGTCTCTCTGGTTAGGTTTATTCCTGGGTATCTTGTCTTCTTGACATTGTTGTAAATGGAAGTGTGCCTGTGATGTTTTCTCACCATGTTGTCATTGGTGTATAGAAAAATATGATTTTTTTATTTTTCCTTTCATTGGAAATATTTTTATCATATATATCATAATTAACATTTCTTTGCCCTCCATTCCAATGCAGATTCACCATTCTGTCTCTCTCATTAGGAAGCAAATGGTCTACCAAGGGATGATAATGAAGTAAGTATAATATCATAAGATAGAATAAAATCTAACATATCAAAAACAAGGAAGGAAAGAAGGAAAATAGCTATGTTTGAAATAGACACAAGAAAGAGATATCAGTATAGGGACCTAGTCTTTCACAAACACAGAAATCCCACTAAAACATTAAACTGGAATTCGTAGTGTATATGCAAAGGACCTAGAATATATATTATATATACATATACATACATATATAATAAAAATAAAGTTAAGATAAAAGTACTTTTCTGCACACTGTCAGAAGGACAAAACGGCAACCAACAAAGTGGGAAAAGATCTTCACCAACTCCACATCCGACAGAGGGCTAATATCCAATATATACAAAGAACTCAAGAAGTTAGACCGCAAAGAAACAAATAACCCTATCAAAAAATGGGGCAGAGAGCTAAACAAAGAATTTTTACCAGAAGAAATTCGGATGGCCGAGAGACACCTTAAAAGATGTTCAACATCATTAGTCATCAGGGAAATGCAAATCAAAACAACCCTGAGATTCCACCTCACACCAGTCAGAATGGCTAAGATTAAAAACTCAAGAGACAACAAGTGCTGGCGAGGATGTGGAGAAAGAGGAACACTCCTCCACTGTTGGTGGGATTGCAAAATGGTAAAACCGCTCTGGAAATCAGTTTGGCGGTTCCTCAGAAAATTGGGCATGTCACTTCCAGAGGACCCTGCCATACCACTCCTGGGCATATACCCAGAGAATTCCCCTGCATGCAATAAGGACACATGCTCCACTATGTTTATAGCAGCCTTGTTTATAATAGCCAGAAATTGGAAGGAGCCCAAATATCCCTCAAAGAAGGAATGGATACAGAAAACGTGGTATATTTATACAATGGAATACTACTCAGCAATTAAAAATAATGAATTCATGCAATGTGTAGGTAAATGGTTAGACCTGGAAAATATCATCCTGAGTGAATTAACCCAATCACAAAAGAATGCACATGAAATGCAATCACTGATAAGTGGATATTAATGAGCCCAGAAGCCCTAAATACTCAAGATACAAATAGCAAGTCAAATGATTCCCAAGAAGAAGAAAGGAGAGGACCCTGGGCCTGTAAAGATTGCATCCAGTTTAGTAAAGAAACCGAGGGGGAAGGGGGAATGATTGGGGAACAGTTGGGGGGGGAGAGGAACTATGGGAACTATGGTGGGTGGGAACTGGGAAAGGGGAAAGCCTTTGGAATGTAAACATAGAATATAGAAAATAAAATATTTAAAAAAGTACCTTTCTGCATCTGTGTGTGTATGTGTGTGTGTGTGTGTGTGTGTGTGTGTGTGTGTTTGTGATAAGATGTCATAGCACACAAGTGGAAGTTTCTTCATCTACCCTGTGTGGGTTCTTGGAATTAAGCTCATGTTGTCAGGGTAGGAGTCAATCCACTGAGTCATCTCAACACAATCTTATCTTCCTGATCATAAAACTGAATGTAACCTATAAAGTATATCATCACTTCTAATAGGACAAGGAGAGGAGCTTGATTGAAAGGGAACCCCATTATGTCTATGCTATTATTCACAATGGAGGAGGGCTTGCAGTAATGAAGTTGCTACAGTATTCTCATGTTTCAATGAGTAACCTCTCACTCATGCTCTAGAGGCAAATCTAATAAATTCATTGCTTCACCAACACAAAGAAAATTAATCATAAGCAAATGTTATTGTAAAATACACAAATATACAGAAACACAAATACATCTTCATGCAATTATGTTCCATAACCTAGTCATCTTGAGACAATGTCTCCTACACTGAGACCCTAACCCCACTACAAGGGCATTTCCTCTCACCCTTCATGTTCTCCTCAGCAGCACAGTAAGGATTCTACCACTTTCAGTCTAATTTGTAGCTGCAAGGAGACTTCCCTTAGCTTTGCCACTCCTCAATGTAAAGTTAGGCTGTATCTTTAAGAGGTAGTATAGAAAAACAATTAACTTCAAACTTTAGGTTATAGAGAAAGCTATTTTAAATTATTATCTGTTGTTGCTACTGTTGTTGCTGCTATATACTACAGTTGCTAAGAAAGGACAGCTACAACTCACACTGGCAATAAGTAATGAGTAATTGAATGATGATTGTCATTAGGTTTGAATTATCATGCTGCATTTACTCAGTGTGTATGAGGTGTGGTGCCTATCTTTATTAATTACTTATTTATTTAGAGGCAGGGCATCTATATAGCACTATGCCTGTCTACCTCACAATGTAGATAAGCTTGAATTTAGAATATACAATACCCCTGCCTCATCTTCTAAGTACGGGGCTCACAGACAAGGAACTATCATACCTCGCTCACACTTAACAGATGCTGAAATCAAGGCAAAGGTTACTTGAAAGAACAACTAAAGAACTGATCACATGGCAGTATTAAAAAAGGGGACATTTCACTTTGCTTTAACTTCTTGACTAATGTTCCTCGTGTTTGTGAGTAGACCTGTTTAAGAAGGATCCCAAACTACAAACATTACCAGAAGAGAAATGAAATCATACCCTCACAGAACTCCATCTGCTGCGACATCATGCGGAAGACTAAGGATATGGAAGCAGCGTACATGTCCATCAAAGCACTGAGACATAAAAAGCAGGGGAATATTATTTAGCCTAAAAAAAAAGATACTACCATCCGTGACAAGAGAGAGGGATCCAATGATGTGAGAAGATTCAGAAATGGAAAGTCAGACATTACATCCTTTCACTTACATATGTATTTGTCATTGTAGTGTCTGTTTGTTTGTTTGTTTGTTTTTGTAACTAATGTGGTTGGAAACTGAGGGGAGAACAAGAGGTGACCAGCATCAGGGCAGGGGAGGAAATTAGAAGAAACGGACTTACAGTTATGTGTGACAAATGAAAGTGGATGTGTAATCTCAATGATGGATGTTAGCGTGGCTGGTAAAGCATTCTGACTCAGTGGTACAGCATTTGCCTAGATTGCACAATATGTTGGGTTTAATATCTGGTAAAGGAAATGAAGACAGGGATGTAAGAAATATAATTATAATTAATAACATTGTAATTCAAAATCATTTTATGCACATGTTCTGTTCTTTAGCTAATCACAGACATGAAAACAGTTGAGGCACACAACTGCATACACAGTTTGCTAGAAGCTATATGCATTTCCCCATGTTGTAAGACTACAATAAAGCACCCTTCGGTCATTAAATTCTTGTTTATTTGTCTGGCAAGTGTTCTCAGCCCTGTGACTTTGCTAATCCGACTTGGAATGTGATTATTAGAAAATGCCTAAGTCCTAGCTGAAATGCAAGACAGTCTAGCTGAGAGGAGTTGTAAGACGCATAATCCAGTTCAGGTGATCCAAGCAAAATCAATAAGAGAAACGAAGAGCGTTGTTTAAACTTTGTTTATTTGTAGGTTAAAATGTAATGCCATACAGTTTTAACAATCACTTAAAAAAGAATTCGTTATTTGCATAAAATGAAGCAAAACAGAAACATATGAAATCAAATGCTATCTTGCTTCAAGTTTTCAAATCAGCACTTAGAGTCCTGATATGCATCTCTATGCATTGCAAGTATATTATATAAATATACTATAAGTGATCTCAAAACCACAATAAATATTAAGTAGGTTTTAGGCACACGGCATAAGAAAAATGCAGTCTGCATAATTCTTGAGAGTATGGAGTCACTCCCTTTGATCATTTCCACACACCTATTTTACACAAAATATACAGCTACCACATGGAACCCTCAGTCACACACATCTGGCCCTGACCGCTCATCCAGCCCCAGCGCCTTCTTACTCTTTGATACTATTGCTCTCTGCGGCTATCGTATAAGAAAATACTTCGCAGTTTTCTCCAACTAGGTGCCTAAGAAGGTTTCAATGCTACCAAAATTAAGTAAGACTATCTACAGAACTCACAGAAATGTGCTGAGAGGCACTGGCTCACACAACTGTTCATGGTAATACTGGAACATACTCTGAAGGCAAAATTATGAATCATAAGATATACCAGGGATTTTTTTAAATTGCCAATAATATTAAAACCAGAAATTATTAGAAACTGAGGTAACACCTTTTTTAAGAGATAAAAATACTTGAAAATATGCCAAAGTGCTTTTTAAAAAATCCTGGCAAAATGTGACCTCAGTCAATGTAAGCTTTGTCAGCAATTATTTCTTTGCAATTGTAGACTGAGGATTTCTGTTCTTGAACTGTCTTAAACTGTTGGGATTAAAGATCACAGCTGTGGACACCTGAGATCACCTTGTGATAAGTGAAGCCCAATGCTTCTCATAGTAGAACCAATGCTCATTGATAAAAATTAACCAAGCTCAACCCCTGCTTTTGCTCAGCTACAAGTCAGACTCTGGCATATCTGGCATGTCTGCCATCAAATACCCAATCCCATAGCGTCCATTGGGAGCAGTGTCCAGTGTCGGGGAACCACTTTGTTTTCGATAAATATTTTTACCAAAATTTGGAGATGACATTTCACTTGGTATCTTTCCGTGAATGAGGCTTGCGTCATCTCCTTCCAAGTTCACAGGTTCTTTCAGGACTCTTCCTCTCTTATAGGTCACAGAGGCCAAGTTACCGGAACTATCATCTATGAGGTTGAAGCGACGAATGATGAACACCACTGGGACAGGAAGTATTGCCAGCACCATCAGAGAGAAACAGACAACCATCCCCCACATTGGGTAGCTCAGAAATTCTTCAGAAGCCTGGAAAAGCCAGGGAGAGAATAAATGTCAGCATTCTTTCTAGGTGCTCATATGATGGAGTTACATTGGTTTGGGGTTTATATGTTAAATTTTGGGATAATTATATTGCTTTCTCTGACTGACAGTGAGTAATGGAAGAGCCATTCAACAAATTCATTAATAAAGTTCATAATGTGGCTAGAATTCTGCACCCGTTATGTAAAGCTTGATAGAAACAAAGAATAAGATAAAGAAAAGGGAGTCAGAGGGAGAAAGACATACACACACACACACACACACACACACACACACACACAGAGAGAGAGAGAGAGAGAGACAGAGACAGAGACAGAGACAGAGACAGACAGAGAGAGACAGAGACAGAGAGAGATGATCCAACTCCCCAACATGAATGCAACAGCATCTGTTAGCCTAGAAAGAACATCAAAAGTTGAAAGTAATTCAGGAAACCTCTCAGTCACAGTTTTGGTCTATTTTATCACTAAGCAAAAAATATTTCCTGTGTGTACTATACTATCTTTCAAAAATTTGAAAACCTAGACTTTGAAGCACATCTGGTCCTGAGAGTTTTGATAAGGATGCCAGGCTGGTTCGTGTTTCCATTGTGATTTTCTTTTTTTATTTTGTAGAATCATTGAGCACAGGATAGTTAAAATAAGCTCACTGGTCTATAATAGCTAACACAGATCTCATGTTTGAGCCAATGTGACTAGTTCTACCTGAAAACAGACCTTCCATAGAGACTGGTCATAGAAAACAATTGCAATAAATCCTTGATTCAATATATCTATAAATTATGTCTATATCCCTAATACGTATTTTGAATGTTGGAAGTTGCCAAAATGTAACGAATTTCTATTGAAAAATATTTCTGAATGATTTCTGTTTCTAGGAGGCAAAAGCTGTGCAACCACTGTTCTTCAGTGATAAGATGAAGAGATCAGGTTTAATAGTAAGTGAAAGACTGACAGTCTTGTTTGTTAAAGAAGCTCATAGCGTATTATAAGCATCACAGCTGTGGGAGGTACATAGTATAAATCTTAGCATTCCCAAACCAAAACAGTACATTCAAAAGCAAAAAAAAAAAAAAAAAAAAAAAATCTACAAAGCAAATAACATAAAAATAAAATACAAAGTGGTAGCATATTTTCACTTTAAATAAACCTTCTTATTTTGTGCTTTACCTTCTCCTTGATCCATGCATTATATCCAGGAGGACTTAATCCCATATTCACAATGCTAGCTATTAGCAATGTTAGTAGCATTAGAGGAGAAATGTATTTCCACATATAATAGTAATATTTGCTTGGAGCGAATCCTAACATATCTGTGAGGTCTTCCAGAAACCTGAGTTAAAAAAAATATTTAATTATTCTTCCATTTTATTACATTGTCTTAATAACTGGACAAAAGGCTATATTTAAACACTTTAGTAAATTTTCTACTGATCACAGCTTCAAGGAATAGAAAGATAGTTCAGATTCCAGAAACCCCATAAAATCCAAGGCACACAAATATGCAACTAAACCTCAGTGCTAGGGAAGTGAAGACGAGCAAATCCTGGGGGCTTACTTGTCAGCCAGTGAGAGAACCCTTTCCAGAATTATTTATTAATAATTATTTATTAATTATTATTTATATTAATTATTAATTAATTATTTATTAGATAAATAATTAATAAGATGGGTAGCAATGAAATAGGAGAACCCAATGTTAACCGTTGGCCTCCAAAAGCACAAGAATACACATAACTTCAATATATGCATAAACACAACTATGCACACATTCATAATAAAAGATGATTTATACATTGAATATTTACTTAACAAAATAATTATTTTGTTAATGTAAACATTTGGCCAATTATTGAAATGTACTATGGATGATTATCTAGTTTATGAATGTGAAATGAACTGTTATATTAATCATCTTCATTATCATTTAACAAAAACAGTAAGGATTATGTGATATCATTAAATATTTATGGGAGATAAATTTTTTCTCCCTATGGAGATAAAGGGTATTTATATATGTTGGGAATTTCACTGTTTTTTAGTAGTGTATTCCTGAAAGATATGTGAATGAATTACAAAATGAGAACATTCTTCAAGTTCCTCCCCTATATTTTGTGTTTATAAGGATTGTCTCTTTATTTTGTCCTATAATTTCTCAGTGGCAATTGTATGAGGCCATCTCCATTTTCTTCTTTACAAAGCTACCTGTTTCCCTTACTCTTCACAAGTTAACCATAAAAGCAGAGTGGTGGTCAGAATTACTTTTCTGGCTTAGTCTGGTTATTGTGCCATCATTTATAGAGAAGAAAGTCATCAGGTATACCGGACCAATACCTTAACACCATACAACCAGTGCAAAGTAATCACCTTCCTTTATGCTTAGCAAAAAGTGAATCTTGAGGCAACCAAGATGACAAAGTGAGTAAAGGGTCTGGCCACCAACGGCCTGAATTAGGTCCCCAGAAACCACACAGTGGAAAGAGAGACCAAGTACTTGAAAATGGTCCCCTGGCTCCCATGGGTGCACTGTAGTATGTTTAACACACACACGTGAATGAAAGTGTAATGGAGTGGTAAATACATAAATAAATGAAGTGAATCTTAACTGCCACCCACTAGATCTTGTACTGATGTGTCTTACAGACTTTCTAGAAATCTAATTCCAGGTCTCTGGTGAATTCTATAGTGAGATCATAATAATTTTACTTACTTTTTTGACAACTGTAATTTTCAACAGTTGCTACACTCAAATGTCAATTTAGACAAGTAAAAAAGTTAGTTTTTCTTTACATTATTATAAACATATCTTGTTTACAAATAATATTTGAAAGAATATCTGTTGACAAGCATATTTTCAATAGAAATGATTTTGCTTTATCAAAATTGTTTTGTTTGGTATAATGCTATGTATTTTTTCTAGTACTGAAAACTTAGAGAACTGGTATCAGCTATTATATCTTCTTATAAAGAACTCTGTGTACCCTTTCAACAATCACAAAATTACTTATTTCAGGTCAGCTTCATCAGTACAGCTTTTGTATTTGTTCTGGTATATATACATACATGTAATGTATATAGATATGCATATCTTCCTCTAATATATAAAACATATGTAATATGTTGTATATATTAGTACATTTATTAGATATAAATATATTATATAATATAGAGATATATATTAGATAATGTTATATATATAAATAATACAGATATATAAGAGCAAGTTATATATATCAGAGCAAATAAATATACATCTGATATATATCTATATACATGTGTGCATGTATAGATAAAGTCTTGTCTTTTTTTAAGATTTATTTATTTATCATAAATAAGTATACTGTAGTTGTCTTCAGACACTCCAGAAGAGGGCATCAGGTCTCATCACGATGGTTTTGAGCCACCATGTGGTTGCTGGGATTTGAACTCAGGACCTTCATAAGAGCAGTCACTGCACATCTCTCCAGCCATATAAAGTCTTTTCTTAACTTCTGCTACATTCCCTTCTCTAAACCAATCATTTTCTTTACTTAATTTTATAAAAAATATAAAAATAAAAATTTTCTATTCTCGTGCAATTAACCACTGGTTTTCCTTTATGTTCTTTTTATTTTGACCCTCATTTATGACATGTTTACATTTTATGCACAATTATATCCTGACTTCCAACATTCCTGTTTTTAAATCTACTTTTTTCTCTATCATAATTTTGAAAATTTAAATAATCCAAAATTCTATCCTTTTGAAGTCTCTATCAATTCTAAACCTTCACTTGAGTATCCTGTGAAATATTTTAACTTTATCGTTCTTTACTGTGTCTCAGACCCTCATTTTCTTTTTTTGAAATGCCTTATTTTCCGTGAGACTTAAATACACTTGAATAAAATTCATTTTCATGAATTTTCAGGAAGGAGGAATTAAGACACCTCTATTTTGGTGTTACAATGGCTCAGACCTATGGGTTCTGGGTTCCTCCTCTCATTAATCTCTTCTTTCTTCTTGCAGTGATCCTGATTATGTCTATCATACTAAATCAATTATCTCCTCCTCGTTTTCTCCTCAGAGAAGAGTTTACTTTAGAAGGGAACACTGCTCTGTTTGTTTTCTAAGACCACTTCATTCCTTCACTCTCATCTTACTGTTTGAGCTTTTTGCAGTCCTTACAGCGAGGAATGAAGGATAGAATCCAGGACACAGCATCCTTTGCTGCAATGAACTGCAGATATTAAAGAAAATGCCAGAAACATGGCTGCATGTTCTGTACTTCCCTCCCCTCATATGGGATACCACATAGGTCTTGAGGTTGACAGTGGCATTTTCTCAGCCTTTTATGAAGATTCATGAAGTTATCTTCTTGGTAAAGGCTATAAGTTTTTTATTGCACTATTATAGACAATGAAAAAATAAAAACAATATACAAAGAAGTACACTGTCATCATTTATAGGTTTTAAGGATACTCCTTTTACATTTGCATTCATATTTACTAATATTTGCTATTTTCTTATGCATTAAAACTTTCTTTTTCTTTGCTAAATTATTTGGTATCTCAAAAGTTTAGATTATTTAATATTAATTATCTACCATCTTTCAACTGTATTCATGGAGATTCAGGTAAAAGGACATGTGGTTCCTGAGCTCATGAAATCACAGATCACTGGAGATGAACAGGCAGCATTAAGAGCTGCTCCATGATGTGAAAGGAAAACTAATTGAACAGGAAAATTCTTGCATGAGAACTCTATATCAGAGCCTAAGATAAAATGTGACCTTTGAAGTCAACATATGCCATTACAAATGACAACTCTGCCATCTCTTAACATGCATATTTCTTTCTCTGAACTTCATTTTTCACACTTCAAGAAATACTATATCTTCTTTGAAAGTACAATTAAAATCCTAAATGACATATGCAGAATATACTCTTTCATGCCCAATAGATATTAAACAAATGTAGCTCTTGTCAACATTACTTTTCCTTCTGTTGTTATTTTTGTTTAGTAACACTACTATAAAAATGATATCCTCTAACAAGCCTTCTGAAAAATAATGAATATGAAAATGCAAATCTAAACTGATAACCTATTGCTTGAGAGAGTAGTCTCATAAAAATATCAGATTCTAGCACACTGAAAGTTAAGAGTCAGTTGCTTTCTTATAACAAATTGAGAAATTTGGCTTTGGAATATAGATCTAAACTAGTGTTCTAGCTTCAGTTAGACCACTGTCTCTTCCTACACAAGAAGGAACACTTCACCATCTTAAGTCACTGGAGAATAATTTTTTTCATATACATTTGTTTTTAAAACTATTTTAACTTCATAACAAAATTGAACTGAAGATGCTGAATACAATCTTTCTAATCCCAAGTTATGAATCATGTTCCCCATTGATCAACATCCTATACAAGAGTTGTATATATGTTAGAACTGATGAATGTTTATTGACATAACATTTTTACCTACTTCCTATAGCTCACACACTGTTCGTAACAGCTTTACTCACAATGATCAAAAGCTGCAAATAGTCAAGAAGTCTTTCAACAGATGAATGAATGAATAAGTCATCCATCTTGACAATCAAATATGGTTCAATCCTAGATAAATTCCTACCAAGCCATGAAAATAATGTTAGAAATATAAATGTGCATTGATAAGAATCTGCATTTGATAATATTGTATCTTATAGATGCCAATTTATTGTTGACTATTCAGACAATATCAAGAGCAGCCTTTGACAACAGTAGGCAGTAGGGACAGAAGCCCAAGGGACATTTAGAACAGATATTATAGTAATGGATATGTGTGTTCTTATGTTTTTTTCCAAACCCACAGAATGCACAATACAAATAATTACCTCTCAAATAATTATTATTCTCACATGTGTGTGTGTGTGTGTGTGTGTGTGTGGCCCAGGTGTTAACACTGTGTGTCTTCCTCAATCATGCTATATTCAAACTTTATCTAGAGCTTTGTCTTTTTGGCTAGTCAGCTACTCGAGATCTCCACCTCTCTTTGCTTTGTAAAGGGATTATGGGAAAGCCATCATGCCCAAGAACATTTTCACATGAACTTTAGTCTTCAAGTTAGCTGTAAGTGCTTTGCTCACTGAACCATCTCCAAAGTCACCTTAGTCCCCATGCATTTCAGTGACCCAGAATGTTTTTCAAATGCCATTAAAGCATGAGGCTTTATTTACATTTCCTATTTCTATTGCTACTTTTGATACATTAAACATGATTATTAAATTAAATTTCCTATTCTTTCTGGCTTGTAGCTTTGGGCAATAATATATACGACATTCTGATCTTTGTCAAAGTACTCATTCAATACCAGTAATGCAATTTATGTCACCTAAAGAGGACTCGAGTCTTTATCCAAAATATATTTTATACAAGACTCTCATCACTTAATCTACATGTCAGGTAGAGACAAACATTTTAGTGTATAAAATGACTTGTATCAAATAAATATTCAAAGATCACTTTTCCACAGATATGAGCTTGATATTTTATTTCATATTAAATTCACATTCTTTTCACCTAAAATGTGTGTTATTTTAATTTAGATATACAGAAAATTCAGTTAATTACATTTGAAGTTATTGTGCAGCAAATGATATATGTATCTCAAAAAACAAAATCAGACTATTTTCCCAATTCTGTTTGGTACTATAGACCATTAACTCACTCTGTCTCTCTGGCTCTGTGTCTCCCTCTCCCTCTCCCTCTCCCTCTCCCTCTCCCTCTCCCTCTCCCTCTCCCTCTCCCTCTCCCTCTCCCTCTCCCTCTCCCTCTCTCTCTCCCTCTCCCTCTCCCTCTCCCTCTCCCTCTCCCTCTCCCTCTCCTTCTCCCTCTCCCCTTCCCTCTCCCCCTCCCCCTCCCCCTCCCTCTCCCTCTCCCTCTCCCTCTCCCCTTCCCTCTCCTTCTCCCTCTCCCCTTCCCCCTCCCCCTCCCCTCCCTCTCCCTCTCCCTCTCCCTCTCCCTCTCCCTCTCCCCTTCCCTCTCCCCCTACCCCTACCCCTACCCCTACCCCTCCCTCTCCCTCTCCCTCTCCCTCTCCCTCTCCCTCTCCCTCTCCCTCTCCCTCTCCCTCTACACTTCTCAAAAAAATCAACAAAGTAACTAAGGCATAAGCTTTAGACATATGTGAGAACTCTGTGAAGCACACACCTGCTGCTAATCAATTTATAACTGAGTAAGGTACTTTTACCCCCATTATCAAATGTGGTCAACAACAAGTCAAAGAAACTTAAGGTCTTGTTATCAAGTGTGGAGGTTACTCTTTGATAATAAGAATTAATCCAATGCTTGGAATTCTAGGCAATCATACATTGTATTCAATTCCCAGCCCTTAGGCACTAGGGGAGAACACCTCAGTAAACTGCCCAATCAAAAAAAGACTATCAACTAGTTGACTAGGTGAAGATTCATCTCTTTCCATTTTTCTTTCCTTTTAAATGAAATATTGTTGAACTTTTCAAACAGAGCCGAAAAATTACTACTTGCAATCAAGTATACTCACTTATCTATGCCATAAACGAAGCTTACAGCAATATTCTCCAAGATGACCACAATTAGCAGAGGCAATGTAGCAGAATAATCATCAAACATTGTAACGAAGTAATTTCCAGAGCGCTGCACAAATATCAAGCCAATACAAAATGCTAGGAGGCAACAGATAACTAAAGAAAAGAAATTAAAATAAAAATTAGCCTCTGCTCAAAGCCCAGTCTATCATTATAAAATATTACAATCAAGTAACATTTTTCAATTATTATAATTTTTGTACACACTAGCTTCTCTGACTCTATGGGAAATTACATGTTGGGAGTTGGGTTACACATTGTTAACCTCTACTAAATTTAATAGTGCATAACTCATATCATTAATTCTATGAAATCCCACCTACCAAGTGAAAATAATAACTGAGGGGAATTGTATTAACATTTTTAAATAAATATTCATACCTTATGTTTATTATTAATAGAAAAGTGATCTTCCAGGCAGAATGTAGATATAGGTGCTTACTACATTTATTAAACTTCTGTAGTTTTCAAATTCCTAGGCAATTTTGAACTAATAATGAGTCTAGTGTGGATTGTAATGAGATTACCAAATGTACATAGTTTCATGTTTGATTGAAATATGATTATCAGTAAAGCAGAGCAGAGAGGAAATTTAGTTGGAAAAAGCATCACCATCAACCCATATTTACATATTTATCTTGCCTAAACAGCTTGAGTGTGCAAAGTAAAGTGATGGCTATAGGCCCAAATACTCTGATTATCCAAGCAACAACTAGGAAGAACTATTTAAAACTTGGTTCCTGCTTAACATCTAAAGAACAGATTCATAAATTTAAGGGCACTGATAATATAAAACCTTGCAAATACATTTGTAACCATGAGACTTTTCCACACAACTTAAAGCCACTATCTTAGGCTTCTTGGCACTTAAGATAAATAAACAGTGGCTATATCGCATGTCTCAATCCCCTTTTAATATAGATGAGTAAATTAAAAGAAACAATGTGTAGCTCTTTCTACTTCCTCTTTGTGGATCCAGATGTGAGTTCTTAGCTGCTGGTCCAACTGCCTACTTCCTCAGCATCTCTAACTCACTCAAGTGTCAAACCAAATAATTTTTTCCTTCTATAAGTTGCCATGGACATGGTGTTTTATCACAGCAATAGACAAGTAACCAATCTAGGACAGAAATACAAACTATGTTTTGAAAAATATAGACGTATAAATGTAACTGATATTAAGTACATCTTTTGTTCTTAAATAACTAATATGCTAAAATAATTATACCTACTATTATATTATTATAAATTATAATCTATTATCATATAGGTATTAATAACATCCAAGAGATAACACAGTCCAATTACAGTCTCTAACCTCTCACGCACATAAATGGGCTACATTGAAGTCAAAAGTAAAATCTCACCAGTGAGTATTTCCTTCCTCACTTTGAATGTATCCACAATAGGAGTGATGATCCCTTCAATGGTTCCAAACATGCTGCCGAGACCGAGATTTATCAGCATGAGGAAAAACATCACTGACCAGAAGGGAGATGCAGGGAAATGTGTCATGGCCTCCGTAAAGGCAATGAAAGCCAAGCCAGTGCCCTGTACAGCCTGTGGAACACAGAAGAGAGCAGCATTAACCACGAGCAAGATCAGGAGATACTTCTCATCAGTGAAGGTGGGGAAAACACTAGGGAATGGGCAGAGTTACTGCAAAGGCATATACTAACATATGCTTTATTTCTTAAATCAAGTTCTCATTCCCTGGACCCTGATGAATGATGACATTGAGTAACCAAAGAGTGAAATATAGTTCAGTGTTGCTGAACAAAATGTACAACTGTATAACATTACTCATTATTTCAAACATCCTGGAATAATATAGTGCGCTAATACGTATGTGGTATTTTTAATTTTGTTAGGGCTTATGAATATAAATATTGATTTGTTGTAATAAAAACAATATATATGTATGCATGCAAATATTTCTGAATCTGTGAAGTAGCTAATTAGAATAAGGAAAACAGATAATGTGGAGAGTAAAAATTTTATGTGAAGGAATGCAAAGAATAAGATTCCTGATTTATAGAATAAGAATTTTCAGCCATAAATAAATACATTTCAAAGAAACACAACAAGAAACACATTTTTGGTCCGTTTGTTTGCCTGTGCTTTGCTTGTCTGTTTGTTTGGTTTTGGATTCTAAAAGAAAGAGATGGAGCATAGGGTTGGGTGGGTAGGAAGTGGGTAGCAGCTGGAAGGGGCTCGAGGAGGGAAAGGTGTGATTAGAATGCACTGTATGCCCCACCTGGGGAATCATCCCAAATACAATCACCAAACTTTGACACTATTGTGGATGCTGAAAGGATGCTGAAAGGATGGTGAAAGGGGCCTTATATAGCTGTCTCCAGAGAGGCCATGCCAGAGCCTTACAAATATAGAGTCAAATGTTCATAGCAAACCATTGCACTGAGTGCAGGGTCCCCAATGGAGGAGTTAGAAAAAGGATGAAGGAGTTAAAGGGGTTTGCAACCCCATAGGAAGAACAACAATATCAACCAAGCAGCCCCCACATAGCTCCCAGGAACTAAACCACCATGCAAGGAGTACAGGAGTACACATGGCTCCAGCTGCATATGTAGCAGAGAACGGCCTTGTTAGGCATCAGTAGGTCCTATGAAAGATCGATAGATGCCCCAGTGTAGGTGAATCAAGGGCAGGGAGATGGAAGTGAGTGGGTGGGTGGGTGGAAGAAAACCCTCATAGATGCAGGAGGAAGAGGAGTGTAAGGGGATAACACATGAAATGTAAATAAATTAAAATAAATAAATTTTTGCCTTGTCTTGCTCTATTTTGTTTTATCCTGTTTGGTTGTAGACTTTTGGAGACCTGTTATTTTTTGAAGAGGAAACCTGAGGGGGAGTGAGTCTAGGGGAGAGCTGGCTAGAGAGAGGGTGGTGGGAGAGGTAGAGGGAGAGAAAGCTGCGGTCAAGATATATTGTATGAGTGATTATGTTTACAACAAAAAAATATTTTAAAATAAAAAACACATTTGTCAATATAATATTTATTTTATATGCATCTTATCTAAATCTAACATGACTATATTCTAATATTCAGAAAAAAATGGGGTTAATGTGGTAACTTTCATAATCACTGAACTGTTAGAGAAATGTTAGGAGAAACACACCAATTATGGGTATATAAAAAGACTTTCTAAATAGGACTCCATTTGCACGCCAAATGATGCCAACATCTGAAAACATAGATATCATGAAGTTAAATTTCTGTATAAGAAAATAAAGAATCAAGTGACTAGAAGGCTATAGATGAGAGACTCTGCTTGCTATGCAAAATAACTGATGGTTAATATCCATAATATACAAAGACCATTAACAACTAAATGTCAAGAGTGAAATAGCCCAAGAAATAAATGGGATAATTAAATAAACATTTCTCAAAAGATGAAGTACAAATAAACATGTTCAAAGAGCTCAGCTTCATTAGCCATCTAAGAAATGAAAATTAAATCTATATTGCGATTCCCTCTGACTCATGTCAGAATATCAGTCATTAAGAAATCAAAAGAAAAAGACTGGTGAGATTGTAGAGAAAAGAAATTAAATTCACCATCAGTAAGAATGAAACTAGTCTAATCTATATGGAAGCCATTAAGAATTTCCCCCCCAAATTGAAGCAGACATATAGCAAAGTCCAGATCTGCCACCTTGGTATTCACTCATAGAGCTCCAAGCATACTTGCACATTAGTTAGTTTCAGGAAGACTGATCTTGAATGTGTTCTATTCCTGAATCATATATATCTATATCTATATCTATATCTATATCTATATCTATATCTATATCTATATCTATATATCTATATCTATATCTATATCTATATCTATATCTATATCTACATCTATATCTATATATCTACACATATATATATATACATATATGTGAGTGTATGTGTATAGATATATATCTATATATGTGGGTATGTATATATGTACATCTATGCATCTTATTTAGTAGTTAACACTGCATATTTGTGAGTTTTACTTTGTTCTGTAGCGCACACACTCATATCACCATTATGCATATACATATATACACACATATACATATATAATATAAATAAATATACATATATGTATATAAATTCATGTATATGAAAGAATTAGCAACTTGGCCAGGGGAAAAAAGAGCAGGAAGACCTATTAGAGGAATAAAACTCTCCAACAAAAATGTTCTTATGTACTGTGTACAATTAATATCCATCCACAGAGGGAAAACAATTTTAATGAAAAAATGAGGCCATGGGTCAGTGAGGGAAATGTTTGCTACACGAGTATGAGGTTTCATACTGATCCCCAGCACCCTTGTAAGTCAGAGCTTCTGCCATGTGTCTATATAACTGCAGCACAGCGGGGAGCGTCCAGTGGCACACACAGACAAGGAAAGCAGATCCCTGTGGATCACAGTGTCAACTTCCAGGCCCATTGAGAGACGCAGTCTCGAGCCACAAAGAAGGAAAGTGATGAATGAACACATCTGACAGCTTGGGACCTCTCTACCCCACGAGAGATAGTGCCCTCACATGCTTACCCTACCCTATACTCACAGTGACGCATCTTATTAAAAATGTAAAACTCTAATCAGGTGACTGCTATTTCACAAATTCAACTGATGTCATTTCTTTTAATTATGAAAACCTAGACATTATATTTTCTTAGAATTCAAGGTTTTCAAAATTACTTACTCCTTTGAACACAGTATGGGATCTCTATGTTGTGTTCCAGTCATAATTAGCTGTCCTACTCAAAACAACTAATGGCAAATTTCTATCTTCCTATTTGGCAATGTAAGCAAATAGTAGCAGCCAGAAGAAGAACATTAATTGTTCCCCCCCCCGCAATTCCTTATTGACTAAAATACATTATACTCTAAGAAAAAGATCTAACCAGAATTTGTTTAACTGAACAGTCAAAATAACTAAAATTATCATTCATTTGACAAGAATTCAGGAATCAAAATTCAAATTCAGCGCTATTTTTTTATAGCAAAGTCTGTATCAGATTAGTTTTCATTCTGGAATGGATATTAACTTATTTATGCTAAGACTGCATAGTAGTGTGACTATATCAATGAGACTGATTTATAAAATAATGAAAATCTTTGTAAGTAAACATGCTCTTTGAGATGCAGAGTTATCTGAGAATTTAGAAACTTTATCTCTAGGCCTTTTGCAATCCCCTTTCCTGAAGAAGTCTTCAGATGAAGCATACTTTAACTAAACAATAATTTTTTGTCTGCTCAGACATGGCCTACTAACTTTATTTAGCTCATCCTCAATTTGACAGGCGTTGAGATGAAGAACAGCAAACTCCTCCTCCTTTACTTTTTGAATGATGTCATAAACTAAACGATAATCTTCTGCAGTGACAGCTGAAAGGTTGATGTGACGGGGAATGACATCCCAACTAATGTTTCCCATTTTCAAAAGTTTCAAGATCATCTCGGAATTTCTGAAAAGTACAACAGATGGAGAATGAGCACCCAGGTTCTTTGATCCATATTTTATAGAGAATTATGGCATTAAATGCTAGTGGAGATTAATTATCCATACTGTGAAATGCATTTTTCATTTACGATATTGGCTTTGAACCCCAGAACTGCAAACACCACCAGTGTTGCCAGGACTGAAGTGAAAAAGTTGATGAAAGACACAAGGACAGCGTCGAAGTGGCAGTTGTTGTCTCTTTTGTTATAACTCGAAAATGCGATGACTCCACCAAATCCCAAACCCAACGCAAAGAAGACCTGAGTCGCTGCCTCTCTCCAAACCTTGGGTTCCAGCATCATTTCAAGCTGTTTGTAATTGAAGAGAACAGAAATCAGTAATAAATTCCCAGTTCTAAGAAGTTTGCTTATATGGAATTATATCATTTTAATATAAATATATATTATATATATATACACCTAAATGTTAAATAAAATGGTGTGATAAGTAAGGATAAATAACTATGTTTTCTAGGAAAGCAGCTAAGAATGCAAAAGGAAATATCAAGCCCTGACATGGAGATATACTTACAAAAGAACTTGTCAATGTTTTCTAATAAATCATCACAGAAGAGTATGACAGCGAAATTGCTAGTCTTTGATAATTACCCATTATATATCTTTCTTTGTCTTTTCAAAAGCATAATAAACCAATTTCCAGCACAAGAGACATAGTTACTTCACATCACCATTCTCTCGAATTTTGAGTTTTCTAATGAAAATCTGATAATGGAGCTAAGCAGTATGTAACGGGTAGGATTCTGCTGCCTCTGTAACTGTCAGTTGGTGCTGCTCATTCATTTTAAAGAAAGTCATTTCTTTAAACAGATGCCCCAGGGCTCCCAGAGACTAAGCGATCAAACAAGGGGTACACATGGTTCCAGCCAAAAGTGTGGCAGAGGAATGCCTTATCAGACATCAGTGGGAGGAGAGGTCCTTGGTCCTGTGAAGGCTCAATAGAGGACCCAGCGTGGGGAAATCCAGGGTGGGGGAGGGTTGTGGGAGTGGGTTGGGTGGAGGAGCATATTCTTGGAGGCAAGGGGTGAGAGGACAAGTTGAGGGTTTTCAGGGAGGGGGGAAACCAGGAAGGGGTATAACATTTGAAATGTATGAAGAATATATTCAATTTAAAAAAAGAAATTAAAAATAATAGAAGAAAGTCCATTCCATCATTAGTTCTCTGAATATACCAACAAGTTCCATAAGGCCGTGCCTTACTTCTCTGAAAAAATCAACAATTCTTTCCAGAATGTTATAAAAGAGTTAAAAATTGGCATTATCTACAGCAGACAGGGATCTCCAGTAGATATTTGAATTCATTTGAATTTATTTCCAGTCATGAAACAATGCTTAATTGGTATTTATTTCTCTTTCTAACAATAAGGGTCAAATTGCTTATATTGAAGGTAATATCAAAGGGCAATGCTAAGAATAGGAAATCTACCAAGTTTCAGATCATGCTGCCACTAAGTAATTTAATGAAAGAGCAAGCCAAGTCAAATAGTAGTCCGCTGGATTCAGCTTTTTTCCATAAAAAGAATAAAAACAAAATCATTTCCATAGTGTCAGCCAAATTCTAATTGTCCAATATTGATAGTGTATGCAAATTGTAAGTGGCAAACACAAACACATTTCATTATTTTTTTCTTATCTAATATTCACAGAAGCCCATGTAGTAAAATCTAATGACTGAGGCTTTGTAAAGATAAGAAACCAGACAATAATACATAGTATGCTAGAGGCAAAAATAAATAGTAATATATGTGACCTTTAAAACTCCCAGTTTTCTTCAGATATTGGGATGTAGTGCTTCAGTTCAATTTAATCAGCATTAATTTTTTAATCATTTTAATACTTTATGAATTATTATCAATTATAATGGTTGTATTCATAATTTAAGTTAATTCATAACTAACTAAATTAGTTAATTCATAATTAACTAATACACACACACACACACACACACACACACACACACACACAGTTTGTGGAATATTTCTATGTTGCTATTCCCTATCACTGTGACTCTCAATTCCAAATGCATTGAACTGTCTGTCATGGAGTTGCCACTAGATGGCAGGAAAGAGACATTTCCAAAGATTTCATTTAGCCTGCATCCAAATTGAATGTCCAGTTGCTGTTTGTGTGCTTAGTCACTTTCTTCCCTCCATAAACCACGCAAATTAAAAATAACATATAACCAAGTGTATAATTCATGCTCACAATCCCAGAAACTAGGAGGCTGAAACAGGAGACCATAGATTTGAAACCAGTCTGAACTAAGTTCAGGACTATCAAGGATGACTGAAAACTAACAAAAAGTATGTTATAATTGTTATAATTTTTATAGCATCAGACGAGGCAAGTGGATCTCAACCTTCCTAGTGCTGCAACCGTTTAATACAGTCCCTCATGTTGTAGTGATCCCCTACCATACAATAATTTTGTTCTACTTCACAACTGAAATTTTGCTACTGCTATGAATCATAATGTAAATATTGTTGGAGATGAAAGTTTGTCAAAGGAGTTGCAACCCACAGGTTGAAAACCATTGTCCTAGAGTAAACTAACCATTTCATCAATGGTAACTGGAAAATGAACTGAAAAAGAGAAAGAATGGAATGAAGAAAGAAAGGAAGGAATTAAGGAAGGAGGAAGGGATTGGAAAGGGAAGGGAAGGGAAAGGAAGGGAAGGAAAGGGAAGGGAAGGGAAGGGAAGGGAAGGGAAGGAAAGGAAAGGAACTGGAATTTTAATGTGGATCCTTAACCCAAACTAAAAAATGTTGATTTATGATGAAATTTTAAACACTGAATCCATATAAAAATTTCTATCAGTTCTAAAGTACACACTAAAATAAAGCTGCAGAACTGTGTTACAACCAGTTGTGAGCTCAGAAAGTAGTTTTCAGAAGTTTACCCAGAAGAATGAGTTGCATTGAACTCAGGAAACATTTTCTTCAATGCTCTGAATATAAATAGTTTTGGTTATTAAGTATGTAAGGCTTGAAGCGGATTTTAATTTTAAGGTGGCTAAAGTTTATGAATATAAAGCAGTGTGCACTGGAAGTTCTCAAGGTCACCAAATATTAAAGAGCACTTTTGAACTACAGAAGAAAACCAGACGCCCACATCAGCATTTTTGCTCCTACAAAATGAATACAAACTCAGAACCAGACATGCAAAGAACACAGCTTCTTTTACCTCCTAACAAGGCAGCTGACAAAGAATTCCACAGAAGCTAATCCCTTCTGCTTCCCTGATTACAGGACCACCCCAGCATCACATTCATCCTTTATATAACCTCCAGTGTCCCAACTGTTCTAATTGCATCTTATGACTTCCTTACCAGAATCTCAACAAGTTAATGGAGAGCCGATACCTTCATTTGATGAATCACAAAAACACATATACTCCCAAACCTATTTCTGTTTTCTCTTCAGTTAAAAATAACAAGGCATGATTAAGTCTACAAGTTCTTTATGAGTAACCAGGGTCAAGATATACAGTAATAAGCTTAGATCTATTTCATAGCATAGTGGTATGAATTTCAAGCTCTCTATGAAGCTCACAAAAATTTTGCTGAAATATGTGTGTGTCTATAAAAATTCCCAAGCGTACTAACTAAGACACCAGAGTGGGTAAAACATTCCCCAGAAAACACTACTTCTCTATGAGACAATGTTCTAGGAAAAAGTCAGATCATTCCCCAGAGCCAGTGGATTTTAGATTATTGGTAACCTGCAGACACTCAGAAGATTAATATTTTCATTAGTTCTTCTAGCTGGAAGATACTATTGTTGATGTTTCAAATGATCAGTTTATTCTATTCAAATATCAGTAACTATCTATTCAATATCTATTCAATGGTCAGTAACTATTCAAATGATCAAGTGGGATATGAACCCCTCAACTAGAGGGTTATGGGTAAATGTAGATCAAAGTTTCCCAAATTTTTCAGTGTAAAAACCATAAGCTATTTTATAAGGAGAATGAAATTTCACATTTAAATAATGACAATCATACTCAGAAACCAGAATGGTAAGTTTTAAAAATTAGAAGTAGATCCAATTGGAAATACAGAAAGGCCACTTTTCTGGAGTGGTTAAAATACTATGTTTTAGAAATCTAATACACTGATGTTAAAACAATGCTATGGGGACATTTTTACAATAAATGTAATGAAAAGTGAGATACACATACCTTAGGGGTGAACATGTGTCGGATGCCATCAATTGAGCCATTTAAAAGGAGAGATCTTATCAGGAAGCACATGAGTACCACATAGGGAAACAGAGAACTAAAATACATGATCTGCAAACAAGGGGAAATGGCAACAGGTGAGACAGACTAGTGACATGCTTAGTAGTTAAAACCATCCTCCTGATAGCCACTGTCTGTTTAACACTATTGATAACAACTTCTAAAGCCACTTTTTAAAGAAGACTTCTGGACTCAGCCTTCTTTAAACCTCATTTGAGACATAAATAAAACTTGGTTTAAACTGACTCATATTGTCAACTATATTGATGGGTGCAGCATAATTCAATAAATGCATAAAATGTCCTAAACAATGTTAAGATAATTAACATTTCAAGACGAACCTTTAATTCTTCTCTTGTAATTATTTTAGGATGTACAGTAAAGTGTTCCAAACCATATCCACCACCGAGTGTGACGTGACAGAATACTAGATTGTATTCTTCCTTTTGGATGCCAACAGATTTTTATCCTTCTTTTCCCTCCTCCACCACTAGAATAAACACTATTCTGACCTCTACTTTTATGTAACAGACCTCTTTAGCATCCAGACTGAAAAGCACTTAGAATCTGTCTTACTCTTAGTAGTTTATTTCACCTAAATTATGCTCTACATATATTTCTGTAAATTATAGGACTTCACCCCACTTAGCAGATGAATAATATGTAGTCTCTCTCTCTCTCTCTCTCTCTCTCTCTCTCTCTCTCTCTCTCTCTCTCTCTGTGTGTGTGTGTGCAGAATTTTTTAAAATATATAAAATGTTTATCATTGCTGCTTCAAATAGCAGGATTGAATTCTGCTCAATGGCTGAATAGTATTTCGTTATGTGCCTGCACAGAGAAACACTGACTTACTTTTCCTTCAGTTAGTGCAGATGTAGGATGAATGGTGCTGCTTGTTTGTAATGCATATTTAAAAGCAATATTTAGGAAAGAAATGTCACGAATTTCCTAACAAGTTAATGCTTCACTCACAGTTTGAGTTATATTCCATGGAGAATCTGCAACGCTCCCATTGTAAATCCTTTATCTATTTGTTTCTGCAATGTTTGCCTCTGAGGAACTCAGGAAATTACTAACACCCAAAGGAAACACTTTACCAGGCATTAACTATCTTCTTGAAATAGCCACATGGGGGTCTAATATGTCTAAAACTTCCCCACTGGAAAAGCAAACATCTGAAATTTCCCTCCAAGCTGTGGCCCCTACATTTCAGAAAATAGCCATAGACATCCAGTTGCTGGAGTCAAAGATGTATAGATTTCCACGACAATCTGCGATGTGCTCATGGTTTCCAGATCAGCATCCCAGCTGTGTTGTTTTTCTGCTAAACCTAAGTGTTTCTAATAGCGTTGGACAAATTGCTAATTGCTCCATCATCCCTGCGAAGCTTTACCCTGATATGTTTTCTTGCTGCAGAGCCCAGGTCCTCAAGCTCTGGCCACCTGGTAGGCTCAGCACCATCAGCCACTGCCTGTAAGCAGACAGCCTGTTTGTCTCCTCCAGTCAGAACTATCTGCGCCCAGAAGTCATCCTGAGCACTTCTTTTTTCCAAACTAAATCCACCATCTGCTGTCACTTCTGCCAAATCAGAGGTGATATCACCTTGGAGATATTACCATTAGGTGCAGGTTTTTTCTGCGACGTTAATGTAGCCCTGCCAATGTTACCTTGATTGCATTTTCTTATGCTCTGCCCATCCAGCTGTTATATAAGCTCTGTGAGAATGGAGAACGTGCCTTTCCTGGTCACTACCAGATCTTGAACTCCTAAAATACTTGCAGTCACAGGATACACGATATGAATGTGTGTAACGTGGAAAGGAAGGGAAGCTGGGGGAATAAAGGAAAACTCTCAAAGCAGGGGAGGCCTTGAAGTAGGGACTGTGTGAATTAAGTAATTCTAAGGACCTTGCAACATAAAACAAGATGCTTGTGTGTACTTCCTCTGTAGTTTACCCTTTGAAAGTCAGACTTAAACATGGTGCAGATTTCAGGAACAAGTTAGGAGAAAGCCAATGTTTATGTATTTTCATTAGTAAAAACAGGCATCTTTCCAATAATCTTGGATTAATCTTAGCTTGTCTTCTGCTTTGATAATATGATTTCATTTCTTAGTTTCTCCTTGTTAGGGTGATTTCAGAACTGAGTTACTCTTCTGTTTCTCTCTGATGACTAGCATACTTTCAATCTGCAAGGCCCCTGGGTCTCATGTGATCATAGCTCTCCACAATGTTGAGGCTACCAGAAGCATGAAATCCCTGCACATTTTTAAAGCAAACTCAACTTGCTGCTTCCTAACTGCCTTGGAAAGACTTTCCTGATTCTCAATGTATTTCCTGTTCCTCTTTCCTCCAGACTCTTCTTGTCAGCTCCCCTCTGCATCCCAGAGATCCAACATCTGCAGCTCTTTTGTAGGAAGTTTTCTAGAAGTCTGATGTTAGTGTTTGCTGAATTGTTTAAAATCTTCAGATCTTTACAGTGCTCATTACATGACAGCCCATGGTTTAACCAGTTTCTGCAGACACATCAATGTCCATCAGCAACCAGGTCACAATTCTTGCTCTATCTTATCTCCCTCCTACTCCTCAGGCTATCAGAGTCACGGGGGAGCATTTAGCATCCTCTGGGACTGATGCGTGCTTGATTCTGTACCTACAGTGAACTGTTTCTGAAACTTCTGTTAACTTTCCCCCTGACAGTCTTAGCAATGCTCCCCAGTTACCGCTTTGTGAAACCTCCCAGATTCCAGAATCATTTCAATAACTGCCACAAGCATGTACCCTTTGTTGCCATTATTATATATAGTTCAGCAATTATCTGACAGGCTCCTTACACTATGACCTTTTTAGGGCAGAGACTGCTTAATTAATATCAGTATTCACTAGTGCACAGCTTACAGAAGATCAACAAAAATGCTGCACATTAAATAAGTACTGTACTCAAAAATACTACAGAAAAAATAAAAAAGAAACGTGTTATAGAACATTTAAGCTTTCTAAAAATGTGATATATTTATTGTATATTTTAAAATTCTATTCTTAATATCTGGTCCCAATTATTTCCATTTTTATTTGTTTAATATAAATTCATGTTCTTAATTACACTAATCTGAATTTGGTGTGTTCTTAAGGAAAAACTGAAGTATTTCAAGTTAAAATGTGAAAAATATCAAGATTTTAAACAGGTGAATAGTGTTAAGTATGACAAACCTTTGGCTGTGTTCATAGTTATCATAGTTAATTTAAAATTCTAAGAGTTAAAAGAATGTTGCTTAAATAAGCACTATGCAAAGTATCCACATTTTTCTAATACATAAATTTACATCTATGCAAAATAACTATATTTTACAGCAAAATCTTTTATGAAATTGCCAATAAACAGTCAATTAAATCTGCCTGTATATACCACAGACACATGTAGATGGTTATCTAAAATAGCATTATGTATATTGCTACCTAAATCTCATCCATTTATACATTGGTGTTTAAAATTATTTCTTCAAATATGTGGTTTATATCTGTCACTAGAATAGAAGCTTTTTCCAGGGTTTGTTTCTTGATGTATTTATAGGATTAAAACAGTTTCTGGCAAACAGCAACTATTCAATACTTTTATAAAATAAATAGATAAATAGGCAGTGTCCATAAGCCTTGTACAATTAAAATATGTATTTAGAATAGAGAAATGAAATGCATTCCTTTGCTAATTTTAAGCTTCTTAAGAGTTGTTAACCAAAACATTTTTCACAGAAATTACCCTAAATGAAAGCTTAGTTTATCAAGAAAAATATTATACAGGATACTTTCATTTTGTTATACTACTGAAATTAGAAAATATATTAAAATCAATTGATTTTCTATCTATATTAAAATATTTATTATAAAGACACATTAAAAATCTTACTTTTGAGGACTTGATTGCCTGGTTCTAGTTCTGTCATTTATTAGGTACTCAATTCTGGACAGCTAACTTATTCCTCCTGAATTTATTGACCTTGTTGTAAATTAGAGATAAACCATGGCAGCCATTTGACAGAATAAAGAAAGAAACATACTTAGTAGATTAATACATCAATAATAAAGAAATGCTAACAATGAATATCACCCTGGAGCTGAAGCAAATTGAAAGCCTTTTTTTTTTCATTCCTCTAATATGGAGGTAGAAATTCAATAAAATGTTGTAACAAGAGCACAGGGAACTTCTGAACATAGCCAATGCTACAATACTTTGGTAAAATAACTAGATAAATGGAATTGCTCATGAGCCTTTAATAGCCTAAGAAGAGCATATTCTTAGATCAGAGAAATGGGATATGCTCCTTTCTTTAACTTTAAGCCTCCTTAAAGGTGTCAACCACAATAATTTAGAGCTTTCGACTATGGAGGCAAGCAATCTCACTGACACCAAGCATCATGAAGCATAAAAGATTTTCTTTATTTGAGGATTTATCATCACTCTTATTCACCTTGCAACCTGATATGTGCTCATGGTCCTGTTCTTTGTGACTGTGGTTGTTGACTGTGATCACAGACCAACAATTTCTCTTCTCTCTAGTAATGGCAAGAAAAATAAAAGCTAACAGAAGTCGGTGGTGCAGTTGCATGTGGGACCGGTTTACCTTCCAGAGAGATTACTAGCCTCCTACTCTTGTCCCTCAGGCTTCAATTAGCAACCCTCCCTCCACGCCTTACATGTATTTGCATGTCTAAGAAACTATATAACAAATTCTCATCTTTTGGCAGGGACAATTTGCACAAGCCAGGCTCCAGCCCTTCGCTTTACCCAATGCTTGCAGAACTATTCCTCCAGGCTTTTGCTTGGTTGTTTAATGCACATACAGAGCTTTGTATTCATCCTTTGTGATGCCCCTCCTATTATTCCATATGAAAGAACTGTGTTGATTTAAACACTACTAGCTTTGGGCCCATCTGGCCCACCGTTTCTGGATAAGTATAAATGGTTCAGTGGAAGAGACCATGAATTTTACTAGAGCATCGTGTACAATACAACATGCCCTTGTTTGAAATTCTGCCTCAATGTCACTCTCTTCCTAAGGGTCTCTCACTGAAACAGTAAATCACATGTACTATGTAAGTTCTACCCCATTTTACTAATACATTACTTGATATTACTTGATATCAAAGACAAAACAAGAAAGTACCACCAATATTACTGAGAGTAAATTTCAAATAGTGTCATTATAAAAACTGTTAAATATTTAATATGACAGAGATGGCAATTAGTTTGAATTATCATACATTCTCCTCCACAATTATAGCATCAACTTTGCATTTCATACATGCATACAATCGTAAACGTATAAATATAGGATAGAAGAAACTAGTATATTTGTTAAAAGAAGAAATTATTCTTTAGGTTGCAATAAGACACAAACTCAGGAAACCTTAGTGAACATAATCATGACAGGTTTTCGATGTTTATGTCTGTCTGGAGGTGACTTTTCTTCCCATATAACATTACCTTGGCAATTATGGGCATGTGATTAGACATGGTTTAAGAGCTTATTCCTTTACTTATAATATAACTTCAGTGACTCCTACACAGTCAAGGTATACTCAATCAAAGCACTGTCTAAAATTACTAAGTTGGTAACACTTAACTAAAGATTTATAGGCACTTAGTTGGGTTACCCACTGCCATGCAAAATAATATAGCAGGCACAGGGGGGAGGGAGAGAGAGAGAGAGAGAGAGAGAGAGAGAGAGAGAGAGAGAGAGAGAGAGAGAGAGAGATTTCAACTGTGATTTATGGGCTAAAATGGCATCAATATTTCTTACTGAAATTAACAGAAGGCAAAGGTGAATTAGACCAACTTCTGTCCATCCTCATCCCCATTACTAAGCTATCATTTGGTAGAAATAAATATCATACTAAGAAGTGGCATAGAGTGTCCCATCCCACAGCTTCTTCAATTAAAGACAGGAGGCAGCAAGACAAGGTGACACATGGCTATTTTACTACTACATTGATGGTAGGAAGACCCCAGTTCAAGAAAATCTGTGCTCTATAAGAAGAATAAAAGAAAGAAAAAGAATAATACAAAAGAAGCAATCTTTCTCTTCTTTTCTCCTCTCTCTCTCTCTCTCTCTCTCTCTCTCTCTCTCTCTCTCTCCCCCCTTTCTTCTCCTTTCCATATTATGTGCCTATTCGAGGCTTCACACTGATTTCACAAGAACTTTAAGTATCCAATTTCTCCAGTCTCTTTCTAAAAATCTGTAAAGTGGCTCTGGAAGTAGTAACTACATCTTAAGGATTATGTAAAATAGAAACCATTACAGTTCCCAGAACAAAAAAACATGTACTAAGCATCAGTGAGTAATACTGGTTTTGCTCAAATCACCTGTGCTGATGTCAATTATTATTATTATTATTATTATTATTATTATTATTATTATCAGCATGTTTTATTATTACTATTCTTATCCTTGATAATAATAATCTGATTGTCATTCTTTTTGACTGCTGAATACCTATGATATCTAGTTAGACTGAAAAGATAAATGATTACAGCTACACTTTGAAAAAAAAGTATTACACACACACACACACACACACACACACACACACACACGCACACGCACACGCACATGCACATACACACATGCACACACTATCAGGGACCAGCAAGAAGACTCAACACTGAATTCTTGCTATGAAGCAGCTGAGACATGAAAAGGGCTTTAAAACAGTGGCAGTGATAAGAACAGGACTCCGAAGCTATTGAAAACAAATGCATCATTTTAAAATGAAAGCAGCAAACCATACAGACTTCACACTTCCACTGATGTCATTTTCAACCCCAGTGTTCTTCAATCTGTATTTGGGCTGGAAGGAATGCCCTTGTCATCTTTCATTTATTCTGTGTTGCTGGTCTGAATTACTCCAACTACTTGAGAACAAGAACTTTAAGAAACACCCAATCATTCATAATTTGAATATTCACTGTGCAATTACTTCTTAAAACAATACATGAAAGAAGGAAATGAAGGAACTACTTCACTCCAGCAGTTTCCATGACTGAGCTGGACTGTACTAAGAGAACTAAAGCAGCAAATAATGAATAAGTAGCAAAATAAACAGACTAAATGCCAGAATAAAAATTATTATAAATGATATTAAATGTTACTATAAAACACTTTAATTGTTACTTATGTATTTTTTTAGAGAGTTTTTTTTTTCAGAGACAGGGTTTCTCTGTATAGCCCTGGCTGTCCTGGAATTCACTCTGTAGACCAGGCTGGCCTCGAACTCAGAAATCCACCTGCCTCTGCCTCCCAAGTGCTGGGATTAAAAGCATGAGCCACCACCGCCCAGGGGAGACATTTTTTAAAGCACCACTTTTGGCCAATCCGTAGATGCCTAGACAAAGTAGTCAAACAATTTGTCATTTGAATTTGGGGGTATAGCTGAAAGGGATTGACAGTATCCATAAATGGCGCTTAGCAGAATCAGGAGGGATTCTAACATACTAACTTTTCCAGAGGACTGAATGCCTTTGATCATGGCCAGACAAACCATGACCCAGGCAACCAGCAGGCAGACAGTCATCTTCCAGTTCAAGCCTCCACTTTCAGAGATGGAACTGGTGATATCCAGTGCTTCCCGGTACCAGTAATAGGTGGTGGCGGAACTTTTTTCACATTCTGGTTCAATATCTGTAGAGGCAAAAAAATAAAGACAAAATGATATCATTGAAACTATAGTACAGTAATGAGTAATACTGGGTTGTGTTCAGCAAGCCCATTAGCCAGTTCCTTGTACTACAGCCAATTTAAGCTTGCAAATAAATGAGAGTCTGACCATGGTTATTTTATTTGGCTTTGACAATTAGTCGGGCGCGGGGGGGGGGGTTCACCCCTAATCTACTCTTCTTACTGCTGGCCTGGCTACCTGCCCAGCAGTGTACCCTAGTTACTTGCTGTTCCTCCTGACCATGTGCTCACGCTCCATCTCCCCACATGGTGGCTTCCTCCTCTCTCCTTTCACCTCTCCCCACCCCAACAAGGTCACTCCAAACCCAACCTCTACCGCCTCCAGCAATTGTCTATAGTCAATTCCATTTAACCAATAGTTTTAAATAGAGGAACAAAGTATACACAGCAAAAGCTTGTAAATGTGAGAAGCCACTTGTAGGCCCAGACCTTAGGGAACAGAATTAAGCAGCACATGTGATGCATAACAGCAGACCAACTCAACAGTTCTTAGCATTTCCCAGGGAAACACAAACCTCACAACAGCAGTCCTGAGTGCAGTGAGCAGCAAAAATTTGCAAACTTTGTAAAATCAGCAAATGGGTATCCTCTTTGATATGTATTAAGAATCCCTAAAATATACGTGAACTTCTTAGAGAAATAATTAAAACAAATAATTCATGTTTCCACTCCCAGAACCATAATAATCAGATACACTAACCCTACTCAGTCAAATGCAGGAGCTGCTGGGTTAAAAGGGATTTTGTTTAAAAACTAGAATAAAGTGATATGCGCTGTAGTGTAGAGTTCCAACAGCAGCCTTAGAACTGCTGAATGAAAATTAATGTAAACTGTAATGCTAGCAAAGCAATACTTGTATACATTGCAAGTTCAAATGGTAATATTTTCTATATACTAGATAGAATGTTTCACTGGTTACATTTTCGTTTCTTCAGTATGGCTAACAGTATGGCTAATTTTAAGTTCAAGAGGGAGGTGCATTCTATAGAAAATGGTTCTCCACTTTCTAAGGTTTAAAAAATGGAAACTATAAACAGTAGAGCTAACTGCATAAAAACAATAAATTCAGTTCAATCAGTGTTTTGTTTCCCGTTTGTAGATTTTAATGAATATGAGGCTTACCCGGGATATTCAGGGTTTACAACAAATAGCTTGCAAAACTGTTTAATCTAAAACCTCAAAGCCTTAAGTGCATTAAATTAATCTGAAAAGAGTCAGTAAAATTAAATGATATATACTTTATCTCTCTGAAGTGGTCATTCCAAATACAGAAGAAAGCCTATTTTGATGTTCCTTTCAAGGGTTTTGTTCCATTCACCATGGACTTTAAAAAGCAGAAAAGAAAGTTTTTTGCCTCTACTAATCTTTAAAACATTAAATATAAGGAGACAATATAAAATATGTCTTACAAGTATGAGATGAGTTTTTCACCAGGGGGCATTGATCCCAAGGAAGAGGTTGCTGGAAAGACTGAGAAAAGTAAAACAATGTCCAGCCAATGATGACATTGTAGTAGAGAGCTACAAAATAGCACACCTGCAAAAGAAAAGGACGTGATTACACCATGCACTCTGTCACTCCCCTTAAAGCCTCAGGTGGAATTCACTCCACCTAGCAATTTTTAAGTCTTCATCTTATTTTTTGTTTGTTTGTTTATTTGTTTGTCACTGAAAGGCGTGGTCTTTTCTTTAAAGCAATATTTTTGAGTTGAACTTTTAAAATGCGTTATGAAATCCACATGTTATCTGTAGTCATAGATGGTTTTGCATAGTAAGCGCTCTATATCCCAGTAGCTTCTAGAACATGATTGCACAGACAATGACTTGGAGTTTACAGAGATGAAGATTACATCAATGCGAACCAGCCCAGATAAGAGCAGACATAAACTTACTACACAGCTTGCGAATCCAATCCCACCCAGTTTAGGGCTTATGTAATTCCAAACCCCGATGCTGCCCCTCCGAATTCTTTGACCCACAGAAAGTTCCAGGAAGAAGAGCGGAATTCCTATCACCAGAAGTAGGATTAAATATGGCAAAAGATATGCACCTAGAGAAACAGGAACAAACAGAATGGATCATATTTTCAATAGTCATAGTAGAGTATACATTGACTGGAATAATTTCATGAAAGACAATATTTGAAGGGTTTTTTTTATGATACATAACTGACCTTTAAACTTTCAAAACTGAATCCTGCACTGGACTGCTCTAGGAAGTCCCTCAGAGCAGTTAGGTGACTCCACAGGTCAGCCCATGCTGCATGGATCTTATGACCTGAGTTCAAGTCCTTGAACCCACAGTGGAAGGAGAAAACTGACTCCTGGAATCTCCTCTGAACATGCATATTCCCCCCAATGCACACATATCCCACATACAAACACATGCATACACAATAATAGCCAAGTTTAAATTTTTAAATTGTAGTTCCTGGTAGAATAATTCTTATTAAAAGGCAATTATAAATAGCCTGGCTGTATTTTTTTAAACAATTATTTATTTGTTTTATGTATGTGTGTATATTGTAGCTGTCTTCAGACACACCAGAAGAGGGCATCGGATCCCATTACAGATGGTTGTGAGCCACCATGTGGTTGCTGGGAATTGAACTCTGGAAGAGCAGTCAGTGCTCTTAACTGCTGAGCCATTTCTCCAGCCCCCATAACCCAACTATTATTTTGTTGAAAAGTTAATTAGCTTCATTGTAAAATAAAAGATCAGGTCTTTAAAGTAGCTTTCCTTGTCAATAGGCTTCACAAACTCAAATCCATCTTAACATGGTGTTTACAATGTTATTTACTAAATACTAACCTAAACTCTTTTAAGTCCTGCATTCCAAAAGCATAGATTGAGACCAATGGCATTCAATAGGATTAAATATTTTTGAATTCTAAATAAAGTAATACCAAAGAAGAGCAAATACCTAGTCTGAAAGATAGAAAAATTAAAACAAATAATTTCTAAAAACACAATATGAATTGTTTTCATATATACCACACATAAAAAGTGCACTTCAGGAACCATATTCTTTTTGTTTCCAAATTTGAGAGAAAGCATGCTCAGAGGGTTTAGGAAGTAAAACTAGCATGCACTGTATCTCTCATTAAAAGTATGTGTTGCTATATTTGTAGCAAAACACCCACAGTTGAGGAAATAACTGTTTTTTAATCTAAATAAATTGAATAGCTTGACAATTTCTTATATTTAATTGGTGAGAAAAAGCTATGTACATACGTTTGTATATGAAAATATCACAAATTAGTGTGAAATGACCTACACACTGGGAATCATATATTCAGATTTCTAGGCTGACAGCCTACCTTTGGGTTCATTGACAAATACACCTTGTGAGAAAGGAATAAGTCAGACAGAGACAAAATGGGACACTGAAGGTGCTCTTTTACTTTCCCTAGGTGCCCAGAAACATGCACTTGAATAAACACCCTGCTGACTGCACAGCACACACATAAACACACACATGCACAAATACACACACATATGTATATATACACACACACAAATATACACACATGTACATCACATACATACACAATACATACACATGTACATCACACAGGTGCACAAATACACACACATGTATATACACACACAAATACACACACATGTACATACACACATGCACAAATATACACACATGAACACACACACAAATATAGTGTGCTACAATTGCCAATCCCATTTTATATGCATAGGAACTGAGCCTGAAGAAATAAGCAAGATACAGAAAAGTTCACACAGCTTGAAACATGGAAAAGAGTCAGGTCTATCTGTTGCAGTGACTGCAAAATAAGAGGAATCCTCTGTATCCTAAGACTTATTAAGCTTAGCCCTGTGAATTAAATGTAGCATCTACATAAATCAACATATATATTAGACCTCTTTCTTATTTTTTCTCTTATTCGGAAAATGCTTCAAATGATTTATGAATGAGGCTTTTCAGTTTTGTGCTTTTTAAAGAAACTCACCAACTTTCTAGAAAACTATGTTACACACTCTTTGTCCCTTTTCAATCCAGCATATGTCTCATGAGACATGCAATATTGTTCTCCATTTTCATTTCTAGGCAAGAAATCAATAGTAGAAAAAATATCTTGACTCTTATTTTTATCAAGAGAATAGAGTGATTTGTCTTGCTAATAACTAATAACTATATGTCAACTACGTAATCGCTCTCCATCAAGGTGGATGTCATGCTAAGAGGAATGAAACCTGATCCTAAGCCGAGGCTGCCTTCATTAGCTGAATGTCCAGTAAGATGTAGAAAGTGAAATGTCTCAAAAATCAGAATTTACTTCTGCCAGTTTTAGCAAATGAAATGAACATTAAGTAACTAAAACACAAGCAAACAAATAGACAAAAAATACCCAAGGAAGCAAACAAATATTTTTTTGTTACAAAAAAAAAAAAGTCCTACACAGATGCTAATCTTTGACACCATAAATAATTCCCATGTGATATTATCAGTTTGGTGGGAATTAATGTTTTCTGAGCAATGAGTGGTATGTGACACGCTTCATGTAAAATTAAATTCTTGGCTCTCGGGCAGGTAGATCTGTTAAATGGGATGCTTTCCCAAGCCTCTTACTGTGTTCCGCATGGAATTATCCTACTGTCTCAAACACACTTTAATCGCCAACCCAACTATCACAGACCCAATAAAATATCAAAATAATCCTTCTAAGATTGAATGATGAAATATGTACCTTATGGAATATGCATTTTGTGTTTGTTCGTGTGTTGGCATGCCCACAGCATGCAGAGGTGGAGGTCAATTTCGAGCATTTTTGCCTATCAAAATGCAGCTTTGTTTTGTTTTGTTTTGTTTTGTTTTGTTTTTTTAAATAAAGTCCATCACTGAGACTGGCACTTACTGTTTTGGTTTGACTGGCTAGCTGGCAAGTCCCAAGGATTCACAGGACTGCCTGCCATGAACATTAGAGCTGCAGATGCATGTCACCAGGCGTGACCTTCGTGTGGGTGCTGCTCTTCAAGCTTGCACACCATGCACTTTTTCTACTGAGCCATCTTCATCAAACAGAATATATATTTTTATCCACATATTACTTTATGCATATAAATTTCATATGCATACGTTATAAAATCTTAAAACTATTTGCCTTTCTTCATTCCCCCCCACCCTTTTGCTGAGAATTGAAGCTATTATTTCATGTGTGGTAGAAAAGCATTTCACTCTCGACAACATGTAGAGTTTCCTCATGGATTTTGTTTGGTTGCTTGGTTGGTTTTGGTTTTTGGTTTTTGGTTTCATTTGGGGGTTGTTGTACTACAGAGTTATTAGGATTTCTTCCTTTGTGTTGACATATTTTCCCCCAGTGGATTTTTTTGGACAGCATTTTTTCTTTTAAAAATGTTGATAATTATGTGTGTCCATATTTGCATAATAAAGTGTTGATAATGATGGAACTAGTTTTTGTTTGAAATTAAGAATGTTCTCTTTTTTAAAGTATCTGTTGAAGCTGGGTTACAGAACTAGAATTAATGTGTAAAATCTCTAAGGACAAAGAATAATTGGCACTATGGTAATTATCTGGCTAAACTTCTCATGAGTTCTAAAAGTATGAGCCCTAATTTAAAGACCACAATCATTCTAAATTACATGAGGTTTTTTTGTTTTTGTTTTTGTTTTGTTTTTTTTGCTTTTGGTAAAGAATGAGACAACTTAAAATTCAGTTGTTTCAAGTCATGGAGAGAACACCCATGTTCCATCCATGTTGATGGTTTTAGATTCTTATTGAAAGCAAAAATCTGGCATGCATAAATAACATAACAACAAATGTTTAAAAAAAATCCTGTCAGTACTTCAGCAATGTTTACAGTATCCAGGGAATAAGTTGGAGAATGTGTTACCTTAAGCAATCCCTGAGTATTTGTAGGATGCCAATCTGTTCCTATGGAAACTTCATCTGAACACAGAGCTGGACTGACTTCCCACAAATGCATCTCCCTAGCTTTGTAATGGAATTCCTAATTTCAGAAATAATGAGATTGCTGTTTACTGGTGTAGCAATTCATCATTAAAGCAAAAGAATGCTACTTACCACCACCATTCTTTTGGCAGAGATATGGGAACCGCCACACATTCCCCAGACCTACAGAAAATCCAACTTGGGCCAGAATGTATTGCAGCTTACTGTTCCAAGCTGGCCTTTCATCATCAGCTTCAGATCCATCTTCAGCATCTGTATCTTTCTCTTCTTGAACATCAACAATTAGTTCGCTCTTCTTAGAAACATCTTCCACTGAGTCTTCATTGGACAGGAGGTCTTTGACAGATTCAATGACATCATCATCCAAATCTCTCTTTACCACTTTGCTATTCTTAGGCATTGGAAATTACTCTTCTTAAAGATGCCCTTGAGGCAAATATATATTTTAAATGCTATTTAACACAAAGTAAATCTGAGAAGAATATCATATAAGTCCTTGATTCAAGTTGAGAAATTCCTGTGGATCCTGGACCTTATCCCAATACTCCGTATAAACCTACAAAATAAAAAATTGAAATGTGATATTTAATAATGAGAAATATAAACAATTCAAGATCCTTTCTTGTTCATTTTGTGATAGAGTCTCTTTCTAAGACTATAAAACATGATTGATCTTGGTCATTCAGAGTTTAATAGTTTTAAAAGTGTATTAATTAGTATGTGTATGAGTTTTACACATATTTTCTTTTAGTTAAATTCTTCTTTGAAAAATATACTTTAATTCAAGAAGATCTTTTCTTATACATATATTATTATTTTCTTATTACAAATTATATATATATGCACACACATATATAAGCACGCATATGTGTGTGTGTGTGTGTGTGTGTATATATATATATATATATATATATACTTCAAATCTACCTTGTAAATCTGTCTTCAGTCTTCTCCTCCAATGATTTATTACTTACAATGTGTCCATTAATGTGCTCATTATTAACTATGAAGCTTTCCTATAGATTATAATAAAGAAACATGCAGTGCCTACCTTTAAGGGATATTGAATAAAGAAAAAACTGTATCTTAAGTAAATAAATAACAGTATTTAGATATGATTTTACCTACTTTGTACAGACAATTAACAAAAACCAATTATCTGCCTTACTCATTAATGCTCTAGACTGGTGTGGGTTAGCTCTTCTGTCTTCTAATTTATTCAGTTATTTTATCATTTACATTTTTTGAAGCAGTAAATGACAAAAGTATGAACCTTGCCTGTTCATCTTTGAAGAAAACTGCTCATGTAATGTCATCCTTAAAGAGGTCAACACTGTTTACAGATATGCACTTTTCTTCTGATTTTTCATGTAAAAGGGATAGGAACTGTTACATATAAATTTAAATAAGAATGCTGTAAAACTGCTTGGTGTATGAAGTGGTGAAGGGTAGGTGATCTGACATGAATGTCATAACTTTCTGCCTCTGTTTATAGATGTTTGGTATGCCCTTACCCCATTTCTTTTTTTTTTTATGTTGGTTTGTTTTTTTTGTTTTGTTTTGTTTTTTGAGACAGGGTTTCTCTGTGTAGCCCTGGCTGTCCTGGAACTCACTCTGTAGACCAGGCTGGCCTCGAACTCAGAAATCCACCTGCCTCTGCCTCCCAAGTGCTGGGATTAAAGGCGTGCACCACCACTGCCCGACCCTTACTCCATTTCAGCACAGTAATATCTGTTTCATCCAATGTCCCAAATCATTTCAATTGTAAGTATTGTCTAATACTTACTAGCTAACAGAATAACAGAAGACTTGCTATTATGACTTACAAAACATAAACTTTGCAAAGACCTCTTTTCCCAAAATATGCTTTCTAACCTCTCTTCTAAAACATAAACTTCAGTCTCAGAAGTAAATGTCCCAAGTCAATTCTACTTACATTTTATTGTACAATAATGTTTCCTTTATTAAAAATATATGCTAATGTAGAATCCCTCCCTTATGGTCACAGATAAATCATTATGATGAATGAAATAGTATTTTATAGATACGAGACAATTGGATAGAACTTGAAGAAGATGCAGAAGCACAAAGAGAAATATAGTATGGAAGTACAGATGAGAGAAGCGAGTGCCATGTAACAAAGCAATCACATTCACACAAACACAAATTACTTTGTCATCAATGTTATGAATGCTATTGGCAAATATTACTGTCTGTCAGACAAGGACTCCTGTGTAGCAGCAGATGAGGAAACTGGTCTACAGGATCATGAGATCTGGCCAAACAAAAGAGAAAACCCCCATAATAAAAAGTCATATAGAAGCCAGAACTTTAATAAGAAATATGATTTATAATTTGTAAAATTACATATGGGTTAAAATTTAAAATAAGGTATCAAAAATGGGAAATAAAATGAGAAGAATAAGGTAGAAATAAATGTGTAAAAATGCTGTTGTTACTTCATTCAAGGGACAGGACTGTTTACACAGGGCACTTGTAATCTGAAAGAAAATACTGTAGTCAACTTCTTCCTCTCTTAATGGTCTCATATGAGCTTTCTTTTTAGTATAAAGGAATCTTATAAAAATTGATTTGCCCATGGGAAGAGACATATTAGTGTCAAACAATTAAATCTACTTTATAAAGATAGGCCTTTGGAGGTAAGAAAATAATCGTGGGAAATGGAGGGTGGGATCTGGGAGGGAGAGAGGAGGAAGAAGGGAAAAGGCATACAGAATCAGGTATTGGCGGACAGGACAGGTGAGAACCTAGAGAGCCAGTAGAGTGAATGGAAATACGCAGCCTTGCGGTGGGGCAGAGACCCTCTAGAAAGTCCCAGAGATCCAGGAGGATGTGAAGGAGAGGAAGACCCCATAGAAAGACCAGCGTTCTCAACTTACTCAGACTCCAGGGAGCTCCCACACATTGAGACAGTAACCAGGAAGCATACACAGGCTGGTCTCACACACACACACACACACAACCCCCTTCTACACATATAGGACTGCATGGTTTGTCCTCAGTTGGAGAAGATGCACCTAATCCTGGAGCAATCTGAGGCTCCTGGGACAGGAGAAGCCTGGTTGGTGGGGAAACACCCTCTCAGAGGCAAGAAGGAGGAGTGGGATGAGGAACTGTGGGAGAGGGGACCAAGAGATGGCAGAACAACATCTGGAATATAAATAAAATAATTTTTAATTAAAAAAACAGGCCTTCAGAAATTGGATCTTCTCTTCTTGATCTTGTGGAAATACCACCATGATAAAATGCAACAGATGACCATTTTTACAAGTATGACTATGGTCAATTAACCTGACCTGGAGAGATGGCTGAGCCATTAAAGGCTAGGCTCGCAACCAAAAATAACTGTATTAGCCTGTAATTAACATGCTGCATGTCCAGGATAAAAGCTCCATATTTCAATTGTTTTGGTTTTTGTTTGTTTGGGGTTTTTTTTTTTTTTTGGATTTTTTTTCTAAATATGATATTCTATTTCCACATACTGGATCACTTCCAAACCTACTGATTTCAAACACAGCAAGAGCTTTAACTGTGGTGATTCATTGGTCCACTGATGTGAGCTAGATTTCCATAGGCACTCATTGCACCAGTTATGACTTTCCATATTACTGCACAATGACCTCCAATGGTGGCCTGAGAGTCTCTACTTCAACCAGTCAGGTGACAAACTAGCATTTGTGCTAGATGTAGCCTTTCCAAAATGTTAGCCCCCACTGTCTAAATTGTAAACACAGACTACCTACTCTACCCTACAGAAGACTAAACCAAAAACAAAACATACCTGTAAGCCTCTGGGGCATATTTGAAAAAATTTGGCCATTTCACCAGGTTCACAAGGAAATTCACATGGATTTGAATAAGATAGATATCTAGTCCTATGGGATAGAATAGAGGACCCAAATACACACACACACACACACACACACACACACACACACGCCATGGCCACATTATTTTTGAGGAAAGAAGAAAAAAGCCTGTTCAATGCAGTGCTAACAAGATTGGATATCTGCCTGTAGTAGAATAAATTTAAATATCTCTCACATGCTATAAAATCAATCTTAGTGATGAAAGACCTTTTTCTAAAATCTGAAACACTGAAGCTTCTAGAAGAAAACAGGGAATGGTCTGCAAGTTACAGGCAAGAACTTCCTTAACATAACCTCAGTAGCACAGGAAACAACAATTAATACAGTTGAACCATGGCTGCCTTTGAAAAGAATGCTCCATGCTTGTCCTATTTGGTTATCTTCCTTATTTGTCATGTGAATAATGGGACACCACATTATCAAAAAGTGGTTGACTATGTAAGTTCCAGCAAAGGTGTCCTGGGCAGAACACAAGTGCTTCTGTAGTCATGGATCCTGCTTTCTGACTCTCAGAGGCTCTTTCATTCTTTGCCCTTTCCACCTCATTGCCAAGCACCCCATGTGTCTACGAGGCCTGACATTGCGTCGGTATCTTTCTCTCGTTGTTCCCTTGTTTCATTGCCAGCATCCCTTCCCACCACCTGCAAACACGAACTCTAAATGACAAAGCACTTTTAAAGATCAAATTATTTTATCTTTCTCTTAAATCTGTGTATAAGACCCACTTGTAAGGCGTATCAAGAGCTCCATGGTTTAAATTTATATTTAAATTTTCTCATCACTACATTTTTGAATTGAATTAATATTGCTCATACAGAATTTGTCAGTATAAAGTTACTTTCAAACACTTAAATTTTGACCTAAAACATCTTTAAATATTTACAACACAACTACATTAAATTGTGTTGGTGTTACAGAATGTTTTAGCTCTTTTGGGTCTTTGTCTTCACATGTATGTATTGAAATCAGCTTGTCAAGGTCTACCAAATAACAAAAGGAACCTATGAGAGAGGCCAGCTAGTGAATGCACTCTCCACTAAGCCTCATTAGCTGATTAGCTGAGTTTGTTATAAAAGACCCACATTCAAGAAGAAGAGAACCAGCTCATGCTAGCTGTCCTCTCACCTATCCATGTAAGTGGTGTTGTGTACACACACATACACAGATTGAAAGAGAGAAAGAAACAGAGAGACAGAAAGAAACAGAGTGAGAACTTAAAAATAACTTTTAAACATAAACATTAAGTAAAACCAAATTTTCTGCTATTTATACAGTATGACATCAATTACATAAATTCATTTGGTAACGATGGCAACTGAAAGCTTGGATTTTCCAGTTCATCAGCTTGACCTATCATTACATTTACAAGACTATTCATCATTTTCCCTAGACAATGTTTTATAATACACTTTGATAAATGTACCCTAGTTACTTTCCATTTTTAATGCATTGTATTTCATATAGGATACCACTAGAGCAAGTCTGTGAAAATTAGTTTTAAGACTTGAATCTAGTATTTTTTTAATGTATTTTAATTGAAAGTGAATTGCAACAATTTTATTTCTCTGTTTCTTTTCTCCAGTCTCTCTCATGCCTGTCCTGTCTCAAGATAGGATAGCTTCTTTTTGTCTGATTAATATTTGTGAGTGTTTGGGGACAGAGGGGTTGCATGAGCTCATGCAAATATAAATACAGTCTTCTGAATTCTTTTTTCTCTTTGTTGTGAATCTGACTTCAAGGCTGAACTCTGTATTTGATAATCATTAAAGGGGTTCATTCCTGGAAGAGATTGGCTTCTCCTCCTAGCAGTCATTACCTGTAGTTCCTTGTCTTAGAGGTGGAACCCCACAAAATCTACTCACTTCTATGTCATCATGTCCATGGATATTGTCTTTGTTCCAGTCTTGTTTATGTAGCTATTTCTAGGAAAGATTGTTTTAGATGAGACTGCTCAGTACTCTGGCTCTTTTAATATCTCTGCCTCCTTTTCTGTGGTTTCCCCTGAAACATAGATACAGGAACCAAGATCTAGAACTATCTCTTGTGACAGAGTTCTTGTTTCCAGGCACAAGAAACCTCCTATCAAATGGTTAATCAGGATTGTCCAAGTTACTCTCAAAACAATATAGACATCTATGTCACCATTGGTTTCCTCTTAGAAATTGAGCGTTAGCATCCACTGTGAAGATACCACTCCAGTAGGACACGGGATGCAGATGACTTGAGCTCTACCTCACTTGAAACCCTTTCACTTGGAATCTAGTTCCCACAGTTCCAGAAATGCTATGCTTCCCTGGCTTAAGGGAAGGTGATTGACAGTCCTACCCAGGTGTGGTACCTAGGAACCGCAACAAAGAAGCAAGTGTGACACTCACAAGTTTGCATAACTAAATGCAGTCTAGTTGGACTTAAGGCTTCTCAACAGGAGGGAGAAGGATGCCCAGTACTAGCCAGCTTTCTGGAGCTAGTGAGGTCATCAACTGTAGAGAAGAATCTAGTATAGGCCACTTTACTAGAACAGAATAATTCCTTACTTCATTCTAGATTGTATCCTTACACCCACAGATAAGTGTGGGTACCACATCTACCAAAGAAGATTCTCCTCATAATAAACTATGATAAGTACAGAAACACATACAAGTGAATGTTTTACTATAGATATTTTCAAGAATGTGAGTCTGTATTGTTTGTCTTATATTTTGCTTTTATAGTTTTAATGTTTTTCCTTTTTTGTCATGATTTCCTCTTATTTTCTGAAAGAAAATGTGTAGAATCAGTTTTGTTTCTTTTTAAGTATTTGGCAGCATTCACCTATAAAGCAATCTGCAAGTGAGTTTCTTTTTAGAAAATATATATTAATTTATAAATTCAATTCATCTCTCTGATACACAGCTACTTAAATTACTTTTATGTTACCTTTGTTTTAGGAAGACATCTTTTGAAAGGATATTTGTCCCTTTCACCAATTTTACTGGTTTAAAGTAATTGCTGATATCCCATAAGCTTTTTAAAAAGCAATTGCCCTTTTCTTTAGTTTTTTTTTCATGAATTTGATATTAGGTCTTCTCTATGCTTTTCTTCTTCCTCCTCCTTCTCCTCTTTCACAGGCCACACAAATATTTTCTTTTCTTTTCTTTTCTTTTTTAAAAAACTTTTTATTGATTCTTTGTGAGTTTCACATCATGTAGCACAGTTCTGTTCATCTCTTCATCTTCTCATATTCATCCTTTTCTCTTGCAACATTGACCCAAAATGCAGCACACACACACACACACACACACACACACACACACACACACTGAGAGAGAGAGAGAGAGAGAGAGAGAGAGAGAGAGAGAGAGAGAGAGAAATCAAAAGCATAGAAAGACATCTCATACTGTAAATTGTAGTATGTCACAGTGTGTCTCACAGTATATCCCTCTGTCCACACATTGTCTCTTGCAAACATTCGTTGCAATGAGCCATTGGTCTGGTTAGTGGTTGCTGGCTTTTGTGAAGCTATCAATATTGGATCCTCACCGGGCCTCCTCCAAGTTATTCTGTTGTTGCCCTGTGTCATGGAGGTCCTGTAGCTTTGAGTGAATAGAACTGGCCCTTTCACATATTCCAATCATCTACAGATGATATAGAGTTTGGCATGAGCCAACACAGAGCCCTGGATCTGGGTCTGGATAGTAGCTAAGCTAGTCAGCATGCCAGGTTTCCCTTATCTGTACCTCCAAGGTGAGCTCTCTAACACAGCTCACTACTCTGGCTAGGCTAGCCAATGCAGTCATCAACAACAGGCAGGGTCAGTTCTCATGCTCCCATGCCTCCAGAGCCACTGCTACTGTGCTGCCCAGGCAAGGTGCAGATACATTCTAAGCTGCTTCCTTATAACCATAGAAAAGTTTGGGTACCACACCTCATCAAAACAGCATCCTTGACATAAAACAGTTTTGACCACAAAGCTAGTTATAAAGCTAGGATGAACAAAGGACTGCTAGCTTCTCTTTCCCTGACTGATATAAAAAAAAAAAAAACAACACCACTAACAAGGAGTCTTTTTGCCCATTGCCAGGGCAGGTCACACTACTATTTTCATTTTGGATTTATGTCAATCTAAATTTCATCATGTTTTCCCCCATATTTTAAGAGCTTTCAGCTCCAAACTATTACAACCTCTCTAATATATATATTTTTCTTTCTCTCTCTCCTTTTCTTTCCTTTTTTCATGTATAGCTCTGCATGCCTTGTAGCTCGCTTTTTAAACCAGGCTCTTCTCAAACTCTGAAAATGTGTTTTAATTAACATGTGTAATGAAAGAAGACATTGCAGACAGAGAGACATGTGTATCTTATAGATTTATCAAGGATAGCTCCTACAGGCTTCACTGTATTGAACTAATATATAATTTGATAAGCTACACTGATTTATAAATGGATAAATCTGACACTGCAACAAGGGACAGTTCTGACAGGCCAGCTAGAACTGGCTAAGCTTCAGCCTTTGCAAATACTGCACCAAAGCACCCATGAATCTAATTAGGAAATTTAAATTTAACATTAAAATTTTACTGGCTAAATTTTTCTTTACATAGTAATCTGATTATTGAATTTGAAATTCATCCTAGATTCAAATAAGTATATTTTCTAATTTTAACACATAGTATATAAAGTATAAGCTACTAGAATGAATATTGTTAAGCCTTATATAGTGCTTAGGATAAAAATGGCAGAGTTTGTTGATTGCTCTAATATTGCAAAATAATTGCAAAAGGAAACAAATGAAAAATGTATGAGATGATGATGTTGAAAAAAATAAAATATTTTATCTATATAGAATTCAATCTAAAAATTTCCTTTGAAAATTATATCCCACTATATCTATATCTGTTGCACTAAGCAAAAAGATAACCAAGTGGCATGTTAAAAGTTAAGAGGGAATATATTTTATAAATGATAATCCAAAATTCATAATCTATATTTATTAAATATAGGCTCTGACATACTTTATCAGAATAACTCAATATTAAAAGGCATTAACACCAAATACTGGTGAGATTATAAAGAAATGGCCATGTTACATGTAACAACATAAAATCATACATTTGATATAAATAAAACTATGCAATTATTTCTGAACCTAACAATAAACTTCTTAGAGTGATCACTGTCTGCAATCAGTTGTATATACTAAAGAAAAAAGAACTTAAAAAATTTAGATAAAAGGTTAATAGAACACATCACACATACAATGATAATAGCCATTATTCACCCACAGAAGACCCCAAACAAAGCAGAAATCACACACATGTGCCTAAATGATCAAATATTTAAACAAACAATTAAATTCACACCATCAAATAGTAGACAACATTACAAGGGTAAGTGCTATTTCTGCCTAAAACAATTTGAATAGATATCAGGAAAATGATGCTAAATATAAAACATTAAACGTTAGTAGAAGTCAGCATATCACTAAGAGGCCATTGGGTAGGACTTACACTAGAGTTGGGGGTAGAACAATTATACAAAGGGTTAAAAGAGAATCATGAAATAGGAAGTGTTAAATGGAATGGAAAATGAAGAACAGATTATAGGAGGGAGCAGCAAAGGGATAAATAACATGAAAGACCCTTCTAAAAGAAAATATGAAAGTCTACTACTATAAGAGGTTCACACAAAGAAATAAGAATCATTAGAAAAGAGTTACTCTACACAGAGCCACAGTGAAATACTAGACACCAGAAGCTGTCAAACAGAAAATGTGGTACAATTACACAATGGACTACACCTCAGCTATTCAAAACACTGACTTCACAAATTTTGCAGGCAAATGGATGGAACTAGAAAATATCATTCTGAGTGAGGTAACCCAGACCCAAAAGTTAAATACTCACTGACAAGTAGATATTAGCCCAAAAGCTCAGAATAGCCACGATACAACTCATAGATCATATGAAGCTTATGAAGAAGGAAGGCTAAAGTGTGGATACATCAATTCCACTTAAAAGGGGGAATAAAATAATCACCACTAGGTAGAGGGAGGGAAGGACCTGGGTGTAGAGGGGAGGAGAAGGGAAAAAGGAGGGGCAGGGTCAGATATGGAAAGGGACAGGAGAGAAGTCCAGAGGGCCAGGAAAATGAATGTACCAGTGGGGGGGGTAGGTCGTGGGGGAACGGGAAGGGGGGGGAAACCACTAGAAAGTCCCAGACATCTAGAATGCAAGAAACTTCTGGAATCCAATGATGATGACACTAGCCAGAATTCCCAACAGAAAGGATATAAAACCTTCAGAGACTGCCTCCAGTAGAAAGACATGGCCCCTAGTTGAGGGATGGGGTCACCTACCCATCTCAAAATTTTTAAGCCAGAATTGTTCCTGTCTAAAGAATACACAGAGCCAAAAAAATGGAGCAGAGACTAAAGGCCATCCAGAGACTGCCCTGCATTGGTATCCATCCCATCCACAGCCACCAAACCCCAACACTATTGCTGATGCCAAAAGCACTTGCAGACAGGAGCCTGGTATGGCTGTCCTCTGAGAGGCTCTGCCAGCACCTGACTAAGACAGATACAGATACTCACAGCCAACCATAGGACTAAGCCCGGGAAACCGAAATGGGAGAGTTAGGAGAAGAAGTTAAGGAGTGGAAGGGGATTCCAACCCCATAGGAAAAACAACAATATCAATTAACCATACCCCTCAGAGTTCCCAGGGACTAAACCACCAACCAAAGATTACACATGGGTGGGTCCATGGCTCCAGCTACATACATAGCAGAGGATTGCCTTAACTGACATCAATGGGAAGGGAGGCACTTAGTCCTTTGGAGGATTGTTGTCTCAGAGAAGGAGGATGTTAGACTGATGAGAAAAGAGTGGGTGGATGGGTGGGTGGGGAGCCCCCTCTTAGAGACAAAGGGGTTGGATATGATATGAGGGCTTTGCCAAGGGGAGCCCGGGAAGGGGAACAACATTTGATTTATGTAAATAAAATAAAATAAAATAAAATAAAATAAAATAAAATAAAATAAAATAAAATAAAATAAAATAAAATAAGTATGGTTCCAGAAATTGGTTACTTCTTTGCAGTTGTTAGCCAGTGAGTTTCCATAGACCATCCCCCAACACTACAAGCTATTATTGTTGCTCTAGATGACCATCCAGAATGTGCTGATTAAATCCTACTGTACAAAGGACCAAATACTAGATTCATAGGACATGGCAAAATTAGTTCGGTATACACCTTAAAGCTTTATCCCTACTAGTCAGTTTCCATGGTGCTATAAGCACTAGTCACCCTATCAAAGAAGAAAGCCATCCTTAGTCACTCACATCTGTGATCCCTATTGGCTTAAGGAACAACAACCCTGCCAAGAAATGTCTAGGGGTGCAATGGGGACACAAATATCATGACAGTAAACAACTACTTTCTGGTTGGATTTATGCTTTACTTCTCAAGAAGAAACCCATATCCAGCATCATTTTCAAGCCAAAAATCTGTGGATAGACAGCACACTGGCTTCCTCATGGGGGAACCTACATGTATTATTCTGCTAATGGGACATAATAGTAGACTGACTCTTAATGACTCATGATTTATACTAATAGATCAATATATGTCATAGCCCTTATGTGAGAAACTTCTGTTTGCAGGAAGGAGAGAGAGAGAGAGAGAGAGAGAGAGAGAGAGAGAGAGAGAGAGAACATACACTATGCTGCCTCCCAAGACTCATGGATCATTAGAGAAGAGGATTGAGAAACGTATGAGTCACAGGCAATAGATGGCTATAAGTAAACATTTCTTTGGGAAACAGATGATCAAGAAGCCAAGAAATGTGAGACATCATTAAGGCGGCTCTATCAGCATAGATGAGGGAGAATTCCTAGTCAATGGCATAAACCAGTTCTCGAAAAAGATCATAGAAGAAGACCTCTAGAAATTAAGTAAAGACATACCCAAACGGATATAAAAAGCACACAGTTCACCAAGTAGACACGACGGGAGAAGAAAATGCCTATGGTATGTTACAGTTAAAACATTGGGTATATATAGCAAAGAAAATGTATTGAAAACTACAAAAAGAGTTCAAAGTTCAAGCCACATATAAAGGGAAACATATCAGAACAGCTGATATTTCTTTCTAAAAAGAAATTGTACATTTTATGTATTTGAGTATACTGTAGCTGTCTTCAGACACACCAGAAGAGGGCATCATATCCCATTACAGATGGTTGTGAGCCACCATGTGATTGCTGAGAATTGAACTCAGGACCTCTAGAAGAGCAGTCAGTATTCTTGACCACTGAGCCATCTCTGTAGCCCCACAGCTGATATTTCTATGGAAACGTTGAAAGCCAGAAAAACCTGGAGTAATGCTTTTCAAATCCTAAAGGACAATGGTAGCCAGCCTAGACTTATATATGTAGCAGCAAAACGACATGCCATACTTGAAAAAAAAAGGAAAAAATAATTCTAAGCACCCAGCAAAACTGTTTATCCAACAAACCAAACATAAAGAACACACAGGATAGGCAATATGATAAGCAATATGATAGAGGAAATAACATAGCAGAAAGGCTGTGGAAAGAAATGTAAAGCTATAATTATTAAGACATAAAATAGAACTGAGAATACAAACAACACACCAAAAATATAAATAATTACAAATGAAAAGTTTGAATGAAGGCTAATATAAAAACAGATTCATAAGTCAGTGGAACAGAGCACTCTATCCCGAAAAACATGTGCATGGATAGAATAAGCCCAGAGAATTTTTGATAAAATATGAACGTAATGCCAATGGGAAAACTACAGGTATTTTAATAACTTAATCTGGAAACAACTCCACATACTTCATCAAAACTATAACTCTAAATGAACCAAGCTGAAAATAATACATAAAATCTAACTCAAAATCTATAGCCTTGAATATAAAACACAAAACCAGGGGAAAAAAAATCTTTGCGATCTAGAGCTAAGAGAAGAGATCTCAGACGTGACATCAAAAGCAAGACATGAGAACAAAAAAATAATAAGCTATGTTTCAAAATATAAATCATTTTCCACTACAAAAAGACCTGTTAAGATGATTAAAATATAAACAATAAAAACACCAACAGCACCAAAGTATTACAGTGATCAATAAACTGTGTGACCCTCACCCCAAAGGACACATCTGTAAGACAATACCTGCACCTAAAGCTCAGGGGATATTGGAGGAGAGAAGGCAGAAAGGTAATATGAGTCAGAATATGAGAAAATGCGCTCTTAGATTGCATCTCCTAGAAATGACAGAGAGACTACAACATTGCTATCTCAACAATATAGATGCTTAAACCACACAAGCATCTATGTGAGGTTTAATGACAGGTGAGGGAATTTCTCAAGAGGGTCTCACCTTTAATCTAAGAACTATATACAACTAATGACTTTGAGAGAGAGAAAATTAGCCTCTCCCGTGGATTATCCCCATCATTGGTTATCTTATACAAAATGTTGAGTCCTGAAATGAAATACACACAGCCCAAAGTAAATGAACTCAGTGGATTGTATTCATATATGTGTGTGTGTAAAACAATAGTAATAAAAACAATGCCATCAATCTGGGGGATGAAGAGGGACTATAGGAGAGGTTGGGCAAGAGGGATTAAGGACAGGGAAGAGGAAAGTGGTGTAATAAGAAAAGATAATAAACAAGCTGAAGATTAAGAGAAAAGGTACTGACCTTTTAACTAAGTGGCAAAGCACTTACCTAGCAAGAGCAAGGAACTGAATTTGGTCCCCACCAGAAAAATGTTTGAAGACCACACAATCAGAAAAAGTCTAGTACTTCGGGTATATAAAAGGTCCTTCAACTCACTCATTAAAAATACAAAGTACAAAGTGGGCGAAGAACCTACTGAATCATTCCACTGAATGTTATGTAGAGGGCAAACACATGATTCAATGTGTTCACCTCAATTAGGGAAACAAAGCCACAAAGAAATGCCACTATGTAACAGTCAGAAAGGCAAAATTCTTTCACAATCAAAAGTGGATCATTCATTTATGCTTTGTGAGACTGTAAACTGTAGCCAGTACTCCAGAAAACAGTTGGCCACCTTCTCTTAGGAAACTTTTAAAATTGAGCATGCAATAACTATATAACTTAGCAATTACCTTCTTAAGCACCTGCCCCAGATAAATTAAAAGGTATGTTCCATTAAAACGTGTGCAGGAATCTCCCTATCAACTTTGCTCACGGTAGCTCCAGATTTGGCATAACCCAGTTATCATCCTGTGAATGAATGCTTAAACTCAGGTGCACCCAAGCTGTGAAGCAACCTACTGGTACACATAAAGAACGAGTGAGAAGGGAGAAAACTGTGTGTGTAGAAAGACGATGTTTACTGCATGGTCCTATTATATGACATTCTTGAAATGGGAAGACGTGACTGGACTCATGAAAAGAAGGGCCAGGATTTTCTGTGTGATGGGAGGTTTCTATAACATGATTACAGCAAGGTCAATATTTTGAGAATGATTTTATAGTATAATTTTTTAAGAGAAGTAAACATTGTTAAGAAAGTTTTGTTGTTGTTGTTGTTGTTGTTGTTGCTTTAACTCGTGAACACATTCTGTCATTCCATAACTACTATATGTGATTCAGTGTCTCAAAATTAAAATCTTACATCCATGAATGTGTTTGTCTTTGTGTTCATTTTTATGTCATTATATACCTGACTAAATTCAATGATTCAACTACATCTGTTCTAAGTGAAACTGTGAGGGAGATAGGTAATAAATTATATCTAAAATTTCTTCCTATACAATTCCATTATGAAAAAAAAATGCAAGTCTTGTGGGCTTTTCCTCCAACTGCTTTACCATGTCTACTTTTGTGTCCTTGTTTAACTCATGTTGGTGACTTTGTGGGTATAGCTTCTGACATTACCAGCAGAAACAGACCCAGAGCAAACTCCTTGATCCTCTGCTTCTTAAATTTCTTCTATCCCTTCTTCCTTGAGGTTCTTTGAGCCTGAGGTATAGGAGTGTTTTGTAGATTTAGCCACTGGGAGTGGGCTGAGAGTGGAGCATAAGAAACAATCTTACCCAAGGAGGATCTCACCAATTGGTTATCCAATACCAAATGATGAATCCTGAAAACCTACATACACGTAACATTGTACAGGCTGATAAGTATGTATGTATATAACAACAATCAATTTAAAAATATAGCAAGACCATGAATGTGAAAGAAAACAGAGTTCTCTATGGCAGAGTTTGGAAGAACAGAAAGGATGGGGAAGCAATGTAATTTTAATACATTGAAAAATTATTGTAAGAGTAAATTCTTTGCAAATTTGAAAGCAACAGTAATAAATAAGGCTAAATATGCTTTGACTTTTGTGCTTCATTAAGTTGATTTCTTGGACTGATGCCTGAATACTATTCTACCGGGAGCCTCTCCTTACATATTTCATTTTACAATTATTTCTTCTTCGACCTGTTTCTGTTCGTGCTACATTTTAATTCTAGATCTGCATTTCCTTTGCTTTTTTTTTGTTTGTTTTTTTTGTTTTGTTTTTTTTTTGTTTTTTTGTTTTTTCGAGACAGGGTTTCTCTGTGTAGTCCTGGCTGTCCTGGAACTCACTCTGTAGACCAGACTGGTCTCGAACTCAGAAATCCGCCTGCCTCTGCCTCCCAAGTGCTGGGATTACAGGCGTGCGCCACCACGCCCGGCTTTCCTTTGCTTTTGATATTAAAAATCAACACTTTCATTATTAACATGGTTGATTTATTTTAATAATTATACAATAGTCCTTGTGTCTATAGAAATATGTTGTATCTGATCATTTACATTAGAAGACTCCAATAAATTGTTTTTCATATCTTGCATTTATGAACCAATAGAATAAATTCCTGGAAAGGAAATTGATTGATCAAAACTAATTTTATAATTCTGATAAACATTACCAAGTTGTTCTTTATAAAACTTTCTTAGTTTCCACAACTACACAAAACATCCGAGTATAATTGTGTCCTCTTACACTCTCTGAGTCATCTTTGTGATTATTTCCAGTCTGGTGCATGAGAAAGCTTACAGGGTGAACATTCTACTCAGAGATAGCATTCAGTCAAACTCAGAAGGCATATTTTTACATTAATCTAAAATAAAATAACCTGGCCATCAAGGCTAAAGTAGTTCGAACCTATATTAAGTATTACTGTTTATTAAAAACTATCCTGTAATTTTATTGTAAGGGTTGCTAATTTTCAGAGAAAACTGATCACAACTCACATCTCAGCATAAAATGTTTAGCAGGAATTATTAAATACCAGCAAAGCAGCAATATTGTTAATAAATTAAGACTAAATCAAAAAATTCTGGCTTTAAAAATGCGCATAACTTTCATGCAAAGGACTATGCCAAAGTATTTTTTGAACAGTTCCATCTGCTCAGAAATCACTTAAAGCCAAGTCTGCATATTAATATATCATTATATCCAATCCTGAATGTTTAGTGGTTAAAAAAAATTAACATTATCACTAAAAGTTGAGTGATAAATGAAGACATGAAAGGAAAAGCCAAGAGGTTTTAGTAACCACTGATGTCTGTTTCAGCTTTGCCACCCTAAGGAAATGATGTTTTTAAACTGGCTGAGTAATAACTCCAGTATTTAGAGAAACATCAATGTATCTCCAATTTATCCATTTTTTGAAGACAGAGAAACATTTTTTAACATGCACATGTTAAGACTGGGTAAGTGTACAGTTATAACCATAAAGCTCAAGTTGAAGTATCTATTTTGACTTATTTTTAGATGTTTCAATAATTTATAGAAAGGCATGCTGCCTTTATTTTGGTATCTCCAAAGAGCTAAAATCATCTAGTTTTAAAACTCCCTATTTATTGTTAATTAGATGACAAAACACAAGTCTTCCAGAAACATATATTGTTTTTTAAATTTTTTATATTCTTTGCTTACATTCCAAAGGCTTTCCCCTTTCCTAGTTCCCCCCTCACCATATGTCCCATAAGTCCTCTTCCCTCCCCCCCCATTCCCCAATCCCCCCCCCACACACACCATTTATCTGTTTTGGTACTCTCCTACAAAACTGGATCCAGTCTTCCAGAAACATATATGAATACCCTTTAAATTCCATTAACAGTCTCCACTTAGATTAGTATATATTGGAATTATACAGTGATTCTTAAACCAACTAGGTAATGTGCAATAATATATACTTTAATGATAAACACACAGACACTAACTTCCTTTCAAAATTTGTTGATTCATGTCTTCTAGCAACAGAAAAGGAATGTACATCAAGTTTTGCTTAGAGAAAAGTAGTTGGTTGGTTTAATTAGTAAGGTAATATAAAATCATCTGAGTTAGTGGGAGAGAAATACACATACTGTAAATGAACAAAGGAGAAACTTCAAGTATTTATAAAGTGCCTAAAAAACTCAGGGTAGTATCAGCTGAAAAAGATGTAATTATGTCTGTGTTTTTAAAAAGAGAGAGAGAGAGAGAGAGAGAGAGAGAGAGAGAGAGAGAGAGAGAGAGACACTCGGGGTTGAAGCTTGATGGGACGGCTCTGATCCTGCCTGTTCAGAAAGCTACTGAGCACAGGCAGTAATAAAATACCTTTTACAGAGAAGACTAAAAGAAGCCCAAATAGAGCACCCAAAGGCAAGACTTCATTCCTCTCATTTTTCTCAGCTCTGCAAGAAAGAACTCAGACCTAGGAAAGGGTATACCTTTAAGGTCTGAGGAGACTTGGAGGATGGACCAGAGGCTGCAGTCTTATTTGCATAAGCACCCAAACACTTACTGCGTCACCACGCTGGCCTCCAGGCTCCTCCCAGTCTTACTCTAGCCTTTCTTCACTAGGGTGGAGAATGAAATGGGAAAGAGCAAAGCCAGAACGCGACTGCTTATTAGATTAGTTAAGCTAATGGACACATTCAACGACACTTCTCAGCTCACAGGAGAACTCTCACCCATGCCCCCTAAGTATCCCTCTGATATTCGGATCCATTCCTCTGCTAGAGGCTGGTGCACAAGTCAAAAGTGTATCGCTTTCGCTTCAGTGTGTTATATTCTATTTCTGCGCTAGCACACACAGACCAGCAAAGTGGATCACCTACCTACGTACAAGGCATAAGGGTGCCTAGTCCCTCTTCAGTTGTTCCTTAAAATCTCCATGCCACCATCCTTTCCTCCTCCCTCTCTGCCACCCATTCTGATTCCAGGAGGCGCAGAGAAGCCCCCAAGCTGCGCTTTCCCCAGCAGCCACGTGCTGAGAGTGCGCCTAGAGGTCGGTTTTCGGACAGCCCATCACAGGATGTCTCAAGAGGGAGAGAAGCAAATCCGGGTCACGTGAATACACTGCCTTGATCGGCTGTGTTGCTGTTGCAAATGATCCACAAACCCTCAAGAAGGAGGCTGGCTGTTCTCCAATCTCATCGACCACTCGTAGGAATATTGTATCTCAATTTTCCCAGGAGCGCATCTCTGCCCTGACAATAACTTTCCTCTCGGACTTGCTCTGTTTGAACCCCGCCCTTCAACCCCCAACTTGATTTGGAAACCAGCCGGTCTCCACGGATACACTAGTTGGTTTTCACCTAGGTTAGGAAGGATGGCGACACGTTTCGAACCACGTGCTTCTCCCCACAAGTGCTGCCTCGGACCCCCTCCACCCGAACCCTAGATTGCATGGGTGCAGGACTCAGAATTACAGAATATCCTTAGAAACCAGCGTTACCCTTCCACGATTCCCATCGCCCTTCCGGCTCCGATTCCAGGATCCAGCCTGAGTCTTTCTGGAGCTCCATCCATGCATCCTGCTGTCTTTATTGCGCCGGACTCCGGGGTGGCTATAGAGAGCCCCACCCTACCCCCGGCGGTGCTCCAGTAGGAGAGTGAGACATTACCTCTGGTGCTTCTTGAGCCAGCACCTCTTACAGCTTCCAGGTTCCTAGGTCTTAGAAGGGTCGGATCCAGGTGATGGTGCGGGAGGCCGCGGAGGAGCTGTTGGGAGAACAGAAACAGCTTGCCAGAGTCAGGCTTGGTTTCGGGAGTCGCGGTCCTGCAAGCTGGCACCGAGAAACTCGTGAGCGCCTGTGTCTGCCAGGGATATTGCACGGGATGTTGGCGTGTTGTTCCTGGGGTGCCTGTGTATGTGTGTTGTGTGTTTGTGCGTGCGTGTTATGTGAGTGTGTGGATGTGCATGTCTGTGTGTGTGCGTGTGTGTGTGTGTGTGTGTGTGTGTATGAGTGAGGGTGTGACGGAGGATCCCACGTGCCCAACCCGCTTGTGCTGCGTCCCCCGACAGGCTGCGGGGGAGAGGAGGTGGCTGCGGGCGGGCGGGGACCCGGTGCCAAGGATCCAGCCAGGTCTGCAGGCTGGGAGCCGCCTCTCCGCCCCACCACTCCGTGACGCAGAGGCCACTGCGGCTGCCTCCTGCGTCCTCCCAGAGCACAGAGCTAGGCAGGCAGCGGGATGTTGGGTGGATCTGGGGAAGCCCCACGTAGGGCCAACAAAACTAATTGGGCACCCCCTCCCCACCACCTCCGCCATTCTAATGTCTGTCTTCTAACCCACCCAGCAAGAGTAACAATTGCGTTCTGCTACTTTGCTGGAATTTGTAAGAAGTCTAGCCAGAGGTAAAGAATTCCTGGCATTCTCCCCCATACCATCTATTTACATATTTCCTGAAAGAAAAGCTTTCGGGCTTTGCTTCTCTGCTGAGTCTTGACAGCTTCAAGGGTTCTGGGCAGGTTGTGTAAAATATTAGGGAGCTAATCCTCACTTTAGGTCTGTGCTTATGTATCAGATTTTTGTCAAAGGATCTGTATCAGTTAAAGACTGACTTACCTCTTCCTAAATAGTCAAAGCATGCTTTCAAATAAGCCACGTGGAGAATTCTTAAAATATACATAGACGAACAGAAAGCTTTGCATCTGTAAAAAATCACTGAGCTCTTTTCTAAGTAGGACTAAGCACTAAATATATGGTCGTTAAAACTTTAAAATTTTCAAGGAAATTCAAAACGAACCTAGAACATATTACAGAAGGGTGGGTTTCATCATTTCGTCATTTTCAGATAATTAATATATCAGTAAAAGTGATTGTAGGCCTTCCAAGGCCTTCTCAAGTTTTCTTTATGGACAAGAACCAGCCATTATTAAGGACATCCTTATATGTTTTGTGACATGTGGATGGTTACATGTATTATTGAGTAGAGTTCAATTATCAGTGGAACCCTATAAGGGATGTAAACTTTAGTATGTATAGTACCCAAGGTAAATATTCTTAGGTTTTAATGGTTTGTATCCAATTAAGATTAACTTTAGTGCTGGGCAGTGGTGGTGCAGGCCTGTAATTCCAGCACTTGGGAGGCAGAGGCAGGCAGATTTCTGAGTTCGAGGCCAGCCTGGTCTACAAAGTGAGTTCCAGGACAGCCAGACCTACCCAGAAAAACCCTATCTCGAAAAAACAAAAACAAAAAACAAAAACAAACAAGCAAACAAAGATTAACTTTAGTAGTAAAGCCACTACTAGGAATGATTTCACAAAGTGAGAAGTGTCTTTAAAGAAATCATAAGACCTGAATTTTAGGTCAGAACATTGCTACTAATCCTTTTAAAAGAACCAAAAGATGTTTTCCACCAGCCTGTCTTCACATTCACCTTAGAAAAAAATTAAATATCAAAGTTAATCCCTGGGACACCCCTTTTCTATCACTGTTAATGCTTTTCCATTAAAAATAAATAAAATGAAAACATCTACGAGAAGCTTTTGCTGAAGATCTTAAGTAATAATGTGGTTTTTCCCTCACATACTAGTGGCAGGCAAATGTTTGCTTAGACATATACATACATTGCTTTATATGTTGAAACTGAAATCTTCATACTTCTGGTAAAGAATTTCAGAACATGGAAAGCATCATCCTCTGAAAACAAGATTAAATTTACCTGTGCAGGAAAAGTTATATGTTTGGTTCTGAGAATATGTTCCTGGGAACCTATACATACTTGAAGTTCACAGCCGTTAGACTATTCCACTGGTAATTAAACTCTACTCAAAATACATGTAACAAGCCAAATATTACAAAATATATTTGTAAGAAAATAAATAAAGAAAACTTGGAAAAGTAACTGAAATACTGACTTTAGCCTAATTACCTGGGGGTTGTATTATATTCTTCTTAATCCCTTCAACTAATTGTTATACTGAATTTTCTTAATTCAGAAAGTTGAGAAAAATGACATCCAGGAAAAGCAAAAAAACAAAAAAACAAAATAAGAATTCAAAGGTTACATAGCTAGTTAAAAATTAAATTTAGATCTGCTATCTTCTGAAGATCTGTCCTCAGCACACGCTTTGAAATATTTTGTAAGATTTTAGTTAATTCACAGATTTCTTTAATAAGAGGAAAGGGAAAAGTTCTTTTGTTTGTTTTGTTTTTGTTAAGAACCTTTATTTTATGTATATGAGTATGCTCTAGTTGTCTTCAGATACACCAGAAGGTGGCATCAGATCCCATTATAGAGAGTTGTGAGCCACCATGTGGTTGCTGGGAATTGAATTCAAGACCTCTGGAAGAGCAGCCAGTGTTCTTAACCACTGAGCCATTTCTCAGGCATCTCTTGGCCATCATCTCAGGATGGCTACCTAAGGGAACAGTTTTTTAACAAGAATTAGTCACCCAAGAAACAAGAAGTGGAGTGAGAGTGGAATGATTGTCCTCTTGAACACAGAGAACTAGTCACAAGTAAAATGTATTCACGTTTCCATTTTAACCACAGTGCTTCTAAGATTTAAAACTCAGTTTGCTAATATCTGTTATGCTAGCAAATACTGAGTGCTTTCTCTGTCATTCTGTATTACATGATGACATGGTGTTAATGTTGAGGAAGTACCAGACAGAAAGAGAACAGAAGCAATAGGAAAAATATCTCAACCCAAGGAAAGGGAGGTTGGTCCCTCTGACCACACACAAAAATAATAGAAAGCATCAAATCTATAATAACTATATTCCAGCACATGAAAAAATGTATGTATCTCTTATGTAATAGTCCTACACCAGCCCTGGAATGATTTATAAACATGCTTGTAAATTCAGTTTTACTGCTCATTATTCTCTCTTGAGAATGGCGGCTTCCTGTTTATTACAGTTTTTATATATTTTTTTCAAATTTTTATTTTATTTTTTTTATTTTCTATATTCTTTGTTTACATTCCAAAGGCTCTCCCCTTTCCCAGTTCCCCCCTCACCATATGTCCCATAAGTTCTCTTCCCCCTGCCCATTCCTCAATCACCCCCCCACCATTTCTCTGTTCTGGTACTCTACTACAAAATTGGATCCAGTCTTTTCAGGACCAGGGTCCTCTGCTTCCTTCTTCTTGGGAATCTTGAATTGCTAATTGTGCCTTGAGTATTCAGACCTTCTGGGCTCATTAATATCCACTTATCAGTGATTGCATTTCATGTGTATTCTTTTGTGATTGGATTAACTCAATTAGGATGATATTTTCCAGATCCAACCATTTGCCTACAAATTGCATGAATTCATTATTTTTAATTGCTGAGTAGTATTCCACTGTATAAATATGCCACATTTTCTGTATCTATTCCTCCTTTGAGGGACATCTGGGCTCCTTCCAACTTCTGACTATTATAAATAAGGGTGCTATGAACATATTGGAGCATGTGTCTTTATTGCATTCAGGGGAATCCCCTGGGTATATGCCCAGGAGTGGTATGACAGGGTCCTCTGGAAGTGTCATGCCCAATTTTCTGAGGAACCACCAGACTGATTTCCAGAGCAGTTGTACCATCTTGCAATCCTATCAATAGTGGTGGAGTGTTCCTCTTTCTCCACATCCTCGCCAGCACCTGTTGTCTCTTGAGGTTTTTTTTTGTTTTTGTTTTCTTTGTTTTGTTTTGATTTTTGTTTTATTGGATATATTCTATATTTACATTTCATTTCCCTTTTCCTGGGTCCCTGCCCCCCAAAGTTTCCACATGACCTTTTCCCTCCCTCTGTACCCCATCCACCCCTTCACGCTTCCTTGTTCTGGTATTCCCCTACACTGATGCTTTGAGCCTTTCCATCACCAGGGTCCACTCCTTCCTTCTTGTTGGACATCATTTGGTATGTGGATTGTGTCTTTGGTGTCCCAAGATTCTAGGCTAATATCTACTTATCAGTGAGTGCATACCATGGGTATTCTTTTGAAACTGGGTTACTTCACTTAGTATGATGTTCTCTAGTTCCATCGATTTCTCTAAGAATTTCGTGAATTCATTGTTTCTAATGGCTGAATAGTACTCCATTGTGTATATATACCACAGTTTTTGTATCCATTCCTCCGTTGAGGGACAGCTGGGTTCTTTCCAGCTTCTGGCTATTATAAATAAGGCTGCTATGAACATAGTGGAACATGTATCCTTATTGCATGCTGGGGTATATGCCCAGGAGTGGTATGGCTGTGTCCTCGGGAAGTATTGTGTCCAATTTTCTGAGGAACCACCAGACTGACTTCCAGAGTGGTTGTACCAGCTTGCAGTCTCTTGAGTTTTTAATCTTAGCCATTCTGACTGGTATGAGGTAGAATCTCAGGGTTGTTTTGATTTGAATTTCCCTGATAAATAATGATTTTGAATATCTCTTAAGATGCTTCTCAGCCATCTGAATTTTTTAACAATGTCAATTTATTCTAAGTCACAAATACAAACATAACCCAACTAGTTTAAGGAAGACATTCAAATGCATGCCTTGTTCCAGATTTTATACATGTCAGTAACTGTTTGTGTCATTAGAGTGGTCTTTCTGAAGCAGTGGGGATTCAGTAGGTATAAAGATATCTTTCCAAGAGCATTCATGTTTATGACAGTCATTAGAAACTAGGGATGGATCCCCCATCCTCTATTCCTCCTCAGAGGAGAGGCCTCCCTTGGATGTGAACTTGCCTTGGCATATCAAATTGCAGTAGGACTGGGCTCATTTTCTCCTATTGTTGTTAGGCAAGACTAACAAGTTTAAAGAACGTGGTCCAAAACCAGAGGCAGATTCAGTCCCTGTTCCTGCAGTTAGGAGTTCCACATGGAGGCCAAGCTGCACAACTGTTACAGATGTGCAGGTGTGGTGAACATAATTTTGGTTTTTTTTTAACCCCACTTAGCCCACATAGTTCCCAAGTAAAAACACAAAAACCTTTAGATTTGTAATAAGCCTTAAATCCTCAACCCTCTTTGTTAGTTTGTCTATCTCCCTGTCAATAATCCCGAGATACCATTCATCATGTTCTACCTGGGCTACTCCTACTCCAATATGGCTTGCCCTCGTGGCCATTCAGTCACAATCTACCTACCTCTTGGTGACTTCTTGCTTCTTCTTCTTCTCTCTTCTTCCTCATTGTCCCTGCCAGATTACCCCAGCTTAGGAACCTTGGCTCTTCCCCCTCTCTTCCGTCTAGCCCAGGCTGTAGGCATCTTTATTAACCAGTCAGGGATAACATGAGGGTCAAGGTTTATACAACAAAGGATAGCACAGTTGAGAAGTCCCCCCACCAGCATCAGAATACATACATGGGGCCTAGGTCCTTTCCATGCATGCATTTGGAAGTTCAGCCTCTATGGGTCCCTATGGGTCCAGGTTAGTTTATTCTGTAGATTTTCTTGCAGTTACCTTGACCTCTCTGGTTCCTTCAATCCTTCCTCCTACTCTTCCATAGTATTCCCCAAATTCCAAATGTTTGGCCCTAGATCTTTGCAGGTGTTTCCATCAGGTGCTGGATGAAGTCTCTCAGACAACAGTTACACTAGGCAAGTATAGAAGAATACTGTTTCAGGAGTGGGCTCTCTCATGGCATGGAACTCAAGCTGGGCTAGTTGGTGGTTGGCCATTCTCTCAATTTCAGCTCCATCTTTACCACTACAAATAATACAGGTGGGACAAATTGTGGGTCTAAGGTTTTATGGCTGGTTTGATATCACAATCCCTTATTGGAAGCCTTTTCTGCTTATAGAAGATGGCTGTTACAGGTTCTATATCCTCCATTGCTAGGAGGGATAGCTAGGCACACCCTCATGAATTGCTCTGGGCATTTCCACTGTTCTAGGTGTCTAGCTAATGCCGGAGATGTTTGACTTGTCGATTCCATTTGTCGCTCCCTGTGCTCTGTTCCTCTGTCTTCTTTTCACTTGATCCCTCCTACTCTTCTTCCCATTCCTCTGTACCAAGTTCCTTCCCTCCATCCACCCCTGATATGTAGTGGTAGATAGTTAACCCAGCCTGATTTCCTGATGAGTTGCATGTGGGCATCTGCTCAAGAGCTATCTGGATTCTCAATGAAAAACAGACAGACAGACAGACAGACAGACACACAAACACACACACACACACACACACACACACACACACACACACACACCAATTAATTTTGATATGCCTTGGCTAGATCAAAGGCTGGGCACTTCTAATCCACTCTGCTGCTAGCAAATACTCCCTTCTGTTATTCCAGAGATAACATCCTTTAAAATATATATTATATTTCTGCCAACTCAGACTCAATCAGGGAAGTGGCCATTAGGGTCACTTACCCAAATTCTCTCATGGCTGGTCAATCCTACACCCATCTCATGGCAATTCTCTTTCTCCTCCTCCTCCTCCTCCTCCTCCTCCTCCTCCTCCTCCTCCTCCTCCTCCTCCCTCTCTCTCTCTCTCTCTCTCTCTCTCTCTCTATTTCTCTCTCTCTTTTTTTTTCTCTCTCTCTCTCCCACCCCAATGCCCCACCCCCATCACGTTTCCAAGCCCATTCGACTTTGTGTGTTCTGCCCAGCCATTGGCTGCTGGCATCTTTATTTACCAATCAGAGCCAACTGGCAGCATCCTATGAGCATACACTCATGAAAGCAGTTTTCAGGACCAACATTAACATAACACAAGCAGCACTAGGCCAGACCAACTTCATTTCTCCCTTTTTATCCAATTCAAAGGGCTCTTTTCTCTCAGACATAAGTTGAGCACAACCATAACAATCATGTAAATTACAAACTATGATACACAATTAACATCTAGTCCATCAATCTGTCAATTAGATAAAGTATTGTGCCATCTTTCCTAACTTAAAGAGCTTACAATTCTATACCTGAATTATGTACTGATTTTAACTTGCATTACCATCTGAAAAGCCATCCTTTCAAATCTATATTCTCTCTCTCTCAATGCTAATCAACTTGAGTTTGATTATGAAACTGTAACTGTCTTCACCCATGTCAGAAATTTGAGAACAAAATAAATATAGCCTGAATATATAGGAAGCACAAAAAGATAGCTTCCAAAACTTAAACACATTCTGGAGACAGCTGACTACTTGGATAGCGCTTAATTTCTTATAATGTTGGAGTACCTGTCTTGAGCCTTCTGGGCCAGAGCCATCTGGCAGACCTTGAAATAAAGCAGGAATATGAAGGGCTAGCTTATCCTATCTTGGCAGAGCTTATCGGTCATCTACTATACCACATCTGTTGGTCCTCTTTGGACAGTATTTTGTCTACAGATGAATAAGGCAATTTTTGTCCAGTGGCTTCCTTCTATTACTCGAGCAACTCCATGTGGAGGTTTTGAGGTTTAGTTTCTTCTTTGAACCATGAAGGGGGTACTGTCAGAAGCAGACATGTCTCTAGTCAAGTTTTATAATGATAATAAAATGATTAAATGGCACATTCTGTGGCTTTCTGATGTTTTTGAAGATTTTCTATGTAAAGTATATCTGAATTGTTAAACCTTAACCACTCTAGCCTATTTGAGTAATATTGAAAACAGTTTATTATAAACAAATCAGAACCTAATATAACTATGAGTTCACTATCTAGCCCTTAACTTGTGTTACTTAATCATCCTAATAATAACAATTAGAAGGTCTGGTTCAATGCTTTGTATTCTTGCATAAGCACAATACCTATCTAAGAGTAACAATATTAATTTCAAATTGTGTATCAATATACAGATTTATACCAATGAAAACATTAATTCTATATCTATATATAAATTCTGTACCAGTGTAAGAAATTTCAATTTCAATTTCAATTTTGCATCAATTATAAAGATTTCTATCAATGTAAGATTATGGCTACAAAATGCTTTGTTCAAGAATAAATTAGTAATTCATCTCAACAATTTCCTTCCTGTTCAAAATTAAGACCATTTTCAAATTATCCCTTAAAATGTTTCTATAATTTATAAAATAATCATAAACAGACAACCAAACCCAAGGGATCAGGATGATGATTCTCCATGGTTTCTTCTTGCTGAACAGAGATGATGAGAAATTCTTTAAAGAAGTGGGGAGGGGTAGGAAAATTAGAAAAATTTGTTAGACTTAAGTTATCTAGTCTCTGTATGCTTAGAAGGCTCAGGGCTTGACTGAACTTTTGACTGGATCCATCAGAAAGGTTGGATGAAGCGAGATCATCTGGAATCAGTAACAATTCCTGAAGTTGTTCTGGAAGCAAGTCTCTGGACAGCATCAGGAAGCGGGGCCTGGAACTGCAGGACATTTCATCACCCCAGCAGATGACTCTTGTCAGAGCTGTACATTCTGCAATATATCAATCTCACAACCAAAAGCCTAAGGATATTGAATATATCTTCAAGTGCTTCCCAGTCATTATAGATTCCTCTGATTTAGATCTGAACCAAATTTTTAAATTAATTTGTTTGTTTATTCATATCTAATTTCTTGACCTCTTTATATACTTTGGAATTAGAATTGGTGAAGATCTTTTCCTAATCTGTAGGCCTCTCTTTTGTCCTCTATTATTATAATAAATTATTTTAATTATTTACATCCGAATGGTGCTCCCCTCCTGGTCTCCCATTGCAGAGTTCTTCCTCCATGCCCCATCCTTTTTCCCTCTGAGAAGGTACCCCACCCCACAGGATCCCCCACCCTGGGGCTAAAAGTCTCTACAGGATTAGGCACATCTTCTCCCACGGAGGTCACATAAGGCAGCCCCCTGCTACATATGTGCCAGTGGCTTTGGGCCAGCCGTGTATGCTTTCTGGTTGGTTGCTCAGTCTCTGGGAACTCTCAGAGTTTCAGGTTAGTTGACACTGTTGTTCTTCCTATGGGGTTGCTTTCCCCTTCAGCTCCTTCAATCCTTCCCCTAGCGTTCCCATAGAAGTCCTAACCTCAGTCCAATGATTAGATGTAAGTATCTGCATCTGTGGCAGTCAGCTCCTGATAGAGCCTCTCAGAGGACAGCCATGCTAGGCTTCTGTCTGCAAGCACAACAGCAATAGCATCAGGTGTTGGTACCTACTCATGGGAGGGACCCCAAGTAGACCCATTTGTTCAGTCTCTGATTCATTTTGCTTTTAGACAGAAGCAGGTTGGGGTCTAAGATTTTGTAGGTGGGTTGGTGTCCCCGTCCCTCCACTAGGGGTCCTATCTGACTACTATAGGTAGTCTCTTCAGGTTCCATATCCCCACTGTTCGGCATTTTGGCTAAGGTCACCCACATTGAGCCATGGAAGCCTCCCCTATCCCAGATCTCTGGGACTTTGGAAAGTTTCCCACACACCCACATGCCCACCAGCTGCATATATCTATTCTTTTTCTTGGCCCTGTGGGTCTCTCTTCTGTCTCCCACCCATAGCTGATCTTGCCCATTTTTCCCTCCCCTCTTCTATCCAAATCCCTCCCTCCCTTTTCCTCTCATGATTATTTTTCCTTCTCTAAGTGGGATTTAAGCATCCTTACTTAGGCCTTCGTTTATCTTCTGAGAGTCTGTGGGATGAATCACAGGTATTCTGACTCTTTGGCTAATATCCACTTGTCAGTGTGTACTTATCACACATGTCCATTTGGGTCTGGGTTACCTCACTCAGGATGATATTTTCTAGTTCCATCCATTTGCCTGAAAAATTCACGATGACCTTTTGATCGTGTCCTTTTTGTTACAGAATCTTTTCAGTTTCATGAGGTCCTATTTATTAATTGTCTATTAATTGCCTGAGCTATTGGTGTTCTGTTCAGGAATATGTCCAGAATGACAATGTATTCAAGATTATTTCCTACTTTCTTTTCTATGAGATTTAGTGTATCTGATTTTATATTGAGGTCTTTGATCCATTTGGACTTGAGTTTTATGCAGGGTGATAGATGTGGATCTATTTGCATTCTTCTACATGCAGATATGTAGTTACTCCAGCAACATTTATTGAAAATGCTTTTCCCCCCATTTTATGGTCTTGGCTTCTTTGTCAAAAATCAAGTGCCCATAGGTGTTTTGCTGGGTTGTTTATTCCATTCCATTTATTGAACTAATTGATTTTTATGCAAATGCCAGGTGTTTTTTGCTACTATTACTTTGTAGTCCAGCATGAAATCAGGGATGGTGATAACTCCAGAAGTACAAGATCATTTTAAGTATACTGAGGGGTTTTTGTTTGTTTGTTTATTTTGTTTTAAATGAGTTTTGTTCTTTTAAGGTCTCTAAAGAATTGTGTCAGAGGTGGGCAGTGGTGGCACACATCTTTAATCCCAGCACTTGGGAGGCAGAGGCAAGCAGATTTCTGAGTTTGAGGGAAGCCTGGTCTACAGAGTGAGTTCCAGGGCAGCCAGGGTTACACAGAGAAACCCTGTCTCAGAAAAACAAACAAACAAACAATCAAGCAAACAAACAAAAGAATTGTATTGGAATTTTGATGGAAATTGTGTTTAGTCTGTCGATTGCTTTTGGTTGGTTGGCCATTTTTACTATGATAATCCTACCAATCCATCAGCATGGGAGATCTTTCCATCTTCTGATATCTCCTTCAATTTATTTCTTCAAATATATGAAGCTCTTGTCATATAGGTCTTTCATTTGCTTAAAGAGAGTTCCAGAAAGATATTGTTGTGGTTATTCTGAAGGATGTTGCTTGATCCAGGATATTTAATGACACTGTAAACTCTGAGATTATATTATTTACTGGGGAAAAACCTAGTTGCTTTGTTGTTATTATTTGTTTGTTTTTATGTTAGATGCTATTTTAACTGTATTTGTTTTACAAAGCAAAGCGTGATGATTTTATTTTCTAGCAAATTGCTGAATAGTGTGCATGTATCATTTAGAAAGAATATCTTCTTTGACAGATTGGAATCAATTGGTTTATTAAACTCTCTGGGCATAGAAGCCTTTCAATGATAAGTGATATTTCCAGTCTTTAAGAAACATCTGTCTATTTAGACATTTTTTTTCCTTGAAGTTATTTTGGACTTTTTAATGAATCATTATATTAAACACATTTCAAATATTCATAACACTATTAAATATCTTTTATAATAAATTCTCTCACTAAGCATGGACTTTAGTGAGTTCAAGCTGCTCTAAGAAGCCATCATTTATTGGTTGCCTGAAACAAGAAACATTCATTTCTCCCAATTCAAGAAGCTGAAATCTACAGCAAGGTTCTAAATGGGGAGTTCAGTGAGATGTTCTTCCAGGAATGCAGACACCAAACTTCTTGAAATATCCTCATATGGCTTCAAGAAGGGGAAAGCAGAGCAATCCCTTGACTCTTGTCCTACAAAGAACACTAGTCACATCGATGAGGTTTATATCCTCATGATGCAACTGCCTAATTATGGATTACCACAAACCAACTTACATTTAGCCAGACTTCCTGCCCAATTCACCACATCAAAACTTCAGTCGCTCACACAAATGAACACTTATTCTTACGTTCTCTAGGCTTCTGTCTTATGCTACTTTGTTCTGCTCTGTTTAGCGTCATGGGCCTTCTCACTGTGGGCAGTGTGTAATGGAGAAAACTTGATACAGTGCACATCTCTTAACTAACAAAAGGGAACAAGAAGACCTCAAATTGAGTCATGCAGTAAGCACTCGCTGCTCTCACAGTTGAGCCAGGTTCAGTTCTCAGCGTCTGCACCGTGGCTAACAAAGTGAAACTTGAATTCTGATGCGTTCTATGTCCTGGCCACGGATGGTACTGAGTGCATGTGGTACACAGACACATGAAGGCATATGACTATATTAAAGACATAAATAAGGGGCTGGAGAGATGTCTCCGTGGTTAAGAGCACTGACTGTTCTTCTAGAGGTCCTGAGTTCAATTCCCAGCAACCACATGGTGGCTCACAACCATCTGTAATGGGATCTGATACCCTTTTCTGGTGTGCCTGAAGACAGCTACAGTTTATTTACATATATAAAATAAATAAATCTTAAAAAAGACATAAATAAATAAAATCTTGAAAATAAAATTTGTGACAGCCACACCCTTACTTTGCATCCAAAACAGTCAAGACATTTTGGCAGTTTTCTTCATTTGAAATGAGACTTCCATATAAATTTCTTCAAATTCTGGAATTTCTGTGCTATGCTTTTTATTTCTTCTTAAAAATAACCCAGTCTTATAACTTCAGAGATATCCCAGCAGTTAAAAGAACACATGTTTTTGTAAAGGAACTGGATTTAGTTTTCAACACCAAAATCAAATAGTTCACAGCTGTTATAGGAAATAATAAAAAAGAACAACAGGTTCCCACGCTACACCCAGCTACTTGTAACTCCAGCTCCTGGGCATCACACAATCCAAAATCCTCTTCTCGCATGCATGGGACTGCATTCACATGTACAAACTCACACACATGCACTTACATACATTAGTGATTAAAAATAAAAACAACCTTTTTATATTGTTTGTCTATTTAGTTATTTTATAGCCAATATAGCTTCCTCTCACTTCTGTACTCTCCATCTATCCCACTCACAAATCTTATACTCACCTAGTACTTTGAAATATCAAATTAAATGCATCCAAAAAGAAAAAGAATAGGAAAGAACAAAACTCCCATTCACTTTCAAAATCTTCTCTTCGTAACCATGTGCTCTTTAAATATATTATCTATTTTGTAGATTATTGAAGCTATCAGATTTCCCAACTATTTCTCTATTGTTTCTTCTTTTTAAAAATTTTTATTTTCTATATTCTATGTTTACATTCCAAAGGTTTTCCCCTTTCCCAGTTCCCCCCCTCCCTATGTCCCATAATTCCTCTCCCCCCCAACTATTTCCCAATCATTCCTCCTCCCCCCACGGTTTCTCTACAAAACTGGATCCAATCTTTCCAGGCCCAGGGTCCTCTCCTTTCTTCTTGGGAATCATTTGACTTGAAATATTTATTTATCTATATATTTTATGTATATAAGTACACTGTTGCTGTCTTCAGACACGCCAGAAGAGGGCATCAGATCCCGTTACAGATGGTTGTTAGCCCCCATAAAGTTGCTGGGAATTGAACTCAGGACCTCTGGAAGAGTAGTTAGTGTTCTTCACCACTGAGCTCCCTCTCCAGCTCCCTCTCTATTGTTTCTTATTGGTTGCTATTTTCCTGGACTTTGGTAAGTATTAACATTATAGTCATTACCTGATCTAAAATGAATGTCACAAGTATAGTTTTTGTTGCTGCCATTGTTTTGTGTTAGAATACTGTTTAGATCAATCAGTTTACACTAAGCCAGCTTTATGACATATCAGACAGGCTTCTTTGAGGAACAGAATAAATGACTAGAGGCTGTATTGGAGATGCCTGTTCATCAATGAAAAGAGGCAGGGTAAAGGGCAGAAGCCAACCCATGCAGTCATTCTTAAGTTTGTTAAGAATGGATAATGCTGTAATTTGTGAAGGATATATTCTCATTTCCAGTTTTGGGTTTGTTTGTCTTTGTTCTTAAATTTCTGAATTTGCTAGTCAGCTTTACCTCTTTTATATGCTCTTGAATTTATTCATTTTGTGAATTTTACATCTCTTGCTCTTGTTGATGATGAGCTGATGTCTCTGTGTTTCAGTCCTCCTTGGATAAGGAGAGTGGTGCACCAATCACAGCGACATTGCTGTCAGTATCTTTCCTAGTGTTATTGCTCAGTGTCGTGACGTTTTCTCAAATGCTGCTTCAGCTTTCTCAAGGTGGCTTGTGGCTTACAGGTGAGCTGCTTTCAAATACATGTATTTCTAATCTGTGTGTGCCTGAACTCCCTGACACTTGATGGGCTGAGGCACTTGGGCCTGAGAGAACAGGACTGGCTTTGACATCATAGTAAGCCTTTATATTCACTCAAATTCCCATACTCAAATCATGCTTATTCATATTTTACTGAAGACTTTATACTTGCTCTGCAATTCAGAGTACATTTATGATGATATAAAAAGGGTTATCATGAAGTAACACAATAATACATCCAAAAAAGGAAAATAATATTGCGTTTTCTTTCTCTATATCTAATTAGAATTCATTACCATCATTTCTTCTAAAAATGATTCTTTAGTTTTCCAGTAAGCATTCAGAAACTCCTTAAGGTTTCATTTGATCATTGCAGTAGGATCCAAAAAAGAATGTAATCGCCTATGCTTATATTATGATCTTACATGGCAGCAATAGCTAAATTATACATATAGAGTATCTTATATGATTTAAATAATGTAAAAATCACTCATGTAGAAATGCAGTCTTTGGACTGATGCAGATATATTTAAAATATGTAATGATTCATACTACATAAAATAAATGCATTGATGAATCTTCTGGAGCTAGAATAAAATTGAAAGCTTTTGAATAAACTCATTATTTAAGTATATATTCAGTTTAATTTAGTAGACTTTAATGAATTTTTATGAATATAGTAACCTAGAGAAATATAACCTTATCAATAAGCTAGATTTCACATCTGGAATTCTCAATATGGGTCTTCAAGCAAAATAATCCATTTCTGAAGGGAATGAATACATCTAAGTATGCTGCGTGAGGATGAACATGTCTCTTGTTACAACTGATTAGAAAGATAGATTTATACCAAAGGAAACAAACGTAGTCTGAAAGGCATTAAATTTGTTGTATATTGGAAATTTTGACCTTGTAAAGGAGTAATAAAATAATTTCATACAACTCAATAAGTAAAATAAAATACAAGATCATGACTACAAGATACAAATCAATAATTATGAGAGAACAAACTGTGCTTTCACATAGTAAAATACAAAATAATGATGTGATTAGAATACATTTCTTACAAACTACTACCATTTTGTAACCAGGAAAGAAGTAATTGATTACAGCAAAATAAGCTCTGGTTAGTAATAACTCTGCTTGGAATTATCCTAAAAATTATCTAAAAATGATGAATATATAAATAAATTATATAAATTTGAGAATTCTGTAGGTTGTATATGTGTGTGCATATGGGTTTATCTGTCTGTAAACCACATCACTTATATTTTTCCACCCATATTTTGGTCTGTAAGGTTTATGACACATTTTGATGCCAGAAATATACATTGGTATATGAATTCAGGTCTAAGAACCCTTAAATCCTTGGTAATTTCCAGTAATGACAGAAGCTTTTATTCTAAAGTGATTACTGTATAGCTTGGGAGAAGGACTGACCAATAGAAGGCTAAGCTGTGATTAGAAACAACACTTTCTGCTTTTATGACTAAAAAGAACAGTGGGCAGTTGAGTTCAGAAATAGCTATACTTGTATGTTAAAATTCTAGTAAAAGTCAAAACTATAAGATGATGAGCCTCCAACCTGAAAGTACCCATGTATCTAAAGAGTACTGCATCTCAAGTCATAGAAACAGAAATTCCTCAGCTTGGGAACCTGTAAGTCTTTGTCCTATCAACCCCATCATCTGGTTATCCACTTATCATTAAAATAAGCTGCTAAATATATAAAGTTTCTTCTTCAGTTCTAAAACAATAAAACATGAGATAGGGTTATAGAAATCTAAAGTTAGTGACCAAGTTGGGCAGAAACTTAAATGCCCACTCTTGGAAATTATAATACAAGGTGATGTATTTTGACACAAGTATGCGACAAAAGCAATGCCCTCATTCTCCAGTGTTATGACCAGGGATTCCCTTATAAACTCGTATATTTAAATAATAGGTCATTAGGGAGTGTCACTATTAGGAGGTGTGGCATTGTTGGAGAAAATATTTCACTAGGGATGGACTTTGGTGTTTCAAAAGCTCAAGCCAGATCCAGTGTATCTCTTTTTGTTGCCTGTGGATTGAGATGTGGAACTCTCAAGTTTGTAGAAATATTAATCTAGCAATATGGCTATTCCGGTAAAGGATCACATCCTAAAATATAATCTGAAGTACAGACATGCCACATACCTTTAACCCCTTTGGCTAGAATACAGACACACCCTTAGTGCACACGTTTGATTCTTCTGGCTGGAATAGAGATAGGCCTTTAGTAAACACCTTTAATCCCAAATGTCTAATTGAGGGGTAGACGAAGTGATGAAACAGAGAAAGATTTGACAGAACGAGTCAGAGATAGGATACACTCAACTCTCATACAAACAGACAGGAAAGAGGGGATCCATAAAGAGCAGTGAAAGAGAGTTCAGTTCAGTTCTGTACTGCTTGGTTGAGGGTTGCTGAGCTGAGTTCAACTTAGAGCAGAGCAGCGGAGTTGAAACAGTTCCATTTATGGAATTCAGAGGCAGTCTTTCCAAGCAGAGCAATTCAATTAGAAGCCAATACAAGCCAATTTGAATCAGTCATCTTGGAGAGCAGTTTGAGCCAGCACAGCTGAGTTAAACCAGGCAGTCAACGTTCAGAAAGAGCTAAATAGTATGAATTTATTCAGCAGTAATGTTCGGAAGCTACAAAATTCTAGGCTTAGATTTGCAGATGGAGGCTGAAAGCTGAATCATTCAAGGTCTGGACTTGCAGAAGAATAAATCATTAAGGAGGTGGAAACCTCCAGGACTAGGCCTATGGATCATTAGATAGAGCTCAGCCCAAGCCACATATTTGTATATCTTGGGTATGGCTGTCATCACATCATCTGAGGAAATAAAAGTTATATTTATATTTATACAAGCTACTTCTCCAGCACCATGTGAACCTGTATTACACCATGTTCCCTACCATGAAGATCATGGACTGAACCTCTGAAACTATAAGCAATCCCAAACTAAATGTTTTCATTTAAAAGAGTTGCCTTGGTCATGGTGTCTCTTCACTGAAATTGATCACTGACTAAGACACATTGCAAAAAGTATGCTACTTTGCCTTCCTAGGCAGTATCTACACTAACCTACATAGGCAACCACTTTTCTGAATTTCCCAATACTTAAATTAGTCAAGTAAGTAAATCTTACAGCATTGGTATTTGATTAAGTCTTCTTAGTAAGCAAATTTTTACTAACCTTTATTGCTTGAGGTCATTTGTTTACATTGAATAGAAGTCTTTCATTTGAACACATACAAAAAATGATTACCTACACTCCAAATATTTAGGGTATTACTAGTTTGATTGATTGACTACAAACATTTTCATTTATATTCAGTAAATTTCTATTAATAGAATTTCAGTTCCATACAACAAATGTAAAGTTGGTCTACAAGAAACTGACATGATCTTTTGCCACACCAGTCCAACTTCCAAATCTGTGCTTTCAATTATTTCACTGAACTGAGGTGAGTTTTGTGGGGAAAGCCAGGGTTTTTCTGAATAGAATCTTTAAAGGAAGATACTTCAGGTCAAAACAATAATATAAGCAAGATCATAATTTATGCGATCCCAGATTACTGATCAGGAAAGGTAAGGTTATTATGAGACTGAATGAAATTGTATCCAAATCTCTCCTAGAGAGATGTCTGATCAGAGTGTTAAAGATTTGAGGTATAAAGACATAAAAAATTAGACAGTTGCAGGTGCATGAGAGAAAGAAGTAACTATTTATCTCTTATTCCTTCCCAACAGGTATCATGGGCTGAGTGCTAACATAAGTCCATGCCTCAGTGGTCTGAGAAGAACTCTGGAAGGTCAGAGACAATACAATGTCAGAAAAGAAAAGTATAATGTGAGAAACACTTAACAAGAAAATTACAGAAGAATTTTGGGTTGATTAGATATAGTTTCCTGAAAGACTATTAACTGTTAACTAAAATCTGAGTAATTGAAATTTTGATACTATCCTTCACTAAACAGAGAATTTAAAAAATAATGATGTCAGATCTAAAATCTGGAATATTCAATTATTTAATAGCACACTTACTTGAAATCATAAGAATTTTGCCCAAACACCTGATAAAAAAAAAAGGTTTTCATTTGAAACATGTTTATAACGTCTAGATTTTGTAAGCAGAAAATACTCTGGAATAAGGAAAAGGTGATTTCAATTCTAAGTTAGGATATCATAGCACAATTATAATCATAAGATTCTGTCAAGTGATTCCTTAGAATAATTTTTTATTGTAGGAAATACAACCAAGATGAATGTATTGTCTTTGTAAACAATGTACAATGGCTTTGAATTTTACCTAAAAACATCACACTTTCATTTTCTTTACAGCTAACTAGAGTTTTACTGTCTGTAAGCATCACATTGTCATTATCCACCCATTAGTTGAAGGACATTTATATTGCTCCTATTTTCTAACTATAGAGAATAATATGGCAATGACTATAGCAGAGGGAGTATTTGTTAAATAGGATGTCTAATTTGGGGGACTATAGTGGTTTGAGTATGTATGGCTTCCATCGACTCACATGTTTGACTGCATAGCCATAGGGAGTAGCACTATTAGGAGAGATGGCTTTGTTGGAGTAGGCTTGGCCTTATTGGAGGAAGTGTGTCACTGTGGGGGCAGAGTTTAAGATCTCCTATGCTCAAAGTATATTCCCTGTGGCACACAGTCTCCTTCTGCGGCCTGTGGATCAAGATGTAGAACTATCAGCTATTTCTCCACCACAAGGACTTGCCTATATGCCACCATGCTCCCTTCCACTATGAGGAAGGAATAAACCCCTAAAACTGTAAGCCTGCCCCTATTAAATGTTTTGTTTTGTAATAGTTGCTGTGGTCATAATGTTGCTTCACAACAATGTAATCTTAACTAAGAAAGGGGCATATGCCAAGAAGTGGTACAGCTGAATGATCTAGCATATTCATTTTTATAGCATATTCATTTTTAGCTTTTTCAGAATTTTCAACACTGACTTTCATAGTGACAGCACCTGTTTGTGATTCTACCAAGAGGTAATGAAAGTTCCCCTTTCCCCACTTTCTCACAAGTAATTGATCACTTATATTTTTTATTAAATAAAGTACTTTCTAATTTATTATTCATTAATATTTGCTATCCAAACCCATGCACAAGGAGTTTCTTTTAACTACTTTTGAGGAAATAATCATCAAAGAATAGATAAAAATGAACAGTGTTCTGTTTCTTAATGGAGTTATCCTGAGAGGATTTTTTTTTTATTGGATATATTCTATATTTACAATTCATTTCCCTTTTTCTGGTCCCCACCCCCAAAGGTCCCACATACCCTTTTCCCTCCCCCTGCTCCCTCATCCACCCCCTCCCCCCTCATTGTTCTTGTACTCCCTCACAATGATGTTTTGGTCCATTCTAGCAACAGTGTCCACTCCTTTCTTCTTGTGAGACATCACTTGATATGTGATTTATGTCTTTGGTGTTCCAAGCTTCTAGGCTAATATCCACTTATCAGTGACTGTATACCATGGGTATTCTTTTCGTTCTCCAGCTCCATCCATTTCTCTAAGAATTTCATGAATTCATTGTTTCTAATGGCTGAATAGTACTCCATTGTGTATATATACCACATTTTTTGTATCCATTCCTCTATTGAGGGACATCTGGGTTCTTTCCAGCTTCTGGCTATTATAAATAAGGCTGCTATGAACATAGTGGAGCATGTATCCTTATTGCATGCTGGGGAATCTTCTGGGTATATTCCCAGGAGTGGTATGGCTGGGTCCTCTGGAAGTATCACGTCCAGTTTTCTGAGGAACCGCCATACTGATTTCCAGAGTGGTTGTACCAGCTTGCATTCCCACCAGCAGTGGAGGAGTGTTCCTCTTTCTCCACATCCTCGCCAACACCTGATATCTTCTGAGTTTTTAATCTTAGCCATTCTGACTGGTGTGAGGTGAAATCTCAGGGTTGTTTTGATTTGCATTTCCCTAATGACTAATGATGTTGAACATTTTTTAAGGTGTTTCTCAGCCATCCGAATTTCTTCAGGTGAAAGAAATTTCTTCAGGTTTTCTGGGGTCTAACCTCTTGAGTTCTTTGTATACATTGGAAATTAGCCCTCTGTCAGATGTGGAGTTGGTGAAGATTTTTTCCCAATTTGTTGGTTGCCGATTTATCCTTTTGACAGTGTCTTTTGCCTTACAGAAACTTTGTAATTTTATGAGGTCCCATTTGTCTATTCTTGCTCTTAGAGCATAAGCTATTGGTGTTCTGTTCAGGAATTTTTCCCCTGAGCCAATGTCCTCAAGGGTCTTCCCCAGTTTCTTTTCTATTAGTTTTAGTGTGTCTGGTTTTATGTGGAGGTCCTTGATCCACTTGGAGTTGAGCTTAGATCACTTATATTTTTAATCATAATCAATTTGACTGTACTAAAATGAAATTTTAATTTATTTTTATGCATATCCTCTCAAGAGCTAATGTTGACCACTTTTAAAGATATTGTTAACGCTTTAAGGACTCTCTGTTCAGATCCATAGACTATTTTTAATTCAGTCATTTGTTCATTTTAATTTTTGAGTTCTTTGAATCATTTGAATATTAATCCTCTAACAGATATTTAGCTAGCAAAGATTCTGTTCCGCTCAATTAGCTTTTCTGCTTTAGTCACTGGATTGTTTCCTTTGCTATATAGATGGCTTTAAGTTTTATGAGGTCTCATTTGTGAACTCTTTGCCTTAATCCAGGAAAGAATTGAGTCCTATTCAGAAAGTCCTTTCCAACACTTCTCTTTTAGGATATGAGGTCCTTCTACTCACAGAAAAGCACTACTGAAACCATAAGTCGTTTTTGGTTTTTTGGCTTTATTTTTCTTCAGTGAAAAATGGCGTCTGTTCACTCTGAAAGCTACAGTGGATGTTGTCTAACAACTTTCTGATCTTTTCCTAGTCTATGAAGCCAACCTTTACCTGGACCACAAATTCCTGAGTATTGCTTCTCAGTCAATAGGATTCTTATCACAAACCCTTCCTCCCTAGGCCTTTAAACTGAGTGTTCTTTCTCGGCCAATAAAACACATCTTTATTCTTTTTACAAACCCTTCCTCCCAAGGCCCAGACTCTTAAGTACTGTTTCTCAGTCAATAAACCTATTCTTGTGTAAAAGGTCACCGGTGCTTTGCTAAAGATATGTATTTTGCAAAGGAGTTTAATGTAACCATGCCTAAAGCTGTGTTGTAATAATTATCATATGGAATTTTTTTCCAAACTTTTACTGTATTTAAATGTGTAAGAAAAGTAAACCACTTGATCAGACTACAAAAGTTAAGTCATGAGTTTCATTTTTACCTTGCCAGATTATCTCTCTGCCAGCCATGGCACTTGCAGGAACTCCCACACTATGTCTTTACAGCAGACTTCCAGTAGTTTCTTCTATCTCTTTTAGTACTTTAGGCTCCACATGGAGAACATTAATCCATTTTGAGTTGAGTTTTGTGCATTGTGGTTAGTTAATAGGAGACTGCTGCTGAAAGGATAAGGTTGCAGGCTAGGAATCCCCCGTGCCTGAGTCTTGGGTGACCCCAAAGGAGCAGAGGCTCAGTCCACTCTTTATTGGCCTGGAAGTGTGTACATATCACACTTGCCTCCAGTGTCCGGCCGTGAACCTCTTGGAGTGTCCCTGGCACCTTTTCCCATCTTGTCTCCACAGAGCAGCTATGGCAAAGATAAGCGCAGCTGGGGGCTGGCAGAATCACTGCAGGGGCTGCGGAGCTCCTGCCTGGGGGTGTTTAGGTCCCCAACACCTGCCAGTGGGGAAAGGTGGGCGCGACCCTGTGCGTGGCAGCCATGTAAGCAGAAATGGCTTAACTAGTTCTTCCGGCCTCTGTGGGAGGCTGATTTGTTCTCAGAGATCATGGGCTCGGATGGTTTGAACTGATTGGCTTAGAAGCTTGTGGTATATGGGTTCTGTTATAAGCCTATAAAAAGCCAATCTGATTCTGCCCGCGCGCCTCACTTCTTTTACCCTGCATGGTAAGACTGTGACCCCCAGAGCTCTGGAAATTATAATCCCTCTTGCAAATTGCATCAAGTCTGTTTCTCGTGTGTGATTGGGGTGTTGGCTTCCCAGGTGTGGGGTGCGGGGGTGCCCCCGTTTTTCTTTCGGGTCTTATACTGTTGGACCCTGGCCAAGCTGAGAAACTCTGTCTGCTATCCTCCCTAACCTGCCTGCCTGCACTGGGAAAATTGTGAACAAAGAAATGGTAACAAAAGCCTTTTCCCACATTTCTGGCACCCAATGAAACCACCATGGCCAGCAGGCCCAAGTACCTGCCCAGGGTACCTGCTTCTAATCATACCTGGACACAGACCCAGATCCACAGTCCTCATCCCTTGCCCAAGGTCTACAAAATCTTCATGCCTTATCCTGGGCTTCATTCTTTGGGACATATGATTTGGCCTGGGAGCAGGGAGCATTGCCAAATAAATCTGCACTCATCTGCTTTCAACTGGGTATGGTCTGACCTATATTTTTGCTGCTGATAGAAACAAAACCTAGTAGTGTGCATGTGGGCATTCAATTTTCCCATCTCTGTATGCCCATAAGAAAGAACATAAGGTGATGCAATTCAAGAGTTCGGAATGTAGAAAGGAAAAATTAAGCTCATATCTAGAAGATGAAAGGGACAAAAAGAAAACAAGAGCAGAAATTAATGAAATAGAAATACTACAATAGAAACAATCAGTAAATCTGGGAGCAGGTTCTTTCAGAAGATAAACAAATTGACTGGTCTTTGGCTCAATTCACCAAAAAGAAACAAGGAAACGATCCAAACATAGTATTAATTGATGAAGAGGGAAGTATTACAGCAGACAGCAAGGGAAGTTAAAGAGATACAAATAGAAAACTTCAAATGATCCCAAAAATACAATGGAGAAAAGACATGGTCTTCAAAAATGGTGGTAGAAATTACTTTTTAAAGGGACATACTCTGCTAATTCCATGTGGTGCTCAGTTACTTTAGATTGACTGTATCCAAACAAGGTACTTCTCATGGGAATATTATGCAACATCATAAGTCCAACATAAACTGAGAAAGCTTGGCTGATTCCATGACAGATTTCAAATTTGGCAGTTAAGGAGATAACATCAATTACTAATTAATAGAAAAGACCCCAGGCTACAGGCTTCATGTCCCAGTAATTGTTCTGGAATGCCTAGAGACAGAGTAAGATGAAGCTGATTCACCCTGGAATTTCAATCTGCTTTAAATTGGGCCTCTGAGCTCACTTCAAGGTCTCTCCATTTTGATAATGGGAGGCCTCAGCATGTTGAACTTCTGCAGAATAAGACACTATTTGTGTTTGAGTCCAAGGTGCCATTCTGCAGTCAATAATGTACCCTTACAAAACTAGAAACTTTAAAGACTGAAATTAGGATTGGCAAGCTTTCTCAGCTTCCTAAATTCTATTGGCCAAAACATGTTTCAGGTGATAATTATGTCATACTTCTGCCCTAAAAGGAAAGGAAAGGACTGAAGATTTACAAATGCTAATCTAATTGAAGCTGAGATCCTAAATAATCTAAACATATGATCGGAGGATGTCTAGGATTTTTCCTGATTTCCTAACATTCACAATTCATTCCTTCATTGTTCCTGGAAAGTTCAATTTCCCTGTCTGTGAAACCTTGATTTTCTTTTATTTATTTATTTATTTATTTATTTATTTATTTATTTAATCTTACATCCTGATCAATGACCCTTCCCTGTCCCCTCCCCCCCACATAGTTCATCCTCCCACTCCCTCCCCTTCTTCTACAAGAGTGTGACTTCCCCTGCATATCCTCCCCACCCCCATGAAACCTTAATTGATGTCATGATCTTCCACATATAGGCACAAGTTCACTCAACCTGAGTCATTAGTTGTGAAGAAAATTTGTTAGTCATTCCATTTTTATTAGGTTCTGGCAATAGAAAGCAAGCATTGTGCCTGGCAGAAGACCTATAATTTCGGTAGGCATCTGCTTCTTTCTTCCTAAAAAACATTTTAAAAGAGGGTAAGAGGGTTTTAAGTGAAAACAAATCCATGTGACTAATCTTGTCAAACAAAGAGTTTCTGTGTCTATAGCACACGGATCCTTAAGATGGTTACTTTATTATGATTTAAGAAAAGTCCTAAGCTTTAATTAGTTTTACTTTCTCCCTGTTTAGTTTCTATTTTCCTGATCAGTCCATTGAGGAGAGTGGAATGTTGAAGTCACCCACAATTATTGCATTAGGTGTAATGCGTGCTTTGAGCTTTAGTAAAGTTTCTTTTACAAATGAGGGTGCCTTGCATTTGGAGCATAGATGTTCAGAATTGAGAGTTCTTGGAGGATTTTTCCTTTGACCAGCAAGAAGTGTCCTTCTGTGTCTCTTTTGATGACTTTAGGTTCAAAGTCAATTTTATCTGATAATAGAATGGCTACTCCAGCTTGTTTCCTGAGACCATTTGCTTGTAAAATTGTCTCCCAGCCTTTTACTCTAAGGTAGTGTTTATCTTTGACACTGAGGTGTGTCAAAGATTGATGTTCAGAGATTATTAAGGAATAGTGATTAATGCTGACATTTTTGATGTTATTTTTATGTTTGAGTGGTTATCTTCTTTTGGCTTTGATGAAAGAAGGTTAATATCTTGCTTTTTTCAGGGTGTAGTTTCCCTCCTTATATTCACATTTTCAGCCTATTATCCTTTGTAGGGCTGGGTTTGAGAAAAGATAGTGTGTAAATTTGGGTTTTGTCATAGAATATCTTGGTTTCTCCATTTATAGTAATTGAGAGTTTTGCTGGGTATAGTAGTCTTGGCTGGCATTTGTGTTCTCTTAAGGCCTGCATGAGATATGCCCAGGATCTTCTAGCTTTCATGGTCTCTGGTGAGAAGTCTGGTGTAATACTGATAGGTCTTCCTTTATAAGTTAATTGGCCATTTTCTTTTACTGCCTTTAATATTCTTTCTTTGAAAAAGACTAAACCAAAGAACCAAAAAGAACCCTAACTGAAACCCCAATACATTTGGGGTTTTGATTATTATGTGACAGGAGGTAATTCTCTTCTCATCCATTCTGTTTGGAGTTCTATAGGCTTCTTGTATATTCATGGGCATCTCTCTCTTTAGGTTAGGGAAGTTTTCTTTGATAATTTTGTTGAAGATATATGCTGGCCCTTTAAGTTGTGAAGCTTTGGACCAATTCGATTTAACATATATATATATATATATATATATATATATATATATAAGCAAAAGAATATACCTTTTTCTCAGCACCTCAGGGTACCTTCTCCAAAATTGATCAAATGATTGGTCACAAGACAGACCTCAACAAATATAAGAAGATCGAACTAATCCCATACCTCCTATCAGATCACTATGGACTAAGAGTAGTCTTCAATAGCAACAAAAACAACAGAAAGCTCACATACATATGGTGGCCGAGCAATACTCTACTCAATGATACCTTGTCCAAGGAAGAAATAAAGAAAGAAATCAAAGACTTTTTTAGAATTTAATGAAAATGAAGGCACAACATACCCAAATCTATGGGACACAATGAAAGCAGTGCTAAGAGGAAAACTCATAGCCCTAAAGGCCTCCAAAAAGAAACTGGAAAGAACATACACTAGCAGTTTAATAGCACACCTGAAAGCCCTGGAACATTCACCCAGTAGGAGTAGAAGCAGGAAATCATCAAACTCAAGGCTGAAATCAATCAAGTAGAAACAAAGAGAACTATACAAAGAATCAACAAAAACAGGAAGTGGTTCTTTGAGAAAATCAACAAGATAGATAACCCCTTAGCCAGACTAACCAAAGTGCAGAGGCAGTATCCAAATTAACAAAATTAGAAATGAAAAAGGAGATATAACAACAGAAACTGAGGAAATTCAAATAATCATCAGATCCTACTACAAAAGCCTATATTCAACACAACTGGAGAATCTGGAGGAAATAGGCAATTTTCTAGACAGATAGCAAATACCAAAATTAAATCATGTTCAAATAGATCATTAAAATACTACCATAACCCCTAAATAAATAGAAGGTGTCACAGAAAGTCTTCCAACCAAAAAAAGCACAGGAACAGATGGTTTTAGTGCAGAATTCTATCAGACTTTCAAAGAAAACCTAACACCAATACACTTCAAACTATTTCTCAAAATAGAAACAGAAGGAACACTACCCAACATGTTTTATGAAGCCACTATTACGCTAATACCAAAATCACACAAAGATCCAACTAAGAAAGAGAACTTCAGGCCAATTTCCCTTACGAATATCAATGCAAAAATACTCAATAAAATTCTTTCCAACCGAATCCAAGAACACATGAAAACGATCAATCACCATGATCAAGTAGGCTTCATCCCAGGGATGCAAAGATGGTTCAATATATGGAAATCCATCAATGCAATCCACTACATAAACAAACTCAAAGAAAAAAAAACACATGGTGATTTAATTAGATGCTGAAAAAGATTTTGACAAAATTTACCATCCTTTCATGCTAAAAGTCTTGGAAAGAAGAGGAATTTAAGGCCCACACATAAACATAGTAAATGTAATATAGAGCAAACCTGTAGCCAACATCAAACTAAATAGAGAGAAACTTGAAGCAATCCCACTAAAATCAGGGACTAGACAAGGCTGCCCTCTCTCACCATATCATTTCAATATTGTACTTGAGGTACAAGCTACAGCAATTAGACAACATAAGGAAGTCAAAAGAATACAAATTGCAAAGGAAGAAGTCAAACTATCACTATTTGCAGATGATATGATAGTATACTTAAGTGACCCAAAAAACTCCACCAAAGAACTCCTACAGCTGATAAACAACTTCAGCAAAGTGGCTGGTTATAAAATCAACTCAAGCAAATCAGTAGCCTTCCTATAATCAAAGGACATGCAGGCTGAGAAAGAAATTAGGGAAATGACACCTTTCACAATAGCCACAAACCATATAAAGTATCTGAGTGTGACTCTAACCAAACAGGTGAAAATCTGTATGACAAGAAGTTCAGGTCTCTGAAGAAGGAAATTGACGAAGACCTCAGAAAATGGAAAAATCTTCCATGCTCGTGGGTTGGCAGGATTAATATAGTTAAAATGGCAATCTTGCCAAAAGCAATATACAGATTCACTGCAATCCCCTCAAAATCCTAACTCAGTTCTAAATAGAGGTAAAAAGAACAATTCTCAAATTCATCTGGAATAACAAAAAAACACAGCTAAATCTATCCTTCTGGGATAGAATCAGTATCCTGGGAGAACTTCTGGGAGAATCAGTATCCTGGATCTCGAGCAGTACTACAGAGCAATTGTGTTAAGAACTGCATGATATTGGTACAGTGGCAGACAGGTAGATCAATGGAATATGATTGAAGATCCAGAAATGAACCCACATACCTATGTTCCCTTGATCTTTGACAAAGGAGCTGAAAACATCCAGTGGAAAAAAGATAGCCTTTTCAAAAAATGGAGTAGGTTCAATTGGAGGTCAGCATGCAGAAGAATGAGATTTGGTCCATTCTTATCTACTTATACTAAGCTCAACTCCAAGTGGATCAAGGACCTCCACATAAAACCAGACACACTGAAACTAATAGAAAAGAAACTGGGGAAGACCCTGGAGGACATGGGAACAGGTTGAAAGTTCCTGAACAGAACACCAATAGTTTATGCTCTAAGATCAAGAATTGACAAATGGGACCTCATAAAATTACAAAGTTTCTGTAAGGCAAAAGACACTGTCAATAGGACAAATCAGCAACCAACAAGTTGGGAAAAGATCTTCACCAACCCTACATCTAGCACAGTGCTAATATCCAATATATAGAACTCAAGAAGTTAGACCCCAGAAAACCAAATAACCCTATTAAAAATGGGGTACAGAGCTAAACAAAGACTTTTCACCTGAAGAAATTCGGATGGCTGAGAAACACCTTAAAAAATGTTCAACATCATTAGTCATTAGGGAAATGCAAATCAAAACAACCCTGAGATTTCACCTCACACCAGTCAGAATGGCTAAGATTAAAAACTCAAGAGACAACAGGTGTTGGTGAGGATGTGGAGAAAGAGGAATACTCCTCCACTGCTGGTGGGATTGCAAGCTGGTACAACCACTCTGGGATTTAGTCTGGCAGTTCCTCAAAAAACTAGGCATGACACTACTGGAGGACCCTGCTATACCTCTCCTGGGCATATACCCAGAGAATTCCCTAGCATGCAATAATGCAAATCAAACAACCCAGAGATTTCACCTCATACCAGTCATAATGGCTAAGATTAAAATCTCAAGAGACAGCAAGTGTTGGCAAGGATGTGGAAAAAGAGGAATACTCCTCCACTTCTGGTGGGATTGTAAGCTGGTACAACCACTCTGTGAATCAGTCTAGAGGTTCCTCAGAAAACTGGGCATGACACTTCTGGAAGACCCTGCTATATCACTCCTGGGCATATTCCCAGAGAATTCCCTGGCATCCAATAAGGACACATGTTCTACTATGTTCATAGCTACCTTATTTATAATAGCCAGAAGCTGGAAAGAACCCAGAAGTCCCTCAATGGAGGAATGGATACAGAAAATGTCATATATTTACACAATGGAATAGTACTCAGCAATTAAAAACAACAAATTCATTAAATTCTTAGACAAATGGTTGGAACTGGAAAATATAGAAAGTAAAGTAACTCATTCACAAAAGAACACATATGGAATTCAGTCACTGATAAGTAGATATTAGCACAGAAGCTCAGAACACCCAAAACACAACCCACATATCCAATCATCCCCAAGAAGAAGGAAGGAGAGGGCCCAGGTCCTAGAAAGGCTTGATGCTGCATTGTAGGGGATTTCCAGGACAGAGGAGTGGGAGGGGGTTGAATGGTGAACTGGTGGAAGGAAGAGGACTTATGGGACTTAGGGGGAAGGGGAACCGGTAAAGAGAAAATCATTTGGAATGTAAACAAAGAATGTAGGAAAGACAGGAATTCAAGGCCCATACCTAAACATAGTAAAAGCAATTTACAGCAGACCGGTAGCCAACATCAAAGTAAATGGGGAGAAACTTGAAGCAATCCCACTAAAATCAGGGACTAGACAAGGCTGCCCTCTCTCTCCATATCTTTTCAATATAGTACTTGAGGTACTAGCTAGAACAATTCGACAACAAAAGGAAGTCAAAAGGATACAAATTGGAAAGGTAGAAATCAAACTATCACTATTTGCAGATGATATGATAGTATACATAACTGACCCCAAAAAACTCCACCAAAGAACTCCTACAGCTGATAAACAACTTCAGCAATGTGGCTGGTTATAAAATCAACTCAAGCAAATCAGTAGCCTTCCTATACTCAAAGGATAAGCAGGCTGAGAAAAAAATTAGGGAAATGACACTCTTCACAATAGCCACAAACAATATAAAGTATCTCAGTGTGACTCTAACCAAACAAGAGAAAGATTTGTATGACAAGAACTTTAGGTCTCTGAAGAAGGAAATAGAAGACCTCAGAAAATGGAAAAATCTTCCATGTTCGTGGGTTGGCAGGATTAATATAGTTAAAATGGCAATCTTGCCAAAAGCAATATACAGATTCAACACAATCCCCATCAAAATCCCAACTCAGTTCTTCATAGAGTTAGAAAGAGCAATTCTTTTTTTTAATTTTTATTTTCTATATTCTATGTTTACATTTCAAAGGCTTTCCCCTTTCCCAGTCCCCCCCCACCATACGTCCCATAATTCCTCTACCCCCCAACTATTCCCCAATCCCTCCCCTCCATGATTTCTCTGTTCTGGGTCTACAACACTGGATCCCATCTTTTCAGGCCCAGGGTCCTCTCCTTTCTTCTTCTTGGGAGTCATTTGACTTGCTAATTGTGCCTTGGGTATTTAGGGCTTCTGGGCTCATTAATATCCACTTATCAGTGATTGCATTTCATGTGTATTCTTTTGTGATTGGGTTAACTCACTTAGGATGATATTTTCCAGATCTAACCATTTACCTACAAATTGCATGAATTCATTATTTTTAATTGCTGAGTAGTATTCCATTGTATAGAAAGAACAATTCTAAGCAGTGCGGTGGTGGTGCACTCCTGTAATCCCAGCACTGGGGAGGCAGAGGCAGGCAGATTTCTGAGTTTGAGGCCAGCCTGGTCTACGGAGTGAGTTCCAGGACAGTCAAGGTTACCCAGAGAAACTCTGTCTCAAAAAACAAAAACAAAAACAAAAACAAAAACAAAAACAAAAAAACAAAGAAAGAAAGAAAGAAAGAAAGAAAGAAAGAAAGAAAGAAAGGAAGGAAGGAAGGAAGGAAGGAAGAAAGAAAGAAAGAAAGAGAAAGAAAGAAAGAGCAATTCTCAAATTCATCTAAAATAACAAAAAAAAAAAAAAAAACCCAGGATACCTAAACTGTTGTCAACAGTAAAAGAACTTCTGGGGGAATCAGTATCCTGGACTTCAAGCAATACTACAGAACAGTAGTGTTAAAAACTGCATGGTATTGGTACAGTGGCAGGAAGGTGGATCAATGGAATAGGATCGAAGACTCAGAATTGAACCCACACATCTATGGCCACTTGGTCTTCGACAAAGGAGCTGAAAACATCCAGTGGAAAAAAGATAGCCTTTTCAAAAAATGGTGCTGTCTCAACTGGAGGTCAGCATGCAGAAGAATGAGAATTGATCCACTCTTATCTCCTTGTACTAAGGTCAACTCCAAGTGGATCAAGGACCTCCACATGAAACGAGACACACTGAAACTATTAGAAAAGAAACTGGGGAAGGCCCTTGAGGACATTGGCTCAGGGGGAAAGTTCCTGAACAGAACACCAATGGCTTATGCTCTAAGATCAAGAATAGACAAATGGGACCTCATAAAATTTTCAAAGTTTCTGTAAGGAAAAAGACACTGTCAAAAGGACAAATCGGCAACCAATAAATTGGGAAAAGATCTTCACCAACCCTACACCTGACAGAGGGCTAACATCCAGTGTATACAAAGAACTCAAGAAGTTAGACCCCAGAAAACCAAATAACCCTATCAAAAAATGGGGTAAAGAGCTAAACAAAGACTTTTCACCTGAAGAACTTCGGATGGCTGACAAGCACCTTAAGAAATGTTCAAAATCATTAGTCCTTAGGGAAATGCAAATCAAAACAACCCTGAGATTTCACCTCACACCAGTCAGAATGGCTAAGATTAAAAATTCAGGAAACAGCAGGTGTTGGTGAGGATGTGAAGAAAGAGGAACACTCCTCCACTGCTGGGATTGCAAGCTGGTACAACCACTCTGGATATTAGTCTGGCGGTTCCTCAGAAAACTGGATAGGATATTTCCAAAGGACCCATACCATTTCTGGGCATATACCCAGAAGATTCCCCAGCATGTAATAAGGATATCTGCTCCACCATGTTCATAGCAGTCTTATTTATAATAAGCAGAAGCTGGAAAGAACCCAGATGTCCCTCAACGGAGGAATGGATACAAAAATTGTGGTATATATTCACAATGGAGTACTATTCAGCCATTAGAAGCAATAAATTCATGAAATTCTTAGAAAAATAGATGGAGCTGTATAACATCATACTAAGTGAGGTAACCATTCTCAAAAGAATACCCATGGTATGCACTCACTAATAAGTGGATATTAGTCTAGAATTTCGGAACACCAAAGACACAATCCACATACCAAATGATGTCCGAGAAGAAGGAAGGAGTAGACTTGGATCTGGAAAGGCCAATGCATCAGTGTAGAAGGATACCAGAACTGGGAAGTGGGAAGGGGAGGATGGGGGAACAGGGAGAGGGAAAAGCAAGTATGGGACCTTTGGGAGGCAGGGAGCCAGGAAAAGGAAAAGGAAATGTAAATAAAGGATATATCCAATAAAAAAATATAAAAAAGAGTAATCCCCACAAAAAAGAAAATTATTTTTAAAAAAAGGAAAGAAAAGTCCTGGAAGACTTTATTCAAAGCAGAAGGAAAAATAATGCAGGTGAAACCATTTCTTGTTACCTATCCAATGCATTGGACAGGAGCCAATTCTTTTTTTTTTTTTTTTTTTTTTTTTTTTTTTTTGAGGAGCCAATTCTATTGTTTCAGAAAACACTCTTAAGATTGTTTCCTGTGATTTTTCACCCATTTCTTACTATTGGTCAACAAAACTTGTACATAAAAATTCTAGCCTTTTAGATACAATCTCTCAGAATTAAACTTCAGATACAGAATTACAGAGAGATATTTTGATGTGTTCTTCTAGGCCCCCACAATGACTCAGGTTTCCCCTGGTGGGGTCTGAAGTTCAATTCTACTTTTAGTTAGAATTGCACAAAGAAAAGTCTGTCACCTAAAGTGTAGATGCTTAGAAAGACAAAGAACTGACATAAAAGTTCTAATAGTGACTGGCATACATATGCATGTGCTAACATTTTATATATGCACATATATATATGTATGAATTCATGTATATAAATACATAAACATAAATTCATCACATGCACATGTGTATAGATACACATGTTCCTGGTGTGTGTGAATAGGATTTCTGTTGGAGTTACTGAATGTGTAAAATCATTTCTACTATACTTTGCTCTTTTTCTTCGACTTTATGTAATTTATTAAATTGTGCTTTCTGTTCTTCTCTCCATGATGGAATGTCACCTATTCTTTAAATCGTAGCTTAACTCTTGTAGTGTGAAGTAGAGAAGAGAATGAAAAAAGAGGTTATATATTCTAAAAACTCCAGGTAGAAAGTATTTTAAGAAACAGACACAAATGACAGAAAGCATCAGATCATAATCTAGAAAAGGCATAGAAGCTTGGGCCATAAGAGAAAGCTTCACAATTTTACAGAAAAAATGTTCTGACAGGATTTCTCTGTGTAGTGCTGACTGTCCTGGAACTCACTCTGTAGACCAGGCTGGCCTCGAAGTCAGAAATCTGCCTGCCTCTGCCTCCCAAGTGCTGGAATTAAAGGCCTGCACCGCCACCACCCGGCCGGCCAGAAAAGTATTCTTCATTGTATTACATGGGAACTGTGCAGTCCAGAGAAGTCAGATAATCTTTTAATAGTCAGGTATCTAGTTCAAAGTCATATTACTGCGGGAGAAAAAGAAGCGTTTATAAGAGATTCCATATACACAGAACATTGGATCAAGTATGCGACCCGGATCTGTAGATGAAGATTTGCACTAAAGATGACAGAACCTAAAGATATAGTCAGCATGCATGGTCTAAAATGAAAAAGAAATGTGCAGAGAAGAAAGTAAACGAATGGAAGAGACATTCTGAGAAGGAGCCAGTACAAATGGGGAGGAGAATCAACACACGGAGAGAAACCGGGAGAGCAATCTCGTGGTGGTCATCTCTGTTAAGGGCTCTGATTGGTTTTAGTAACAAAGAATTCTTCGTTACTTTAAGTTTATTAATTTGTTAATTTTTTAGTAAAAAAGAATCAGCAACAAGTCTGTCATGAGTAAGATAGATAATCAGTCAATAGGACTGTAGCTGGAAAGAACATAATAATCATAATTTCTTAATAGTCAATCTATCACTGGTGTACACAGATTTTTTTATTTTCATTAATTTGTTCAATGAATATGTGTGTATTCTATAGCTAATGCTAGATATTTACAAAAGTGCAAATTTCAGGATTGGGAAGGAAACATTTGAACAGAAAGGACTGCATGCGATAAGACGCACAACTGATAGTTTCAACTAGAAAATAATCATTGTGATTTTCAATTCAACATAAACGGCACTATAGAAAGTTATTTATTGCTACCACATCGATGTATATCAAATCAAAACACAGAAGCTAGGAAAACTATATACCAAAAATTCACCCTTTTTAAAAAAAAATCTCAGCACTCAATTGGCAATTCCTACAAGTTTTTAAGTTAGTGGAAGTCAAATGGTCCTCCGTGTTTTCCTTACCTTCTAACTGTTTCCTAGCATCCTCTCAGAGAATCCTTAGCACCTGTCCTACAATACTGGATTCTGGACCATATTGCTTTATCTCTGAATTCAATCACCTAAAGGATTTCCTGATTATTACAGAACATAAAAATTCAAAGACATTATTAATCATAATCCCACGAAAAATAACACCAAGACTAAAAATGCAAAATAATTACTATTTACAGGACATGAAACTGAAAAACATTGTGTGTATATATGTACACACAATGATTGACGAAGTCCTGTGAGCAAGTATTACACTTTAATCTCAAATATCATTGCATGGAGTAAGAAATAACTTAATAATAAAATAACAAATCATGTTTCTTTGAAAAACATTCATCACTTTAGGAAAAAGTATATTATATTAATGTCTTCTTAATTTTCACCTTGAGAAACAGGAGCACAGACAATGGAGAGCTGATTTACTTCAGCATCAAGAAGAGTATTTTTTATATTGTGATGTTTTATTATTCAAAATAAATTATTTACATCAATATTTTGCTTTTTTATATTTACTGTGAAAATACGGCAATGTTGCCATATTTGTATTATGAAAAACTAATGTTATAATGATAATTATGAAAAAGAAAGTTAAAATCAATCTTTCCATGAAAATAAGCTGTACAGCATGTTTAAAAATTGTAATCTCTCAAGAAACTACATTGACCATACAGAAATATTTCCTAAAATCAGAGGCTTAATACAACCTGGATTAAAAAAAAAAGGCAATCGTATTTCTATCTCATTAAAAATGAACTCGATTTTTCAAATTTAATTTTGTATTTAAAATTGATTATGCACTAGTTTGCATAAAACTGGCTTTTTTTCATACCAGCTGCTGAAAATTTTGTTGAACAAGTTTGATTTTGGCAAGCAGAGCTGCCGCCTGTCTTAGGAGTAAAAATATCTACAGCCACGAAAGATGTCTGTGAATCCAGAGAAATACAAACCCTTGTATTATATTTCTGATGCTTTTTTTGTGGGTGATTTTCCTTCTTGTGGGGAGGTATAAGTATTGGTACTGGACAGAAGAGAGTGTTCAGAAAATGTGTCCTCTCATGCAATGTACAAAGTGGTTAGTACAGCCAATGAGACATGATTATGTCCGTGTGGGTGGACAGGCCAGATCCCAGATGCATTAATGCACATTAACATTTCTCATGATACGGTGAAATCCGTAGGCGTCTCTCATTTTATCCTGTAATCTCTGAGTCCATTACTTCTGAATACAGTGAAACTTTGAAAGCATTTCTTTACAGTTCTTCTTCAGTTATTACCCACATACTAGTAGCATAGTATAGTCTTAGATAGATCCTCTCCCTCTCCTCCTTCTCCCTCTCTGTATCTTTGTCTCTCTGTATTTCTCTGTCTCTGTCTATTGAAACTCACTCTGTAGACCAGACTGGTCTGTAACTCTGCTTCTGCCTCCTTTACTGGGACAAAAGCCATGTGGCACCACCATCATAGACTGCTTGTTTTTTTTTTTTTGTTTTTTTTGTGTTTTTTTTTTTTTTTTTTTTTTTTTGTCTTTTGAACTGTGTTAAGGCCAAAATAATCCCATGAAAGAAAGGTGCTTCTGAAATAATTGTCTTATTAATTTAAGTTCATTACCAGTTGGCAGAGTCAAAGGCTCATACCAGACTAAATCCCATCACTTAGAAAAGGAAGTAGCCACAAAATTTCACCACTAATCAAGCAATTATTTACAACTGATATCTCTTGGAAAAGAGAAAACCAGCTTTCTCCAATCAGAGTTCTCATTGGGTACTTCAATTATACTCCAAGAAAACAAGAGTATTTGGCCTATACAATATTCATTTTCTCTTTCCTGAAGCATGTTTTGTTTGCTTTAGTATTTTTGTTTGTGTTTTTGCTTTACCATTTCATTTTTGTCCTTGTTTGTTTTGATTTGTTTGTTGTTGTTGATTTCAAGAACACAAAGTTGGGGGTGGCAGAGATGGGAGAATCTGGGAGAGGTTAGGGGAAGAAAAATAATTTGATCAAAATATATTTTATGAAAAAAATATTAAAAATGACTTTGAAAAACATTTGCAAAATCATCCTATGAACTCAGATTTTTAAACAGCAGATGCTTCTAATGCTTTTGTGAGCTAAGCACTTCTGTTACACAAAGTCCTATTAAAGCTATCACTAATCGTTTCGTTCAGTGCCTGGGCTGTCTGTAATTTATTATTCCATTTACTAATGTTCTTCTAGCTTTAACCAGAAAACATTTTTCTCAAATACATTAAATTTTAAATATCTGTTTAAAGGAATGTAAAGTCCTAATTATACAGGGCATCTCAGTAATGCAAATAGTATCTTTTGTTTCTCTGTTGACTGGGCATGTCCTATAATTTCTGAGATTATTAGCTCCATTGAAGTATTTAAATTAGATTAAGAAAATCAAAATGAAGTTGGTGTAATTAAATCAATTTTTACTTTACAAATTCATATCATAAATTGTATCCAATAGTTTTTACTTGAAGACAAAATGCATGTTCCCAGATCAAGATCAAAATACATACTGATACTCTTAAGGAAAAAATAGTGCACATATATTCAATGAGTTTCATTGAATTCATTACATTACTTTTCTTTAGAGATTACAGTTATTGTGTCTGTTGACTGTTTTTCTTGTTTTTGTGCTGAGTAGCATAAAATTTAAAAACTGTAAAAGTTTGGTAATTATATTTATTATAACAATTTTTGTGTCTTTCTGTAAGACACTCTGCCTAAGCACACGGTGTGAAATGTTTTTAAAAATATCATATTAGATTTCATGAAACTGAAAATCTGTAAGCTTTTCACTATCAATAGGACAAAACATACAGACTGGGGAAAGATCTTCACCAACTGTACATCTGACAGAGGACTAATATCCAAAATATATAAAGAACTCAAGAAATTAGAAACCAACAATTTAAACAACCTAATTAAAAATGGGGTAAAGAGCTAAAAACAAAATTCTCAACAGAGGAATCTCTAATGGACAAGAAGTATTTTAAAAATGTTTGACCGGGATCTCATTGAATCTGTATATTGCTTTTGGCAAGATGGCCATTTTTACTATATTGATCCTGCCAATCCAGGAGCAAGAAATATTTTTCCATCTTCTGAGGTCTTCTTCGATTTCTTTCTTCAAGGACTTGAAGTTCCTGTCATACAGATCTTTCGCTTGTTTGGTTAGAGTTACACCAAGGTACTTTATGTTGTTTGTGGCTATTGTGAAGAGTGTCATTTCCCTAACTTCTTTCTCAGCCTGCTTGTCCTTTGAGTACAAGAAGGCTACTGATTTGCTTGAGTTGATTTTATAACCAGCCACATTGCTGAAATTGTTTATCAGCTGTAGAAGTTCTCTGGTGGAGTTTTTTGGGTCATTTAAGTAAACTATCATATCATCTGCAAATAATGGTAGTTTGACTTCTTCCTTTCCAATTTGTAACTAAAAGAAAACTAAACTAAAAGAAACTAAAAGAAAATTGCTCTTGCTAGAACTTCAAGTACTATATTGAAAAGATATGGAGAGAGAGGGCAGCCTTGTCTAGTCCCTGATTTTAGTGGGATTGCTTCAAGTTTCTCTCCATTTATTTTGATGTTGGCTACTGGTTTGCTGTAGATTGCTTTTACTATGTTTAGTTATGGGCCTTGAATTCCTGCTCTTTCCAAGACTTTTAGCATGAAAGGATGCTGAATTTTGTTGAATGCTTTTTCAGCATCTAATGAGATGACCATGTGGTTTTTTCTTTTAGTTTGTTTATGTAGTGGATTACATTGATGGATTACTGTATATTGAACCATCCCTGCATCCCTGGGATGAAGCCTACTCAATTCTTCATAGATCTAGAAAGAGCAATTCTCAAATTCATCTGGAGCAACAAAAAACCCAGGATAGCTAAAACTATTCTCAACAATAAAAGGACTTCTGGGGGAATCAATATCCCTGACCTCAAGCAGTACTACAGAGCAATTGTGTTAAAAACTACATGGTATTGGTACAGCAACAGGCAAGTGGATCAATAGAATAGGATTGAAGACCCAGAAATTAACCCACAGACTTATGGTCACTTGATCTTTGATAAAGGAGCCACAACCATCCAGTGGAATAAAGATAGCTTCTTCAACAAATGGTGCTGGTTCAACTGGAGGTCAACATGCAGAAGAATGCAAATTAACCCACTTTTATCTCTTTGCACTAAGATCAACTCCAAGTGGATCAAGGACCTCCACATAAAACCAGACACACTGAAACTATTAGAAAAGAAACTTGGGAAGACCCTGGAGGACATGGGCACAGGGGGAAAGTTCCTGAACAGAACACCAATAGCTTATGCACTAAGATCAAAAATTGACAAATGGGACCTCATAAAATTACAAAGTTTCAGCAAGGCAAAGGACACTGTCAGAAGGACAAAACGACAACCAAGAAAGTGGGAAAAGATCTTCACCAACCCCACATCCGACAGAGGGCTAATATCCAATATATACAAAGAACTCAAGAAGTTAGACCCCAAAGAACCAAATAACCCTATCAAAAAATGACACCAGTCAGAATGGCTAAGATTAAAAACTCAAGAGATAACAAGTGCTGGCGAGGATGTGGAGAAAGAGGAACACTCCTCCACTGTTGGTGGGATTGCAAAATGGTAAAACCACTCTGGAAATCAGTTTGGCGGTTCCTCAGAAAATTGGGCATGTCACTTCCAGAGGACCCTGGCATACCACTCCTGGGCATATACCCAGAGGATTCCCCTGCATACAATAAAGACACATGCTCCACTATGTTTATAATAGCCAGAAATTGGAAGGAGCCCAAATATCCCTCAAAGAAGGAATGGATACAGAAAATGTGGTATATTTATACAATGGAATACTACTCAGCAATTAAAAATAATGAATCCATGCAATTTGTAGGTAAATGATTAGACCTGGAAAATATCATCCTGAGTGAGCTAACCCAATCACAAAAGAATACACATGAAATGCAATCACTGATAAGTGGATATTAATGAGCCCAGAAGCCCTAAATACTTGAGGCACAATTAGCAAGTCAAATGATTCCCAAGAAGAAGAAAGGAGAGGACCCTGGGCCTGTAAATATTGGATCCAGTTTTGTAGAGAAACCGTGGGGGGAGGGGTAATGATTGGGGAATAGTTGGGGGAGAGAGGATTTAGGGGATGTACGAAGGGGGGGAACTGGGAAAGGGGAAAGCCTTTGGAATGTAAACATAGAATAAAGAAAATAAAAAGAAATAGAAATAGATTATAACTAAAAAAAAAAATGTTTGGCCGGGTGGTGGTGGCACACGACTTTAATCCCAGCACTTGGGAGGTGGAGGCAGGCAGATTTCTGAGTTCGAGGCTAGCCTGGTAGAATGTACCTTTGTAATGAAACATCTTTGAAATTCTACTTAGGCTTCTTGTGTAAGACTCCGATGAGCTTTAGCTACCAGGGACCACTGAGTGAATCATGGGGAGCCAGAGATCGATGCAAAAGCAAGATTTTATTATTCCAGAATGCTGGGGACATCCTGCATCCAAGGCCAAAGGAGAGGCTATGACCCACTACAGCCTGTTTGCCCAGTTTATATACAGTTTTCAGGGGTAGAATAGAACAACAGTCACTAGGCACAATGTGATTGGCAGATCAGTGTGACTTTTAAACTAATTGGTCCTTGGGGAATGAGGGAAATAAGAGCCTCTATGATTTCAGACTGAAAAGGAATCAAATTATTGTCATGAATATCCCAATAAATAATCTATCATAATAAATAATTCATTAAAAGTTCTTCAAAATCCATAAATCAAGACTCAATGTTACCCCAACATGATGTTAGTGTTTGTCAACTAGATGTAGAATCACCTTACAGACCATCCTTGAGGCACAACAGTGAAGGATTAAATTTTCTAGACTCTGGGCATAACTGTGAGAGCTTATGATGGTTGATTAGTTTTCTATGTTTGGGTATTGTCTTACAGTTTTTTTTATTGTATATATTCTATATTTACAATTCATTTCCCTTTTTCTGGTTCCCCCCCAAAGGTCCCACATGTCCTTTTCCCTCCCCCTGCTCCCGCATCCACTCCCTCCCCCCTTATTGTTCTTGTACTCTCCCACAATGATGTTTTGGTCCATTCTAGCACCAGTGTCCACTCCTTTCTTCTTGTGAGACATCAGTTGATATGTGACTTGTGTCTTTGGTGTTCCAAGCTTCTAGGCTAATATCCACTTATCAGTGACTGTATACCATGGGTATTCTTTTGAGACTGGGTCACCTCACTTAGTATGACGTTCTCCAGCTCCATCCATTTCTCTAAGTATTTCATGAATTCATTGTTTCTAATGGCTGAATAGTACTCCATTGTGTATATATACCACATTTTTTGTATCCATTCCTCTGTTGAGGGACATCTGGGTTCTTTCCAGCTTCTGGCTATTATATATAAGGCTGCTATGAACATAGTGGAGCATGTATCCTTATTGCATGCTGGTGAATCTTCTGGGTATATTCCCAGGAGTGGTATGGCTGTGTCCTCCGGAAGTATCACACCCAGTTTTCTGAGGAACCGCCATACTGATTTCCAGAGTGGTTGTACCAGCTTGCATTCCCACCAGCAGTGGAGGAGTGTTCCTCTTTCTCCACATCCTCGCCAACACCTGATGTCTTCTGAGTTTTTAATCTTAGCCATTCTGACTGGTGTGAGGTGAAATCTCAGGGTTGTTTTAATTTGCATTTCCCTAATGACTAGTGATGTTGAACATTTTTTAAGGTGTTTCTCAGCCATCCAAATTTCTTCAGGTGAAAAGTCTCTGTTTAGCTCTGTACCCCATTTTTGGATAGGGTTATTTGGTTTTCTGGGGTCTAACCTCTTGAGTTCTTTGTATACATTGGAGATTAGCCCTCTGTTGGATGTGGGGTTGGTGAAGATTTTTTCCCAATTTGTTGGTTGCCGATTTATCCTTTTGACAGTGTCTTTTGCCTTACAGAAACTTTGTAGTTTTATGAGGTCCCATTGGTCTATTCTTGTTCTTAGAGTATAAGCAATTGGTGTTCTGTTCAGGAATTTTTCCCCTGAGCTGATGTCTTCAAGGGTCTTCCCCAGTTTCTTTTCTATTAATTTTAGTGTGTCTGGTTTTATGTGGAGGTCCTTGATCCACTTGGAGTTGAGTTTAGTGCAAGGAGATAAGAGTGGATCAATTCTCATTCTTCTGCATGTTGACCTCCAGTTGAGCCAGCACCATCTGTTGAAAAGGCTATCTTTTTTCCACTGGATGTTTTCAGCTCCTTTGTTGAAGATCAATTGGCCATAGATGTGTGGGTTCAATTCTGGGTCTTCGATCCTATTCCATTGATCCGCTTCCCTGTCACTGAACCAATACCATGCAGTTTTTAATACCACTGCTCTGTAATATTGCTTGAGGTCCGGGATATTGATTCCCCCAGAAGTTCTTTTGCTGTTGATGATAGTTTTAGCTATCCTGGGTTTTTTGTTATTCCAGATGAAGTTGAGAATTGCTCTTTCTAGCTCTATGAAGAACTGAGTTGGGATTTTGATGGGGATTGCATTGAATCTGTATATTGCTTTGGGCAAGATTGCCATTTTGACTATATTAGTCCTGCCAACCCACGAGCATGGAAGATTTTCCCATTTTCTGATGTCTTCTTCAATTTCCCTCTTCAGAGACCTGAAGTTTTTGTCGTATAAATCTTTCACATGTTTGGTTAGCTTCACTCCAAGATACTTTATATCACTTGTGGCTATTGTGAAGGGTGTCATTTCCCTAATTTCTTTCTCGTCCTGCTTATCCTTCGCGTATAGGAAGGCTACTGATTTACTTGAGTTGATTTTATAGCCAGCCACTTTGCTGAAGTTGTTTATCAGTTGCAGGAGTTCTCTGGTGGAGGTTTTTGGGTCACTTAAGTAAATTATCATATCATCTGCAAATAGTGATAGTTTGACTTCTTCCTTTCCGATTTGTATCCCTTTGACTTCCCTCTGTTGTCGAATTGCTCTAGCTAGTACCTCAAGTACTATATTGAAGAGATATGGCGAGAGGGGACAGCCTTGTCTAGTCCCTGATTTTAGAGGGATTGCTTCAAGTTTTTCTCCATTTACCTTGATGTTGGCTAGCTGTATATTGCTTTTACTATGTTTAGATATGGGCCTTGAATTCCTGTTCTTTCTAGGACCTTTAGCATGAAAGGATGCTGAATTTTGTCAAATGCTTTTTCAGCATCCAGTGAGATGACCATGTGGTTTTTTTCTTTGAGTTTGTTTATGTAGTGGATTACGTTGATGGATTTCCATATATTGAACCATCCCTGCATCCCTGGGATGAAGCCAACTTGATCATGGTGAATGATCGTTTTGATGTGTTCTTGGATTCGGTTGGCAAGTATTTTGTTTAGTATTTTTGCATCGATATTCATAAGAGAAATTGGCCTGTAGTTCTCTTTCTTAGTTGGATCTTTGTGTGGTTTTGGTATCAGGGTAATTGTGGCTTCATAGAATGAGTTGGGTAGTGTTCCTTCTGTTTCTGTTTTGTGGAATAATTTGAAGAGTATCGGTATCAGGACTTCTTTGAAGGTCTGATAGAATTCTGCACTAAAACCGTCTGGTCCTGTGCTCTTTTTGGTTGGAAGACTGTCTATGACCCCTTCTATTTCTTTGGGGGTTATGGGTCTGTTTAGATGATCTATTTGATCCTGGTTTAATTTTGGTATTTGGTAACTGTCGAGGAAATTGTCCATTTCCTCCAGATTCTCCAGTTGTGTCGAGTATAGGTTTTTGTAGTAGGATCTGATGATTTTTTGAATTTCCTCAGTTTCTGTTGTTATATCTCCCTTTTCATTTCTAATTTTGTTAATTTGAATACTGTCTCTGTGCCCTTTAGTAAGTCTGGCTAGGGGTTTATCTATCTTGTTGATCTTCTCAAAGAACCAGCTCCTGGTTTTGTTGATTCTTTGTATGGTTCACTTTGTTTCAACTTGATTGATTTCAGCCCTGAGTTTGATGATTTCCTGTCTTCTACTCCTCCTGGGTGAAATTGCTTCTTTTTATTCCAGAGCTTTCAAGTGCGCCATTAATTTGCTAGTATATGCTCTCTCCTGTTTCTTTTTGGAGACACTCAGGGCTATGAGTTTTCCTCTAAGCACTGCTTTCATTGTGTCCCATAGATTTGGGTATGTTGTGCCTTCATTTTCATTAAGTTCTAAGAATTCTTTGATTTCTTTCTTTATTTCTTCCTGGACTAAGGTATCATTGAGTAGAATATTGTTCAGCCTCCAAGCGTATGGGGATTTTCTGTTGTTTTTGTTGCTATTGAAGAACACTCTTACTCCATGGTGATCTGATAAGAGGCATGGGATTAGTTCGATCTTTTTATATTTGTTGAGATCTGTCTTGTGTCCAATTATATGGTCGATTTTGGAGAAGGTACCATGAGGGGCTGAGAAAAAGGTATAGTCTTTTGCTTTGGGGTGAAATGTTCTAAATATATCTGTTAAATCCAATTGGTCCAAAGTTTCGATGAGTTTCTCCGTGTCTCTGTTTAGTTTCTGTTTTCCTGGTCGGTCCACTGTGGATAGTGGAGTATTGAGGTCCCCCACAATCATTGTGTTAGGTGCAATGTGTGCTTTGAGCTTCCATCAGTTTTACTGCTATGAGCAGACACTATGACCAAGGCAACTTTTATAAGAACATTTCATTGGGGATGCTTACAGGTTCAGAGGTTCAGTTCATTATCATGAAGACTGGAACATGGCAGCATCCAGGCAGGCATGGTGCAGGAGGAGCTGAGAGTTAGTTCTACATTGTCACTTGAAGGCTGTTAGCAGAATACTGGCTTCCAGGGATCTAGGATGAGAGTCTTAAAACTCACTCCCACAGTAACACACCTGCTTCAACAGGGCCACACCTTCTAATAGTACCACTCCCTTGGTCACACATATACAAACCATTACAGGTATAAAAAGGTATAAAAAGTGTGCGTTTAACAGAAGCATCCTTTGTTCTGTTTTCTCTTTCTTGATTATGAAAATGACCAGCTATTTGAGTCTCCTGATGCCTTAGAGTCTCTGTGCTGATGCCGTAGATCCTTCAATTGTAAGCTTAAATAAACCACTTCTCTGAGTAGTTTTGTCAGGATATTTTTACATAACCACAGGAAAATAAACTAAGAATATCCCCTCTACCTCTGTGGATCACTCTTTTCAGAGTATACAATTGTTAGATTGCTTTGCAATATAAACTTAACTGCTTGTGAATCTCTGCTGAGTTCTATTATCCTTTTAAAGATAAGAATTAAGGAGAAGCATTAATATGGTTTAAAAAAAACAAACCCTGAATCTTAGAGGTGGGCACTATTTAAAAAAATAAATCATGTCGTCCCTGCATTACCTTCCATTAGGCCCCACGTCTTCAAATTATCACCATCTTTTACATTATCTCACATTGAAAACCAAACTGTCAGCATAAGAACCTTGAGGAGACATTAAAATTATACGCAGAGATAATATCCTACTCTCTTTATGGTGGAGTCCATGGTTTTCCCATAATTTGGGTCTCAATTTTCATATATTTGGCCTTACTTTCTTTTTCCTTCTATTAAAAAACAATCTCTTTTAAAAAAACATTAAAAGTTTAAAAATGAATTATACTTTTCAAAGATTGTGCAAATTTTAATCAAAACAAACCACACTTTTATATTTTTATGAATCTTTGTTCACACTGTTTTTATTCCTGTGGTACAATTGTAATACCCCAGCCCAAGAAATCACTGATAAGCTTTTACAACTTTCTCATATCCAAATTCTATGAAGACTTTCTGAGGACAGGGCCACCAGCTGTTTAATATGCCCAGAATTATACTTAGAATTTTTACTTTTTGTTTGTCATATTTTGAGGAGCTGATTGTTTTTCTTCTATATCTTTCTGAGGATCTTCATTATTTCTTATGGTATTGGTATGTACAAATGATAGATGAATGTAAAGCACAATGAATTAATTTTGGGCAATTTATATTGTATGTTGTTGTTTATTTCCATTAATAGAATAATTTTTAAACATCCTCACTTACTACCTACACTACAATAAAGTATCCATTTCCCAGGTCCCCAAAACTGTAAGGATCCATTATTTGCTCCTCACTTACTACCTACACTACAATAAAGTATCCATTTCCCAGGTCCCCAAAACTGTAAGAATCCATTATTTGCTCAAGGAATGATACCCTGGACTCAAAGAATATGTAAATTCAGAGTGTTTTATTGTGCAGAAGTCCAGCATGCTGGAGTCTACCATTGTCAACATAGAGAGACAACCAACTGAGCTTGCAGGTCCAATTTGAAGCACATAAGGAGAAAAGAATTCCAGGGGTCTGTCAGGCATTCCAGAACCATTATGGGGGTGGAAACTGTTGCTTGGGAAGTCTGGAAATTTTTGCTGAGGAAGTCTGGAAACTCTGCTTACCAACTGTCATTGCCTCAGGACGGGAGGCAGGGCCTTTGATAGCAGGGAAGTTTCTGACTAGCTGCCTGAAGATTGTTTTTTGTTCTTTTGTTTAGTTGGTTGGTTGGTTGGTTGGTTGGCTTGTTTGCTTTTTTTTTTTTTTTTTTTTTTTTTTTTTTTTTTTGTCCATTTTGTAACTGACTTGCCTGGGCTTGCCTGAACTTAGGCCTAGTCTGTTAAATTGCCAATTTGTAGCCTGTCAAGGAGTCAGGACTAGCCTTCTCAAAACCAACTCATAATTTTATTTTAGGTTAACAGAAGACTACACTAATCTATTAAAGTTGTGTTAAAATGGTTTCTTCAGAGACTGTAGTCTTATTTTTGCCAGTCTATCTCCTAAGCTTGTAACCTAGATTGTACATCATAAACATATTAGTTTCTTTTATTACATATTTACTCCTAAGTACTTTCTCAAATAATTGCATTTATCATACTTTCAACCACATCTCAAGTAGAAAATCATGTTTCTTTGTGTGGAGATGAAGTATGTTCTGACCAGTTCATGAAAGACAGGCATATTTCTTTCTTTCTTTTCTTTTCTTTTCTTTTTTTTTTTTTTTTTTTGTTTATTCTATACAGGGTTTCTCTGTATAGCCCTGGCTGTCCTGGAACTCACTCTGTAGACCAGGCTGGCCTAGAACTCAGAAATCTGCCTGCCTCTGCCTCCCAAGTGCTGGGATTACAGACCTGCGCCACCACCGGCGGCATGCATATTTCAAACAATGGCTTTCAGGAACTGGAGAATAAATTTGGTAAGTAATAGACATAGATAATCTTCCCCCTATGCATAAAAGAAAGCAGAAACTACCTTCATGACACACTTTACAGATGAGACAGGAAGTAGAAAAGAATGCATCATGTTAGAATAGAAGTTGATCCTGTTTCCTCTTTGATTTGTTCCATTTCTCTTATCTTGCAATCAACACATTGAGCCAGGCTTATGTGGATCAATCTGTAGGGAAAAATTGTTCATATTTGTTGTTTGGTGATATTTGAGCCATTTCATATGAATAATGTAATTTAACTGTTTATAGAAAAATAGTTATATTTATCATGTCATACTAGAAATAACAGTGAAGTTATAGTGATTATAACTAGGTCAGATTATTCCCTTAGATGTAATAGCAGTTATTTCTCTTAAGGGATAAGGAACTTAAATCTTAATAAGTTTCTTTGCATTGAGTTTATTCATTTTTTATGTGTTAGAGAGTGCCTTTTATGTGTTCCATATGTGTGTGCCTGTTGCCCCCAGAGATCAGGATAACACTGAATTACCTGGAACTGGAGTTCCAGAGGTCTGAAGGCAATGACCAGGCAAACACTGATCTTTCTGCACAGGTTTGTTTTGGCTATTCAAGATTTTAGGACAATATTATTTTAAGGAGTGTGTAATTTCAACCTTATACCATCTGCCGAAACAACTTAAAAATGCTTTTTATCACATTGGAACTGGGATATTTTCTATGAAGATACGTAAGTATTAAAGCCATTTGATGACATTAGAAGTAACCATTGTTTTAGGAAGTGCACATAATTACACATATGGGTAGATCCTAAATTATTAAAACAATGTTCTCCAAAACTGATCTTACAAGAAGATTTCTTCTCAGGTAATGACTTTCAAGAACAACTTCATGAGAGTTTGTTTCATCTATACATCACCTATCCTAGAAGATACTAATACCTCATTAACACGGCTTGTATGTAAGGCTAGCTAATGAACATAAGATAAATGAATAATAAAGGTGAGAATAATGTAACAGATCAAAGGGCAATAAGAGTTGTCAATAAAAAAATTAAAGGCAACTTTTTATTGAAAGCAATCTTTTAAAATATTTATCTGATAACAGACTTGAATTAGTGATTTTTAAAGAATAGTATGATATTGGAAAATTTGATTGTCTCTCAATATCTACTATCTTTGCTGTATGTTCATCCAATGGATTTTGAAATTGATCTCAGTTCCAGGTAAGTGTTGTTGCTAATCTATATCACTACATCTTGATGCTGACAGCACATTAGCAGAATCCGAAAGGCTTTTAAAACTTACTGATGTTAGTGTTAGAACTCAACTTCATAGCCTGTCTTTGGCATCCTTTGTTCTTTGTGATATTGTAATGTTCAGCAACAAGAGCATCTTTGGTCTAAGCCAATCACAGTAAAGAATTTGACAGTTTATTGAGTGGTTCAGGAAACAAGACTGGTTGCAGCCTGAGAATGGTTTGTACTGCCTTCTCAAGTGTGGTCTTTAACTTGTTCTGTTAACACAAATGACTGCAAGCCTATGGGTAGCTTTTAGTAAATATCAATTATATTGTGTGCCTTGGACAGAGTAAGAAAGGCTCTAAATTCATTAAGGAAATATATTTGAAACATTTTAAATATAGAAAACATTATTAAGGTCAATTTTAGCAATTGTGTGCATTAGGATATTCCACCTATGGCAGGCAGTGGTGGCACACACCTTTAGTGCCAGCACTTAGGAAGTAGAAGCAGGTGGATTTCTGAGTTCGAGGCCAGTCTGGTCTACAGAGTGGGTTCCAGGACACCCATGGCGACACAGAGAAACCCTGTCTCAAAAAAGAAAGAAAGAAAGAAAGAAAGAAAGAAAGAAAGAAAGAAAGGAAGAAAAGAAAAGAAAAGAAAAGAAAAGAAAAGAAAGGAAAGGAAAGGAAAGGAAAGGAAAGGAAAGGAAAGGAAAGGAAAGGAAAGGAAAGGAAAGGAAAGGAAAGGAAAAGAAAAGAAAAGAAAGGAAAGGAAAAGAAAAAGAAAAAAATGGATATTTGATATACAGTGTGGCATACCTTGGTATATCTAATTTTCATAACTTTGACCATCATTAAAGTACTACCCTCCTTTGCTGTTGTTTGTTTGATGTAATGCTTCTCATTGTGCTCAGACTTGGGTAGCTTGCTAGGCTGGCCTCAGGAATGCATCTGTGCCTGTCTCCCCATTGCTGGGATTACAAGTATTCACAACTATTTCTGATTTTATTTTTTAAATATGAATTGTGAAGGATAGAATTCAGGTTGCTTACAAGATAAGCAATTTACTCATTTAGCGATCACAGGAACAAACTTTGTTAATGGGTTGCTGGAGGAAACTATATATATGTATATACACATAAGAATATATGTATGTTATACTACTCTGAGAATATATGAGTACACATTAATATATAAAATATTATACTGTTTTAGCACTGCATAGTTATATTTCTACTTTGGGGATTTTAGATTTGTGGGGAAAGTTTGTAGACATGTTATAAAAGGGGACAGCATTTCTTTCATTACACTTTCTCTCTACCTTTTTTGTTCATCTTGTATTATAACAACAGAAAAAATATTTTTAAAATCAAGTATCATAATGACCACCATTTCTTGTATATGGCATGGCCCTGGTGGGAAGAGAATGACATGGTTCCTGACCTTGGGCCAGTGCCAGTGGTCATATGCCTCCATAATTGTCAATGGTTCCTATGGGCATAAGGTTTGTGTGTATAGTAATGTACATATTTTCACATTCCTCTCAGGAATGACTTCTCTGTCAATTTTAATGACTACATGAAAATCTGAGACAGCAACAGTCTGGGAGGCAAAAGTGTGGCTAATATCTTAGCAAAATAGTAAATGCTAGGACCTTCAAGATAGCCCTTAAGGCTGTGGAAAAGAACTCCGAAAAGCATGAGTTCAAAACATTGTTTCTCAACTATGCAAAATATGAGGATGCAATTGAGAGACCCCAACTCAATGTTTTTTGTTTTTTGTTTGTTTAGACCCCTAACAACCAAGCCCAGCACAGAGTAGATTGTTTTCCTTCTTTCAGCCCAGCACAAAATAACTTGTTTTTCTGCTTTCAGATGTGAGTAGGAGGACACACCCCGTTCCAGAAACTAACCACATTCTTGATACACCTGGTGTTTTATTCTAGTTAAGATCTGACCTTCTCTAAGGCAAAAACCTTTGCCTGATTTCCTCATTCTGTACTTCTCTGTTCCATCTCTGCCCCAGCACACTGGTTCCTCCCGAATAAACCTCATGCACTTGCATCAAGAACATGGTCTTTCGTGAATTTCTGGGGTATGGCCTTATCCTGAGACTCAAGGGAGGGTCTCCCCGATTCGGGGGTCTTTCACAATATGAATTATGAGGGGCTTCATGAATCTAAAGGAACAGAGGCAGTTACTCTATAAGCCATCTCTTAGGAAAGATACAAATGCAGGCAGATTCCTCAGTTCAAAGTCATTCTGGGATAGAGCAAGGTTAGGACCAGGTGTGGTAGAAATGATCTTTTCAGGACAGGGTCACACCCAGCTAGTTTATTTTTGTGCTTAACAAAGGCAGGCAGATCTCTGAATTCTATTACATTGTTAAAAGAAAATGGGTGCTTGCTGTTTTCCAAGAATTAAGGGGCTCCGATTACCAAATGCTGATTCATAGGATAATAAAAAGGAAACCCAAAGTAAATGCAAATGAATGGATTGACATGCAAAATAAAAGACTGGGCTAATGATCTACAGCAGATGAGCTACCCAGAGAGTTTTTTACAATAGCAAGAGAGAACTCTTGAGAAAGAGCTGTCTAGAGATCTCCAGAAAAAAAAAATGGCCTGCAGCTTGAACCCACAATTTGAAGAGTCCTTTATTTTCATGGTTCTCAGACACATCTTCTCTCAGAATCCATCTCCAAGCCAAGGCTGGTCCTTGACAACTAATCCTATTGGAGATTTTAAAAATTACTAATAAAAACTCTTATCTTTTTATGCTAGTCTATATTTGTTCATAATTTGAGCAATCAGTGTATATACACATTTCATTTATGGCTGAGCAGTCAGTTTCTCCCCACCCTATACTGAGGAAATATTGGAAATGAATAGTTTCTGGGGAAGACAGAATCACACTTCATTGATGATGGGGCCAATGTGAGTGTCTCATTGTGAATGGCCTCTGTACAAACAGGAAGTATTAATGGACTTATTGGGTTATTCCAGAAAAAGTTGGGTGGGAGCAATATTGGGTGGGGAGTATGGGGAGGGGTAGAAGAGGGAAATGGGGTTTAGCTTTTAATCACATTTATTAAGTGTATGAAATTCCCAAAAATAAAGGAAATTGAAATGTACTTTTGTTCTTATCTTTAAAGCTATTTGAGATTGAATAATGATAGAATCACAAGGTCATGAAATATAAATAGGTACAAAACACGTGTACAATGAACAGTCATCAAATGATCTTAAATAAGTAGGTCATATACAAACAGCATCTGGAAATTACATATAATTATAGCACTGTGAAGTAGTCATTAGAAGTTCATCAAGATTTCTCCTAATCATTGCCTTTTCTCTCTGTCCCTATTACTGACATTGTGTATCCACAAGGCAATATCCATTCCATAGCTATTCATGCTCTGAAAACAAGAACTCAGAAGTGATACAGCTCTCCAATGAAGGGCTTTTCTACAATAAAACTCAGAAAAACACAACAAAATTTCTCTTTAGGTCATATATAATGTGCTTTTATACATTTAGGGTTATAAAATGGTTTTAAATATCTCCATCAAAATGTAAATTCATCATGATCCTTCAGCATTTTGTTGTAGTGATTTAGTATCTATATTTTTCTAGTATAATGTAGCAGAGCAGATGACTCATTGACCTAGTTTATTTTAAACCATGTATCTGGCTGTGAGGCCAGCTTGAGTCCTTTAGCTTCAGGCTCACACTCACTTCCTGCTGGTCACCTGCAGCTGACACCCTGCAGTTGTCTTAGTTTGACAAGGTCAGAATGTGGCTAACTGTTCTATTTTATCTTGAGGCACTACTATATGTATTCTGACTAGAAGAGAGATGTTTACGATTCATCCCTGACCATTCCTGTTTTCAGTTTCTCCTGTCCTTCTATCTGCAATATCTGGCAATTGGTTTAATAACTCCTGATGTTGATGGTACATCAACATGGGTTGATTTTTAAGCTTGAACACAAGCTTATATTCCCTATGTAAATCTGAAAGGTGAGACTGGTGAGATAAGTCAGCTGTTATGTGTTCATTCTGTTCTTTAAGCAGACCAAATTCACCCATGTATGTGCTACTCCAGTGGATCTGATGCTCTCTTCCTGCCTCCACTGTATTATGCCAAAGTGCACAAACCCACACACATAATCATAACTCAAACTAAAATTAAAAGCTTCTAAAGGGAAACTACTGAAAAAAATCTATTCATAGATTCATAACTCCTTGTTATGAGTTTCTGTATTAGAGTTGCAGTCGGCTGTAGCCATCCTATAGACTCTGTCATTAGGATAATTCTGGATTTACAGAATGAGGTGAGCTGTCCTTTGTTCTATGTAATTCTATGTTTTGGAAGACTTTGTAAATTATTAACAAGAACTTTTAAAGAAAGTTAGAAAGAATCAATTTCATAAGCCACTTGAACATTATACCATTCCTTTATTATAAAACAATTCCTTCCCTTACTATAAAATGATTTAAGTTAGTGTTTCTTCTAGAATACATTTTGATAAACATGTTGATTACAGACTATCATTGATGTCATCTGACTTTTGGCATGTAGATATTGATAATGTGTCCATATAACTTTTCTCTTTAATGAAACTTTGATCATTTTAGCCCTACTTTCACTCTTGATTTTAAATTCAATATTTTATGCTTTTCTTTTTGGAAGCCTGGTTAAATAATATTTTTTTGACCTACTATATGACTAGTTCTTAATTTTTCTAATTTAATTGTTTCCTATTTGTGTGTGTGTATGGGAGGGGTGCACTTGGGCTCTGAGATGGTGGTGGATTCTGAGACTTGTAATTATTGGTGGTTGTGAGCCACATAACATAGATGCTGGGGGATCTGTACTCCTGGCCCCATGAAGAGCAACAAGTATTCATAACCACTGACCAAGCTTTCATGTACTATTTATTTTATTTTTATATTGTATTTTTGGTTGTTTTTTGGTTCTTTCATTTCATTCTCATTTGTAAATATACTTCTGTGACACAGAATTACTTTTTTTTCTCCTTCCTGGTTTCTTAAGGTGAAAGGTAGCAAAATAGTTTCAAGGAATTCTATACTGATTATAGCTAGAGTTGTCAAGCTGCCTTTTGCCACAGAGGTTTCAAAATTGCCAACTACTGTTATTATGCCAACAACTGCTGAATGGCAGTTTCCTCTGAATTGAGGAAACAGAAGTCCAGGGACTGGAAGTTTCTAAGAATCCATTGGGCTGCCAGCAGGTTTGGCAGAGGCTCCAGGTTTGCAGGAGGGTTGATAACTTTTGAGAGTTATCGCCTGTGATAGTTTGTGTATGCTTGACACAGGGAGTGGCACAATTAGGAGATGTAGCCTTGTTGTGAAAGGATAAGGTTATAAGCTAGGAATCCCCTGTGCCTGGGCACGTGGGGGGGCACTTGGGTCCCCAATGCCAGTGGGGGAGGGTGGGCGTGACACTGAGTGGCGGCCACGTAAGCGGAAATGACTTAACTAGCTGTTCCTGCCTCTGTGAGAGACTGATAGGTTGTCAGAGAGCATGGGTTCAGATGGTTTGAACTGATTGGCTTAGAAGCTTGTGGTAGGTGGGTTCTGTTATAAGTCTATAAAAGGCCAAGGCAAGCCAGTCCGCTCTGGGCTTACTTCTTTTACCCTGCATGGGGAGACTGTAACCCCCCAGAGCTCTGGATATTAAAATCCTCTTGCAAATTGCATCAGGTCTGTTTCTCGTGAGTGTTTTGGGGTGCCAGTTTCCAAGGCATGGGGTGCAGGAGTACCCCCCGTTTTTTTCTTTTGGATCTTACATTTGGAGTAGATGTGTCACTGTGAGCATGGTCTTAAGACCGTTGCCCTAGCTGCCTGGAAGTTAGTATTCTGCTAGCAGCCTCCAGAGGAAAATGTAGAACTCTCAGCTCCTCCTACACCACACCTGCCTGGATGCTGCCATGTCCCCACCTTGATGATAATGGGCTGAACGTCTGAACCTGCAAGCCAACTCCAATTAAATGTTGTCCTTATAAGAGTTGCCTTGGTCATGGTGTCTATTCACAGCACTAAAACCCAAACTAACGCGACAACTGATGTAGGATGGGCTTATGATGAAGCATCTGGGTTTTGCTTGTTATTGTTCCATGACAGCCTTTTCCTAGGGAGATATAACATACAAATCTACTCAACTCAGAAAAAGAACTCATGACATTTCAAAGCAATGCTTGTGCCAGAGCTGAATTTTGGGAACCAATAATTTTATTGGGGTTTCTAGCAGGGTTATTGATGAGGGGTTACTTCAGAAGGAGAGATGGCTAGAAACCGGCAACAAAAACCCAGATGCTTCAGACTTAGAAAATCAACAGAGAGCATGTGAAGGTGATGCAGGTCATGACAATAGTGGCCACATGAATAAGAACACTTGCAGGCACACAGAGAACTATATATCCAAAAATGTGCAACTATGGATTAAGTATATTTTAACAAATTTGCTTTGAAAAGTCCAGATGTTTATTCTCATACCTTGAGGAAGAAGGTGGAGAAATAGCTTAATGTTTAAAAAGCCCTTGTTCGTCTTCCAAAGAGCTGGAGATCAGGTGCTATACACTCACAGAGGACAATTGATCGCTACCCTTCACTCCAGCTCTGATGGATCCAACATACACTTCCGGCCTTCACAGACACCCACACATATGTGGAAAACTCACACACACACACACACACACACACACACACACAACACAACACAAATAAACAAAATGTTAAGGATCTGAGAATACCAAGATGAGCAAAGGGAATGGAAAAACAAGTAAAAACAACATATTGCTATCTGCATTGGCTAATGTTTCAACATTCAGTCTGTTTTTTCCTTTATTCATGTAAGAAAAATTGAATTTCTATATGTGTAAAAAGATAACTGGTTTGATTACAGGCTAAATATTTTTATCTTTAATGCTCTATTAACTTAACTTCATGACTTTAAGGCTACAGGAGATCTCATGATCCAAAATGTCTGATGACATTTAGGTAACATAAAAATGGAAATAATGAGGAACAGTGTAACTGTTAATCCTGTTCTTTTGTTTCTCTGCTTGTTAAGTGACTCTATTAATCTTCAAGGAGGAATGGGATATCTCTGATTTTATTTTGTTGTACTTTAGTTTTGAGATTATGATATAATCACAACATGTCTCTCTCTCTCTCTCTCTCTCTCTCTCTCTCTCTCTCTATCTATATACATACTTATCATATATATATATATATATATATATATATATATATGATGGTTTGAATATGCGTGTGGCACAATTAGGAAGTAATGCCTTCTTAGGGGAAGTGGGTTACTGTGGAGGTGGGGCTTTGAGATCTTATATATAAGCTCAAGTCAGACAATTTGACAGTTTCCTCCCGGATGAATTTGAATCAATATATAGAACTCTTTGCTCCTCTAGCATGTCTGCCTGCATGGCACAATAATAAAAAGGGGTTGAACATCTGAAAACAAAAGTTAGACCTAGGTAAATGTCCATTATAAGAGTGTCCTAGTCATGACAGACTATATATACATACATATATATATATATATGTATATATATATGTATATATACATACATACATATATACATATATTCTTTTTATGATAAAATTAAAGATTTTATTTCTGATAAAATAGAAGATATATAGAAAAGCATGTTAAAATTGATACTTTTCATGAAAAATTTAAGAGAGTGAAAGTGGTCAACATAAAAAACATTGCTAAATTAGTTGAAAAAGGAAGTAGAAATATTTATGATAGAGATGAAGATTTACATGGAAAATATTTTGGACAAAATTGTAAAAAAATTTAGAGAAATATGTTAAAATTGATGATCATCATGAAAATTTTATATACATATAATAATGGTAGGCATAAAAGTATTCCTAAGTTGATTGAAAGTGGATTTATAAACATTTACTGATAAAGTTGAAGATTTACATGGAAAATTATACGGATAAAATGGTAGGCATAAAATAATTCTAAGTTGACTGAAAGTGGAATTATAGACATTTTCAGGTAAAATTTCAAATTTACATGGAAAATATTTCTGATAAAATACAAGAAATAGCCGGGCAGTGGTGGTGCATGCCTGTAATCCCAGCACTTTGGAGGCAGAGGCAGGCAGATTTCTGAGTTCAAGGCCAGCCTGGTCTACAGAGTGAGTTCCAGGACAGCCAGGACTACACAGAGAAATCCTGTCTCAAAAAACCAAAAAAAAAAAAAAAAAAAAAAAAAAAAAAATAGAGATAGAAGAAAGAATCTCAGATGCCGAAGATACCATAGAAACCATTGATTCAACAGTCAAAGAAAATGCAAAATGTAAAAAGCTGGTAATCCAAACCATCCAGGAAATCCAGGATACAATGAGAAGACCAAACCTAAGGATTATAGGTATAGATGAGAGTGAAGATTTTTAATTTAAAGGGCCAGCAAATATCTTCTACAAAATTATGGAAGAAAACTTCCCCAACCTAAAGAGAGAGATGCCCATGAATATACAAGAAGCCTACAGAACTCCAAACAGACTGAACCAGAACAGAAATACCTCCTGTCACATAATAATGAAAACCCCAAATGTACTAAACAAAGAAAGAATATTAAAGGCAGTAAGAGAAAAAGGCCAAGTAACATATAAAGGAAGACCTATCAGAATTACACCTGACTTCTCACCTGAGACCATGAAAGCTAGAAGATCCTGGTCAGATATCATGCAGACTCTAAGAGAACACAAATTTCAGCCAAAAGTGCTATCCCCAGCAAAACTCTCAATCGTCATAGATGGAGAAACCAAGGTATTCCATGACAAAACCAAAGTTGCATGATATATTTCCACAAACCCAGCCCTACAAAGGATAATAGGGGGAAAACACCAACACAAGGAGGGAAACTACACCCCGGAAGAAGCAAGATAGAAACCTCCTCTCATCAAATCCAAAAGAAGATAACCTCTCAAATATAACAAATAATTTCAAAAATGACAGGAAGTAATAATTACTATTCCTTAATATCTCTTAACATCAATGGACTCAATTCCCCAATAAAAAGACAGAGACTAACAGACTGGATATGGAAACAGGACTCTACATTTTGCTGCATACAGGAAACACATTTCAGTGTCAAAGACAAACACTACCTTAGAGTAAAAGGCTGGAAGACAATTTTACAAGCAAATGGTCTCAAGAAACATGATGGAGCAGCCATTCTAATATCAGATAAAATGGACTTTCAACCTAAAGTCATCAAAAGAGACATGGAATGTCACTTCTTGCTGGCCAAAGGGAAAATCCACCAAGAAGAACTCTCAATACAGAACATCTATGCCCCAAATGCAAGGGCACACTCATTCATAAAAGAAACTTTACTAAAGCTTAAAGCACACATTGTACCTAACACAATAATTGTGGGTGACTTCAACACTCCACTCTCCTCAATGAACCAATCAGGAAACCAGAAACTAAACAGGGACACAGTGAAACTACTTGAAACTTTGGACCAATTGGATTTATCAGATATATAGAGAACATTTCATCCTAAAGCAAAAGAATATACCGTTTTCTCAGCACCACATGGTACCTTCTCCAAAATCGTTCATATAATTGGTCACAAGACAGACGTCAAAAAATTCAAGAAGTTGGAACTAATCCCATGCTTCCTATCAGATCACTATGGAGTAAAAGTGGTCTTCAATAGCAAGAAAAACAACAGAAACCCACATACACATGGAAACTGAACAATACTCTACTCAATGACACCTTGGTCAAGAAAGAAATAAAGAAATCAAAGACTTTGTAGAATTTAATGAAAATGAGGGTACAACCTACCCAAATCTATGGGACACAATGAAAGCAATTCTAAGAGGAAAACTCATACCCCGGAGTGCCTCCAAAAAGAAATATGAGAGAGCATGCACTAGCAGATTAAGGGCACACCTGGAACAAGAAGATAATTCACCCAGGAGGAGTAGAAAACAGGAAATCATCAAACTAAGGGCTGAAATCAATCAAGTAGAAACAAAGAGAACCATACGAAGAATAAACAAAACCAGGAGCTGGTTCTTTGAGAAAATCAACAAGATAGATAAACCCTTAGTCAGACTAACCAATGTGCACAGAGACGGTATCCAAATTAACAAAATTAGAAATGAAAAGGGGGATATAACAACAGCAACTGAGGAAATTCAAAAAATCATCAGATGATACTACAAAAGCCTATACTCAACACAACTGGAGAATCTGGAGGAAATTGACAATTTCCTAGAAAGATACCAAATACCAAAATTAAATCAGGATCAATTAGATCAGCTAAACAGTCCTATAACCCCTAGAGAAATAGAAGGGGTTATAGAAAGTCTTCTAACCAAAAAAAAAAAAAAAAAAAAAAATGGGACCAGGTGGTTTTAGTGCAGAATTCTATCAGACCTTCAAAGAAGACCTAACACCAATACTCTTCAAACTATTCCACAAAATAGCAACAGAAGGAACACTGCCCAACTCGTTCTACAAAGCCACAATAACACTGATAACAAAACCACACAAATATCCAACAAAGAAAGAGAACTACAGGCCAATTCCCCTTATGAATATCAATGCAAATACTAAATAAAATTCTTGCCAACCAAATCCAAGAGTACATCAAAATAATCATTTACCATGATCCAGGGATGCAGGGATGGTACAATATATGGAACTCTATCAAAGTAATCCACTACATAAACAAACTAAAAGAAAAACAGGATGCTGAAAAAGCATTTGACAAAATTCAGCATCCTTTCATGCTAACAGTCTTGGAAAGAACAGGAATTCAAGGCACATACCTAAACATAGTAAAAGCAATATACAGCAAACCAGTAGACAAGATAAAAATAAATGGAGAGAAACTTGAAGCAATCCCACTAAAATCAAGGACTAGACAAGGCTGCCCTCTCTCTCCATATCTTTTCAATATAGTACTTGAAGTTCTAGAGAGAGAGATTAGACAACATAAGAAAGTCAAAGGGATACAAATTGGAAAGGAAGAAGTCAAACTATCATTATTTGCAAATGATATGATGGTATATTTAAGCGACCCAAAAAACTCCACCAGAGAACTCCTACAGCTGATAAACGACTTCAGCAAAGTGGCTGGTTATAAAATCAACTCAAGCAAATCAGTAGCCTTCCTGTACTCATAGGACAAGCAGGCTGAGAAAGAAGTTAGGGAAATAACACCCTTCACAATAGCCATAAACAATATAAAGTATCTTGGCATGACTCTTATCAAACAAGTGAAAGATCTGTATTACAGGAACTTCAAGTCCTTGAAGAAAGAAATTGAAGAAGACCTCAGAAGATGGAAAAATATTTCTTGCTCTTGGATTCGCAGGATCAATATAGTAAAAATGGCCATCTTGCCAAAAGCAATTTACAAATTCAATGCAATCCCCATCAAAATCCCAAATCAATTCTTCATAGTTCTAGAAAGAGCAATTCTCAAATTCATCTGGAATAACAAAAAACCCAGGATAGCTAAAACTATTCTCAACAATAAAAGGACTTCTTGGGGAATCAATATCCCTGACCTCATGCAGTACTACAGAGCAATTGTGTTAAAAACTACATGGTATTGGTACAGCGACAGGCAAGTAGATCAAAGGAAAAGAATTGAAGACCCAGAAGTGAACCCACATAGTTATGGTCACTTGATCTTTGATAAAAGAGCTACAACCATCCGGTGGAAAAAAAGATAGCCTTTTCAACAAATGGTACTGATTCAACTGGAGGTCAACATACAGAAAAATGCGAATTGACCCACTCTTATCTCCTTGTACTAAGATCAACTCCAAGTGGATCATAAAACCAGACACACTGGAACTAATAGAAAAGAAACTGGGGAAGAACCTGGAGGTCATGGGCACAGGGGGAAAGTTCCTGAACAGAACACCAATAGCTTATGCTCTAAGATCAAGAATTTACAAATGGGACCTCATAAAATTACAAATTTTCTGTAAGGCAAAGGACACCTTCAGAAGGACAAAACGGCAAGCAACAAATTGGGAAAAGATCTTCACCAACCTCACATCTGATAGAGGGCCAATATCGAATATATACAAAGAACTCAAGAAGTTAGAACCAAAACAACCAAATAACCCTATCAAAAAATGGGGTACAGTGTTAAACAAAGACTTTTCACATGAAGAAATTCAGATGGCTGAGAAGCACCTTAAGAGATGTTCCACATCATTAGTCATTAGGGAAATGCAAATCAAAACAACCCTGAGATTCCACCTCACACCAGTCAGAATGGCTAAGATTAAAAACTGAAGAGACAACAGGTGCTGTAGAAGATGTGGAGAAAGAGGAACACTCCTACACTGTTGGTGGGATTGCAAGATCATACAACTGCTCTGGAAATCAGTCTGGCGGTTGCTCAGAAAATTGGGCATAACACTTCCAGAGGACCCTGTCATACCACTCCTGGGCATATGCCCAGAAGATTTCCCTGCATGCAATAAAGACAATGCTCTACTATGTTCATAGCAGCCTTATTTATAATAGCCAGGAGTTGGAAGGAGCCCAGATGTCCCTCAAAGGAGGAATGGATACAGAAAATGTGGTATATTTACACAATGGAATACTTCTCAGTAATTAAAATAGTGAATTCATTCAATTTGTAGGCAAATGATTGGATCTGGAAAATATCATCGTAAGTGAGTTAACCCAATCACAAAAGAATACACATGAAATTCAATCACTGATAAGTGGATATTAATGAGCCCAGAAGCTCTGAATACTCAAGGCACAATTAGCAATTCAAAAGATTCCCAAGAAGAAGGAAGGAGAAGAACCTGGTCCTGAAAAGACTGGATCCAGTTTTGCAGGATAGTAGCAGAATAGAGAAATGGTGGGGGCGCAATTGGGGAATGGGCGGGGGGGGGGGGAGAGGACTTATGGGACATATGGTGAGGGCGGAACTGGAAAAGGTGAATGCCTTTGGAATGTAAACAAAGAATATAGAAAATAAAAATAAAAATACAAGAATTATATAAAAAAACATGATAAAATTGACTATTTCATGGAAAATCATACAGATAAAATGGTAGACATAAAAAACCTTTCTTAAAAAAACCTTTCTAAATTAATTGAAGGTAGAATTAAAAATATTTTGTGATAAAATCAGAGATTTACATAAAGACATTTCTGATGAAATAGAAGATATATATAGAAAAACATCTTATAATTGAAGATCATCATGAAAAATAATGCAGATAAAATGGTGGATATAAAAAACATTACTATATTAATTGAAAGAGGAATTATAAACATTTTATAATAAAATTGAAGATTTACATAAAAAATATTCCTGTTAGTTTGTCTTTTATTTTTTATTTATTTATTTATTTATTTATTTATTTATTTGGTTTTTCGAGACAGCGTTTCTCTGTGTAGTCCTGGCTGTCCTGGAACTCACTCTGTAGACGAGGCTGGCCTCGAACTCAGAAATCCACCTGCCTCTGTCTCCCAAGTGCTGGGATTACAGGCGTGTGCTACCACGCCCGGCAGTTTATGTCTTTTTGTTGGGAAATTGAGTCCATTGATGTTAAGAAATGTTAAAGAAGAGTGATTGTTGCTTCCTGTTATTTTTCGTTGTTGTTATTTTTTTATGTTCGCATGGCTATCTTTCTTTGGGTTTGTTGGAGGAAGATTACTTTCCTGCTCTTTCTAGGATGTAGTTTCCCTCCTTGTGTTGGCATTTTCCATCTAGTATTCTTTGTAGGGCTGTATTTGTGGGAAGATGTTGTGTAATTTAGTTTTATCGTGGACTATCTTGGTTTCTCCATCTATGGTGATTGAGTGTTTTGCTGGGTATAGTAGCCTGGGCTGTCATTTGTGTTCTTTTAGGGTCCTATGAGGTCTGCCTGGGATCTTCCAGCTTTCATCCTCTCTGGTGAGAAATCTGGTATAATTCTGATAGGTCTGCCTTTATAAGTTACTTGTCCTTTTTCCCTTACTGCTTTTAGTATTCTTTCTTTGTTTAGTGTATTTGGTGTTTTGATCATTATGTGCTGGGAGTACTTTCTGGTCTGGTTCAGTCTGTTTGAAATTTTGTTGGTTTCTTGTATGTTCATGGGCATCTCTTTCCTTACATTTGGTAAGTTTTCAATAATTTTTTGAAGATATTTACTGGCCCTTTAGGTTGTAAATCTTGACTCTCTTCTATACCTATAATCCTTAGGTTTGGTCTTCTCATAGTGTTCTGGATTTCCTGAATGATTTGTGTTTCAAGATTTATGAATTTTGCTTTTTCTTTGACTATTGAGTCTGTGTTTTCTATGGTATCTTTAGCACCTGAGATTCTTTCCTCTATCTGTTGTATTCTGTTGCTGATGCTTGCATCTATGACTCCTAAATTCTTTCCAAGGTTTTCTATCTCCAGAGATGTCTCCCTTTGCAATTTCTTTATTGTTTCTGCTTCTACTTTTATATCCTGCATGGTTTTGTTCGGTTCCTTCATTTCATTATTTGTGTTTTCCTGTAATTCTTTAAGGGATTTTTATGTTTCCTCTTTAAGGGCTTTTGCCTGTTGCCCCATGTTCTCCTGTATTTCTTTAAGGGATTTTTGTGTTTTCTTTTTAAGGGCTTTTACCTGTTGACTGATGTTCTCCTGTATTTCTTTAAGGAAGTTATTTAAGTTTTTCTTGAAGCCCTCTATCTACATGATGAGATATGATTTTAAATCCAACTCTTGCTTTTCCAGTGTGTTGGAGTATCTGGGACTTGCTGTGGTGGGAGAACTGGGTCCTGATGTTGCCAGGTAGCCTTAGTTTTTCTTGTTAGGGTTCTTGTGATTGCCTTTCACCATCTAGTTATCTCTGGTGTTAGCAGGTCTTGCTGTCTGTGGCTGGAGGTTGACTCTCCTATGGGCCTGTAAGCCTGTGCCTCTACTCCTGGGAGACTGACTCTGTTCTGGCAGGGTTTGTGCATAGAAGGCTATGGATCCCCCTGGCTCCCTGGTGCAAATGGCAGCAGGAAGACTTTTTTCCCAGCTGCTCCACTGGTTGAATTCCCTGTGAGCTCCTAACTGTTCCCCTCCAGAGATCTCACCTCTGTGCTCAGAAGTGAAAGCTCTGCTGGGAGATCACTCTCTCCTGGAAGGCTGTGCACAGCAGGCTGTGGAGCTGCCCAGCTCCCAGGTGCAAATGGTGGGGGGAAGACTTCTGTCCCAGCTGCTCCACAGATTGTCTCTGAAATCTTTTTTCAAACTAGTTATATTTTCATCCATACAGAAATTCATTTTTATATGAAAAACAGACTGAATGTTGAAACATTAGTCAATGCAGATAACAATATGTTATTTTTACTTGCTTTTTCCATTTCCTTTGCACATCTTAGAAATAAAGGTCCTGCTCACTAATATCCTGCTCACATGATCCTCTGTGTATTCTAACATCCATTTCATTTTCCAGTCCTGCAGGAACTTCCCAGAATCCCATTTTTCTTGTTTTTAAGCTTCTGGAAGCTTGAAAGCTTTCTAACTATGCTACTTGTCCTACACATATTATACATTACCCTCTTATTTGTTATTCACTGTGTAGAACAGATTATTTATTTGTTCAAACCTTCAGTGTCTGAGGAATTAAACTAAACTCCCCCTTAGCTGGTCAATTTCACTAATTTGTGTGTAGCAACTTATATATCTACTGATTCTTGCCCATGAACAGTGTTTCCAAAGCATGCTATATGACTACATATCCTTTTCTTTTTGTGATGATAATTCATGATACATTTACTAACTAAAACATGGACCAGACTTCCCTTAATCTGAACTGCTTTTATTCTTTCATACCATTTCATACCATTTCAAACAGCTGTCCTAGGAAGTTCTTTGGAAAACTCAAATTAGACCTTCTGTGGATACAATAGCCTTATAAGGAGACTACTGCTATCTTGCTTGGTGTGTTTGTTTGCATATTTTGTTCCACATGGTATTAGGCAAATGCCACTGCAGAGTAATTTGCTACTAATCCCCATGTCTTTGTGTTAGGAATCCAGTATTGTTCACCTGGGCACATATGGCTTAAGGTATATCATCTCGTTACTACTAGTTTATCCATCCAGAGCTAGTGCAAGCAGTCTCTACTGCCAAGTGCCTGGCTGGTAGAAGACCTTTACTCTTGCTTAGTAGCTATTGTTTGGACACTCTATTTCTGGCCTGGGTTAGCCTGTAGCAATACAAGAGACTTGCTTTACTCTAAGTACCCAGAATGTCCCATATATAAGTTATAGCTCTTTTATTATATCATTTTAAAATAGATAATTATCCAGGTCAACTGTAGTCTATTTGCTTTTGAAAGAATCAGTAATTCTAGTCCATGAATTCAGTGCAAGGGACCATCTAAGTGTCCAGATGCAGAGAAGGTTTATAAAACCATTAGAATTTAGTTCTCCTGGGCATCTTACCTGATTAAGAAGCTTTGACAACTTCGAGATTTTTCTGTATTACAATTTTGAGAGACTGGAACTCTTTGTGCTCTCTGTGGCTTCCTCCTTTTGCATCCTAGCTCAGTATTCTCTGTTCTGTGCTAAACCGAACCCTTGAGAGCCCTTCATTAACACCGGTTTTGTGATGCTACCATCCTTTCCCAAGATTTTGCTCATTCATTTCCATATAATCAAAATGATTTCCTTATTCTATGTTCCAAATGAAATTCAATTTTCATTCAGCTTTCTATAGAGTTCTACAGAACATCAATTCATGTGAGTCATATGCATATCTTTCCCACATTTTGGTTTATGTTATTTAGATCTTCTGTTGCCTTTTAGGTTTGTTCTCTACTTTTCTATGCATTCTTCCCTAAAGAATGGTAGATGGTAAGAAAATTCTTAAAATGATTTATACTGTGTGGTATATTATTTATACTATATGATTTTGTGATTTCATCATAATAGAATTAAAGGGCATTATTTAATAATAAGTAGTGCTATGGAAAGTTAATGCACTTTTCCTTATGATGATTCTAATCCTTTTAAAATAGCATGGTAGACTTCACTAAAACCATTTTTGCTTTTTAGGGAAATGTATGTTAAGCCAATATAAATGAACTCTTACTGAGCTGGGAAGTTAATAGTGACTTTCAAGCTCCAAAGTATTCATTATAAACATAAAAGCACATTTATGAACTTTCATGTCAAATCATGCACAGTATTACAATTTGTTATACAGCATTAAAATAAGTAGTTCTTATTTGCCACAAAAACTGAGCTGAGTTTGATCCCCAGAACCCACATTGGGGAAGGAGAGAACCAGCTCCTAAAAGTTGTCCTCTGACCTCTGCAGGCAGCATGGCTCTCTCTCTCTCTCTCTCTCTCTCTCTCTCTCTCTCTCACACACACACACACACACACACACACACTTGCCTCACACCACTCTAAATCACCCTAAATACTTACATTGATAAGTAAATGCAGTGGAAATATTAACATTTCACCAAAAATATTCAAATACATCTTCATCCTAAAATATTCAGCAAATCATATTCTTTGTGTATTTATTATGTGAATGATGCTAGTTTAAATTTATAACAACTGTTTTATTTTACTTGTTAAAGATTTAAAAACTTTTTTATTATATGTGTGCATGAATGTATGAGTGAGTGAAGTGTGTGCATGCCAAGATCTACACGTGGAAATCAGAGGTCAACTTTGTGGAGTCATTTCTCTCCTTCCTCATTTATGTGGATGCAAAGGAAATAATACATGTCATAGGCCATGCCTATAACAAAACAACCATTTTCCCACCTTTCTTTAAGTTTCAATTATTTTCAGGATGGAGAGATGGTTCAGAAGGGAAGAACACTTGCTGATCTTGCAGAAGAGCTTTCTGAGTTAAGTTCCCAGTAACATGTGGTGGCCCACAACTATCCATAAAATGACTTCCAGGGAATCTGGTATACTTAGTACTTCTTCAAGCTCCAGGCAAGCATGTGGCAAAATTCATACAGTCAAAACACACACATTGCCTCATTTCTGCTATACTCTTTTCTACCTGAAACTCCTTCCATGCCTCCAACTCTCACTGAGATATATACCAGTGTGTGTGTGTGTGTGTGTGTGTGTGTGAGAGAGAGAGAGAGAGAGAGAGAGAGAGAGAGAGAGAGAGAGAGAGATGAAGTATATTTAAATAACTGGAATAAAGCATGAATATTCTCTAAGAGAACAAAAACAGAGACAAGGTGAATTCAAGATATAAAAAGAGAATTCAACAAGAGATAGTTGTTGAAGAATAGTAAACCTGAACCCATGTTAGAAATAAATGGGCCCAACTTGAGACCCATACCATGGGCAAGCACCAGTCTCTAACACTATTAATCATACTATTTTATGCTTGCAGACAGGAACTTGCAGTCCTCTGAGAGACTCCACCCAGCAACTTACTCGATTAAAGGCACCCACAGCTGAACAGTGGATGGAACTTGGGGACTCTAATGGAAGAATAGGAGGAAGGATTGTGGGTCCCGAAGGGGATAGGAACTCCACATGAAGACCAACAAAGTATGCTAACTTGGACCTGAAAGCTCTCGGAATCTGAACCACTAATCAGAGAACATACACAGACTGAACCCAGGCCTTTCCACTCACATGTAGCAGATATGCTGCTTGATCTTCATGTGGGTCCTGAACAACTAAAGAGGGGGAAATCCCAAAAGCTGGTGCCTCTAAGTGGGGTATGTTGTACTAGCTGGACTTCCTTGTCTGGCCTCAGTAGGAGAGGAAGTATATAGACTTACAGAGACTTAAATTTCCAGGGTAGGGAGAATAGGCAGGGGTATCCCCACCTGTCTAGAGGACAAACTGAGGTGAAAGAGTAAGGGTTGTGGGAGGGGGGTTTTGGGAGGAGGGGGTGAACAGGATGTAAATTGAATAAGTAAAAAAGTTTAATTAAAACAGACAAACAAAAGACCCTGCCACAACAAAAAGAAAAAAACAACTTAACAAACCAAATGATAACTTCAGTGAGTGTGGAGAGGGAGGAACCTGGAGAGATGGATTGGCAGTTAAGAACACTTGTCAGTCTCATCTCCTTGGCACTGGCTTTGAATACAAGAAAGATGAAAGACTAGGCTCATAGATTCTTCTTTCTGTGTTTTCAGACCTACTGAGGCCAGGCAACCTGTGGCAACATCAGAGTCTGTGCTGAAGCCCTAAAAAGCCCCTGGGTACAGCTGAAAAGGTAAAGTCTGGGTCGCAATGTAGACTCCAAGATGGTGGACATACCAAGACTACAAAATATCTTTCAATAAGAGTGACTTAGAGGGCATGGCACTATCCAAAGATAGAGGTATACATTACAGACAGCAAAGCTGAGGGGAAGGGTGTTAGCCATCAAAACATTTTGACACTGAAGGACCAGATACTGGACATGGAGCTGCAGAATTTTGTGTTTTCCCTTCTGGGTTTTTGTCCTGCTTTGATTTATTTCCTCACTATGACCCCTTCCCTCCCTTTTGTAAAGGAGTATATATTCTGAGCCATCGTATGTTGGAAAAAAAAAAAGAACACTGGAATTAAGAATTCTTTCGGAGGCCGGGCGGTGGTGGCGCATGCCTGTAATCCCAGCACTCTGGGAGGCAGAGGCAGGAGGATTTCTGAGTTCGAGGCCAGCCTGGTCTACAGAATGAGTTCCAGGACAGCCAGGGCTACACAGAGAAACCCTGTCTCAAAAAAAGAAGAGGAGGAGGAGGAAGAAGAAGAAGAAGAAGAAGAAGAAGAAGAAGAAGAAGAAGAAGAAGAAGAAGAAGAAGAAGAATTCTTTCAGAGGATCTAGCTTCAATTCCAGTACACACATAACTGGTCACAACTGTTTATAACTCCAGTTCCAGGGGACTCACTACCCTCAGAGACTCAGAGACATACTTTCAGGTAAACACCATACAATGTAATTAAACAAATCACAAAAAGAAAGAAAGAAAGAAAGAAAGAAAGAAAGAAAGAAAGAAAGGAAGGAAGGAAGGAAGGAAGGAAGGAAGGAAGGAAGGAAGGAAGGAAGGAAGGAAGGGAGACCTCAGTGGAGAGCTTCAATGGAAGAATCTGTCATGTAGAAAACAGAATTTGAGATCAATGCCAAAGTAGAGGAATTGCACCACTAAGTAAAGCTAGTGATTAGTTTTAAAAATATATATGAGCAGAATATAGGTCAGCAATGATATATCATAAAGGGACAGAACCTTCAGAATATGGGCATAAAAGATGATTATCATAGTGAAGATATAGAGAATATTTTTAATAAAAATCCTGGAAGTAATTTTTCTAAACCTGGAGGAAAAGTTGCATCTAGCTCCAAGGGGACTAAACGGAATTGATAGGCAAAACAAACAACAAATAAACAAACAAAAACTCACGTGAATTTGTCAGAAAAGTAAGAATAGGGAAGGATCTGGAGTTAAGGGATTTTATAAAACACCATTCCATGCATGTGAGAATTTCTCAAACAACTAAAAAAAAAAAAAATACTGACCATCTTCTCTAATACCCCTTACAAGGCTTTAATTTTGTTATCATATTACTGATTGCTATATGAGTTTCACATATGTTTACAAGTCCCTACTGTCCCCAAATCTCTAGAATAATTTACATTTCAAATACTTTCAGGCCATGGACTCTGAGAGACTAATTCAGACAATGCTTTTCTTTCATGATATTGAAGGAATCAGTGACTTCAGTGAGCTCCAACTTCATGGTGAACAGATCCTGGGAACACCAATGAACCTGATAGCCAGATTAAATGACTATTGCTGAGCTCAACCGTCTGAGTCTTACAAATGTATAGCCCTAAGTAGCAGAAACTGCATTTTCCTTTCACTTTACTGCGCCTTACTTTTACCATGGTACCCAGTATGTAAATTCATTCTGCAAGTACTTACTGAATAAATCAGTTTATGCTAGATTTAGCATGGGTTTCTAGCTACCTTACTCATAGAATCTATTTTATACTCTATAATCCATTAGTTTTATAAATGTAAAATAAGACAGCATAGATTAAACCCATAAATCCAGTCTGTTCCACTGTGTTGGAAAAGGTAAGTTTCAAGTCCCAAAGGGGTCACTGTGTGCACAGTAACACATTGTATTACTTCCAGTTATCTTCTATAATGTCAAAGTTTTTCTTTTGTTTTTCTCATATCTTGATACTTGATGCCTGTCCCACAATGCCTTGACCCAGAAGGACACATTTAGCATATAATGGAGCACTAGCTCTGTCTCTACCGTGTACCATCTGCAATCTGTGAACATGAGATATAGTAACTTGCTTCATCCTCCATTTCTAAGTGAAGTTGCTATTTTTAACATACTCATTGCATGGACAATAAAAACAAGGCCCGGAGGAAATCCTAATGTGTTCGAAGTCAAATACCTACTACGTAGTGATGACTTTTTAACTTAGGCCCTCAGACTCCAGAACAGCATAGTCCTCATTATTTGCAAAACCACAATTTTCTGGAATGGAAAAATAGCTCATCCTATGAAGGTGCTTGCCACACAAGCATACAGATCTACATTTAATCTAAAGAGCCTACAAAAGAAAATTTTAAAAAATATTTAAAAGCATTTTAAAGAGTGATATTCGATGGATCCTGAGAGCCCACTGACCAGCCTAGCCTACTCCATCAGCTCCTGGCCAATAAGAGGCCCACTTCTCTCTAAACACATGACAGCCAGTGCCTGACAGATATTTGCTAACATTGACGTCAAGCCTCTACACATGCACCCAAAGAGATATGAATGACCACATATATACGGATTCAGACATACATCAAAGAATATAATGATAAAATTGTAACACTCATAGTTCATATGGCCCCCATTGGTAGACTAAGGACTTTTCATTAGAGAAATTATGGAAACTAGGTAGACTTGAAGCCTCTATGGCAAATTAAATGCATTTTTGTTGATGCTTTTACTTTGAAGTTTATATTTACTACAAAAGTTAGAATTAGGCCCTCAAACAAAAATTACACCCCAATTTAGAACTTTTGTTTTCTCCATGTTACTTACTCTTACTTCTATTAGCACCAACACATCTTTAATTCTACAGCTAACGTATACAAATTCTATAGCACTGAAACAAACAAAAATATTTTAACTACTTAGTTTAGTCCCTAATATATTGACGTTCAATAAACAGAAGTGGCAATAATACTTCTTGTAAGGATTATAACATAATTATTGTTTTTGCAATAACTGTGCTAAATCTTGTCTCCATATTTAATTAAGGCTTACAGTTCAATATCCTCAGTAACATGTTATTAAAATTCATAGTTAAATAGATGGCATGAAAAATATCTTGTATTGTTCTTTTTATTTAATTGCAACAGTTCCGTTTTATTTTACAGCATATGAACAAATTACTTCCAAGGAAATTTGACTTTAAATAAAATAATATTAAATACAATGGATTAGTACATTCTTCCTTGGAAAGTGCACCAGAATCATCTGTGTTCCTCTTCTTTTATCACCCATGATAGTTGATAATCTTATTTAAAGTCTGATCTTACATTTTAAAATTTAAAAAAAGGATATAAATAAATCTTAATTCCATTTTAATATTTAAAAATGTGTCAATAAAACAATTATGCTGTACAGGAAATAACACATCTTTAGCTAATGAATGCCACAGGATTTATTTGAGAATTGTAATGTTCAATTATGAATGTATGCTCTGAGATTAGCCCGTGGGTTACAGGAAGAAACATGTTCATAAAAACTCTTTCAAACAATAAACTACCTAAGCACTATGTGGTTTAATTTAAACTATGGTAGATTTTAAAAATCACTATATTCACATGTGAATAAGCCTCCAATTATTCCCCAGTAACAATAAAAAATATCATCAAAAATTTAACATTAAATAAAAATTATTTTACATGGACTGTGAAGATGGCTTAACAGGCCATATACTTATACTTGCCACATACACATAAGAACTTGAGTTTCATCCCTCAGATGCAAGACATGGGAATGGCAGAGATGGGAAGAGAAAACAGAATATCACAAGTCTGCAAAGTACACAGCAGTAAACAATGTCACTTGTCTTCAATGGTGAGAGATAAGGGCTGACACCTGCAGTAGTCATATGTGAATATCACACACACACACACACACACACACACACACACCAACTTTCTACAAGCAACATTCATGGAACCCTGCCTAGTGTGGTTCCTCAGAAAACTGGACATGATACTTCCAGAGGACCCAGCCATACCACTCCTGGGAATATACCCAGAAGATTCCCCAGCATGCAATAAGGATACATGCTCCACTATGTTCATAGCAGCCTTATTTATAATAGCCAGAAGCTGGAAAGAACCCAGATGTCCCTCAACGGAGGAATGGATACAAAAAATATGGTATATATACACAATGGAGTACTATTCAGCCATTAGAAACAATGAATTCATGAAATTCTTAGAGAAATGGATGGAGCTGGAGAACATCATACTAAGTGAGGTAACCCAGTCTCAAAAGAATACCCATGGTATGCACTCACTGATAAGTGGATATTAGCCTAGGCTAATATCCTAGAATATCCAAATATCATTTGGTATGTGGCATGTGGTATGACACAATTCACATACCAAATGATGTCTGACAAGAAGAAAGGAATGGACACTGGTGCTGGAAAGGATCAAAGCATCAGTGTAGGGGAATACCAGCACAGGGAAGAGGGAAGGGGTGGATGAGGGAACAGGGGCAGGGAAAAGGCATGTGGGACCTTTGGGGGGGGTGGGGAACCACAAAAAGGGAAATGAAATGTAAATATACAATATATCCAATAAATTTTTTTTGATCCAAAAAAACCCAAAACAAAACAAAAACCAAATTCCCAATGGTGTTAATAAGTAAATACCATCACTGAGGTACTCCATGGGACAGATGGTTTTAAAAGTCCTCAGTTATTCATACAAAGTCATTCCTTACTTTGCAGTGTTTTGATTGTGTCTTCAGCTCAGATAATATAAACTGGAAAAATAAAGGACTTATTGTGACATTACCTGTCTTCCTTGTCAAGCGATTTGAAGTTGAGTTCAGGTCAACAGCATTTAAAATTCCAGCTGAAGAATAAACAGCTAAAGGAACATTCCAAGGAGAAAGAAAAGAAACTAATGTGTGGTGGGTGTAAACATGAACAACAGCCAGCTATGAAAGAGTCCTGTTACCTCCCCAACCTTGTAAATTTTCTCTTTGTTTTCTAATTTCAAAAGCTATTACAAAACCCCAGTGATGCATTGTTTCTTTGGTTTCCAGAAAGTTTCTTAGACCATTACATCTTAGGTGTTTCGGTTTTTTATCTGGAAAATAATTAGCAGTCTGGCAGAGTAACCCAAAAACCCCAGGGTGCATCTGCAGGGGACCCAGTTGAGATGTAGACTCTAAAGACCAGGTTCAAATTTTCTCTCTTGACACTGATGTGGAAGCATATGACAGGTATTTCAGCACCAGGAGCAGAGGCCTGAGAATTGCTAAAAAGACTTCATACAAACATACAAAGCAAAACAAACAAACAAACAAACAAATCTTCCTCAGTTAACAGGCCTGGCATAGCTTCCATGCCTGTTTATTCTGTTTTTCTTAACAAATCAATTGAGAATGTTTTGTAACAGAGGTTCCATTTCTCCCTCTGAGTTGGCAAGCAACCTATCTTCACATTCCCACCATCAAGTGCTCCTTCTGCTGCTCTTCACTCCCAAGTCAACGTTTTCTTTCTGATTTCATCAGGGAATAAATGGATTTTAGGGCACCAGAAAAAGTAATGAAGGGAAAATTTTGAGACCATCAAAATGTCAAAGCATACCCTCATTCAGGTTTTAAAAATCTGTCTATGGGCCATGTCTTAGTCAGGGTTTCTATTCCTGCACAAACATCATGACCAAGAAGCAAGTTGGGGATGAAAGGGTTTATTGAGCTTACACTTCCACACAGCTGTTCATCACCAAAGGAAGTCAGGACTGGAACTCAAGCAGGTCAGAAGCAGGAGCTGATGCAGAGGCCATGGAGGGATATTACTTACTGGCTTGCTTCCCCTGGCTTGCTCAGCCTGCTCTCTTATAGAACCCAAGAATACCAGCCCAGAGATGGCACCACCCACAAGGGGCCCTCCTTCACTTGATCACTAATTGAGAAAATGCCCCACAGCTGGATCTCATAGAGGCACTTCCCCAAGTGAAGCTCCTTTTCCTATGATAACTCCAGCCTGTGTCAAGTTGACACACCAAACTAGCCAGTACAATTGACCCCTTGTCAACTTGACACACCAACATATCACTATTAAGCCTCAACCCTTACTTTCTTATTCATCCTCAAGATCTCAATAATGTAAAAAGCCCCACAGTCTTTACATATTAAAAGTTCAATCCATTTAAAATGTCCAATATCTTAAAATTCAAAGTCTTTTAAAAATTCAAGTCTCTGAACTGTGGGCTCCACTAAAATACCTTCTTTCAAGAGGGAAAAATATCAGGGCACAGTCACAATCAAAAGCAAAACTCAAACTCCAATGGTTCAATGTCTGGGATCCAACTCACGATCTTCTGGGCTCCTCCAAGGGCTTGAGTCACTTCTCCAACTCTGCCCTTTGTAGCACACACCTTGTCTTCTAGGCTCCAGCTGCCTGTACTCCACTGCTGCTGCTGTCCTTGGTGGTCATCGCATAGTACTGGCATCTCCAAGCTTCAACTCTTTTGCATGACCCCTTCATTCCTGGGCCATCAATTACAACTGAGGGTACACTTTCACCAATGGCCTTCCGTGGTCTCTCAGCGTACCAAGCCTCAGCTGTTCTTCATGATGCCTTCATGCCTTCAAAAGCAGTACCACCTGGGTGACTCTTACACAGTACCAAGTCCTGCTACAGCACGAGGCACAACCTTGGCTATCTGGAACACACTCTCTGTGCTCTCAGAAAACACATCCCAGAAGATTTCACCTCAGTGATGCTGGTCTCTTCTTACTCACCGCTAATTTCTTAGCTCCAGCTAACCAGCATCAATAGTCCCAGTAACACAACAGCTCACTTTAGTGGTTCTGGTATCTTGTTACTCACAGCTGATTCTTCAGCCCCAGCTAACCAGAACCACAGAGTCTTCATGGCTCTGATAAGAGTCTTTAATTTTCCCTCTGAAATTTCACAAGCCAGGCCTCCATCTTCTGCACTGTTCTCAACATAATCTTCCAAGCTCCTCCACAACATCTCACAGAGGTCTCATCACTGAATGGACCATCTAGCCCAAAGTTCCAAAGTCCTTCCACAGTCCTCCCCAAAACATGGTCAGGTTGTCACAGGAATACCCCACTACGCTGGTACCAATTTGTCTTAGTCAGGGTTTCTATTCCTGCACAAACATCATGACCAAGAAGCAAGTTGGGGATGAAAGGGTTTATTGAGCTTACACTTCCACACAGCTGTTCATCACCAAAGGAAGTCAGGACTGGAACTCAAACAGGTCAGAAGCAGGAGCTGATGCAGAGGCCATGGAGGGATATTACTTACTGGCTTGCTTCCCCTGGCTTGCTCAGCCTGCTCTCTTATAGAACCCAAGAATACCAGCCCAGAGATGGCACCACCCACAAGGGGCCCTCCTTCACTTGATCACTAATTGAGAAAATGCCCCACAGCTGGATCTCATAGAGGCACTTCCCCAAGTGAAGCTCCTTTTCCTATGATAACTCCAGCCTGTGTCAAGTTGACACACCAAACTAGCCAGTACAGGCCACTCCCTCTACTTCAGCTGAGCACTATGAAAGAGATCCACCTCTCATTGGTTGCATTATAGCACCAATAGCATTTCAATAACTGCTGCAAACCTCTGCCAGGGCCAAGCAAGCAGTCGCATTTCACAGCATATGGAACGCATATAATTTCAAGGCAATATTAGAAAAAAATCAATACAAGAGTAAATCTATGTTTCAAGACCAGATGGATACCCTAAATGCTAAGGCAGGCCTTCAAATATCCCTCTTCTCTAAATAAACAGATGTTACATCTCCAAAACAATGCTTAACATGCCTCCAGTCCTCTTTGTTCAACTTCACTGTTGCCATGGGCAACACATGTAGAAATGCGCCTAGTTCATTTAATACATTTAGTTCCTGACATTTATATAATTAACATAGTTAATAATTTCAGATTATTTATTTTTGCAATTTACCAGTTAATACAGTCCTATCAAATAGCAGTAGGGTAACAACTTTATGAAAAATATCCAGTATCCTCTTAAATTATGTGATTTTAAAAGTCATTTTACTTGTGAAAACTTTTATCATAAAAATTCTACACTAACTCATATTTATACAAATTAACTTCACAAAGTAGAGCTACCATGTATGTTTGTTTACTCATCGTTTATATGATGTTAGCCAAACTTTTATTCTCTCTCTCTCTCTCTCTCTCTCTTTCTCTCTCTGTCTCTCTCTCTCTCTCTCTCTCTCTCTCTCTCTCTCTCTCTCTCTCTCTCTCTCTCTCTGTGTGTGTGTGTGTGTGTGTGTGTGTGTGTGTGTGTGTGTGTGTGTTTGCATGCTATGTGGAGGCTAGAGGACAATCCTGGGTGTCAATCATTTTTTACCTTGTTTTAACAAATGATATCTCTTTTGTTGTTTACCTCTGGGTTTTCTAGGTTACTTGTCCCCCCCCTAAGATTTCTAGGAACCTTCTGTTTCCTTTTCCCATGTCACAGTAGGAGCAGTGGGACATCAGATGCATGGTGTGCTGTCCAGCTTTATGTGGGTTCTAGAGATCAAATTCTAGTCTTCATGCTTGGGAATCAGGACTTTACTTACTAAACCACCACATATGTATGAAGGCTAGGTGGCCATCTCTTGTCGCTTTAATGGTTGTCTATGTGGCCTTGTTTTATAGTAGCATGTGTAATAAAAAAAAGTATTTCATTAATATTTACCCTTGAAGCCGGGTGTGGTGGCGCACACCTGTAATCCCAGCACTTGGGAGGCAGAGGCAGGCAGATTTCTGAGTTCGAGGCCAGCCTGGTCTACAGCATGAGTTCCAGGACAGCCAGGGCTACACAGAGAAACCCTGTCTCGAAAAACCAAAAAAAAAAAAAAAAATTTACCCTTGAGATGCAATACATAGAGAGATGATTAACACTAAAGCCTCTGGAAAATCATTTAGAAATCTACTATTTAGAAGCTTTATTTAGAAGCTTCCTATTATAAATATATATATATATATATATATATATACACATATATAGTGTATATATGTATTTGTATTTGTGTTTATATGTGTATAAATATATATTGTGTATATAAACAAATATTTATGTTTCTATATATATACATATATATACACCATACAGGTGTGTGTGCATATATGTATAATTGCTGTTGGCTTTGAGAAGTTTTGCTACTCTCTGAGAGGATCTATGTTTGATTCCTAGCACCTATGTGGTGACTCAAATATCTATAGATGCAAGGGACCTGACATCATATCCTGGCTTCTGCAGTCACTAGGAACATAAATGGAGATATGAGTAGGAAAAACACCAATATAATTAAAATTAAATTAAAAGGTTAAACCTTATTAAATATTATAAGATAAATGAAAATTGAAGACATGTTGAAACAAACCATGCTCAAAAAGGCAAATACTGTATGATATCATAGATATGGGTTATTTAAAGTACTTTAATTCAAAGGAACATAAAAAACAATCAAATTTACAAGTTGTAAGATTGGAGCAGGTACCAGGGGAATTAACAACAGATATAGATTTCAAATTTTCCAAGTGAAAATATTCAAAAGATGTTTCAAAACAATGTGAACTCACTTAAAGTTACTGAGTTTCATACTTACATCATAGTTAAGATGTTGTGTGGGGCTGGAGAGCTGTCTCATCAGGTAAGAGCACCGACTGCTCTTCCAACAGTCATGAGTTCAAATCCCAGCACCTACATGGTGGCTCACAACCATCCCTAAAGAGATCTGACTCCCCCTTCTGGTGTCTGAAAACAGCTACAGTGTACTTACATATAATAAGTAAATAAACTTAAAAAAAAAGATGCTGTGTGCTTTTTACAAAAACCAACCTGACACACTTACTGTGTACTCTTGAATATACAGTGACATCTTGCCTGAAAATATTCTCACTGATGTGATCATGACAAGAATGATAACTATTATATGACTTGATAGAAGTTATTGTTTTCCAAAGTTAAACCTATATCTAGACACATGACTGGGGACATGAACTTGAGGCTAGAGAGGCCATAAGCCATAGCATAGAAAATATTCCTATCTGCTATTAAGTGGACACAGTATTTAACTGAGTGCTAAGCATTCATCATTTTGTGCATAGATTAATACATCTTTTAACCCTAACCAAGAGAACCAGAGACCCACAATCAGTGAAAGTGCAGAAAATTGGAGATAATGGAAAGTTCATCCACCAATGGGACATTGTATCCCTCATCACAAAACTCAGGGATCTTGTGGAAGAGGTGTGAAAAGATTGTTAGAGTTGACGGTGGAGGGAGACAGCAAGGAACCTGTTTTCCAGACATAAGATTGCATGATCACATATGCACTCACAACAGCTGTTCATAGCACGCACATGACCTGTGCATGGCTAGCCAGATCAAATCACAACATGGAAACTTGTACCTGAATTAAGCTCTACCCCTTCTTATGGAGCTTTTGGGAGTTTATATATAGATGCTGGGATAAGGGCATTTGTTTTCTTTAAGTGTGTGGCCTATGGTTTACCAGACTTCAGTAAAAGGCCATACATCAAAAGTATATAGGCAGCATAAATTGAATTATATGGTTTTAAAAAACAAACGGGTGAGAATGAAAAGAGATACATTTGGGAAGCATTGGGAGGAAGGTGTCATAAAAATGTCAGATATCTTCAAAGAACTGATTAAGCATACATGCATCTGATTTCTTCCTGAAAAGGACAATTTATCATAAATATATTCCATCTAAATTTATCATGTTTGCAATTGTTTGAAAATAAATAATTTTCTGCTAAACTATCACCATTTAAGCTGTTTCTTCTATTTTCAATATTTATAATTAAAAATAAACCAATAAAAGATAGTATAGAAATAAATTCCTGGTGCTTGCAGTATTGAACCAGTAGCTAGTAAGTTATCTTCACTCAAGTTTCATTGTGTCTGTCAAGTACCATCATAGGATATTGGTTTATGAAGTTAATTTAGGGAAAACTAGTGGAATGAGTAATCAAGAAGTGTACTCTAGGATTTAAGTTTTTAAATCTTTATTCTTCTGAATCAGAGCCAGCAATATCACAAGATTTATTTTTAATACCTACATAATGCAAATTATATCTGGCATGTCTCCTTGGTAAAGCCGGTGTTCAGACATGACTAAAGTAAAAAAGCTTTAAGTGAGTAAATTTATAATCTTATCCACTAATTTTATATGCAGCCGTCAAGATACATTAGTCTTCTAGTTAGTGGGTCTAAATACAAATCCCATCATCTGTATCACGGGCTTACTAGAAGCAGCTTTTGATCTGAAAGTCATTGGGTCTAGACATTGTTCTTAGGTTTATTCTTTCATCTTCTGAGAATTTATTCACAAGATCTTTTCCCTCAGCTCCAGTCTGATTTCTGTTAAAGAAATTTACATAGTTGTCATTAAGCATTTCTAAAGGTAAGCTTTTCTTATTTCTCAAAGAATTATGCATTTTTTTTAGATGTAGCCCCAGTGTGTTTTACACCCACTAGGTAAAGCTATTTCATCTTTTGGTTAACCTTGTATACCTAGTCACTAATTTCTTTCTGGTCAAAAACCAAATTTTTATACCCCTCTTCCTTTTTCATTTCAATTTTCCAGGTTTAATGAAATAATTTCATAGTAAACTATTATAATAGCTTCTGAAATTCTAACTTTTTTAGTTATCAAATGAGTCTACATTAAAACTCATAATATTTAAACATAATCATGAGCTAAAAATATATTGATGTTACTTTGCTAAATCATCGTTGTCCTGGTTTCATTCTATTGCTATAACAAAAATTCTAACTAAAAGCAACTTAGGAGAGAAAAGGGTTTCTATCTACAGGTTCCATTCCATCAATGAAAGAAGTCAGGGCAGGAATTTAAGCAGAAGCCCAAAGCAGAAACTATCTAGGAATCTTGCTGGATGGCTTACTTTCTGGGTTGTTATCAGGCTTATTGTCAGCTCACATTTTTTAAGGATTTATTTATTTATTATATATAAGTATACTGTAGCTGTCTTCACACACACACACACACACACACACACACACACACACACACACACACCAGAGGAGAGCATCAGATCTCATTACAGATGGCCACCATGTAGTTGCTGGGATTTGAACTCTGGACATCTGGAAGAGCAGTCTGTGCTCTTAACCACTGAGCCATCTGTCCAGCCCATCAGCTAACATGTTTAGGCATTCCAAGACCACTTACCTAAGGCATGATGCCACCCACAGTTAGTTAAGCCTTCCTAAGTCAATTAACAATCAGAACAGTCCACTGAAGACATACCCATGGGCTACCTGACCCATAAATCTCTCAATTCTTAAATGACTCTAAGCTGTGTATATATATTGGATGTGTAAGTGTAGGCATAGGTGTATGCAAGTGAATATGTAGTGTTAGGTATATATGTATATACATTTGTACTTATCACTATCTTAATCTGAAAAACCTCTTATTGCAATGAATGGTAGTCAATGCAAAGGCTCATTTCTGTACAAAGTGCTCAGGGAAAGCAATTTAGTATTCAACTATAGATGACATATCTATATCAATTCTCCGCAAAAGGTTTCAGGAACATTGTAAAAGTGAGGATTAAAAAGAATGGTGAGAAACAGAAGATGAGCATATTGTAAAATGTTCTCTGGATGAAAGAGCAGCTGTAGTGCATAAGACTTGTAGGCAATAGAGATAGTTAATAATTCCAACATGGACTGTGGTCCCAAGGTCTTACCTTAAGTTAACCTCATGAGCTGTGAAATTGATGAGTGCTAGGATGCTGAGAGCAACTTGTCTTTAGGAGTGTGACCACTTGTAGGTTCTCCATACCCTAGTGAATCCCCCAGAACTTATAGCCACATGGACTGCACTTATTGGGCCCACTGGTTAGAGAAACAAAAGTACGTGAAGTTGGGAGACACGTGTTGCAGGAAACTGGTGACAGCTAGAGTAAATGGGAGTAGATAAGAAAGAAATACATGATATTTTCCAGGTCTAACCATTTACCTACAAATTGCATGAATTCATTATTTTTAATTGCTGAGTAGTATTCCATTGTATAAATATACCACATTTTCTGTATCCATTCCTCCTTTGAGGGATATTTGGGATCCTTCCAATTTCTGGCTATTATAGCTGGGAATGATTGGGGAATAGTTGGGGGGGAGAGGAACTATGGGACATAGGGAGGGGGGAACTGGGAAAGGGGAAAGCCTTTGGAATGTAAACATAGAATATAGAAAATAAAAATTAAAAAAAGAAAGAAATACATGCATTAATTCCTCATAAATAAACCAAAGTACGTATATTTAGATCAGACATTTACATACTGATTTCTTTGTAATTTTCTATTATAAATATTGCAGCTATAGTGTCTGTGATGGTTCGCATATACTCATCTCAGGGAGTGGCGCTGTTAGAAGGTGTGGCCTTGTTAGAGGAAGTGTGTCACTGTGGGGATTGGGCTTGGAGATCTTCCTCCTAGCTGCCTGAGGATGCCCATTCTGTTCCTGGCTTCCTTCAGATGAAGATGTAGAACTCTCAGCCCCTCCTGCACCATGCCTTCCTGGATGCTGTCATGCTTCCCGCTTGTTGACAATAGACTGAATTCTGAACCTTAAAGCCAACCCTAATTAAGTGTTATTTATAAGACTTACCTTGGACATGGTGTCTGTTCACAGCAGTAAAACCCTAACTAAGGCAGTATCCAATATATTCAGAAATGATATGAGAGGTTTTGACCACTTTTCAATTTGACAGAGTTTTTATTGGCTCTTACCGTGTTCCCTTCAGGGACTTAGTTCTCAGAAAACTCAACCAGCAAAGGCACTTCAAGCCAGTGGGGCCCTCAAGATTTTGTTTAATGAATCTGTAGATTGAAATTTGTGGATCATCTAAAGAGAGTTTAGAGAGAAGCTTTTTCTCTTGTATATATGAGATGGGGGAGAGGAAGGAGGGATGGAAGAAAAAGAGACAGGGAGAGGAGGAGGAGAAAGGGAGAGAGACAGATCCAAAGACAGACAGAGACATAGAGCTGTTGTAGAGCAGGAGGGATCAAGTAGAATGTGGCTGAGTTGCTAATCTGGGCTGGTTTTAAAGGATATATGGCAGAAACTTCCATGGGCCATGGAGAGGATGGTTATCTATTCCGTCCATTTGGTCCAACCTTAAGGTGCCCAGGCCTCTTTCATTTTCTTTTTAAATAGACTCTATCTCTTTCAGGCACAGATAAGAGATAACAGTGAGCCAGGAGACAGAACCCTGGCATGGCTGGCCCCCAGTAAATTCACTCTGAACAGTTGCTTTGGAGTTCCTGTCTTGCCCGATTAGCTGTTACCTCTAGTTCTCTTCATGTAAGTACACAGAAATACATGCACTCAACTCTGTGCATATTATGAATATATGGTTTTACTATAGTGATAATCTCAGGAGAATTAAATGGACAGTTACATGGAATGAAGCATTAACATTTGAAACAATATTCTCAGATCAGTCCTGCAGCAAGTACTGTAGGATTAAACTCAGGGCTTCAAGCATGCAGTGCGTGCACGCTACTAAACTACAGCTGCAGCCGGAGTCTCTGTGTATGGAAGTCTAGCAGTAATCGAGTTCATTATATTACCAAGTATGTGCCTATTTGGACTTTTCTTTTTTCACTTTTTAAATTTTATTTTTGATATTATAATATAATCACATAATCTCTCTCTTCCTTTTCCTGCCTCCAAACCTCCCTTACGCCCCTACTTTCTCTCAATTAAATTCATGCCCTCTTTTCTACTTAGCAGTTATCAAACTTATATGTAACCTAATATATTCTTCTCAGAGTGAAATGTTATGCATATATTTATTTCAGGGCTGGCCATAGGTATTAAGTAAATATTTGCACTATTTCTTAATGCTGTCTCTGACTCACTGTCTCCTGCTTGAATCTTAAACACTCACTCCAGTTCCCGGGAGTATCTCCTAATAGAATTTCTGGTTTGCTCTTCTTTAGTTGTTTCTAAGCATTTCAAATAGAAATATGTTGCTTTTTTGCTGATATTTTTCTGTTCTTATCTCACATACTCAATACCCAAGTACTCTGAAATCCATCTTCTAATGCTATTTACACTTCCTCATTAATCTATATGAGCACTTGTGTCTTTCCATGCTAAGTCTTATTAATCATGTCCATTTTAGCTTCTTTCATTGTCTACCATGTATGATCTTTTATTAACCTTGGCTACATTTATAAAATTACAGATAATACTTTATTTTCTTTCTTAAAAAAGATTATATTATAATATATTTTATATATTATAGATTACAATATATTTTCTTTCTTTTACTAGATTTTTATTTTACTAAAACAGAATCTACACTCCCTGATACACCCAAAAACACAGAATCTACAGAATCTACACTCCCTGATACACCCTAAAGCATCCCAAGGAATCTGGCCACTTTTCTTCATCCGCCATATTTCCCCATCCTCGTCTTTATTCATTATGTTCAAACACTGCAACACTGTTCAAGTAAGCACTTTCGTCTCTACATAGTTCCCTTCTCCCCATCTGCATCTTTCCCCCCTGCAGTTATCAGCATAAATATTACTATTTCTGGATGGAAGTCGGTTTTCTTTTATTCCTGAGAATTACAGTATCTGAATATCTGACACCTTTTTTTTTCATAAAATGCTTATTATAATTCAAAACATTCTTTTGTTCTTGCAATGGGAAATCACTATTGCTGTCTGCAAAAGCAAAGGAGAGCAGTGCGGTATTCTAAACAACAGGTAAAATTCTCAGTAAACATTTAAGAGCTTGAAAAACTTGTGGATACACTATGTATTCTCTAAAATATTCCTGGGCTCAGTATAGTTTATAAGTGTATTCATATTTTTACACAAAGGTCACAAACTATACTTCTCTAAAGTACAATGCATAGAAAACTGAAAACACAGCCGCTATCAAATATATTTATCAGTGATAAGAAATATGCAAGTAAAGAGCCAAGACACAGACTATTAAAAGAAAATCTGATGATGAAGTTCACAAATTTGGGACTAAGGGAAAACAAAAGAGAAAAGATTAAAATGCATCACTGCTGGTGGTTGATTAACTGGCAAATGATTAATATTAAATATGTACTTAGTTTTCAAAATGCTTTATGTTTATTTTCTTAATTGACATGAAAAAATATACCAATGCATAAAATAATCTGCTTAGATGAAATTCAAATAAAACACTGAATTCATTAAAACATCATTCTCTTTGTACAATTATTAGGATAATTCACTGTTTTATTTATTGTTTCATCAACTAACGTTTCAAGGAACAATGTAATCTGATAATGATGTTGGGTATTGACACCAAATGGGAAATATAGCTATAGAGATAGAGATAGAGATAGAGATAGAGATAGAGATAGAGATAGAGATAGACATAGACATAGACATAGACATAGACATAGACATAGACATAGACATAGACATAGACATAGACATAGACATAGACATAAATAGATACAGATGCAGATATAGATATGTAGATATATATGGAAGATATATTGAAATTTTCAATATTGAACAATAGTTTTATTTCATCACTGAGTATGAGGTTTTTTAAATTATGTTTTTCATTTTGGATGAATGTCTGCCCATATACTAGCACAATAAGTCAGTAGCTAATAATAATGAGGCATCGTTATATAAAAATATATCCTTTAGGATATGTTATATATGAATGTTTTAATCTCATGTATTTTTTCCTATTATTTATCAAGTAACTCAAACTTGCAGAGTATAACCTATGTTCTGAATTATTTATCCATTAAAAAGATAAAAATTCACATTTACTTCCCAACTTAACTCAATGTTTTTCAAGGATCAGAACACAGAAAAAAATATGTACATATATTGCAATGGGAAATAGTTACTATTTTCTTCAAAGCAACTAAATATATGGCCCCTAAAGAGGAAATTATTTTTCTGTTAATATTTAATTTCTCCAATGTGATTTTGTTATTTAAAGTATTCCTATTTCATATATGCAGTATAACATAACACAAAGACTCTGAAATACTGCAGTGAGTAAGATTAAGGAACATGTTCTGTTCTCTTTCTCTTTAATCAGCTGAATAATTGCTTCAGCTTTTCAATTCTCTTTGTCCATGGAGATTTAACTTGATACTCAACTTTCGTCACATGAAAATCACAGTCATTTTTTCCCAAGATAATCTGTTCAATTTTCCTCTCCAGAATGATTGACAAATATTCAGAATGAGAAAAAAAATTAAACAAAACCCTACTCTCATAGTCACTGATCCGTGAAAAGAATGGTTTTCACTCTGAAAGGAAAAAGCAAACCAAACCAGGAAGAAAATTTGGTATTATTTTATATAATATACTATATATACATATATCAGAAAAAATAATTAGCACATATATTTATTTAGTTATATAATCTTATGATATTTGTAGTATTTTTTCAAACATATGAGATCCTCAACTTGAAGTAAAGGTTATGAGAAAAGCATCATGTACTATGAACTATGTAGACACTGACAGTAGAAATTCATATAGGGTATCAAATTGGCCATGTCTTTTGGGTGCACATCATCTTCTATTTTAACTATCATGTGCCTCTGTGTGTGTTTATTATTGCCTTTTAGAGGAGGTTAGATATATGTCACAACTGAATAATTAAGGATAGTTAGTACAGTTTGCTTTAATTTTTCAGATAACACTAGTTTTCTTTTAAATCCTTCTGGTTTTTAAAATGCCTATAATATCAGAAAATACAATAAATTATTATTGTTATTATTATCATCATTATTTTAAAAGATTTATTTATTTATTATATGAAAGTACACTGTAGTTGTCTTCAGACACACCAGAAGAAGGCATCAGATTTTATTACAGATGGTTGTAAGCCACCATGTGGTTGCCGGGATTTGACCTCAAGACCTTCAGAAGAGCATTCATTGCTCTTAACTGCTAAGCCATCTCTCCAGTCCAATAAATTATTTTTTAAAATGGCATAATAGTATGTGACAGTACTTGTGTGAGTCTGCTGCTGCACCACAATAGTGCATAGGAGGATTTAAACAAAATGAAGCAGAAATCCTGATGCAGAAAACAGTACTGCAGCGCAGGGCAGTAATAATACAAATATATTGGGGAGTAGTTGGGGAGGAGAGGACTTATGGGACATGTGGTGGTGGGGAACTGGGAAAGTGGAAAGCCTTTGGAATGTAAACAAAAATATAGAAAATAAAATGAAAAATTAAAAAAAAGATTTAAAAAAAAGAAAAAAGAAAATAAAGGAACATTGACAATGACAAACACTGAGGGAAGTCTTTCAGGTGAGGAACAGTAGTGACATGAACAGGAATATTCCTGGAAGAATATTATTGTAAGATTTGATTGAATTTTTGTTCAGGAAGTATGGAATGTCCTATCTAATCCTTTCCTTCTTTGCAATTTAAATTGTATTAAGTAAACAAAGCTAAATTTCATCATCCTGCTTGATAAGAAGAGGTGGCTCCATAATTATAAATAATATTCACTGTTTTCATTACAATTAAGAACAAGACTGAGCTCTTTATGAACTATTCCTGTATTGTGTTTAAGAAGTTTTGTTGTTATTATTTTTTTAATGGTTATAGACTTCTCTCCATGGTAGAGTGCTTGTTTGGTTCTTAAAACAATTTAATACAGATTATAATTATAGGGTAATATATAGGGTAATGTTAATCATGCTCAATGTAAAACCATAAAGTTTTAAATATAAATATGGTTAGGCAAATGGAAGATTCTGTACTCTGTAATCATAAACAAATTCAAATAATTAAACTTTTAACATCCTCAATATATATCTATATCATCATCTATCTATCATCTATATTTCTCTATAGATATCCATATCTTTATCTATACATCTTAAACTAAAGAAAAATGGAGAGCAACAACCTAAAGACCAATACTAAATATCACATAGAAGATGAATGCATTTCTGGTTCATTTAATCCTTCCATTTATGTTTTAAATACATGCTGTTAATAATCCCTTGCAATGACAGTTTTGTAAAGAGAAATTTAATGAAGAGAAGAAATTCTCAATGGGTAAAAGCTTCTCCTTTATAATATTTTTACTACTTTAAAGAAGAGAAAACTGTGCACTTGACATTTCCTGATGGTTCAATTAAGAAAACAAACAACTGGGAATCACTTGAGGAAGTTCTGTGGTTATAATCTGCACACAGAAACAGCATTACTGTGACTCCAAGACAATTGATCCATGGGAAATCAGCAAAGATGTTTCTTTTTGGGCCAGACTCAAGAACAATAGTAAAGCGTTCCTCATGAGTTCCAGCAAGAATGTATACAGATGACTGATTAGTTTGAGAAAAACACTAGCAGACACCTCCTACCCAGACCAGCTAACTCCTCTCTCTGTGCTTTACCTAATAGAAAAGGTTCCAGGTTACTGCTATATAGTTTACAGAACCCCGCCTAATCCCAGCTTAATAGTACCTGTGTCTGAGTGTCTCTCTATTTCCTAGCTCCTTTGCCTTCACTTCTGGTGCAGGAAGGATCCAGTGGAGGAAGAATTTACAGACTTCATAGTCCACAAGGATGAGGAAGATTCACAAATATAATGAGGATTAATACTCCTACCTACTGTGCATTATATATGCATGGTTATGGCTATGTATATACATTAATCTTTCCAAAGAATGAGTCTTAGGGTAAATGTTTCTTAATATCCCCATGCTTTTATGACATATTCAAAAGCATTCTAAAATGTGCCTATTATATTTCCTCCAACTGATTGTTTTATTATTATTCAATAACTTTATAACTTTAGTTATTAGCATGACTATAAGGGTCCAAAGAAATATAATTGTAAATTAGCATTTTTGATGAATGTAGACTTCATGGAGAACATGTTCAGTACAAGTAAAATTCTTGTGGTATGAAGACAGGTCTTTTAAAGTATATATTTAGCAAGCCCCACCATAATGTTAAATGCTTCGTGAACAGTAGTTCGTTTAATAGTGATACTGGCTCTAAGAGACAATTTTTATTAAATTACCTTTTTATCACAAAAGTCAGCATTTTTGTAGTAGTATAAGTATCAGCATACCTAAAGCTCCAAAGTTAATTCATCTAATTGCTAATTTATCAATTATTTTACTACATGTTAATGAGACAATTAATTTTTCAATAATATTAATGCCTTGAAATAAAATATACTCCAAATTAAGTCAAATACATAGTATGGTACCAAAAACCTAAAGGAATATTTCAATGTTATATTAGCTTATAAAATACTACTTTGTTACATTTTCTATGAAAAAGAGAATAGAGAGTATTTCTGGTTAAATATGACCTGATTTCATGTCCGAGCCTTAAGTCTGAATGCCTGTTTATGTTTGTTATTTTTGTTGCCACAAGTCTCTATTTTGCCAGAAACAGAGGCTCCTACTTTAAAGCTTCCACATACATAAAAATACATTTAGTCTCTGTGTGTCGTCTCACCTTAGTCTTCATGTGGGACTTTTTTTTTCTTTTTTTTTTATATTCTTTGTTTACATTCCAAAGGCTTTCCCCTTTCCCAGTTACCCCCCACCATATGTCCCATAGTTCCTCTCCCCCCCCATGCTATTCCCCACTCTTTCCCCCCCCCACGATTTCTCTGTTCTGGGTCTACAATACTGGATCCAATCTTTATAGGCCCAGGGTCCTCTCCTTTTTTTCTTCTTGAGAGTCATTTGACTTGCTAATTGTGCCTTGAGTATTTAGGGCTTCTGGGCTCATTAATATCCACTTATCAGTGATTGCATTTCGTGTGTATTCTTTTGTGATTGTGTTAGCTCACTTAGGATGATAGTTTCCAGATCTAACCATTTACCTACAAATTGCATGAATTCATTATTTTTAATTGCTGAGTAGTACTCACTGGTAAAGATGCAGATTCATGTGGGACTTTTAACAGCAAGAGCAACAGCTGTCCTGACGCTGCTGCCTGTCTTTGGGTCCTTTTCCCTCTACTAGGCTGCTGCTTCTGGATTCAGTAGAAAACAAGCCTAAGCTTAAAGCAACTTGATGTGCCAAGACTGGACACATCCGTGGGAGGACTCCCCTTTTCTGAAAATAAAGGGAGGAAGGTAGACTGGGGAGTGCAGAAAGGACTGGGAGGAGCCAAAGGAAAGGGAAATGCAGTCTGGATATAAAGTTATTTAATTATTCAATAAATCAATCAATTAATTTAAATTTTTATAAAGCAAAATACTTTCAGAATGAAGCAAGCCACCTCAGCCTGTCCTCAACTGTGGAACAAACTTTCACTAGTGCAGTACTGCTGGTTCTACAAGCTGGTAAACTCAGATCCCCTTTAAGTCCTTACCCTGTTCCTGGGCAGAGAGGATTCTGAGCCTTTGACTTTTGCAGCTAGCTTCTCTCAGTCAGTCATTTCCATGCACCTCAGCTTGCTCCTGCCAGCCTCCTCCAGTTCACACTTGGTTTATTTTTCTTCCTATATACAAAGCATGATATAATTCTTTCAGTGTCTCCCATAGAGATGTTTGGATGTTGAGAAGGTTAAATAATGTATGTAATTATAAGGAGCAGCAATTTTGAGATATGCATAGTAAAAAAAAATGACAACAGCAAACCCTGAACAGCATCCTCTTCACAGCTTTTAATCACTTCCTCCTTCAGATATCCTTTTCCTGAAGAACAGCTTTTGACTCATTCACATTACAAGGTTCTTAGGAAAACCTGAAAATTGGGACCCACTGTGATAAATACCTTTGAAAACGTGAAATGCAGCAGTGAAGTTTTTTTTTACTTTTTTTCTTTTTTCTTTTCTATATTCTTTGTTTACATTCTGAAGGCTTTCCCCTTTCCCAGTTCCCCCCTCACCATATGTCCCATATGTCCTCTTCCACCTCCCACCCCCAGCCTCCCACCCCCCACCATGTAATAAGGATACATGCTCCACTATGTTCATAGCAGCCTTATTTATAATAGCCAGAAGCAGGAAAGAACCCAGATATGCTTCAACAGAGGGATGGATACAGAATATGTGGTATATTTACACAACGGAGTACTATCAGCTATTAAGAATGATGAATTCATGAAATTCTAAGGCAAATGAATGGAACTAGGAATTATCATCCTGAGTGAGGTAACCCAATCACAAAACAACACACATGCCTTACACTCACTGATAAATAGATATTAGCCCAAAAGCTCTGAATACCCAAGATACAATCCATAGACCACATGAAAGTAAAGAAAAATGAAAACTAAAGTGTGGGTGATTCAGTTCTTCTGAGAAGGGGAACAAAACACTCACTGGAGCAAATATGTAGATACAGTGTAGAGAAGAGACTTAAGGAAAGGCCATAAAGAGACTGTACCACCCGGGGATTCATCCCATATACAGTCACCAAACCCTGACACTGTCGTGGATGCCAAGAAATGCTTGCTGAAAGGAGCTGGATATGGCTGTCTTGTGAGAGGCCTTTCCAGACCCTTACAAATTCAGAGGCAGATGCTCACAGCCAACCATTGTACTGAGAGCTGGGTCCCCAATCGAACAGTTAGGGAAAGGACAAAAGGAGCTGAAGGGGTTTTCATCCTCATTGGAAGAACAACAATACCAACCAACCAGACCTGTCAGAGCTCCCAGAGACTAAGCCATCAACCAGTGGGTATACCTGGCTCTAGCTGCATATGTGGCAGATGACTGTCTTGTCAGGCATCAATGGGAGGAGAGGTTCTTGGTCCTATGAAGGCTCGACAGATGCCCCAGGCAGGGAGATGGGAGGGAGGGGGTGGAAGAACACCCTCACAGAAGTAGGGTGAAGGAGAATGAGGCAGGGGCTACCCAGGTAAGGGGATAACATTTAAAATGCAGATAAAGAATATATCCAATTAATACAATTTTTAAAAAATTCAATGGCTTTAAAAACTGTAAATTTTATATTCAGAAATCTGCCTTAACCACTTTACTGAGTATCAAACCACTTTACTGCTTTCTGACAGGAAAAGCACATTTTCTACATATTATGAATTTCATCTGATACATTTCAATCATCATATCCATGTGTGTATGGCAACAAACATTTTTCAATTAGAAATTTTCCATTTGACCTAAATTATTCTTTTGTTCTCTCGGATCTTTTATATCTAGATGTTGCTTCATTTTGAATTAACCTCATTCTTAAAATTTTTATTTAATTAGAATATAGTTACAGTATATTTCACTCCATTCCTCCAAACATTTATGTATCCTCTTACTCAAAATTCATAGCTTTTTATTTATTATTAGTGTTGCACATCTGTATGTAACTAAATATATTGACGTACCATGATGATTCTATTTAACATTGCTTTAGGAATATGCTTTTGAGGCTGGCCAGTTGGGAATGATTTCAGTGGTTCATCCTCAGTGTAGACTTCTTTTCTTTTCTCAGCAGTCTTTAATTGTCTGTAGTCCTTTTTTCAGGGGTGAGGCCACATTAAAACTCGAACATTCACATTAGCATGTCAACTGGTATCACCATATCTGGTTTCAGCTGACATGCCATCAAAATTTTATGTGTGTAGCTTTCCTGTCATATCTTTAAGATATAGTCTTGCAGAAGACTTCTTGGACCTCTGATTCCTACAGTCTTGTTACTTCTTCAGTGTTTACTGAAACTTACAAGTAGAGGTTTTACTAATATGTATCAAATGTGAATGAGTATCTGAATACAATGGAACATGAGTTTGAGTACAAAGTGTACAGGTTATTGATCATGATGCTAAAACATTCATAAAACTCCATCATTCGATTTTTCTGCTTCTTCATAGTACTTAAAGAAATGTTCCTAATGGGAAAGATGAAAGGAGGTATTTAAGGTCATAGAAACAGCATGAGCAAGCATGTAAGCAGAAATATCAGATGTTTTTGATGAGCACAGTACACTCAAATTGATTCTGAATGATTTGATGAGGGATGTAATAAGAAAGTAGAACATCTGGCCTGGCGGTGGTGGCTCATGCTTGTAATCCCAGCACTTGGGAGGCAGAGGCAGGCGGATTTCTGAGTTTGAGGCCAGCCTGGTCTACAGAGTGAGTTCCAGGACAGCCAGGGCTACACAGAGAAACCCTGTCTCAAAAAACAAAAAGAAAAAGAAAAAAGAAAGAAAGAAGGAAGGAAGGAAGGAAGGAAGGAAGGAAGGAAGGAAGGAAGGAAGGAAAGAAAGTGGAACATCAATGTTTATGTGCTAGTTGCTAAAGGCACATTAAGAAAATAATATAAAAAGCAAATGTGCACACATGGGCAGCCGAATGTATCTGTATGACCGGTCCCCAATAAAAATATCAAAGGTATGTAAGCCTAAAATAAGCTTTTGGGGAACAAAATCAGTCATGTGTTTCTATTACTGAGAAAATTATACATGTTCTATGTAAATCCAATTGTACTCTCAAAAGGTGGCAGTTGGATTGTATCTTATCTTTATCTGCTTCACCTGGTTTTTGTTTCTTTTGTTTTTGGTTGTTCTTTTGTTTGATTGTTTTCATGGATTTCTTGTGCTTCCTTTCACTGTAATAAATCTCAGTCATGTGTAAACCTCTGTCTTGTCCTGTTCATCCTTCTAGCAAGTCATAGAACCTGGTCAACCTCAGATATTGTTACTACATTATCTGAAAACAAGAGTTCTTTTTGTAAAGGACTGGAACCATCTGAAATTTAGGAATAATATCATACAAAAAGTATTGGCTCTGTATAAGTAATACTGAGTATGTATGTGTTTCTGTTTCTGTGAGAGAGTGTGTGTGCATGTGCATATAAGGGTGTCTAAGTGTGTGTGTATGTGTGTGTGTGTGTGTGTGTGTGTGTGTCTCACTGGGAAATGAATCCAGGACTCATTCACATCTACTTGTCAGGTGTTTTACCACTGAGTTATATCACCAATTGGGGAGGGAAAACTTTGATTTTAAAAAAGTAAAAAAAAAAAGAAAGAAAGAAAATTGTATTTCAAAAAATTATCTATTTTTAAAAATTAATTTAATTTATTTAATGTATACTTGTTATCTGATAAGGGTGTCAACTTGTCTATATGTTGAGAACAGTTATGGTTTCACAGCTAAAGAAAAAAAACAACAGTAACTTCAACAACAATAACTTCCTGGTCTTTTTTTAATGTTAACTTAATGCCAGAAAGTATTCTGAGTCTTTCAGAGAATAGCCAAATTTTATTATACTTATTTTATTTGACATCTTAAGAATTTGTGGTATGGTCTGATGGAGGCTGGATAAGAGCTGGGTGCTGCACGAGCTGTGAGGTCTGGAGAACAACTGAATGTACCTCAGAAACCTAAAAATAGAATAGTTCCCATAGCAATGGTGATGCTACTGGAGGTAAATACAGAAAAGGTATCACTTAGATTAGTCAGGCTCTTTCTCCATTTCTCTTCTTTTAATACATTTTGTGCTGTTTGGTGTTGAATCACGGGCATGAAATATTGATGGCTTATGTATTAGGGTCCTACATCTGCAGCCCATATCTAAATAGTAAGTGGAATGGTAAAATTCAGTTGGAAAAATGGTTAACAATTCCAGTGAAAATGCATAAAACAGTCTATAGTATAAATGCACAATAGAGAAGACATCATAAAATTTGCAGGCAAATAGATAGGATTAGAAAAATATCATTCTGAGTGAGGTAACCCATACCCAAAAGGATATGCAAGGTATGTACTCATTGATAAGTGGATATTAGTCAAAAAGTTCAAAACACCCATGATACAATTTACAGACCATAGGAAGCTTAACAAGAAGGAAGGACTAAGTGTAGAAAACTTAAACCCTCTTAGAGGGGAAACAAAATTGTCACAGAAGGCAGAGGGAGGAAGGAATCAAGGGGGGATGGGGGAGGGGAAGGGGGCAGAATTAGGTATTGGGGGGGAGACAAGAGAGAAGCCCAGAAATCCAGGATAATGAATGCAAATGTGCAGCAGTGTGTAGTTGGGGGTGGGGGAGACCTCTAGAAAACCTCAGAGACCTGGGATGAGAGAGGCTACCTGGACTCAATGGTGATGACATAAGCCAAAATGCCCAACAGTGGAGAGATGGAACCTGAAGAGACCACCTCCAGTAGATAGACATGAGGCCATCCACCCATGTTCAAAATTTTTGACCCAGAATTCTTCCAGTCTAAAGGAAATACAGGGACAAAATAGAGCAGAGACCAAAAGAAAGGCCATGCAGTGACCTTGGGATCCACCCCAACTGAACACTCCAAACTCTATTCCTGATGCCATAATTTGCTTGCACATGGGAGCCTGGCATACCAGTCCTTTCAGAGGATCTACCAACAGCTGACTGAGACCAATACAGATACTTACAGCCAGCCACTAGATTGCAGTCCAGGAACCCTATGGAAGGGTTTAGAGAAGTACTGAAGGAGCTGTGGGGGGTTAAAATCCCCATAGAAATAACAACAGTGCCAACTAACCCAGAGCCCTCAGAACTCCCAATGACTAAGCCACCAACCACGGAGCATACGTGGGCCAGTCTGTGCCCATCAGTAGAAGACTGCCTTGTCCAGCCTCAGTGAAAGAGGAAACACATAATCCTGTGGAATTGGATGCCCCAGGAAAGAGGGAGGCTGGTGGAAGTGAGGTGGAGGTGGGTGGGCAGGTGAGGGAGCACCTGCTCAGAGGCGGGGGAACGGGGGTGATGGGGTGATGATCTAGGAGGTGGGATAGGAAAGGGGCAATTTGTGGGATATAAATAAAATAATCTTTAAAATGCTCAATGTGTTGTCATGATGCGACTCAGGAAAAACTGACATTGAGAAATCATTTATTAATTCAACGTATGGTAGCAGCTATCTAATAATAATCAGGAAAATTCAATATGAATGAAATAATGTACTAGTAAAGTACTGGCCCTGAAAACATGAGGACCAGATTTTGTTCTCCAGTACCATAACATGTATCTGTAATCATAGCACGGAGGAAGAGCACCGAGGATTGCTGGCCATCCAGTTTAGCCAAACTAGTGAGTTTCACGTCAAGAAATAACAAAGAAAATAGACAGGTAGACAGGGAGAGGGACAGGGAGGGGAGGGGGGAAGAGAGGGGGACAAGTGGAGGGGAAAAAGGGGAGGGGGAGAGGGAGAGGGGAAGAGGGAGAGAGGCATGGGGAGAGGGAGAGGGAGCAAGGAAGGAAGGAAGGAAGGGAAGGAGGGAGGGAGGGAGGAAGGGAGGGAGGAGCTGAATCATGTGTTCTAGGAGATAGCAGATTGAGGGAGTGAGACTTTGAGGCAAGATCCTACCCAGTGAAATTTAGTCCCAGACTTGATGGTACACACCTTTAATCCCAGGATGCAGGCATGCATATCTTTGAGATCAAGGTCAATCTACAGAGCAAGATCCAGGAAAGCCAAGCTTAGGCAGTGAAGGAGTTGGAAAAGGAAAGCTAGTAGAATCAGGGGGCCATGTTCTAACCCCTGCAAGCAGCAGAACTAAGCAGCATTGACCATGTGGCTCTAGCTTTAGAGTCCAGAATAGAAGGGACTACTGTGACAATTGATGCTGGTTAGCTGGAGCTAAGATATTAGCAGTGATTAAGAAGAGACCAGCATCAGTGAGGTGAAAACTTCTGAGAGCACAACGAAGCTATGTTCCAGAGATAGCTAAGGTTATACCTCATGCTGCAGTTGTACTTAGTAATGTGTAAGTCACCCAGGTGGCACTGGTTTTGAAGGCATGAAGGAGTCATGAAGAAGAATTAAGGCTTGATACTGATTGTGAGAGGTCATGGAAAGCCATTTGTGAAGATGCAGCCTCAGTTGTAGTTGATGGCCCAGGACTGAAAAGGTCATGCAAAAGATTTGAGGCCTGGCACCATGAAGAGACTCTATTAGAGGCTACTGGTGAAGCCTAGTTGCAGAGGAAGATTTGGAGATGCCAGTCCCATGGGATGATAACCATGAACAGCAACAGGTGGCAGTGGAGTGGATCAACCAGAACTTAGAGTGCTACAGAGAGCAGAGCTGGAGAAGTGACACCAGCCCCTTGGAGGAACCCAGAAGATCATGTGTGGATCCCAGACATGGAATCAAGAAGCTGAAACATTGAAGTTGCCTTGGAGACCCCAAGATCTTCAAGATGACAGAGCTATAGAATATCTGTTAATAGGGAGTGGAACCAACCCAGGAAAAAGAAGTTTGTTACAGTCAATAAAGATGAAAAAGGAGTTAGAGATCTGAAAACCAATTTGACATCAGACATGGAAATGCAGAGTTTGGAGGTTACACAGCTGGTTTCATGTCTTGCTTTGGGGATTACAGGTGAGTGGATGAATCTCAGAAGAGTCCTTGAACTTTGGATTTTGAATATTGTTGAGACTTTGATAGACTATGGAGACTTTGGAAGTTGAACTAAATACACTTTTTTTTATCATGCTATGTTTAGCCCCCATAGACTCATGTTTTAACAACCCTATGGTGGCCAGGGAGTAGGATTTGATGGTTTGTATGTGCTCAGCCCAGGAAGTGGCACTATTGGAAGGTATGACTGTTGGAGTAGATGTGACTTTGTTGGAGTAGGTGTGTCACTGTGGGTGTGGGCCTTAAGACCCTCATCCTAGCTGTCTGAAAGCCAATATTCTGCCTTCAGCCTTCAGATGAAGGTGTAGAACTCTCAGCTCTTCCTGCATTAGGCCTGCCTGGATGCTGCCGTGTTCCTGTCTTGATGATAACGGACTGAACCTCTGAACCTGTAAGGCAGCCCCAATTAAATGTTGTTCTTATAAGAGTTGCCTTGGTCATGGTGTCTGTTCACAGTAATAAAAGGCTAACTAAGACATAGTGTAAAGTTTTATTGTTTTCGGGGCATATTTTAGGTAGAAAATCAATTTGAATATGGTTTGAATCCCTACAGAGTATCCCTCTGAGAATAGAAGCTATCTCTTTTGACATCCATCTCTGCATCTAAATGGTACTTTGGAGAATGTGGTTATTCTGTTTTCAGTATTCTCACTTTAGAATGTAATATTTGGAATTGGCAGGGCTTTGAATGGATGGATGAAAAGAATAATCAGTGAAATGGCAAATTAGGATGAGACTTAAACACAATAGGAGGTAAAAAATCACTTTTAGCTGTTTCTTTTCTTGAAGTCAACAGAATTTTACTATTAAAGACAACAATGAGAGTACCTTGTATTTTCCATGATTAAAATTATTACATTCAAATTATTTGTGTTTTCTTCTTACCATACCATGGCTAATGAAAAAAGTAATAGGTAAGTTACCCAAATTACTTAGAAATTGGACTATAAGCTTTTGGGACTTTGCTTATTTAGATTTTAAAAATTAATGTGATTAATTAAGATATATAATCCTGCTTAACATATTTCTGAAATAGTAAATACTTTTTAAAAATGTAGTTCTCAAAACTGGGATACTAAATTATACATGAGTTAACTATGTTATTGAAAAATTCATGTTAGAATAACACTAGTGCATTAACTATGCAAAGTACTGCTATTTTTTCCTGCGGATGAAACTCCCTGGCCGTTCAGCATCCTAATGGCATTAGCAATTGTTTCACATATCTGCATTTACCCTTCTTTCTCCCACAATCTCATCACCACACCCATGGTCATGCCCTCTTACATCTTGCATCCTAAATTCCTTAGCAATTCCTAAAATCTTTGACAAATGTGTCTCCCCTTTGCATAGGGTTTTAAAAATAATATTGGAGAGGATGATGTATAGTAACAACATTTCAAGTGTGTATGAAACATATGCTTCTATATTGGTTACTTAGCTATTATTATCATCATCTAATATAACTTCATAAGTTATTTAATATATAGCCAATCTAATAAAGTAGTTTAGAAGTGATATATATATATATATATATATATATATATATATATATATATATTCTCAGAATTCCAAACAAAAATTAAAAAGGAACTTTGTAAACTTTGGAGAAGGTTGGACTTATTTTTCCTATGAAAAATACATTCCTAAAAACAGACAAAAATACATTTTCCTCTCCCATACTATATCCTGAATACTCTTTCACCTGCTTCTACTAATCAAATTTCCTCCCTATCTCCTCTCCCACTCACATCTACTCTCTTTTGTCTCACATTGGAAAAGAAGGGGCTTCTAAGAGGTCACAACAAAACATAACAAAATAAATTATAATGAGATGAAACCTATCACATCAAAGTTGTACAAGAAAAACCTAATAAATGTAAAGAACCCAAGAGAAGGGACAAAAATCGGAAACTCAGGTTTTTTGACAGTCTCAGAAATCACATAAAAGCTCTAAACTGGAAGCCATACTATGTCTGTATGCAGACCTGTGCAGGTCTGGCACATGTTGCTTCAGTCTCTGTGAGTTTCTTGTGAGCTTTGCTCACGTTGACTTAGAGGGCCTTATTGTCTCAGTGTCCTCCATCCCCTCTGGCCCTTACACTCTTTATGCCTCCAGATTCCACAGGGTTTCCTGATTTTGAGGGGAAGAATTTGATGGATGCATCTCATTAAGAGAGAGTCAGTCAGCCCCTCCTCCTTCTCTATCAGCCTGTCTCTCAGTCTGTTTCTCTCTGTGTCTATCTCTGTCTGTCTGTCTGTCTGTCTCTGTGTCTCTGTCTCTCTGTCCACATGCTTTGTGCCACTATTGCACTGGCTTATCTTTTAGGCAGGACACCACTGTAGATCAGCAGGGTGTGGCCACCTTAGTGCTCATATTTCTCTTTTGATAGCATTCAGAATGTTTTCCTCTACTAGGACTTAGGGGTGAAGGCTCTTTGTAGGCACCAGCTCAACTCTTCCATGTTCAATTAGTTGCAAGGGTGTTGTCTTCAGTAATGTGGCCTTGTTGACACTTCATAGAGAGCAACCAACCTACTGTTTTCGCAGCACACTGGTTTGTTTGTGGATTTCTTTGTAGCCCTTCTGTCCAACTCAAATGGATGTAGCTCAATTCTGGTATGGAAAGCTTCATTTGCTGGCACATGGCATCTAAATAGGGCTGTGTCTCCCCCACTACTTGGCAATTTCCTTTAGATCACCTTTATATATGTATATATTTTAAGAAGTTTCTGGTGTAATAGGTTTCCATACTACCCCTCAAATCTCCCTTAATTTTACCTGTCTCTCCATATATTCTCTGCTACAATCCCTGTAACATCCATTTGATCCTCCAGTGCCAGCCTTCCACCCCTGCCATGCCATTCATGCTTATTATTTTCTATTTCCTTTTTCTAATGAGATCTATCTGCTCCCTATAGACCTTTATTCTCTACCCACCATTTGTGGTTCTATAGGTCATGGCTTGGCTATCATTGACTTAACAGCGAATACCCACATTTAAGTGAGCACATACCATATTTGTCCTTCTGGAATACCTCACTGAAGATGATTTTTTTTTCTAGTTCCATACATTTGCCTCCAAATTTCACGATGCCATTTTTTAAGAGCTGAGTAATAATACACCGCTGTGTAAATATACCACATGTTCTTTATCCATTCTTCTGTTGGGAGACATGTAGCATATTTCCGATTACTGGCTATTATGAGTCATGCTACAATGAACGTGGCTGAACAAGTGCCCCAATGGTAGGATGACGCATCTTTTCTTTATGTGACCGAAAGTGGTATAGCTGGATCTTGAGATAGATGGAATTCCATCTCTCTGAGGAATGGTCACACCGATTTCTATAGTGACTGTACTAGTTTCCACTCCTATGAGCAATGGATGAAGTAGTCTCATCTTATCACCATGAGCTCCTGGATATGTGACTTTTACCTTTAGATAAATTATATTTAGTAGCTCAACCCAAAACCATTTCACAATGTGGAGCTTGTGCCATTACAAGGCACTTGTTCTGAATGTTCTTTGTTTTCATCCTTCAGCCAATCATTATATGGCTGCTCACAAGTACATTGATCAAAACACTGTAGGCAGAAACAAAATGTTTTATTAATTTTTTCATTGAATATTTAAAATGTTACTATTTATGCAATTCCATTGCATACTGAAGTGTTTTGTGATGAAGTAATTGAATTTATTTCTTTATTGGCATTAAATGAACACATATTTTTGTGTAATTTATTATTTTGCTGTTTGTGTTCATTAGAGATAAAGATCTAGAACTGAGCTGTAGTTGGGTGGATTTTATATTTCTACTTTGTCTTACTGCAGTTCAGAATAGGAAAAGATTGGATTGAATATATTTCAACTCTGTTTCAGACAGAATATAATACAAGGAATCACCTTAGCCATGATTGTTCCCAATGACACAAATGCTTTCTAGACTTAGCTATAATGTTTTTCATACTTGCTACAGTATCTGAAATGAGAAAGAAAGAAAATTTCTGCTTATCATTTTATCTACTCAATATGGTTCAGTCCTGTGCCATAAACTAATGAAATATGAAAAGGCAATACATATACAAATCACATCTTTCATGAGAAAGTGAGCAAAGAAAATTTGTAATTACATTCACTTCGAAGTACACTTGCTAAAGTTGCTAAAGGAAGTTTGCTAAAATTAATAATTCCTACATATTGTAAAGAGTATAAAATGTAGAGATTTGGATCTAGTGGCCCATATGTCATATGTGATTTGATGTGACTCTAGCTAAATTTTCCCTTCATCTCTGAAATCTGGGAACCACACTTCTTTGAAATGGGAGATAAAATGAGACAATATATTTAAAGTACTTACAAAAGAATTACACTTTGTCTAAACACTTCCTATTTGTTTTTTTTTTTTGAAACTCAGAGATTATTTTATTTCTAGGACCTGATCTATTCTTGTAAGCCTTTTAGATGACAAAAACTAGTCCTTAGCCATTTTACTGCAACTGTCAAAAAACCAAAACAATAATAATCTGTCTTGTGGAACAGCAAACTCTCTCCCCTTTCATTAAAACTGTATTCGTTCCTTATACAATATACCCTGATTATAGCTTGTCCCTTCTCTACTGCCTGGAGTGTCTCCCCACGGGCCCTCCCACCTACATCGATTTCCTTCCTTTCTCTCATTAGAAAAGAACAGGCTTCTAAGGGGTAACAACAAAATATAAAAAAGTAAAATATAATAAATGAGAGCAAAAAAATCATCAATATTGAAGTTGGATAAGGCAATTTAACTGAACAAAAGTGCCCACAAAAAGGCACAAGAATCAGAGACCTTAACTTATTCACACACTCAGGAGTCCCAGAAAAAAAAACACTACAGAGAAAACTATAATATATATGCCTTGGACCTGTGCAGACCCATGTAGGCCCTGTGCTTGCTACTGCATTCTCTATGAGTTCATATGACTTTTTCTCCATTTATTTAGACAATCTTGTTTGCCTTGTGTCCTCTATTCTCCCTGACTCTCACATTTTTTCTGCCTCCTCTTTTGTTGGGTTCACTGAGAACTGAGGAGAGGGATTTGATGGATACTTCCCTTCTAGAGGTGTATAGAACAAGAATCGTTTTAAAAATTTTTTAGAAAACCTCTTTTTTTCTTTCTTTTTTTTTTTTTACAAAAAATTATTGGTTTTTTTATTCATTTATATTTCAAATGTTATCACCCCTCCTGGTTTCCCTTTTGAAAACTTCCCATCCCACCTCCTTCTCCCAAGAATTATGTTCTTTTTTAAAACATCATTATATTTTATTAAGCTAATAAAATTTATTTTAAAATATACAGTCAGCTTTGACATTTTTAAGTCATCAGAATAATTTATAATAGTTAAATGCTTCCTAAGTATACATGGTATCTTCTATTGTTAAAAGTAATATGCACCCAACCAGTTTTTTTTTTCAAGACAGGGTTTCTCTGTATAGCCCTGGCTGTCCTGGAACTCACTCTGTAGACCAGGCTGGCCTCGAACTCAGAAATCCGCCTGCCTCTGCCTCCCAAGTGCTGGGATTAAAGGCGTGCGCCACCACTGCCCAGCCCAGTTTTAAAAATCTATTTGCAACACTAAACTTGATAGAAGAATGAAGTCCTCTATGAAAGGAAATTGTGGAAAGTTCCTTGTTAGACAGAAAACATTCCATCATCAAAGGGGAATACACAGTGTAACTGTGGCTTCATAGAATGAATTGGGTAGTGTTCCTTCTGTTTCTATTTTGGGGAATAGTTTGAAGAGTATTGCTCTTCTTTGAAGGTCTGATAGAATTCTGCACTAAAACCATTTGGTCCTGAGTTTTTTTTGGTTGGGAGACTTTTAATGACTGCTTCTATTTGTATAGGGGTTATGGGACTGTTTAGATGGTTTATCTGATCCTGATTTAACTTAGGTATTTGGTATCTGTCTAGAAAATTGTCCATTTCATTCAGATTTTTCAGTTTTGTTGAATATGGGCTTTTGTAATAAGATCTGATGATTTTTTGAATTTCCTCAGTTTCTATTCTTATATCTCCCTTTCATTTCTGATTTTGTTAATTTGTATACTATCTGTGCCCTCTGGTTAGTCTAGCTAAGGGTTCATCTTTCTTGTTAATTTTTTCAAAGAACCAGCTCCTGAGGTGGTTGATTCTTTGTATAGTTCTTTTTGTCTCTACTTAGTTGATTTCAACCCTGAGTTTGACTATTTCTTGCTATCTACTCATCTTTTGTGTATTTTCTTGTTTTTTTTTTTTTTTTGTTCTAGAGCTTTCAGGTGTGCTGTTAAGCTGGCAGTGTATGCTCTCTCCAGTTTCTTTTTGGAGGCACTTAGAGCTGAGTATTCCTCTTAGCACTGCTTTCATTGTGTCCAGTAAGTTTGGGTATGTTGTGCCTTCATTTTCATTAAATTCTAAGAAGTCTTTAATTTCTTATTGCTTCCTTGACCAAATTATCATTGAGTAGGATGCTGTTCAACTCAATGTGCAACAGGAAGTGTAACAATACAAGCTAACAAGTATTAGTTGCAAATATATATATATATATATATATATATATATATATATATATACACATATGTGTGTGTGTGTCTGTGCAAAATATATATCTGATATTTAAGTATAGCAATGTTTTTCACACATGTTACAAGAAAACCCCCTGGTACTGAAGTTAAAGAGTTGTCAGCTGATTTGTGAGTTCTGGGATTGAACTCAGATCCTCTAGATTTCTAGAGTGGCAACCGCCCTTAGTCAATGAGCAATTTCTCTGTCCCCTTACTTGTTTATTATGACCATGATCTATCTAAAGCATTTGTCCCATTATTCTACATATATTATACTTCATTCAGCCAAACAGCAGTGGGTATTATGATGTTACATGTATTGTAGGGTACCTAAGGTTTGTGGTTACTTGTCCATGATCATAGAGTTTCTGAGCAGCACATGACATTCAGGCTCAAGTAGAAGCCCCATGCTACTCTACTTAGATGTGTCTACAAAGACCTGTAGCAATCAGACCACCATATGAGGTGAATAAACACATTGCAAAAGAACAGTTAAATTCAAAATTGTAGATGAGACAATGCTACTCCACTCAGAAGCTTCTTTAGATGAAATCAAGATTTTTTTTTACTCTACTCACCAACTCCACCTCTAACTTGCCAGTCATTTCTGTCCTCTGGGTTGTGGTTAATTTTTTTCTTGTTTGGCCCTGGCTATCAAAACCAAAACATTTCACATGCTTGACCATGCAGTTGGTGGCAGTTATGATAATTTCATCTTATTGTTTTCTGCAAGGTATTCATGCTCTCCAACTTGGATATATCTTCAGGCTTTATCCTTACACCCATTGAAAATGACTAGGTCAGATTGATTGCACCAAAGTCAGGAAACCTGGTAATATTGCATTGAAAATAAAAACCTCACTTTAATTTTTCTCACTGTCTCCTCAACAGAGGACACAATGTGGAAGATCCTTATTTCTTTGCCACCTATCCCCGGGGGAGGGTTATTTTTAATTTTTATTGGTTATTTTATTTATTTACATTTCAAATGTCATCCTCTCCCCTGTTTCCCTTCTGCAAACCCCCTACCCTATCCCCTATCCCCCTGCCTCAATGAGGATGCTCCCCCACCCACCTATCCACTCCTGTCTCAGAAGTCTAGCATTCTCCTATCCTGGGTCAAGATCCTTATTTCTAAGTGTCCTTTTACATCCTAGTGAATATTTTCTGCAGCCACCATGAAAGTGATATTTCTTGACCTTCACTTCTCCAACTATAGGAAAAGGTGGGGTTAGTTTCAATGTTGGGGAACTAATACTCTGAGTCATTAAATTTCATATTTATTCTTAGACATTTCTTCTTATTAAGGAAAACTGGAAAACACAACTAGAACAAAATGTTGACCAAGAATCCTTACCATAGTGCGTAGGCATTTTCTAGCAATCTTTAGCATTCTTTTTTTTTTAATTTTTATTTTCTATATTCTATGTTTACATTCCAAAGGCTTTCCCCCTTTTGATCCAATGGGTATCTGTCTTTTCCTAATTTATCAATGAAGTTGGTCAACTTTTCAAGTTGTAGAAAATTATTATCCAAGTTATAATTGATCAAAGAAACAAAAAAAATGTGTGTGTGTGTATATGTGTCAGGCATGTGGGAGGGAGGAAGGGAGGGAGGGAGGGAGGGAGGCAGAGAGAGAGAGAGAGAGAGAGAGAGAGAGAGAGAGAGAGAGAGAGAGAGAGAATGCAAAATCAGCTTTGCCTTTTCTGGGTCTGTTTTTACCTATTAATTGATGGCCTGTATGAGTCTCTTCTCTTTGGAGTCTCCTCAGTCAACTGCTCTGTTTTAGCAGTCCCCTCCTTAATCAAAATGCTAAATTAAAACATTGACACTCTTCTATCTAGTTTTATGTCAATTTGACACAAGCTAAAGTCATCTGATAGGAGAGAAACTCAAGAAAATGCCTCCATAAAATTGTCCTTTGGGCAAGCCTTTCTTCCAACTTTCTTGTGGTCATGGTGTGGTCACAGCAATAGAATCCCTAACTAAGAAAAGTTTGTCCCTGGATAGTCAAGTTATATGTTCTGAAGAAGAAAGAGTCAGAAATTTGATCCAAGTCTTTGGGGAAGGCCAGAAAATAGGGAATGATTCCCAAACTTTGGAAGTGATCTATTTTCATAGTTTGGGTTTCATTGACTGGGCCCTGGTTCTTTGCTTTTGAAGTAAGAAAGTATTTAATCTTTCCTTCCTTCCTTCCTTCCTTCCTTCCTTCCTTCCTTCCTTCCTTCCTTTCTTTCTTTCTTTCTTTCTTTCTTTCTGCCTTCCTTCTTCCTTCCTTCCTTCCTTCCTTCCTTCCTTCCTTCCTTCCTTCCTTCCTTCTTAAAATAAGAGCCCACAATTGAGAGGCATTATATTTTAAAAGACTTCAGAATTTTCAAAACATGATATTTTAAAATAACAAAACTATTAAGTGTTCAAAATTTTAGAGGTCATGGGGCATTTTTCTTTTGTGGAATCTTTTATTAATGTGTCATCTTGGAAATGAACAAAAAGTGAAAGGTGTTTTTACCAGTGGTGTTTTTGTCACAAGTTGGCCATGGTTCAGTTGTGATAGCTACTTTTGGGTCAACTTGACACAAGCTAAAGTCATCTGAGAGGAAGGAACTTCTATTAAGAAAATGTCCCCATAAGATGAGCCTGGAGGGCATTCTTAATTAGTGATTTATGGAGGAGGAACCAGCCTATTGTGGGTACAAACACTCCTGGACTAGTGGTCCTAGGTTTTATATACCTCAACGTTTCTGTTCTGTTTAAGTTCCTGTCCTGACATCTTTCAATAATAAACAGTGATACTAAGTGGGAGCAAAATAAACCCTTTCTTCCCCAATTTGCTTTTTTTGTTCATGGTGTGTCATCACAGCAATGGAAACTCTAACTAATGTAGATACATATAAAATGAAAATACATTTTATGATTTACAAAATAATTATTTTCTATTATTCCTAAGACTCAGGACATGAGTTCAAGAAGATGGCACCCTGACATACTCAGCATTTTACATAGTAGGAAACAGAGAGGGCCATTTAAATAGAAGGGTCACTTTGGAATCCCTTTGCTTCTTACTCCTGGAGCAGGTCACAAAAGACCAATCTCTCTTGAAAGGAGGTCACCACGCTCTTATTTTAGAGGAAATTAGACTACATTCAGTGTGAAAGATGAATAGAAATAACAGCCTCTAGAAAACCTCTTCCAATTTATTGTCATCAGACACCTTTGTCCTTCAACTACATATCTGAATACAGTCCACAAAATTCATTTTCCTTGAACCTGTGGAAATTAAAAGACTCATTTAATATATGATCAATAAACTTTGGTTAGGTAACTTGGCTATGTTTTTCTCTCATGGGTCACATCTATGAACTTTGCAATAGATGAAGAAAAGATATTGCTTTTGAGTATTATTGTCCTACCAAGACACATCAAATTTCAATTGCAGCAAAGAAAAACAATTGCTATCTTTGAAATAGATAGCCATAACTTAATTACTCATCTAAAAGTCACGTTTTTCATAAATAATTCCTAACTTAATTCTACATAGAAATATATATATATATATACATATATATGTATATATATATATATATATATATATATGGAATAGACATAGCTCCAGTTTTCTGAGAAGACCATTCAAAGAATTTATATTTGTTTTTATTTACATGGAAGTTAGAATTGTAAAGGTGGCTAGTTTTAATAGTGGCCCAAAGTTTTGTCATTGTTTTAAGATGCTTTTGAAAAATGAGAATATAACTACTGAGAATATTACTGTAATAATTGTATCAAATACAAACAAATTAATCATAGTAACATATCTGTGCTAATATACTATATATTATAATATGAAGGAAATTTAGATCTATTTTGTCCATGAAGTTAATTTTTATTTAAAATAAATTTCTCCATTTTATATTGCTGTAGTACGGAAAGTAGACATTCAGTGTAGCTTCTAATTCATTTGGTGAAAATCAGAATTCTTAAAATAACAAACTGTTCATAAAATCTTTCTATATAGACACCAGCCAGGACAGCAGGTAGGGTAACTAAAGATCTTTCTCTCCATTCCTCTAAATGCATCGTCCAGTTAAATCCCTAGCTCTGCAGCACACTTACTTCCACAGTCTCATCAGCACCTCCTGCCTTCATCTTCAGTGGATGTCATAGATCTTCCCTTCTAAATTTCCTTCCCTGATTCCTTGCTTTATCCCAGCCTTCAGCTCTAATTAAATGTAAATCTTCATCTCTCCCCCACTTCTTCCAAATCTAATCCCCCTTTCACAATCATTGTTCTGTAGCAAAACAACTGCTGGGCCATGCCTTCCTCCCTGCCCCACCCCAGTGGAACACACAGAATGTCCCCTTTAACCTATGTTGCCAACACCTCATTCCACTCATTTCTTTATCCTGGTCCCCGACTCCAGTAGGGTGTAACCCAAAGGCTACTCTGGGAATCGGGTAATAGAATAACTGTGGATCTCCACTGCTGACACTTCTCCCAATCCAATCCATCAAACTCACCTAAATCTCTGCAGCAGACCTGTTGCTGGGGCCTCTGCCTTTATCAGCTCCTGGCCCCAACCCTCCATGAAGATATTCTCTGCCACCCTCTCTCCACACTCAGCCTGTTACCTAAGCCCCCAACTTGAGCAGTCCTTTGCCAAGTTGGAAACTTGTCATCCAAGCCTGAAAGAAGCAAGTAACTCAGTTAAGCAGGTAGGCAAGTTTCAAAACTTATATCCCCCCCCCCCCGGTCAACTTTATATCCAATCCCCCAGTGTGATGATGCCAGCACTGCAGCACACTATCTTTTTTTAAATTTTATTTTCTCTATTCTTTGTTTACATTCCAAAGGCTTTCCCCTTTCCCAGTACCCCCCTCACCATGTGTCACATAAGTCCTACCCCTGCCCCCCACACATTTCCCAATCACCCCCCAACCCTTTCTCTTTTCTGGTACTCTCCTGCAAGACTGGAATCAGTCTTTTCTAGACCAGTGTTCTCTCATTCCTTCCTCTTGGGAATCTTTTGATTTGTTCATTGTGCCTTGAGTATTCAGAGCTTCTGGGCTCATTAATATCCATCTATCAGTGACTGCATTTCATGTGTATTCTTTTGTGATTGGGTTAACTCCCTTAGGATGATATTTTCCAGGTCCAACCATTTGTCTACAAATTGCATAAATTCATTATTTGTAATTGCTGAGCAGTATTCCATTGTATAAATATACCACATTTTCTGTATCCATTCCTCCTTTGAGGGACATCTGGGTTCATTCCAACTTCTGGCTATTATAAATAAGGCTGCTATGAACATACTGGAGCATGTGTCTTTATTGCATGGAGGGGAATCCTCTGGGTATATGCCCAGGAGTCCTTTGACAGGGTCCTTTGGAAGTGTCATGACCAATTTTCTGAAGAACTGCCAGACTGATTTCCAGAGCGGTTGTACCATGTTGCAATCCCACCAACAGTGGAGGAGTGTTCCTCTTTCTCCACATCCTCTCCAGCACCTGTTGTCTCTTGAGTTTTTAATCTTAGCCATTCTGACTGTTGTGAGGTGGAATATCAAGGTTGTTTTGGTTTGCATTTCCCTGATGACTAATGATGTTGAACATCTCTTAAGATGCTTCTCAGCCATCCGAATTTCTTCTGGTGAAATTCCTTGTTTAGTTCTGCACCCCATTTTTAATAGGGTTATTTGGTTCTTTGGAGTCTAATTTCTTGGGTTCTTTGTATATATTGGATATTAGCCCTCTGTCGGATATAGGGTTGGTGAAGATCTTTTCCCAATTTGTTGGTTGTCCTTTTGTCCTTCTGACAGTATCCTTTGCCTTACAGAAACTTTGTAATTTTATGAAGTTCCATTAGTCAATTCTTTATCTTAGAGCATAAGCTATTGGTGTCCTGTTCAGGAACTTTCCCCCTGTGCCCATGTCCTCCAGGGTCTTCCCCAGTTTCTTTTCTATTAGTTTCACTGTGGCTTTATGTGGAGGTCCTTGATCCACTTGGAGTTGATCTTAGTACAAGGTGATAAGAGTGGGTCAATTTGCATTCTTTTGCATATTGACCTCCACTTGAACCAACACCATTTGTTGAAAAGGCTATCTTTTTCCACTGGATGGTTGTAGCTCCTTTATCAAAGATCAAGTAACCATAATTCTGTGGGTTCTTTCTGGGTCTTCAATTCTATTCCATTGATCTACTTGCCTGTCCTTGTACCAATACCATGCAGTTTTTAACACAGTAGCTATGTAGTACTGCTTGAGGTCAGGGATATTGATTCCCCCAGAAGTCCTTTTATTGTTGAGAATAGTTTTAGCTATCCTGGGTTTTTTGCTACTCCAGATGAATTTAAGAATTGCTCTTTCTAGATCTATAAAGAACTGATTTGGGATTTTGATGGGGATTGCATTGAATCTGTAGATTGCTTTTTGGCAAGAAGGCCAATATTATTATACTGATCCTGCCAATCCAAGAGCAAGAAATATTTTTCCATCTTCTGAGGTCTTCTTTGATTTCTTTCTTCAAGGACTTGAAGCTCTTGTCATACAGATCTTTCACTTGTTTGGTAAGAGTCATGCCAAGATACTTTATATTGTTTGTGGCTATTGTGAAGGGAGTTATTTCCCTAACTTCTTCCTCAGCCTGCTTGTCCTTTGAGTACAGGAAGGCTACTGATTTGCTTGAGTTGATTTTATAACCAGCCACTTTGCTGAAGTTGTTGATCAGCTGTAGAAGTTCTCTGGTGGAGTTTTTTGGGTCGCTTAAGTATGCTATCATATCATCTGCAAATAATGATAGTTTGACTTCTTCCTTTCCAATTTGTATCCCTTTGACTTCCTTATGTTGTCTAATTGCTCTCGCTAGAACTTCAAGTACTATATTGAAAAGATATGGAGGGAGAGGGCAGCCTTGTCTAGTCCCTTATTTTAGTGGGATTGCTTCATGTTTCTATCCTTTCAGTTTGATGTTGGTGATAGCCAACATCAAACTGTATATCGCTGGCCTCCATGCCCAGTCCAATAGTTGGTTGCTAGCATCTGCCTCTGTATTTGTAAGGCTCTGGCAGGGCCCCTGCGGAGACAACCATGGCATGCTCCTTTTGGTATACACTTCTTGTCAACCATAGTAGTATCAGGGTTTGTTGACTGTTTATAAGATGAATCCCCAGGTAGGGCAGTCTCTGGTTGGCCTTTACTTCAGTCTCTGCACCACACATTGTCTCTCTGCCATTGCTCCTGTATTTTGTTCCCTTAGAGGGACCAAAGCACCCTGACATAAATAACTCCTTCTTCTTGAGCTTCCTTGAATCTTGGTAGAATCTTTCTTGGGCCTTGAATTTCTGTTTTGCCAGGACTTTTAGCATGAAAGGATGCTGAATTTTGTCACATGCTTTTTCAGCATCTAATGAGATGACCATGCGGTTTTTTTCTTTTAGTTTGTTTATGTAGTGGACTACATTGATGGATTTCTGTATATTGAACCATCCCTGCATCCCCTGGATGAAGCCTACTTGATCATGGTGAATGATCATTTTGATGTGCTTTTAGATTCGGTTGGCAAGGATTTTATTTAGTATTTTTAAATCGATATTCATAAGGGAAACTGGCCTATAGTTCTCTTTCTTTGTTGGATCTTTGTGTGGTTTTGGTATCAGCATAATTGTGGCTTCGTAGAACAAGTTGGGCAGTGTTTCTTCTGTTTCTATTTTGTGGAATAGTTTGAAGAGTATTGGTGTTAGGTCTTCCTTGAAAGTCTGATAAAATTCTGCACTAAAACCATCTGGTCCCGTACTTTATTTGGTTGGGAGACTTTCTATAAACCCTTCTATTTCTCTAGGGGTTATGGGACTGTTTAGCTGAACTAATTGATCCTGATTTAATTTTGGTATTTGGTATCTGTCTAGGAAATTGTCCATTTCCTCCAGATTCTCCAGTTGTACTGAGTATAGGCTTTTGTGGTAGAATCTGATGATTTTTTTAATTTCCTCAGTTTCTGTTGTTATATTCCCCTTTTCTTTTCTATTTTTGTTAATTTGGATAATGTCTCTGTGCCCATTGGTTAGCCTGGCTAAGGGTTTATCTCTCTTGTTGATTTTCTCAAAGAACCAGCTCCTAGTTTTGTCGATTCTTTGTATGGTTTGCTTTATTTCTACTTGATTGATTTCAGCTGTTAGTTTGATGATTTCCTGTCTTCTACTCCTTCTGGGTGAATTAGCTTCTTTTTGTTCCAGGGCTTTCAGGTGTGCTGTTAAGCTGCTAGTGTATGCTGTCTCCAGTTTCTTTTTGGAGGCACTCACTGCAATGAGTTTTCCTCTTAGCACTGCTTTCATTATATCCCATAGATTTGGATAGGTTGTACCTTCATTTTCATTGAATTCTAAAAAGTCTTTGATTTCTTTCTTTATTTCTTCCTTGACCAAGGAGTCATTGAGTAGAGTATTGTTCATTTTCCATGTGTATGTGGGCTTTCTGTTGTTTTTCTCACTATTGAAGACCACTTTTACTCCATGGTGATCTTATGGGAGGCATGGGAGTAGTTCGATCTTCTTGTATTTGTTGACATCTGTCTTATGACAAATTATATGATTGATTTTTGGAGAAGGTACCATGTGGTGCTGAGAAAAAGGTATATTCTTTTCTTTGGGATGAAATTTTATATATAAATATATATATAATTATATAAAATATATATATATATATATATATATATATATAATTTAACATATATATGTTAAATCCAATTGGTCTATAGCTTCAATTAGTTTCTCTGTGTCCCTGTTTAGTTTCTGGTTTCCTGATCTGTCCCTTGAGGATAGTGGAGTGTTGAAATCACCCACAATTATTGTGTTAGATGTAATGTGTGCTTTAAGCTCTAGTAGAGTTTCTTCTATGAATGAGGGTGCTCTTGCATTTGCATCATATATGTTCAGTATTGAGAGTTCTTCTTGGTGGATTTTTCCTTTGACCAGCAAGAAGTGACCTTCTGTGTCTCTTATGATGACTTTAGGTTGGAAGTCAATTTTATCTGATATTAAAATGGATACTCCGGCTTGTTTCCTGAGACCATTTGCTTGTAAAATTGTCTTTCAGCCTTTTACTCTAAGGTAGTGTTTGTCTTTGACACTGAGATGTGTTTCTTGTATGCAGCAGAATGTAGGGTCCTGTTTCCGTATCCAGTCTGTTAGTCTCTGTCTTTTTATTGGGTAATTGAGTCCATTGATGTTAAGAGATATTAAGGAATAGTAATTATTACTTCCTGATATTTTTGACATTTTTTTAATATTTGAGTGGTTATCCTCTTTTGGGTTTGATGAGAGGGGGTATCTGTCTTGCTTCTTTTGGGGTGTGGTTTCCCTCCTTGTGTTAGTGTTTTTCCCTATTATCCTTTGTAGGGCAGGGTTTGTGGAAAGATAATGTGCAAATTTGGTTTTGTCATGGAATACCTTGGTTTCTCCATCTATGACGATTGAGAGTTTTGCTGGGTATAGTAGTTTTGGCTGAAGTTTGTGTTCTCTTAGAGTCTGCATGATATCTGCCCTGAATCTTCTAGCTTTCATGGTCTCAGGTGAGAAGTCTGGTGTAATTCTGATAGGTCTTCCTTTATATGTTACTTGGCCTTTTTCTCTTACTACCCTTAATATTCTTTCCTTGTTTAGTACTTTTGGGCTTTTGATTATTATGTGACGGGAGGTATTTCTGTTCTGGTCCAGTCTGTTTGGCGTTTTGTAGGCTTCTTTTATATTCATGAGCATCTCTCTCTTTAGGTTGGGGAAGTTTTCATCCATAATTTTGTAGAAGATATTTGCTGGCCCTTTAAGTTGTATATCTCCCCTCTCATCTATGCCTATAATCCTTAGGTTTGGTCTTCTCATTGTGTCCTGGGATTTCCTGGTTGTTTTGGGTTACAAGCTTTTTGCATTTTGTAATTTCATGGACTGTTGAATCAATGGTTTCTATGGTATCTTCAGCATCTGAGATTCTTTCTTCTATCTCTTGTATTGTTGATATTTGCATCTATGGCCCCTGATTTCTTCCCAAGGTTTTCTATCTCCAAAGTTGTCTCCCTTTGTGATTTCTTAGTTGTTTCTACTTCTGTTTTTAGATCCTGGATGGTTTTACTCAGATCTTCCACTTGCTTGTTTGTATTTTCATGTATTTCTTTAAAATTTTTGTGTTTCCTCTTTCATGACTTCTACTTGTTGGCCCACATTCTCCTTTATTTCTTTAAGTGATTTTTGTACCTCCTCCTTATTGGCTCCTAATTTTTGATCCATATTCTCCTGAATTTCTTTAAGTGATTTTTGTGTTTGCCTTGAAAGGGCTTCATATTTTTGATCCATTTTCTCCTGTATTTCTTTAAGAGATTTATCTATGTGTTCCACTATCAGCATCCTGACCAGTGATTTTAGAGCCAAATCTTGTTTTCTGGTGTGTTGGTGTATCCGGAACTTACTGCTGTCAGGGTACTGGGTGTGGATGCTGCCATATTGCCTTGATTTCTGTTAGTAACGTTCCTACGTTTGCCTTTGCCATCTGGTTATCTCTGGCCTTAGATGGTCTTATAGTCACTAGCTGGTGCTTGAACCTCCTGTGGACTCCCCACCACTGGATGACTGGGTTTCCCCTGGCACAGATTGCTGATATGTTGTTCTCCTCTTGGGTGCTGTTGGACCCCTGGTCTATCTTGCTCTAAGCAATGTTATATTCAGTTATCTCTGTGGACCTCATGCTGCTTGTCTTCTCTGGTTCTGTTTGCTTAGTTCAGTCAGCAGCAAGGATGCTGTCTGTGTCTTCGGGGTGTGGGGAGTGTGGAGTGCAGGGACTCCCAGAGGGCTGGGAACCCATGCCCTGCTGGAACACAGGAACTGCTGCTCTGCCAAGCTCCCATTCTTAGATGACTGGCTGGTGGCCCGGGTCCCCTGAGATCTTAAGCTTGGGGTATCTCGGGTATCTGTTTCTGCCTGCTTGGTCTAAGCACCTGCCACCAAGATGGCCGCAGTTGAGCAGAGTGCAGGGTTCCTCTCAGAGTGCAGAGCCCACTCCTGGTTGGGACCCAGGTACCCTGCTCTGCCCGGTTTCCTGCCAGGTGGTCTTGAGACCCCAAAGATCCCAAGTTCTGGATATCATGGGTACTTGGCTCAGCTCTCCTTAGTCCAGACCACTGCAAGGATGCCGGAGGTGGCTGCTGGATGTGGGAAGTGCAGCTTGCCAAGTCTCCTGCAGGGCAGGCAGCACACCTTCTGATGTGTCATTTCCCTACTCTCTGTCCCCATTCCCAGGAACACTGAGTTCTCCTCTCTCCTGTGGATCAACAGAGCATTTCCCCAATCCTAGCCCATTTGCATTCCCAGGAATCAGCTCTGAGTATCAAACAAACCATTTAGTTGGAACACCCAGTGCTCATACTTGCTAGGATCCCAAAATGTCCTACCAGGCAACACACAGCCACCACACTATCCTAACAGAGCAGGCAACAGAAACAAAGGAATAAAACACATGATAGGATAGGTTAGGAGTATGAAGTTCACAGTAGAGCCAAGAACAGAGCATTCAACCAGGATCTGCTTATTTAGTCCCCTTGAAATGTGTGAAGATATTAAAGAGAGGTCACCCCAAAATCTGCTGTAGTGCTCTGGATGAGAATGGAACATTAGATCTGGAGGAACAAAAGAAGACAGGAAGCTCCACAAATCAGCCTACCCACTTCTTTGGCAGAAGTGGCTTGTGGGGTAGCAGGGAGTGTCTGATGGAGTTAGGGAGTGGGTGAAGAGAGAGTGAGAGGTTAGGAGAGGAAGGTCTATGAGATCCATAGGAGATGTGCTTTTGTGTGTGTGTGTGTGTGTGTGTGTGTGTGTGTGTGTGTAGAGGAAAGCTGAAGCACATGTTTTGTTGGAAAGATGGAGATGAGACTGGGGCAGTGACTTTAGAGGAAAGGACAAAGGAGAAGATGTCTTCAATTAGTTAATGTGTTTCCTTGGCCTGCACAGTTTGGGTATTCACAGGGAATGCCTGCTGTGATGGAGACTGGGAAACTTGGATGAGTTTGGAAGAAGGAATTAAAGAGGGAATTTAATCCAGCAACATGGCTGTTCTGGCAAGGGATCACATGAAAAAATTGTCTAGGTCTATATGATCTGGCTGGAATACAGACACACCCTTAATACACATATTTAATCTCTAACAATAAAGTTCACTTATAGAAGGAAGCAGCCATGTTTGAAAGTGGCATCTAATTGAGGGGCTGACAAAGTTATGAATCAGAGAAATATTTGACAGAATGAGTCAGAAATAAAATATGTCCAACTCACAGGAAAACAGCACTAAAAAAGAGAGGCTACTTAAAAGAATACCAAAGGAAAGAGAGGCAACTTAGAACAGTACACACACACAGGAGTGTCCTGACCCACAGGACAGTCACCAGGGTCACCAAACCACCTAAGAGAAGGCAAGAGAAAAGAGACACGAGAGATGGACAGCAAGACAGTATTCTGATCAAGTTGTCAACTTTTATTTTTTTACACAAGGCTTTTTAAAGGGGAACATGCAGGTGTGGGGAGGGGTGAAAGGGGGGAACGTCATTGTATTTGGGGAATAATCTCAGGGGGCTAGTATCATTTGTCAGTAACAGTTTCTCAGAATTGTCTCTCAGAATCTCAGAGAAGGTTGGCATCTACTCTAGGAACTTGGCACTAGAAACTGATCAAGAGGAGGTGAAGTGGAAAAGGTTTGTTTATGGTAATCCAAACACAGGTGAGCTTCGATTGTTCTAGCCCACTAGGGTGAGCTCTGCATGTACAGACTATCTAGCTTACTTGGCTAATCTTTAAGCTAGTATTTTTCCTACTAAAAGCCGGCTAGAAGAAGCAGGATAGAAATGGCTGAAAGGAGGTTTTGAGAATGGCTCCTGGCACAGGCACACATGCACACACACACATGTGCACAGACACATGCACACAGAGTGAGACTGACAGACAGACAGAGACAAAGAGAGAGAAAGAGAGGAAGAGAGAGAGAGGAGGCAGTTTTACCAGGACAGTTACACAGGTTGCAGATGAAAACGAAGCCAGAGAATGAGAAGGAACCCAAAGATTAGAGCGGATTGCCAGAGTCAGTTTGAAGATAAAAAGAGCAATTCAGTGAGAAGTCTAGAGTTTGAATCAGTGAGTTTGGGGCCAGAAGAGCTGAGTTGAACCAGCCAGTCAGAGTTCAAAAAGAGGGAGAAAGGGTGAGTTTATTCAGCAGGAAGCCTCCAAGATGACAATTATATCTGGCAAATAAAAGTTACATTTACAAAGAAGGTTGGAGGAAAGTATCTTTGTGATCTGTTGAGGATGGTGTTGGAAAGAAAAGAGAGACCAAACAGTAGATTTTCTGCTACAGAGCTGGGAATTAGATGGCTGGAATTTGGAGACAGGATGAAGCACTGAGGAAGGGTGGTTAAGAAGAGAAGATCTGTAGAATCTACAGTGGATGTGATCAGGCAGAGCAAGGACTGCTGCTGCAGGGGTATGTTGTAGAGCTGGTGGTGAGACCAAGTGACTGGGTCTGGAGGAACAAAGGAAAACATGAATACCTACAGTTAGACTACCTACTTCTCTGGCAGAAGTCATTAAAAAGATGCTTTAATGATTTGTTTTTATGCTTTGTCTTTCTTTGTAAGGATGAGCATTAAAATAGAAGTTGAGCTCTAAGGGTCAGCATAAATAATCCTGCATACTAAAACAAAGAAATAGAGTTCACAATTATGCTTCTATTTAACATTTATGATGCAACAACAGGAAAACATACAGCATAAATACATAGTCTTGCCATACTATTTATTATATACAGTGAGTTTTATATATTATGAATGTGTTTTATATATTACATGCATATATACATGCATATATATATATGAGTTAATCTCCCTTCATAATTATTAATGAACTTAATGAAATAGAGAGATAAGGAATAAAACACATGTGTATAATTACAAAGAACTGGCTGTCATTCATAAAACCATAAAAAAGATTATGAGAATACTATCTTAATCCAGATCCAGTACTATCATAGAGAAGAGTTCAGTTATCTGGTTCACTTAGCTCATTATTTTGATAAACTTGAGAACTACTTTACTTTATTAGAATATCCAATATGATATTCTACCATATTGGAAACAAAATTCAGATCAAAATAATCTGTAATAGCCAAATTGATTCTGAATATTCATTGAGTGTTTTTTTAAATTAAAATACCTCCTAAAGAATCTACTAAACTAGACCAGCGGTGTAGCGGCGGGCCTCCATATTGCAACCAGGACACAGCTGGAAAGGCCCAGGTAAACACCCCTTCCAGGGCTACACTCACGGGGGTATCTGCTAGGGTCTCAGAGCCAAGCAGGCGGAGTCCCGCCTAGGCTCTGTGGGACATCCCCGAGCCCTCTGGTGAGCACCAAGGCTGCTTCTGCAACCAGCTCGCCGGCCCCTGGACCAGCAGTGTAGCGGCAGGCCTCCATATTGCAACCAGGACACAGCTGGAAAGGCCCAGGCTCTGTGGGACATCCCTGCCCTCTGGTGAGCACATAGGCTGCGTTCTGCAACCAGCTCGCCGGCCCCTAGACCAGCGGTGTAGCGGCGGGCCTCCATATCACAACCAGGACACAGCTGGAAAGGCCCAGGCTCTGTGGGACATCCCCGCCCTCGGGTGAGCACCTAAGCTGCGTTCTGCAACCAGCTCGCCGGCCCCTAGACCAGCGGTGTAGCGGTGGGCCTCCATATTGCAACCAGGACACAGCTGGAAAGGCCCAGGTAAACACCCCTTCCAGGGCTACCCTCACGGGGGATCTGCTAGGCTCTCGGAGTTCCTTGCAACCAGGACACAGCTAGAGAAGCCCAGGTAGACAGACTCCAACAGGGGCTACAATCGCATGGGTGGCAGCCAGCTTATGATCCCTTAAAGCAGCAGTCACACATATTCACCAATAGAGAAACAACAGGTGAGCCCAGCCTCACAGGAGATTCAAACACCAGCCACTGACAACAAGGCCAACTAAAACCAGAAATAACCAGATGGCAAAAGGAAAACGAAGGAACGTTACTAACAAAAATCAAGGCAACATGACAGCATCTGAACCCAGTTCTCCAACAACAGGAATCCCTGGATACCCTAAAACACCAGAAAAACAAGACTTGGATATAAAATCACTGGTCAGGATGCTGGTAGCTGAACACATAGAAAAATCTCGTAAAGAAATAGAGGAGAAAATGGATCAAAAGTTAGAAGCCTTTACGAGGCAAATACAAAAATCACTTCAAGAAATGCAGGAGAAGATGGATCAAAGAGAAGAAGACAATAAGGAAGAAAGACAAAAGTCACTTAAAGAACTACAGAAGAACGTGGGCCAACAAGTAGAAGCTATGAAAGAGGAAGCACAAAAATCTATTAAAGAAATACATGAAAACACAATCAAGCAAGCGAAAGATCTGAGCACATCCATCCAGATACTAAAAACAGAAGTAGAAACAACTAAGAAATCACAGAGGGAGACAACATTGGAGATAGAAAACCTGGGGAAGAAATCAGGGGCCATAGACGCAAGTATCAACAATAGAATACAAGAGATAGAAGACAGAATCTCAGAAGCCGAAGATAACATAGGAACCATTGATTCAACAGTCAAAGAAAATACTAAATGCAAAAAGGTGGTAACCCAAAACATCCAGGAAATCCAAGACACTATGAGAAGACCAAACCTAAGGATTATAGGTATAGACGAGAGTGAAGATTTACAAGTTAAAGGGCCAGCTAATATCTTCTATAAAATTATGGAAGAAAACTTCCCCAACCTAAGGAGAGAGATGCCCATGAATATACAAGAAGCCTATAGAACCCCAAACAGACTGGACCAGAACAGAAATACATCCCGTCACATAATAATCAAAACTCCAAATGTAATAAACAAAGAAAGAATACTAAAGGCAGCAAGAGAAAAAGGCCAAGTAACATATAAAGGAAAACCTATCAGAATAACACCAGACTTCTCACCTGAGACCATGAAAGCTAGAAGATCCTGGGCAGATATCATGCAAACTCTAAGAGAACACAAACTTCAGCCAAAACTACTTTACCCAGCAAAACTCTCAATTGCCATTGATGGAGACATCAAGGTATTCCATGACAAAACCAAATTTGCAAGATATCTCTCCACAAATCCAGCCCTACAAAGGATAATAGGGGGAAAACACCAAGACAAGGACGGAAACTACACCCGGGAAGAAGCAAGATAGAAACCTCCTCTCATCAAACCCAAAAGAAGATAACCTCTCGAATATAAAAAATAAATAAGATAAATAAATATAATTTCAAAAATGTCTGGAGGTAATAATTACTATTCCTTAATATCTCTTAACATCAATGGACTCAATTCCCCAATAAAAAGACATAGATTAACAGACTGGATATGGAAACAGGACCCTACATTTTGCTGCATACAGAAAACACATCTCAGTGTTAAAGACAAACACTACCTTAGAGTAAAAGGATGGAGGACAATTTTACAAGCAAATGGTCTCAGGAAACAAGCTGGAGTAGCCATTCTAATATCAGATAAAATTGACTTTCAACCTAAAATCATCCAAAGAGACTCAGAAGGTCACTTCTTGCTGGCCAAAGGGAAAATCCACCAGGAAGAGCTCTCAATACTGAACATCTATGCTCCAAATGCAAGGGCACCCTCCTTCGTAAAAGAAACCTTACTAAAGCTTAAAGCACACATTACACCTAACACAATAATTGTGGGTGACTTCAACACCCCACTCTCCTCAATGGACCGATCAGGAAAGCAGAAACTAAACAGGGACACAGTGAAACTAATTGAAACTCTGGACCAATTGGATTTAACAGATATATATAGAACATTTCATCCTAAAGCTAAAGAATATACCTTTTTCTCAGCACCGCATGGTACCTTCTCCAAAATAGACCATATAATCGGTCACAAGACAGATGTCAACAAATACAAGAAGATCGAGCTAATCCCATGCCTCTTATCAGATCACCATGGAGTAAGAGTGGTCTTCAATAGCAACAAAAACAACAGAAAGCCCACATACACATGGAAACTGAACAATACTCTACTCAATGACACCTTGGTCAAGGAAGAAATAAAAAAAGAAATCAAAGACTTTTTAGAATTCAATGAAAATGAAGGTACAACCTACCCAAATCTATGGGACACATTGAAAGCAGTGCTAAGAGGAAAACTCATAGCTCTAAGTGCATCCAAAAAGAAACTGGAGAGAGCATACACTAGCAGCTTAATGGCACACCTTAAAGCCCTGGAAGAAAAACAAGTTAATTCACCCAGGAGGAGTAGAAGACAAGAAATCATCAAACTCAGGGCTGAAATCAATCAAATAGAAACAAAGAGAACCATACAAAGAATCAACAAGACCAGGAGCTGGTTCTTTGAGAAAATCAACAAGATAGATAAACCCTTAGCCAGACTAACCAAAGGACACAGAGACAGTATACAAATTAACAAAATTAGAAATGAAAAGGGAGACATAACAACAGAAACTGAGGAAATTCAAAAGATCATCAGATCCTACTACAAAGGTCTATACTCAAAACAACTGGAGAATCTGGAGGAAATGGACGATTTCCTAGACAGATATCAAATACCAAAATTAAATCAGCATCAAGTAGACCAGCTAAATAGTCCCATAACCCCTAAAGAAATAGAAGGGGTTATAGAAAGCCTCCCAACCAAAAAAAGTACGGGACCAGATGGTTTTAGTGCAGAATTCTACCAGACCTTCAAAGAAGATTTAACACCAATACTTTCCAAACTATTCCACAAAATAGAGACAGAAGGGACACTGCCCAACTCATTCTTTGAAGCCACAATTACGCTAATACCTAAACCACAAAAAGATCCAACAAAGAAAGAGAACTTCAGGCCAATTTCTCTGATGAATATAGATGCAAAAATACTAAATAAAATTCTTGCTAACCGAATCCAAGAGCACATCAAAACGATCATCCACCATGATCAAGTAGGCTTCATCCCAGGGATGCAGGGATGGTTCAATATACGGAAATCCATCAATGTAATCCACTACATAAACAAACTGAAAGAAAAAAACCACATGGTCATCTCATTAGATGCTGAAAAAGCATTCGACAAAATTCAGCATCCTTTCATGCTAAAAGTCTTGGAAAGAGCAGGAATTCAAGGCCCATACCTAAACATAGTAAAAGCAATCTACAGCAAACCAGTAGCCAACATCAAAATAAATGGAGAGAAACTTGAAGCATTCCCACTAAAATCAGGGACTAGACAAGGTTGCCCTCTCTCTCCATATCTTTTCAATATAGTACTTGAAGTTCTAGCAAGAGCAATTAGACAACATAAGGAAGTCAAAGGGATACAAATTGGAAAGGAAGAAGTGAAACTATCATTATTTGCAGACGATATGATAGTTTACCTAAGCGACCCAAAAAACTCCACCAGAGAACTTCTACAGCTGATAAACAACTTCAGCAAAGTGGCAGGTTATAAAATTAACTCAAGCAAGTCAGTGGCCTTCTTGTACTCAAAGGACAAGCAGGCAGAGAAAGAAATTAGGGAAATAACACCCTTCACAATAGCCACAAACAACATAAAGTATCTTGGCGTAACTCTAACCAAACAAGCGAAAGATCTGTACAACAGGAACTTCAAGTCCCTGAAGAAAGAAATCGAAGAAGACCTCAGAAGATGGAAAAATATTTCTTGCTCCTGGATTGGCAGGATCAATATAGTAAAAATGGCCATCTTGCCGAAAGCAATATACAGATTCAATGCAATCCCCATCAAAATCCCAACTCAATTCTTCATAGATCTAGAAAGAGCAATTCTCAAATTCATCTGGAGCAACAAAAAACCCAGGATAGCTAAAACTATTCTCAACAATAAAAGGACTTCTGGGGGAATCAATATCCCTGACTTCAAGCAATACTACAGAGCAATTGTGTTAAAAACTGCATGGTATTGGTATAGCAACAGGCAAACAGATCAATGGAACAGGATTGAAGACCCTGAAATTAACCCACAGACTTATGGTCACTTGATCTTTGATAAAGGAGCCACAACCATCCGATGGAATAAAGATAGCCTTTTCAACAAATGGTGCTGGTTCAACTGGAGGTCAACATGCAGAAGAATGCAAATTGACCCACTCTTATCTCTTTGCTCTAAGATCAACTCCAAGTGGATCAAGGACCTCCACATAAAACCAGACACACTGAAACTATTAGAAAAGAAACTTGGGAAGACCCTGGAGGACTTGGGCACAGGGGAAAAGTTCCTGAACAGAACACCAATAGCGTATGCACTAAGATCAAGAATCGACAAATGGGACCTCATAAAATTACAAAGTTTCTGCAAAGCAAAGGACACTGTCCGAAGGACAAAACGGCAACCAACAAAGTGGGAAAAGATCTTTACCCACCCCACATCCGACAGAGGGCTAATATCCAATATATATAAAGAACTCAAGAAGTTAGACCGCAAAGAAACAAATAACCCTATCAAAAAATGGGGCACAGAGCTAAACAAAGAATTTTCACCAGAAGAAATTCGGATGGCCGAGAAACACCTTAAGAGATGTTCAACATCATTAGTCATCAGGGAAATGCAAATCAAAACAACCCTGAGATTCCACCTCACACCAGTCAGAATGGCTAAGATTAAAAACTCAAGAGACAACAAGTGCTGGCGAGGATGTGGAGAAAGAGGAACACTCCTCCACTGTTGGTGGGATTGCAAAATGGTAAAACCACTCTGGAAATCAGTTTGGCGGTTCCTCAGAAAATTGGGCATGTCACTTCCAGAGGACCCTGCCATACCACTCCTGGGCATATACCCAGAGGATTCCCCTACATGCAATAAAGACACATGCTCCACTATGTTTATAGCAGCCTTGTTTATAATAGCCAGAAATTGGAAGGAGCCCAAATATCCCTCAAAGGAGGAATGGATACAGAAAATGTGGTATATTTATACAATGGAATACTACTCAGCAATTAAAAATAATGAATTCATGCAATTTGTAGGTAAATGGTTAGACCTGGAAAATATCATCCTGAGTGAGCTAACCCAATCACAAAAGAATGCACATGAAATGCAATCACTGATAAGTGGATATTAATGAGCCCAGAAGCACTAAATACTCAAGACACAAATAGCAAGTCAAATGATTCCCAAGAAGAAGAAAGGAGAGGACCCTGGGCATGTAAAGATTGCATCCAGTTTAGTAAAGAAACCGAGGGGGGAGAGGGAATGATTGGGGAATAGTTGTGGGGGAGAAGAACTATGGGAACTATGGTGGGTGGGAACTGGGAAAGGGGAAAGCCTTTGAAATGTAAACATAGAATATAGAAAATAAAAATAACTAAAAAAAAAAAAGAAAAAAAAAAGAATCTACTAAAATGATTTTCACATTTCTTACATTATTGTCTATAGTTAATATTATACCTACTTTAGTCTTCTACAACATATTTTCAGTTTGTTGATAAAATTTTGTAGGATTAATTAATGTAAAAATCAATAATCTGAGTATTTCATGGTAATATGAAGCAGAGGAGGGGGAATAGGATAGGGAGTTTGAAGAGAGGAAACAGGGAAAGGGAATAACATTTGAAATGTAAATAAATAAAATATCCAATAAAAATAATAATTATATTGTCTTAATATTAATTTCACACCTACAAAGCAATAAAATTACATCAAAAATATTTGCAACTCCGAGATTCCACCTTACACCGGTCAGAATGGCTAAGATGAAAACTCAGGGGACAGCAGATGCTGGAGAGAATGTGGGGTAAACCAAATACTTCTTCATTGTTTGTGGGATTGCAGGCTGGTAAAGCCACTCTGGAAATCAGTTTGACAATTCCTCAGAAAATTAGACATATTACTACATGCAGACCCAGCTATACCACTCCTGGGAATATACCCAGAAGATGCTCCTACATGTAATAAGGACACATGCTCCACTATGTTCATTGCTGACTTATTTATAATAGCCAGAAGCTGGAAAGACCTCAGATGTCCCTCAACAGAGGAATGGATACAGAAACTGTGGTATATATACACAATGGAGTACTATTCCGCTATTAAAAACAATGAATTCATGAAATTCTTAGGCAAATGGATGGAACTAGAAAGTGTCATCCTGAGAGAGGCAAACCAATCACAAAAGATCACACAAGGTATGCACTCACTAATAAGTGGATGTTAGCCCAAAAGCTCAAAATAAACAACTTAGAATTCACCCAGCACAGGAAGCTCAAGAAGAAGGAGTTATTTATGTCAGGGTGCTTTGGTTCCTCTAAGGGAACAAAATACAGGAGCAATGGCAGAGAGACAATGTGTGGTGCAGAGACTGAAGTAAAGGCCAACCAGAGACTGCCCTACCTGGGGATTCATCTTATAAACAGTCAACAAACCCTGATACTACTATGGTTGACAAGAAGTGTATACCAAAAGGAGCATGCCATGGTTGTCTCCGCAGGGGCCCTGCCAGAGCCTTACAAATACAGAGGCAGATGCTAGCAACCAACTATTGGACTGGGCATGGAGGCCATTGAACTCCCCCAATGGAGGAGCTGGAGTATAATCCAAAGGCACTGAAGAGGTTTACAGCCCCATGGGAAGAACAATGATTTCAGCCACCCAAACACCCCAAGACTCCCAGGGACTGAACCATCAACCAAGGAACACATAGTTCCAGCCAAAAATGTGGCAGAGGAAGGCCTTGTTGGGCATCAGTGGGAGGAATAGTCCTTGGTCAGGTAAAGGCTCAACAGAGGTCCCAACAAAGGGAAACTGAGGGCGGGGGTGGAGGTGGCAGTGTGCTGGGTGGAGGGGCATTTACATGGAGGCAGGAGAAGGGAGGAGGAGTTGGGGGTCTTTGGAGAGGGGGGAAAATCGGGAAAAGTTTTACCATTGGCAGTGTAAATGAAGATGATATTCAATAAAAAATGAAGTTTAGATTAATAATAATTACATACGCCACCTTAAGGTTCACTAGCATCTACAGGCAAGAAAGTTTCTATGACACACTAGAAACATAACTAGGGTCTGAATCAGAGTGGGTATATATAAAATCACTTATGTCATGCTTCTGCATTTTGCACATCTGCTGTGTGAATTAAAATTGTTAATTGGAAAATGTGTTCATCAGAAAATGGTTGGGAATTGAGAGAGTATAACAAGTGTCATGATGTCTAAAAGGAGCAGTATCTCACTGTAGAGGAGACAGGAGTATTAGCTTCAGGACTTAATACTTAGATTCCTTGTCCACACGTGTCAATCACTGTGATAGTATCGTTTGTGCTTCCTCATTTGGATGTAACTGCTCTTCAATTGCATAGGACAGAACCATCATCATCCCTAGTATTACACTAGTAGTGCTTTGGTTTATGTAAAACTCTGAGACAAGGAGACAAATCAAAATTTTCTTCCAAGCTCTTTCAATACTTGTTTCTACATCTCATGGCTGAATGCTCATGAGAAAATTTGTCAAGTGTCAGAAACAGGGACAGATATTATTTGAAAAGAAAGGATGTGCTACTGAGAAAAAAATGGAGTGAGGCTGGAGTGATGGCTCAGTGGTTAAGATCACTGACTACTCTTCCAGAGGTCTTGAGTTCAATTCCCAGCAACCAGATGGTGGCTCACAACCACCTGCAATGGGATATGATGCCCTCTTCTGGAAAGTCTGAAGACAACTACAGTGTACTCATATAAATGAAATAAATAAATCTCTATTTTTTAAAGGAAAGGAGTGAGAATAGAGTATCTTTTTGGAATTAACAATAATCTGAAAACCATTGTCAACAGTAATTTATGGTTTTGTGTTTATATTTTAGCTTTGAGACTTTTGCTTCTTGTTTTTTCAATTAAAATTTAATTACACAAACTGTTTTTCTCTATCCTGTCTCCATGCTCCACCATTCTCCACATCTTGTGCCATTTCCTGATTTGTTCACTGAAATCCTGTTCCAAGAGGACAGGAACTTCTGCATTTTTCAGTCTTATGTCCAGCACAGGGCACAATATTTGGCAAATGAGTAAAAGAAGACAATGAGGCACCAGGGAAGCGCTTTAATGAGATAACTACGTGGTTACACTTTCCCCTCTGGTTATTTCAGAGACATGTGGGAAATACTTAGCCAAATGATGCACACTCAAAGCTACTGTTGACTTATAAGAGCAACAGAAGAGAGACAAAACCCTACCAACAAGGTGCTATTATTATGAAAAAGGTAAGAGAAAACTCATTTAAAAACAGGTGAATTGGTTGAAAATTGCTGCTAAAGAAACAAACAGGACCTACTTTAATCAGGATTTTACCAAGGTACTTGAACATGGGGTTAACTTGTTGTTTGTATTTCAAGGAAAATAAAGGATTAGTTCCATTATTCTTCATTGGGGGATTTTGACAATGAGGCACACTAGGATTCATAAGAATTATCCATCAATTCCATAATGACAGGACACAAAGAAGAAAAGACGAAAATGATTCTTGTTCCACTTGAAGAGCCACTCTATTAAATTAGATATTGTGTGGGAGGCATTTAGCCCAGTGCTTGGCTCACCATCATCTTTCAGTAAGTGAAAAATATTATTGTCATCATGGAAAGGAAAATCTCAAGTCTACAGTCATATGTCACAACTACTTTACTGTAAATAAAGTATACAGCAGATCAGAACAAAGATGACACTCATTTAATAAGCCTTCAATTTACTGGTTGTCAACATTGAAGGACTCATTTCTTGCTATTCAACATTTTGAAGGAGTCATTTCATAATAAGATTTCAATTTGGGCCCTTCTTCCCTGAGTTTTTTTTCTTATTTGATATTTAGTAAAGAATCTGTTACATTTTACAGTTTCGTCAACTGTATACTTCTGTATACAGAGTGATTCAAGTTGGTTTACTGAGTGACTAGTTAAGTACTATATCAATGTTGCCAAACAGAGTAGCCAAACTAATAGCCACAAGACAGTTAGCACTTCAGCACTTGAAACATGCCAATATATTGATGTGGCAGTAAACCATAGCCTAATAAATTCTTCTCTACAGTGGGCAACACACATTACAAAAATGGCTGAAAAGTATTATAAATGTTGAAAGATCTTTATAAGGTTAATAGTATCCAATAATAGTATTTTCAAGTTTGTAATTTGTTACAGATTGTTTTAACCATGTAATGGTAACTACTAATTTAAACCTAACCAAATTGTCCCTTAACCAAAGAACAGATAATGAAAATATAGAACATGTACACAATGGAATGTTCAGCTATTAAAAACAAACACATCATGAAATTTGCAAGCAAATGGATGGAATTAGAAAAGATCACTTCAAGTGAGGTAATCCAGACCCAGAAAGTTAGGAAAGGTATGTACTCACTTGTAAGTGGGCATTAGCCATAAAGTACAGGATAACCATGCTGCAGTCCACAGACCTAAGGAAACTAACAAGGAAGGTCCAAGGGAGGATGCTTTGATTATTGCTCAGAAGGGAAAATAAAATAGACAGGAGAGGCTTCTGGGAGACTATGAGGGTGACCCTAGGTGACACTCACCACAGCAAGGGATATGGAGACTGAAGTGGGCACTACTTGCAGCCATGTGGGCTTCTAGTAAAAGGAAGGAGACACCAACCCACTCACAAAAATTCAACCCAAAATTTTTTCTGCCTACAAGATGTGTAGGGATAAATATGGAGCATATATTGAAGGGATGACCAACCAATGACTGGTTCAATTGGAAACACATACCATGGGAAAGAGTTAACCCCTGACACTATTAATGATACCTTGCTGTGCTTGCAGATCGGAGCCTATCATAACCGTCTCCTGAGGAGCTTCATCCAGTAGGTGATGGCAATGGATGAGAAGACTCACAGACAAACATTAGGAGCAGCACAGGGAGTCTTCTGGAAGAGTAGGAAGAATGATTGTCGGAGCCTTTAGTGGTCAAGGACACGACAAGAACATCTACAAAACCAGCTAACCTCTGCCCATGGGGTTTCACAGAGACTGAACCAACAACCAAAGAGCATGCATAGCCTGGACCGAGGTTCCCTACATGCTGTAGCAGATCTGCAGCGTGGTCTTCATGTGGGTCACCTAACAATTGGAGCTGCAGGAGAAGTGACTCTGGCTCTCTTTTATCCCTTTGGATCCCTTTTCTCTAGCTGGGCTGCCTTGTTTGGCCTCAGTGGCAGAGGATGTGCCAGGTCCTGCTGTGACTTGATGTGACATATTGGGTTGGTACACAAGGATGGGGCATCCCTTCTCAGAGGAGACGAGGAAAGGGGAATGGGGGTTTGTGGGGGGTATAAGTGTAGAACTGGGAAGAGAGTGGGGGACATTGATCAGGATGTAATGTGAATAAATAAATTAATTAAGGAATAAAATAAATAAATATATTTAACATACTTTAACATGAGCTTTGTGGTGACATTTTACCTTCAGTCATGTTCAAGTTTTCAAGTTTGCAAATACCCTGGAGTACCAAATAACCCAGTTTTTTTTCTTTTTTTTTCTCATTTCTTTTGTTGAGCAACATTTCTTGAACCCACCTCCTCACATTCTTCCAATGATACGATCTAGCATTTTCCTACTATTCTTCAGTAAGATGCAGTACCACAGTTCACGAACCTTAGAGAAATACTGCCATCTGCTGAGCAAATTATGTACACAATTGTTTAACTTGGGCTGCCTTGATTTCAAGAAAGAAAAACACACACACATACTCAGTTGTTTCAAGAAAATACTATTTCTATCCAATACAGTGCTGGAATAAAATCTAATCCCAGAAATCACCATATCCCATGAATAGAAGTCAAAGAATGTACAAAAGAATCAACCCTATTTTGTAATAACTGCCTATTAAATATATTTTCCCTACTGATTATCACTTATGAAGAATATACATATATTATATCATATATATAATATATTATATAATGAAAACATCATTAATGAGATTTATAAAGTACTTTAAAATTAATATTATATTGTTCTACAACATCCTTTCTTTTCTCTTAATATTGATGATTTTCAAAAGATAACCACAGTTTTTACTAGAAGCTCAAACATGCCAACTGTTTTTGTTTTTCCCTTTATTGAATATAGATACTTTTCTCATATAATACATCCTGAATATAGTTTTCCCTCTGTCTTTCTTCAGTTCCTCCCTATTTTCCCCCCTCTCGATCCACTCCCTTTCTATCTCTTACTAGAAAAGAACAAAATTCTAAGAGCAACATGACACTTAAAATAAGATGAAGCAAAACCGATCATATTGAAATTGGACAAGGCAACCCAACCCAAGAGACAGTATAAGAATCAGAGACTCATTTGTTCTCACACTCAGAAGAGAAAAATCACTAAGCTGAAAGCTATATGGTATATTGTGGAGACCAATGTAGACCCTGTGCTTTCTGTTTCAGACTCTAAGTGCATATGCGCCTTGCTTAACTAATTCAGATGGCCTTGTTTTCCTCGTGTCTTCCACTCCCTCTGACACTCATACTAGTTCTGCCTCCTTTCCCACATGGTCCCTTGAGCTCTGAGAAGAGGAATTTAATGGAGACATTCCATTTAGATTCTCCCTCTCCTGCTACCTCTCTTTCCCTCCTTCCCTCTTTCCCTCCTTCCTCTCTCTGCATAATTTGTGCTATTGATCTCTGGGTGCCACCTTTTAATTCTGCTGACTCTGGCCTTTGCTTTGCTTGCTGTTCTTTTGGTACCAGTTGTTAGAGTATCTTGTTATCTTGAAGGACCTGTTTTTTTTCTAGGTACATGTTGGAAGGATGAAAGGTTTTATATTGAACTTTTACGTTTTCAGAAATTAAAAATTCTTGGTTTTTTTTGTCAGTCTTAACATATCTCTCCTCTCTTGCTGAAAGCTTTCCTTAACGTCTGTGTGACTTTTCCTCTTTGCCTGCCTGGCTTTCTTTTGCCCTCCACTCCCTCATTGAATTCACAGCTTTAATATTTTTCTTTGACTATAGTTTGTCTTGTGTCTTTTCTCAATTTTTGTGTCTTTTTTCCCATTTACTGCAGACAGAAACCTTCTGTCTAATAACATCCAAATCTAGAACACAGAAAGTACATAGCAAATGTATAATAAGTCTGTGAGTAGATAGAGTGAATTATTTAACTGGCCTATAAATTAGTTTATTATAAATTATAAGGAAAGACTAATTCAGATACATTGTTATTAAAAACGTTTTAACCAGTAACATCTGAGTATTCCCCTTACTCCACATCCTTCCCAGCATGAGCTGTCATGCACTGTGTTGATTTTAGGATTTCAGAAAGTTGTAACATAATCTCAAAATAGTTTTGATTTCCATTTTCCTGACGGCTAAGATGTTGAACATTTCAGTGTTTCTCAGTCAATTGAGTTTCGTCTATTAGAAATTCTTTGTTTAGAACTGTACCTAATTTTAAATTGTATTATTTGTGTCTTTCATTTTGGTTGAGTTCTTTATATATTTTGGTGATCAGATGTACAGATGGTAAAAGTATTTTCCCATTCTGTAGGCTGCCATTATGTCCAAAGGTGTGTTTACTTTGCCATGCAGAAGCTTCTCAAGTTTATGAGGTCCTAGTTATTGTTTACCTTAGTGCCAATGCTAATGGTGTTCTGTTAAGAAAGCCTTTTTTTGTGCCAAAGAGTCCAAGGCCATCCCCCACTTACTCTTCTGTAGGGTTCATTGGATCTGGTTTTATGTTGAGGTCTTTGATCCATTTGGAGATGACTTTGTGCAGGGTGATAACATGGCCCTATTTGAATTCTTCTACATGTGCTCATCCAGTTTGATCAGCACTATTTTGAAGATAATGTCTTTTGTTTTCTCAATGTATATTTCTGGCATCTTTATCAAAGCTCAGGTGTCTAAATGGTGTAACATTTTGAGTTACATCTAATAGAACTGTTAAAGGGTCAAAGGGCGAAATGGGAATCTGTAAACAACCCAGATTATTGCACAGACTAATGGTTTTTCTCTACAAACTGCAAAAAAAGATTCCATTGTTGAAGACAACAACCACACAACTCATTGAAGATGAAGGAAAAGAGCCCTTTTCCTTCTGTTGGTTTATCTTATCTAACTTCAAAGTTGTATATTTTTATTTATTTTATTTTATTTTATTTTGCAATAAAGCAGAAAGAAAGAAAGAAAGAAAGAAAGAAAGAAGGAAGGAAGGAAGGAAGAAAAGAAAGAAAGAAAGAAAGAAAGAAAGAAAGAAAGAAAGAAAGAGAAAGAAAGAAAGAAAATCTAGGTAGGAGGTCAAGGTTAACAATGGAACTGTCATTTTTACATGCTGAGAGAGTTTTCTCCAATATTTCTTCCATTCCAGTGCAGATCTCATGTTCAGGAGCATTGGTCAAGAAATAATGAGTATTATATTTAGTGCCTTTTCTATTTGGTTACAGTGTGATTGTTTATTTTGTTTTTGTTTGTTGTTGTTTTCCTTTTTGGGTGATGTTATATTTTGTTTTCTAGGTTTGGAGTGTATATTTTATTTGGTGTACTGTCTGGTTTTGTGTGTCAAGTTGACACAAGCTGGAGTTATCGCAGAGAAAGGAGCCTCCCTTGAGGAAATGCTTCCATAAGATTCAGCTGTAAGGAATTTTCTCAATTAGTGATCAAGGATGGGAGGGCCCAATGTGGGTGGTGCCATCCCTGAGCAGGTAATCCTGAGTTCTATAAGAAAGCAAGCTGAACAAGCCAGGGGAAGCAAGCCAGTAAGCAGCACTCCTCCATGGCCTCTGCATAGGCTCCTGTGTCCAAGTTCCTGCCCCGTGTGAGTTCCTTTCCTGACTTCCTTTGGTGATGAACAGCAATGTGGAAGAGTAATCTGAACATCCCAACTTGGTTCTTGGTCATGATGTTTTGTGCAGGAATACAAACCCTAAGGCATTTGCTTTATGTATTTATTTTTTGGAGGGAGGGATTTGGTGGGAAGGAGATGTAAACAAACTTGGAGAAGTGGAAGAATATAATCAAAACACATTTAAATTTAAAAAATATTTTAAGTAGTGAAAATCTATAAGTTTCCAAACAATCAATTCCCTTAAAAATTTTGTGAAATAAATAAAAACTCATGCCCCAGTGGTTTTGGTAGTCTCCTTATTGGTAAAGAAGGCTTCACATTATTTGGGTACATTTGAGTTTATCGTTGTTCCTCACAGTTTCTATTCTAACTAGAAAGTTATGGAATGCATTGTGGTTTGGTGCAATTAAGCTATTATCCCCACATAGACAGAAACTCATATCTATGCCAAACCACAGAGAACACAGCAAAGTTTTGAAAATCATAAATACACATCATAATTTATGTGTATCCTGTCCTAGTTTTTATCTATGGGCAAGTATCTCATAAAATGCCTAGCTTCTTCCTTCTTCAGCCATGCACCTCCCCATGCTCCGTCTCCTCCTTCAGTTTCTGTTCTCTACTCAGATTCCTGGATTTCTCCAGCGCATGGTATGTCTTGATAGGACACTTACTTGAAAAGTCTGGATGGCTTTTGTTTGTACATTTCTCCACAGTTCTGGAGATCTGTACTTCTGATGTCAATTTTCCTTAGCCAGGCAGGTGGGAAAGTGCTGTTTTTCTCCCACAGTGTGAACAAGAAGTTAACCCCAAATTTCTGGCTTCTGGTTCCCTGCATATGAGTGGGGGAAAAAAAGCTAACCAGTGAACCAGAAATTTCATCAGTAGTCCTGGTATGAACTGTTGAAAGCATGTACTTGGACTAGTGCATTGGATGTGCTCAAAATGCACTATGCAAAGATCCAAGTATACATCCACAGAACTCAAGAAGATTAACAATTGGTGGGGCCCAAGTAAGGATGCCTCAGTCCCACTTGGGAAGGACAAGAAAGCAATCATGGGGAGGCCAGGGAGGGATCTGGGTGGGAGAGGGAACAGGGAGGGGAAAATTGAAACATGATCAGGTATGGGGGCAGGTATAAAGCCCTGAGGGCCAGCAGAAAGAATGGAAGCAGACAACCTTGGGAGGTAGGAGGTGGGCAGACCCTGTAGAATGTACTAGAGACCTGAGAGGTGAAAGACTCTCAGGACTCAAATGGAGGGACCTTAGATGAAATGCCCAACAGTAGGGAGAGGGAACTTGTAGCGTCCACCTTCAGTAGAAAGATAGGACAATAAGTGGAGAGATGGAGTTACCATCCCATAGTCAAAAATCTCTGACCCAGGTTTGTTCCTGTGTAAAAGAACTGCAGGGACAAAAATGGAGAAGAGCCTAAGGGGAAGGAGGTCCAGTGGTGGCCCAAATTGGGATCTATGTCAAGGGAGGTTCCCAAGCCTGATACTAAAACTGATCCACTGGTGTGTTTACAGACAGGAGACTAGCATGGCTGCCCTCCAAGATGCCCAACAAACAGGTGAAATATTCTGATGCAGATAATTACACCCAACCAATGGACAGAAGTCCTGGACATCTGTAGTTGAATTAGGGAAAGTCTGAAAGAAGCTGAAAAGGACAGTGACCCCACAGGAAGACCAGGTAGGAGGACCTACCTGGACCTCCAGATCTCTCAAACACTGAGTCACCAACCAGGCACTAGCTGATTCAAGGTCCCTGACACGTACAGCAGAGGACTTCCTGGTCTTGCCTCAGTGAGAGAAAATGTGCCTAACCCTTGATAGAAAATGCACCTAACCCTTGAGGCTCCAGGAAGTGGGCAAGCCTGGAGACAACCTTTTAGATACCAGGGTTTGGGGTAGGTCTTGTGAGGGTGGGGGGTGGGGGGTGAAGGAGGATTGGGATGTGCAATGGTCAGAGGGTGGATTGGGAGGAGGATAATGACTGGACTATAAAAAAAAAAGACCTAAGTGTAGAAGCACACTGAAGATAGTCATTTCTCAGCAGAAGAAAGATGGATTACTTCTATCCTTAGAAACATGGGATTCCTCTGGTACGTTTCATGTGTGATTCCTAAATTTACTCTGTGTGTCACCCATTATTGTGGATGGAAAGGAAAAGACAGTAAATAACCCAGGCAAGTAAGTGTTGCTTATGCAAGTGAAGTGAAAGTGGTACACACTCTTCCTGTTCATGATTCATCCACACAGTGTCACATAGCCTGAGTCTGTTGTAGACGGTGGCAAGTATATTCCTGGGATGCTGATGAATTAGGGTATAGAGGATCAAACCCAAGATGCATACCAGTAAGAAATGGGCAATTACAATTTATGCTCAGAATCTTTGGATCTAGTTTCCAAATTCTTTCTTATGGAAAAATATGGAGGATTATAGGAGAAATTTATGTAGGATGAGAATAATTAAAAATAACAGCAAGCACTGGAAATGAGAAAGATTGGAAAATCTTTCACAAATTGAGCAATTAAAGTAATTGTTTTAGTGTGACTAAGATCTATGGTTACTATGAATGGAGTTGAGGTGAGTTACAGCAGTTCAGAATATGTGGGGCATATTGATGAAGTCATCCAAAATAATGGAGCAAGCAAAAAACTGAGGGACTTGAATGTAGATTAGAAAATGTACAGCTCAGATGGTGAAAAACAATGTAACTTGGAACTTAGATTTTTATGTAAAAAGATGCATGATTGTCAAGTAAATCAGTAGAGGAAGATGTTGCTGGAGGTATGTTCCATCAAAAGAGTTCAAAGAGTCTAAGTACTTTCAAAGGGAGTTGAGTTGGTAAAGAGGCAGACGAGTAATTTCAGAAGAGAGCTTGAAAGGGTTAGAACATGACAAACAGGTTGTTGAAGCAATAATACAAGAAAGAACATGATGTTTACAAGGTTAAGATATGGTTACTTGATGTTCTGCTCATTTATTCAAGTCCCACAAGGTGGCAACACTAAAAATGTGCTAACCCAATGATGCTCAAGTGCATCATGCTCAGTTCTCATATAAATATTTGTGATATGGAAGATATATATCTGCTGTACTATGAGCAAGACATTTGTTTTAAATTAAATTAAATATGGTCTTGGTATATATTTATTTTGTTCAGCTCCCTCATAGGTGATTAGTTGGTCCAATAGGAAACATATTCAAAGCCATGAGTGTTATAAATATTAACATCCTGCAGTAATTCACCTGTTCACATTGATTATTTTTCATTAGTCAAATAAACTTCAATTGCTTGAAGCAATTATCTGTGTTCCTTCAAAATACCAAATGAGGAGAAAGCATAGTTGAACAAGTCAGAGCATGTTAAGAAATTAAATATTCACATTTGTTGCCAAGTCTAAATAAATGTCAATTGAGCAACAAAGGATAAATGAAACAGTGAAGTTTCATAGAAAGATGAATAAACTATGTCCTTTGAAGAATAATTGAAAAAGGACAAATCAATCAGATAGAGTAGTCATGGGGGCATTAGAAAGGGAGAGGGGGGAGGAGGGAGAGGAAGAGGAAGAAGGAAGGAGAGGGGAGAAAGATAACTCCAATGCTAATAAGATTTACTGAAAGGTTAAAGGAGGCATGATCCAACTTAAGCTGAAGGTACATAGGAAGAATCAGGTAAAGACAGAAACATCTTGAAGGTTTATTAAAGAATGTGCTCTTCTTTTCATCTAAAGGTGACTGGAACCATACTTCTGGCCCCATGTGGGCACTGAATTAGAAAAGCAACACAAGACAGGGACATAATTTAAAAGGCCAACACACTGGTTCATAAGATATGAAAGTAGTCTAAGTTGCAGGATGGAAATGCGAATGGAGAACAGAATAAGAACATGACTATATAAAGAAAGAATAAAGGAAGAAATGGAAGAAGGAAGGAAGGAAGGAAGGAAGGAAGGAAGGAAGGAAGGAAAGAAGGAAGGAAGGAAGGAAACAAGAAGGAAGGGGAATGCATTGTGATGGCAAGGAGCCAAAGGGAGAATTTGAATCTAAAGCTGTAGATCATAATTAACATGTTATTCTCCCAACACCCTATAATGTATCATTTTCATTGATTCTGCTGATGATCAATATTTTATAGATTATGCATGGTTGTGATACAATGTCTAGTACTACCAACGACAATAAAAAGTAGGAAAGGCAAAATAACTTGTCTGAAGTTACTTAGTTAAAGAGCATCAGAGCCCAAAGTTGCCAAAAATATCCTGTGGACAAGAGATAGCATCTTCATCAAGTGGTGTTGTGAAAACCAGATGCTCCTATGTAGAAAAATGAAATTAGGAATGCATCTATCACCTTTGATACCTTATGAGGTAGAGGCATAAGAAAGGACTTCTTGAACAGAACTTCATGGAATTAAGACCAGCAGTAGACAAACATAATCTTATAAAACTACAAAGTCTCTTCAAAGCCAAAGAAATAAATTGAGTAAAAAAACAAGCCCACAGAGTGGAAGGCAATCTTTACCAGCTGTACATTTTACAGACAAGCCAAAACAACAACAAAAGATAAGCATTCAGTAGTAAGTTATGGATTTGAGCAAAAATTTCTCAAAAGAATACAAAAAATAGGTAAGATATACTTGTCAAAATGTTTATCATCCTTAGCTATTAGGGGAATGCAAATCAAACAACCTTGCATTTTATCTCACCATAGTCAGAATGTCTAGGAAAAACAGAACAACTGACAATCAGTGCTGGAAAGGATGTGGGGAAAGGGAAACTCAGATTCACCATTGGTGGTATGGAAAAATGTCGCAACTACTCTGGGAATTGGTGCCAAGAATTTTTCAAAGGCTAAAAATAAAACTTACTATATCAGTTATCAATACCAAAGAACTCAAGATCTCGTTCCCCAGAGACTTGCTTAACAATGTTCATTGCCATTTTATTCACAATAGATAGGAAATTAATACAACTTAAATTGCCTTCAACTGACAAACGAATAATACAAATGTGGTGCATATACACAATGGAATATTATTCACCTGTTAAAAACATGAAATAATGAAGTGTGAGGTAGGCCAGACCCAGAAAGACACGTCACAGTTCTTTCTCGTCCATAGTTCCTAGCTCCTATTCTTCTGATGGAGATCCATAATCAGAAGTAACTACTGAAGCAAGAAAAGTTAGAAGGTGCAGTGTGAAAATGAGGGATGGCAGGGTAGACAGAGGAATACTAAGGTAGAAGGGTATGGGGGATCCCACAAACAGGGGACCTTTAATTGGGCATGGAGAAAGGAGTTCCATAAAATCCCGAGACTTGGAAGTCTTCTGTGAGATAGTGTCTCCTAGAAATAACAGGGGACCATGAGTCCTCAATAATATGGCTGCCTAAACAAGACCTGGACAAGGAAAATACTTATAGGCAGCTTAGCATGGAAGGGGAAAATCTCAAAGGGCCTCACTCCTGGTTAAAGAATTATAAGTTACTAAGGAATCCTGAGGCTGAGGTAATTAGTCTTCTCCAGGGATAGAATAAGCCCTTTACTTTGATTTTCTATATCAAATTGCTAGTCCAGAAATTACATACATACAAGCAACACTAAAGAAACTTATCAGGTTATATTAATATATTTATGCATATGGGGGTGTAACAATAACACTTAAAGAAGAAGAGGTTCTAAATTGAGAGAGAGCAAGGTGTGGAGAATGGGGGAGGGTGGAGATGGGACAGAGAAAAAGTTTGTGTAATTAAATTTTAATTGAAAAACAAGAAGCAAAACTCTCAAAGCTAAAATATGAACACAAAGTCATAAATTACTGTTGACAACGTTTCTAAGCTTCAGTGCCCTTATCTGTAGGGGACAATTTTGAGGGGAGGATTGAGCCCTGTGATTTATGTTATCAAAGCAGCTATAAAGATGGAACACACACACAAAGTACCTTTAATACGGAGTTGTTTCGGGAGAGTAGAACAAACAGACTTTAGAGCCCAGCACTATAATGCCTATGTGGAAACTCCTACCACTCAGGTCTGTGATGCAGTTCAATGATTGGAGGCTATGGTGTACAGCTCTCGTGACCTGAGTTGGATCCCTGGATCCCACAAAGTAGCAGGAGAAGTCTCCTATAAGTTGTCCTTTGATCTACTCACCCTCACATATATACTAGTATGGGCACATCTTCCTGTACAATACATAGATATAAATCAAATAAACATATACATTCTTTTAAAGAAGATATTACAGTGACATTAATGTGTTACATGTGGTTGATTTTTTGGCCAAAGGGGCACCGAAGAAAACCTCAAATAACTCATTCTATTGTCTTGGCTATTGGTTGTTCTCTATTTGATGGGAAGACCCCATTACTGAAGACAACATTTACATATCTCATTGAACAAGGAGAAGCTGGGCTGACACCAAACTAGAGCCTCTGACCCTACTGCCTACTGTTTATGCTACTGGAATGTGCGCTGCATGCTGTCAGGGGAGGAAGGTAACCACCAAACACTGCTGCAAACCCTGTGGTCTACAATGTTGATATGCCAGAATGATATGCTGGTGAAAGAGTGGTACAAAATTTGTGGTAGTAACCAACCAATACCTGACTGGATTTAAGGCTCACTCCATAGAGATAGAAGCTGTGCCTGGCATGACTTGATTAGCCAAAATCTGAGACTAGGTCAATTATAGACCTAGAGAAAAACCAAAAACTATTATTATTCTGCTAAAAGGGCATAGCAATAAAATGAGTCCTAATGTCATTCTGCTCAGCCATCATCGGGAAATCTCCTGCAGTGGCTGAGAACTAACAGAGAACAACAGTGGGGCAATGTGCAGAGTGAGAGACTTTGGATCATTCAACCCTAAGGGAGATATCTTCATCCAGCTCCTCCTTTCTGGCCTCAGGGTTCTATGCAGAAGAGGAGGAAGAAGATTGTAAGAGCCAGAATGATGGAAGACACCAAGGAAATAAAGGCCTTAGAGACACCGCAGGATCGATGCACATATGCATTCACATGGTCTCTGACAGCATGCATGGGGCATGCATAAATGCAAGTCCAACAGTGTCTTAGTCCTGAGGGGAAAGGTACCTGATCTCCCATCTCTAACCAGAGACCTATCTCCAACTGACAAACGCTTGCAAAGGAAAAACTAGTTTGTTTTTTTTTCCCCAATGGATTCTCACTGGGTGTGCAAACCACACTTAAAAGTTAGGGACCATGTCCAGAAGTAAATGGCCCATAGGACAAAAACTCAATAGTATTTCTGTAGATTTTTTTTTGTCTTGTATCACTTTGGACATTTTAAACCTTAATTGTCTTTTGTATCTATGTTGTTCTGATTTTGCATTTCTATGGATTTCGTTTGTGTGTTTGTGTGTAGGTCTGTGTTTCCAGTGTTTTTGTTTATTTGTTTTAAATTTTAAATTCTGATTTGCCTTTTTTTATTTGTCTTTTTTTAAAGAGAGAAAGGATGAAGGCGTGCAGTTTGAACAATGGGAAGGGGGGTGGTTCTGGGATGGGAGGAGGGAGGTGAAACTGTAATGAGGATATAGAGTAAGAAAAATATTTTCAATAAGGATTAAATTTAACCCCAAATAGGAAATGCTACTCATAACCACCCTTCCGAAAACAAGAGTCACTTCTGGGCAGCTATCTTAGCACTACATTGTTATTTATAGTAATTCCACGTACAAGAAACATAACTATTGAAAATACTATGAATTAAAAACAGTTTCATTCATCATTTAACCATGTTAAAGAAATGAAATTCCTGGCAGATACCAAGCAGTTTCACCTCAGTTTTTATTACCTTAATAAATAAATGTCTATTTCATGTTTTCTAAAGAAAATATGCTGTGGTGGGCTGATAGGCTTTCTACCACCATCATACTTGGAAAGTGATTCTCAATATTTAATTGAAATCCTGCTATCTACTCAGGAATTTAAAATTTACCTAATCAAGGCAAAGAGGTCATAGATAAGCTAACCTAACATACACAAATTGATGCTTTCCATCTTAGGAATATTTCCTCAGCTATTGTGTTTCTATTAAATAATACACAGTTTAAAAGCAACAGAATATACTAATTCTAACCTGTTAACTGTTTTAGATATTTGCTGCACTTTGTATCCATTTGATTGATGATGTTCTAGCTTAATTACCATTAATTGTTAGAGTCGACTTTTTTCTAAATTAATCATCAGGAAAAATAATATGATCCCTGCTTTGGAGAGATGGTTCCGTGAATAAGAGCACTTGTTCTCACAAGGAACCCAGGTTCAGTTCCCAGCACCCACATGGACATGCACAACCATAATTCCAATTCTACGGCATTGGATGCCCTCTTCTCTCTTCTGCAGACATCAAGCATTCACAAACTTCAAAGATATACATTCAGGCAAATATCCACATGCATAAAATAAAAATAGAACCTTAAAAATCCCAAACTTCATGGAATATCTTCACAGGGGCTTTCTATATATTTTATATGAATTTACTTCACAAATTAATTTGGACATTTTCAAGATCATCACTTTCTTACAAAATAGCTATTTAAAAGTAATTTTAAAATGTATTATTAAACAACTAAAGTTTTTAAAGAAAAAGTGAATACTTTGATAATTACAGACAAAATTTAATCTTAAAATGTTTTTAACCTATGAAACTTAATGGGCTAACCCATGCATTGCAAATAAATAGTTGTATTAGTTTCTAAATTATCAATGAAGCTAAAACAAATGAATATTGAGCATGTTCTTTACATTTTATTAGATCTTAAACCAGGTCATTTTAAGTTATGATCTTTTGGTACAGTATTAATGTGTTTTTTTCAATACAAAATAGCTACCACTTTCTCACTGTATTTTGTTATAACTGTTGGTGTAATTAAAGTTCTTATTACCAGGAAATATCTGTTTGTTTGTTTTTTTCAGAAATGTCAAGAAATGTTTGCTTTTGTCTAATAAATTGGTTTTACTGTTGTGTTTAACCATTTCCTTCTAGATTATAGCAGCTTGCCTGCAAGCTTCAAACCATTACACCATTAATTACTAAAGTAATACATTTTATAAATGTCCATAGTTGCATGCAATAAACATTTAGACATAGTTTCTAAAAATTAAACCCATAGAACTTCAGGATTTGTACTGGGTATTTTATGTCAATATTTTATATTATTATTATTGTTGTTGTTGTTGTTATAAATAAAAATTTAAATTTGCTATACTATACTAAGCTAGTATTAAAATTTTTGATAGACATAAATTCATAACTAATAATTATTTCATTCTTGGAAAAAAAACTATTCTCATGGAAAGGAAACTATTCATTGGCGTTTTCTCCATATATCTGCCTCAAAAATCACTTTTGAAACACTAGTTTTTTTTAAAGATATAATGTCTGCATACATATCCAGTAGATGAATGATCTTTGCTAAAAAAACAGATCACCTCTACTTGAATAATTATAACAAAATGGTATCATCTTTAAATATTTCCCAAACAATATAAATATTTATAGCAACTTCGAAAGGGAAAAAGAAAAAAAAAAATGATTTCCTTCTCTAGGTCCCGAAATGCAATTCTAATTCCAAAGTGCAATCAAAGTTGTTTGTCCTGCTAGGGCACCTGTAAGGGAGGGCTGCTCCGCAGTCTGAAGATTGGCTGTTGCCATGGCTACGATTTGTTGAGCTGCTGTGGGCGCTGTCTTTCAGGAAGTCCAGATAGCGCTGGTGAGTGAGGAGGTTTTGTTTTTTGAAGTGGGTCTGCTGTGCTTGCCGGGATGTGCAGGTCGGGTTCTCAGGTCACTGAGTGGCCACTGAGGGCAGGACTCCGGGAAGGACGGGATGCCCCGGGGACTGGGCTCCATCCTCTTCCTTTCACGATTCTCTTAGCTCTGTCTAAAGGGAGCCTGCCTTACTCCTCTGGACCATATCCCCACCTCACCTGCCAGTTCTCTTCTTCCCATCCACCTTCAGCCCCTTTGCTCTGTACCCGCATGTAATGATTTTGTTGTTCTCACTTTACGAAGTGCATTACCCTATTCTATCCCATGGCTGACTAGGAGATCCCTAATCTTTTCCCACTGAGACAATCAGCGAGCTTCATTGATTCATTATTAGCGCGAAGTAGTCTAGGGAAGCTTCCTGATACTAGGATCCTAATGAGTAAGTAGTTTTCTGTACATTTACGTATATGTTTGGATGCAAACTTAAGTTTGTTTTTGTTTGTTTGTTTTGTTTGTTTGTTTGTTTGTTTTGTTTTTTGTCTCAGGCAAAACAGAAAGTGGTCAAGAATTCGCTTGTGGGAAAGGAAAAAAAATCTGATGTCCCTAGCTAGAGGAGAGGAAAATACAGGTTTTATTTTATCCTCTTAGCTTACTAGATACTAATTCAATTTGATTTGGAGAGGACTCCGGAGAGGTAGCATGTAAGGTGAGGATATGTAGGAAAGGGATTTGGAGTGGGGCATAATTCAGTAGGTGGCAAGGTTGCTTTAGCGGACAGGAAGAATGCTTATATCTTATAAAGAAGGTGGCTCCCTCATGTGACGCTATTCCTGGGGTGAGGTGAACAAAATCCTACTCACCGCTGGTGGTCCGTCTATGGCAAACCAAAGTAAGGGTGCCACCCAAATGCAATTTGGTGAATCACCCAGTTTCATTGGAGTTGCATAAGTGAGTATGGTGAATGAGCTATTTTTAGGAACAGAAGTGACCGAAAGACAGCTGGATCACCCAAAGCCCACTTGAGCATAGGTGAGAGCTCAAAAAATGCTGGAAACATGGGAGGCACCATTATGCATAGTCTGAGAGAAGCCCAAACAAGCTGGAGGACTGGAAAGCAGTTTGGTAGCAAGAGAATCGCTGACTTTAGACTCAGCAGCTCTGAGCTGAGGTCCTGCCCCCGGTATACGTTAGCTTATTCGCTGTAGAATCTTACATAGCCATTTCAAACATCAGCGTTCTACTGTAAATAATCAATATACGATCGTTAGTCCATTAACTTCTTCTGAAGATCATAAAGTATGTATGTATCCTTTAATACTTGGCCTACCACAGTCTTGAGTATCGTGGAGATCATTGTGGCGGTGATGAAGGTGATGATGAGGATGTGCGATCTATATCCATTTCAATAGTAAGGGCTTAAGCACAGTAAATTTGAGATTATAATAGCTGCACATTACCTGTCACTGTGTGCTCTGTTAGCAAGAGCATGTGCCTAAGTCAGAATTACTAGACTTTCCACTCAATGAATGCAAAGTAGCCATAGCTCTCTCTCAGAAATAGATTTGGGTTTTTCTTTTAGGTGTATTTTAATTTCTATATACTTAAACTGTCCAATTTTTTTAAATGGACTGAACTTCGAAGTTCAATATTAACTTGAACTTTTTTAATTGTGGAAGATAAGCCTGCCAATTCTATGTGACTTTTTTTTTCCTGAATGAAATGAAAGAATAGTTTTGATCATCTCACAGTCAAATGTTTTTAAAACTGAGTGGACAGGCAAAGTGATGTTCTTTATCATCTAGTGCTAGTCTAAAACGGTGCCACAAATATTTGTTAAGCTAAATATCTACATGTGTTGTGGGTGGTGTGGCAAATTAGAACCCATATATTTAAAAGATGGATTGGATTCTTTCCCTTTAAGTTCTACTTTTTGTCATTAAGAGCTATGGAAGACACTTACAGCAGCGACGCAGAGCTCAGAGAAGAAATAGAAGCTGAATTGGATAAAATCAGCATCTCTTCCCTGGAAAATGATGAGGTTGAAAATGATTCAGTATCAGAAACTCAGAGTGACAGTAGTGACACTGTAAGTGTTTCTCCATAGATTTTCATTTTTCATTGAGAATTTCATACAGTGTATTGTGATCATATTTATCTTACCTTCAACTCTTCCTCCAAGATCCATCTCCACTCCCCTGCCCACTCACTTATATAAAAACCCTGAAATAGAACCATCTGAGCTACCCATCTACTCTGGCTAGAGTGTGGTCCATCTAACAAGGGTCACACTCTTAGAGAAAAATGACTCTCTGTCCCAGTAGCTATCAGATCCCAATAGCTCCGTAGGTAGGGGTGAGACTCCATGGCTCCTTCTTCTTTCCATGCTGATATTTTGTGTAAATTGAGTTTGCACAGACCCGATACATCCTGCTTCAACTACAGTGAGTTCATGCACTCAACCTCCTGATGCGTCTGTAAAACACATGTTTACCTGTAGAGAAGCCTCTGGCTCTTAAATTCTTTCTGTTCTCATAATCTGCAATGATCCTCCAGCCATCGAAGGACGGTTTTTACTTTTAAGCCTTTTTTTGTTTTTCTTTTATTCAAAGTAGAATATTTTTGATGAAATGCATTCTGATTTTAGTTTCCCTTCCCTCAGTTCCCCTCAAATCCTCTCTCCTTCATCTCCTAGCCAAATTCACTCCATTTCTGTCTCTCCTTAGAAAACAGAGACATCAAAATAGTACTAATATAATTCAATAAGATAAAAGCAAACAAAAGAACAAGTAGCAAAGAAGAAGCATAGAAATCATATGTGCTGCACACACACAAACAAACACATTTACATACACATGAATCCTATAAAAAACATAAAACAGTATATGCAAAGAGATATGTAGAGTTAAAAATGTCCCTTAAAAACCATTATGTGATAAAGATCCTCTAAAGTAGCCACTGAGTTTCCTTAGTACTGATTATCTACCCTTAACCCTGAACCCTGCCCATTAAGGTAGGGTAGGGAATGATAGTTTCCATTCCCAGTGAGACTACATTGGAGAGAACTCACTTTTCTTTTCTGAGTGGTTATGAATTAGAGTTAGCTTCTGGGTTGGGGATGTGGCTTGTGTCCACTTCTGCTCTAAGTACTGGGACCCCAGACAGGCCCTGTACATGGTGCCAGTGTCTGTGAGTTCATTATGTGTTTAGGCCCTGCTGTGTTTAGGTCTTGTTCTCCATCCATTCTGGTTGTCACAATCTTTCCAACTTCTTTTCCATGGGGTTTCCTAAATCCTGAAGGAGAGGGATTGCATTGATGGATTTCCGCATATTGAACCATCCCTGCATCTCTGGGATGAAGCCTACTTGATCATGGTGAATGATCATTTTGATGTGTGACGATCCTGATTTAATTTTGGTATTTGGCATCTGTCTAGGAAATTGTCCATTTCATCCAGATGTTCCAGTTGTTTTGGGTATAGGCTGTTGTAGTAGGATCTGATGATTTTTTGAATTTCCTCAGTTCTGTTGTTATATCTCCCTTTTTATTTGTTAAGTTGGATACTGTCTCTGTGCTCTCTGGTTAGTCTGGCTAAGTGTTTATCTACCTTGTTGCCATCTGGTTATCTCTGATGTCTGGTGTTGCTGTCTCTGACTGTGGCTTATCTGTCATGCAAGCCTCTGTGTTTGTGTTCCTAGGAGACTTTTCTCTCTGTGTACACTTCTCTCTGTGTATACTAGTGTGTAGGTACTGCTGAGAGACCTGCTCTTTTGTGGTTGTATTTGGATATGTAACTCTGTGGGTCTGATCAATTCTGGGAGCAGGTAGTAATCAAAAGACTTCAGTCCCACGCTGTTCCTAGGCTCTTGTGTCCTCAGGGTTTCTGGCTGTTTCCTCTGGGCAGCAGGGGTGGTCCTACCTGTGCCGCCTGGCCTCTCTGCACTCCTGAATGGTTTGCTATCTCTGTGCATCACTTGGATATGGTACTCAGTGGCAGAGGGTGGTCCCAAACCAGAGAATGAAACTGGAGGCCTTCCACCAGAAGGTTCCAGGTGTGATCCTCTGGTGAGGTTGGTTCTACCTGTGCAGGAAGGCCCCTCGGCACTCCTGGGTGGTTAAGCTGCCTCCCTGTGCCACTTGGGTATGGTGCGCTGTGCCAGAGGATGGACCCAAGCCAGAGACCATGGTTTATGTTCCTTGATTGAAGAGTTTCTGTGTATGTATTACTAGTTTTCGGATTGCTATTAAATTGTATTTAAATGTTTGAAATATTTTTTATGAATAGTAAATTTTGCATTATTATTACTGTCTAACAGTAATTGTTATTGCATAGCAGTGAACTTAATTTATACATGTAGTATATTTATATAAATCTACATAGGTTTTCAGAGAATTTAAAAATTTACAAAGGTTCTGTTGGCTGATATTCTGTATGAGTTTTATTGCTTCATGTAAATTGTCATCTGGTGGTTTGCTGCCTCTGTCTGCTAACACAGGCATAGATATGAAATCTTCTAATCTCAGTACAATCTAATCTAGGCCTAGAAGGTTTTCAGCCTCTGAGGCTTACCGCTCATAAGCTTACACTTTCTGAGCTCTGACCGGCTGATTCAACTCAGCTGTTTCGGCACAAACTCCTTTCCAATCTGACTGATTCAATCTGGCTTCTCTCTTGGCCTCCAAATTGCTCGGCTTGGCCTCAACCTCACATTTTCAATGTGTTCTAATCTTCTGTCTCCTTCTCCTTCTTTGGCTCCTTCTGTCCTCACATGGGTCTAGGTTGTTCACTCTTGAACGTGTCTCTGTAAAATTCGTCCAGTAAAATTGCCTCCTGTCTCTCTCTCTCTGCACTGCTCTCTTAAGTAGCCTCTCTTTTCTGTCTGTTCTCTTGAGAGCTGGGCATATTTTATCTCCACTCATTTCATCAGATCTTTCTGATTTGTCACTTTTTTCTGTCGCTCTATTAGAAATTACTTTCAAACATGGCTGCTTCCTTCTACTGGCAACTTTACCTTCATTGTTTGGGATTAAAGGTGTATTTACACTATGGAATACTACTCAGCTATTAAAAGCAATGAATTCTAGAGGCTCTCAGGCAAATGGATGGAACTGGAAAATATCATGCTAAGTGAGGTAACCCAGTCATAAAAAACACACACAGTATGCAGTCACTGATAAGTGGATATTAGTCCAGAAGCGTGGAAGACCCAAGACACAATTTACATATCAAATGATGCCCAAGAAGAAGGAAGGAGAGGCCACTGGTCCTGGAAAGGCTCGATGCAGCAGTATAGGGGAATACCAGGACAGGGAAGCGGGAGGGGGTTGATTGGGGAACAGGGGGAGGAAAGAGGACTTACGGCACTTTCAGGGAGGGGGGAACCAGGAAAGGGGAAGTCATTTGAAATCTAAATAAAGAATATATCTAATAAAAACAGAGAGAGAGAGAGAGAGAGAGAGAGAGAGAGAGAGAGAGAGAGATACTAAGGGCCTGTCTGTGTCCAACCAAAGCAGCCATGTTGCTGGATTAAAATTTCTTGGCAGTGTTCTATAATGTCACATAAATTAAACTGTATTTGATAATTATATATTACATAATTACATGAAGTATTAGTTAATATTATATTTTGCAAAAAGTTTAGTTTTTATTTGATAATAAATATTTGTAATATAGCAACAAAATATCAAGAACTTAGGATGGGATCAGAAACATAGTACCTCTAATAAAGATGCAAATTATAACTAGTTAATTTTTTCACTCGTTTTCTTTGAATTTTCTAAGAACATATAACTGCATGAAAACAGAAGGAAAAACAAGAAAAAGTTTGTTTGAAATAAACCTTTTATATGGGCACTTTTTACCTATTTACACAGTTTGCTGAAATTTTTAGTGTGAAATAAAGACTGCAATATTTGATATATGATCATTGGCGATCTTCTCATATTTTTTTTACTTAAATTTTAGGATTTACTTGAATTGCCAGAATCAGTTCTTCATTATATCAGTGTAATAAAGAACAAGAGTAAAGCTGCTGAAGAGCTCATTCTCCAAGATTTAGAAGATTCAGATATCTTTAGTGATTATAAGAAAGGTATGTATGAAATGGAGTCATTCTTTTGAATAACAATCCTGAGAGGCAGCTACCACAATCAGCAGCGTAACTATTGTAAAGACTGCAGAAACAGAGTGTAAGATGAAAACCCAAGGTTAACTGACAGGACTTCTACAGAAACTGTTGTCCTATAATTAGAAATCTTGTTCTATAATTAGAAAATGTAGAGTCAATGTCAACATACACATGGATACACATATACATGCACATACAAACATATGCACACATATACACACATACCACACATGTACTTATACATATACACTTTTATACACTATACATACACTACACAAATACACACCACATACACACACATATACATGTGCACACATATACACCCCCACCCAACATCCCCCATGTACATACATGCACACTACACACCGCACACACATCAGACACATCACATCTGTGCTACACACACCTACACACACATGCACCACCACACACACCCTATGTACATACACACAACATACACACATTTATACCATGTATCTCCACCCACAACACACACTATGTATACAGAAACACATACACACACAACACACACAACAGCCACACATCACACATATGCAAACCCCATACATACAAACACATCCCATGTACATACACATACAACACACAGCACATACATACACACACCCCACATGTACAGACACACACACATAAATATATACACATATACACAAAAACATTCAAGTTCTATAAAGATACTAATTTTCGTTTGTAGAGTCTTATTTCTGATTCAAACTTCCTCTATCACAACCTGGGTCAAAAAATAGAAACATCACCTGGTTCCCCTTATACATGACAACTTTCTAAAAATAAATGGGAAGAGTTAATTAGGTCCTCTTTTAAGGTGGTTTACTATTAGAAAACACTGACAAAATTTAACATACTGAGTAAAGAAAAGGAATGTAGCCGGGCAGTGGTGGCGCACACCTTTAATACCAGCACTTGGGAGGCAGAGGCAGGCGGATTTCTGAGTTCGAGGCCAGCCTGGTCTACAGAGTGAGTTCCAGGACAGCCAGGGCTACACAGAGAAACCCTGTCTCGGAAAAAAAAAAACAAAACAAAACAAAAAAAGAAAAGGAATGTAATTACATTTGAACTAATAATAAAAAGGAAGTAAATTTCAATTAAATCTCATAAAATAAAATTAATATCATTCATTGTGGTAATTTTAATCTTTTAGATTAATATTTGTAGTAAAAATTGTCATATAATGCAAGATTCTATTGTCAATTTCTGGCAGATAGAATTGAACCTGTATATATTTCTTATGAAGGAGTCCGTGTATGCTGTATATGTGTGCAATTTCCTTTGAAATAAAACACTTCATTTTAGAGGGAATTGCCTCAAGTTCTAAAGTACATCCTACAGGAAGCTCAATCAGATTTAGGATAATAATATAAATGGGGGCTCCTTAGGACTCAGGCAATAAACAAATCCAAAGCTTTAGAAATGCTGAAACTGACCAGACAATCTAGGCTCCTCACTCCCCAAGCTTAGATAAACAGTAAAGACTGCTGAGAGACATTCTCCAACAAGCCTACCTGCTGGTAAGGAAGAGTCTCAGGTCAATATAACCGCCTAGAAAAGACTCAGTCCATCATAGCTGCCCACAGGCAGAGTCCAGCTGAGCTACTTTCAAGAAGTTGAGACCAACTTAATGGCTTTCAAGGGATGCTCTCTAAAATTTAGACCCTTTGCAAAGCATATAGTAAGACCCAGGGTTCCAGCTTTCTTAAGCTATGACTGCAGCTGGTGTGAATTATGCTAATGGAGAAGCCTTTGAATCGACACTGCTTCTGTAAGAAACACCTTTTCACGTAAGTAACCCTATTCGCCTGATTGGTTCACCAAGTTTGACTTTGCTAGATTTTATTTTTTGTTTTTGTTTTTGTTTTGTGTTCAGATCTCTCCCTGGTAGAGGTTTGCTCATGTATCTTCAGAAATTGAGTTACATAATATCATATTATCAAACAGCTGAGATCCTATATACAGAAAAATTAAAACTTTCTAGATATAAGAAGTGATAGCAAGACAGCGAGCATTACAAGTTTGTATTATTTTACAAATACTGATAATTTTTATTACAGATTTTAGAGTACTTTCTATTTCTTGGAGATAATGTTACTGATCAAGTATGTTGATAGAGATTAAGAGGAAAGATGCTTGAGATTTTTGACATGTACTCTAATATTTGAAATTATACTGCTTGCCGCATTTTCTCTAGATTGTAGTCATGGTGCCGCGTCTGACAGTTATATGCATTTGAGGACTGGATCATTACCTGAATCTAAAGCAAATTCTGAGGAATTAATGAAGGTATGAAATTAACATCTGAATGGAAGGACTCACTAATACAGTTAGGAATTTGTCATTTTCTATTACATAGGATGCTAATTTATTGCCTGCAGTTTGATTAACTTAAGCAAATCATTTTTTCATTTCATGGTGTGCTCTGGTGTATTATATAAAACTACACAAATTTCTGTTATTAGAAGTACTGACTCAATCCATATGTATTTGTGAATTAAATGTTTATATACACAGAACAGTAGAATGGTACTGCATTTATCATTTTTGAAGCAAAACAGTGAGTGTATTATAATGTTTATTTGATTTCTTATGAAATAAGATATTTTACTGTAGAGAATCTTCAAGAGTAGAAGGTTTTGTATTACATTTCGAAAATAGCACAGGAGAAAAATTCCTAGGAAAATAAATATAAAGTGTAGCATTTTATAGGTTGAAACCTCCCAACTGTATTTTGAAAAATGTCTTTTAAACATTTCTACTTAGATTCATTTTCATTCAAAGTGTCTATTCTGTCTTGCTCTGTTGAGACTTTGAAAAAGTTGGAATATAACTTGGAAAATATTTTATATCCCTTTTAGTCTTTTTTGGTAACATTCAGATTTGAAACACTAATGTTGAGTTTTGTTTCATCATTGCAGATATTCTGTATATCTGTACATTTTTTAACTACAGTGGAAATGTAATTGTATAATACTATTAGTCAAAACTATATGTGTGATTCAGGTTTAAGTAGATTGTAGTTTTCTTTGTATTATACTGAGTATATTAATAACCTGTGTACATGAACAAGGAGTACAGATAATAAAAACAGACAAGAGAAAAAGTAAAGATAGAAAATCACCAGGGCCAAGGAACATTTTGATGGAATAATTGAGCATATTAACTGACTTCTATAAATTAATAATGACTTAATTTATAAAACTTTTAAGAGGATAAATACATTTATAACGAAAATATTAGAGTTTTTGGAAGGTTTACAGTAAATCATATTCTCAGTATGTATATTTAGACACTAGTAAAATCATAGTTTTACTCTATTCTGGCTTTCTTCAATAATAAAATAATAAAGATATTCTTTTAACTTTTAAGATATTATCTGTAATAGAAAAGGAAGAGTTTATCAGAAGTCGAGCTCCTTCTGCCAGGTGTGTTTCCGTTCCTGAGCCTATTGCTCTTGACACGTGCATGGATGAATATATTTTACCAGGTGGGCAATATTCCTAATTATATGTTTAAACGTTTTTACATGATGTATCAAAGTGTGTTGAAATTTTTTATGGGTACTTGTAAATATACAGCTATATGGGATTTTCAGGGGAGGGGGAACCAGGAAAGGGGACAACATTTGAAATGTAAATAAAGATTATACCTAATTAAAAAATTATAACTGAAAGTCATTATTTCTTAATAAAATACAAAAAAGGATGAATTCCAGAATACATGGAAAAGACAAGGGGTGAGTTGGAGGGGAGATGGCTAGGGATGGAAATGACAGAAATATTTTAGTTTTTAAAATTCAAAATCATTCACATTCTTGTTGGCTTCATACCCAGGAAGCAGAAATGGATTTACACATGTAAATTGATAGATAGGTAGATAGATAAATAGATAGATAGATAGATAGATAGATAGATAGATAGATAGATAATTCAGTATATAACAACTCAAGGACAGAAATCACATGATCATTTCAATGGATGCTGAAAGTGTCTTTGAAAGATTCCCACATCCCTTTATAATAAATACTCTATTGAGGTTGAGGATGGAGGGAATTTTTCGAAATATTATAAAGACTGTCTATGACAAACTGATAGCCATCATCTTGTTAAATGGTGAAAGAGTTGAGACATTCCCATTAAGATCATTACAAGCCAAAGTTATCTCTGTTCACTACTCTATGAAAATATACTTCCTAAAGTCCTATCTAGAATGAAAAAAGAAGAAAACAAAAGGGTTATAAGTAGGAAAAAAGTAAAAAATATCTTTATTTGCAGAGAACCCTTGCAGATACTTGACTCTATATATGAGATGCCCCAAGACTTCACCAGAAATCATCTAGATCTGACAAACATATTCACCAAAGTGTCGGCTTATAAAATAAACATAGTCAAATCAACATCCTTTCCATATACCAAAACAAACAGAGAGACTAAGAAAGAAATCAGATACATGAATTTCCCTGCATTGGGGAGAGGTGGAGATGGAACTAGGAGGGAAAGAGTGCTGGGATAAGACAACTGGAATTGGGGCATTTTAGTGGCTAAGTATAAACCTGGGGCAATGGAAACTCCCAGGAATCTATGAGGGTCACCCTAATAGATTCCTAATAAAGGGGGATTCAGAGCCTGAACCTTCTATTTATTATAACCAGGCAAGAGATCCAGTAGAGAGCTTCAGACACAAACACAGGCACAAAACCTTGGACTTAAAAAATTTGTCTTGCCTGTAAGATGTAATGGGGTAAAAGTGGCACTGAAATTGAGTGGCCAATCAATGATTGGTCCAGCTTGAGACCCATCCCACAGGGGGGACACACACATGACACTTCTTGGAAGACCAGAAACTAGAGGCTGGAAGGCCCAAAGACCCAGAAGAGAACTAAACACTTCTGGCAAAATGAAAGGAAAAGAAGGAAGGAAGGCAGGGAGGGAGGCAGGAAGGAAGGAAGGAAGGAAGGAAGGAAGGAAGGAAGGAAGGAAGGAAGGAAGGAAAAAGGGAAAGAAGGAAGGATGGATGGATTGCAGAGAAGGAAGGAAGGATTCCTAATGATAATCTGCTATAGTAGAAGACAGGAGGCTGGTATAATCATAGTTCAGAGAGACTCTATCCAGCAACTGCTGAACACAGGTGCAGACACCCAGAGCTAAACATTAGACAGAACTCAGCAATTCCTGAGGAAGAATGGAAGGAAGAATTGTAGGAGCCAGAGGAATCAAAGACACCACAAGAATAGCCACAGAATCAACTAACCTTGGTTCATAGGGGTCCCAGAGACTGAACCAACAATCAGGGAGCCTGCATGAGTCTGACCTGGGTTCTCTGCATATATGTTTTGGTTGTATAGCTAGGTCTTCTTGCAAGACTCCTACCAGTCCTACCAGGGTAGTCTCTGACTCCTTTGCCTGCTTATCCAACTTTAATATGAAAGAAGGTGTCTAATGTTATGGCAACTTGACATGCCATGTTTAGTTTATATCCCTGAGAGCCCTGCCAATTTCTGAGAAGAAATGGAACAGTGTGTGTGTGTGTGTGTGTGTGTGTGTGTGTGTGTGTGTGTGTACTGTGACTAGGAGAACAGGAGAACAGGCTAGGAGAAGGAGGGAGAGGAAACCTTAGTCAAGGTGATATATGAGACAATGAATAAATAGCTTTTTTAAAAAGATAAAAACATTTATTTGCTTTATGTCTGTATAGTAACTACATTTAGGCTCTTCCTGAAAATATGAATATAAGAAACTAAAGTGGAAATTTTTAGTTTCTTTGGAGACTCACTTAGGTTATAATAATGTTTCTCTAGGGCAGACAGGTGAAAGAATGTTTTGCTAAAGCAGAGGTGAACGGATGTTTTGCTATAGCAAACACATGAAAGCACTCATTATATTTAGAAAGAGTATAAATCTGACCCCACATACAGTGCAAGCTCGAGCATTGGTTCACGTGGCTCTGCCTTGCTAGCCTTTCCTGAGGACACATGCCATGCATGTAGTTGTTCACTTTACATTGTGTTGCTGAGCTTTGCTTGTGGTAACTTTATAGAGAGAAAATCAGCAAAGAACTTCTTGTGAGCTTCCTTCTAAATGAATGAATGAATGAATGAATAAATGATAAAAAAGAATAAATAGCTTTTTAAGAGAAAGAAAACAGGGACCCAATTCCATTCACTATACATCTTTTTTCTTTTCTTTTCTACATTGTTTGTTTACATTTCAAATGATTTCCCCTTTCCTGATACCCCCCTCCCCATAAGTCCTATAAGCCCTCTTCCCTCTACCCATTCCCTGATCAACCCCCTCCCACTTCTCTGTCCTGGTAATCCCCTACAATGCTGCATCAAGCCTATCCAGGACCAGGGCCCTCTCCTTCCTTCCTTCTTGGGAATGATTTGATATGTTAAATGTGTCTTGGGTATTCAGAGCTTCTGGGCTAATATCCACTTATCAGTGACTGCATTCCATATGTGTTCTTTTGTGATTGGGTTACCTCACTTAGGATGATATTTTCCAGTTCCAACCATTTGCCTACGAATTTCATGAATTCATTGTTTTTAGTTGCTGAGTAGTATTCCATTGTGTAAAAATATCACATTTTCTGTATCCGTTCCTCCATTGAGGGACATCTGGGTTCAAGAATTGACAAATGGGACCTCATAAAATTACAAAGTTTCTATAAGGTAAAAGGACACTGTCAATTGGACAAAATGGTAACCAACCAATTGGGAAAAGATCTTCATCAACTCTACATTAACAGAGGGCTAATATCCAATATATACATTATATATCTTAATCTAAGTTACTATTGTGATGAAACGTCATGGCAAGAACAAGTTGTGGAGGTAAGGCTTTGGTTTATGCTTCTTAATCACTGTTCACCACAGAAAAAGTCAAGAAAGGAACTCGGGGCAGGAACCTGGAGGCAGTAGCTGAGGCAGAGGTCATGAAGATATGCTGCTTACTAGCTTACTCCCCCATGCCTCCTCAGCCTGCTTTCTTAAAAAAATCCATGATCACCAGCAAAGGGGTAAGCCCACTTGCAATGAGCTGGGTCCTTCCAGATCAATCACTATTTTAAAAACTTACCTACCGACTGAACTATAGATTTATCTTAAGAGGGAATTACCTCAACTGAGGTTTCTTCTTAGATGACTTTAATTTCTGTTGACATAAAACCAGACAGTATAGCATCCAAGGAAAAATTTAAGTACTCATGTATAAAATTAAAACAAAAAAAAACAAAAAAAAAAAACAAATAAAACAAAGTTAATACTAAGAAAAAACACTGACATTCTGGGCTAATATCCACTTATCAGTGAGTACATACCATGTGTGTTCTTTTGTGATTGGGTCACCTCACTTAGGATGACATTTTCCAGTTCCACCCACTTGCCTAAGAATTTCATGAATTCATTGTTTTTTAATAGCTGGGTAGTGTTCCATAGTGTAATTATACCACATTTTCTGTATCCATTCCTCCATTGAGGGACATCTGGGTTCTCTCCAGCTTCTGGCTATTATAAATTGGGCTGCTATGAACATAGTGGAGCATGTGTCCTTATTATATGCTGGGGAATCCTCTGGGAATATGTGCAGGAGTGGTATAACGGGGTCCTCAGTTAATATCATGCCCAGTTTTCTGATGAACCACCAGAGTGATTTCCAGAGTGGTTGTACCAGCTTGCAATCCCACCAGCAGTGGAAGAGTGTTCCTCTTTCTCCAGATCCTCACCACACCTGTTTTATCCTGAGTTTTTGATCTTAGCCCTTCTGACTGATATGAGGTAAAATCTCAGGGTTGTTTTGATTTGCATTTCTCTGATGACTAAGGATGTTGAACATTTCTTTAGATGCTTTTCAGCCATTCAATATTCCTCAGGTGAAAATTCTTTGCTTATCTCTGTACCCCATTTTTAATAGGGTTATTTGGCTCTCAGGAGTCTACCTTCTTGAGTTCTTTGTATATCTTGGAATTAGCCCTCTGTTGGATGTAACGTTGGTAAAGATCTTTCCCAATTTGTTGGTTGCCATTTTGTCCTTTTGACAGTGTCCTTTGCCTTACACAAACTTTGTAAATTTATGATGTCCCATTTGTCAATTCTTGCTCTTAGAGCATAAGCTATTGGTGTTCTGTTCAGGAAATTTTCCCCTGTTCCCATGTGCTCAAAGGTTAGGTCAGTAGCTCAGAATACTCACGAAACAATTCACATATCAAATAATGCCTGAGAAGAAGAAAGGAGAGGCCCCTGGTCCTGGAAAGGCTCAGTGCAGCAGTGTAGGGGAATGCCAGGACAGGGAAGTGGGAAGGGGTTGATTGGGGAACAAGGGGAAGAAAGAGGGTTTATGGGACTTTTGGGGAGGGGACAACACTTGAAATGTAAATAAAGAATATATCTAATAAAAAAAGAAAAAGGAAAAAAAAGAATACTCAATAAAATTCTTGCCAACCAAATCCAAGAACATATCAAAACATCAAAACAATCATCCACTGTAAAAACAAAACAAAACAAAACAAAATAAAAACATTTATGAAAGGGATTGTAGAACACACCACAAGATGAAAAGATCTTTTAAGTACATGGTTTCGGAGTATAACTATTAGGAAAATCCCAACAGTAATCAACAAAGTCACTGTAATTCCCTTCAAAATTAGAATATAATTTTCTATAGAAATTTTTAAAAATGTTAAAATTCAGATGGAAACACAAATGATCAGCTAACCAAAAGAATTGTGAACAATATCTCTTAACTGTATCACTTATCTTCAAATGAACCAAAACACCATAAACACACAATATTATTTTAAATTCTAGGGGTTATTTGAAGGAAAGTTATTTGATTTCCTTATTGACAATAATAGATTTTTTGCATATAATCAGGTGAGATTTCATATCTGCAAAGTTGCATGGCTGCTGACATCCGCTTATGATTGAAAATGTAAACATGTTCAATGCTTTGTTATTTGCTTTTACATTATGTTTATATGGCAAAATAGATCAATATGATAGCTTTGATCTCAAGAATACTACTTTTGGGGCTGGAGAGATGGCTCAGTGGTTAAGAGCACTGATTGCTCTTCCAGAGGTCATAAGTTCAAATCCCAGCAACCACATTGCTTACAACCATCTATAATGGGATCTGACATTCTCTTCTGGTGTGTCTGAAGATAGCTACAGTGTAGTTACATATAATAAATAAATAAATATTTAAAAAAGAATACTACTTTTGTCTCTCTGAATGAATGCAGATGAGGCTGATTTGAGTTTTGGATACTTTGAAGTAGAAGAAAGATGTAGAAAATCTTTTGAAGCTTGGCAGGACAAGCAACAAGAGATAGAAGAAAAGGATAAAGAAGTTCTGGAAGCTCAGAGTGATAGAGAAAAACGGAACTTTCAAGAGGAAGATGAGAAGAGGCAGTGCTGGATAAGACAGTTTGAAGTTGAAAGGAAAAAATTAGAGCATCTTCAGAAGGTATGGTATTTTTCACCTCTCACTAAGAGCAAGGCTACTCTAGGAAAGGTATTGATGTCTGTAGTATGAATGGAGATTAATCTGGTTTTTAGTTACTCTTGATGAGGGAAATAACTGATCATGGATTAAGTCTTTAATGCCTGGATTAGTTTGCATGAACTCTATTAGAATTTCAGATGTGAACTCTTGATCCTGGATGCCTCTGGAGCTTATGGAATTTCAAGGAATATCCTACATAATTTTAAATTTGCAACATAACCTATTACTTTTTATGCCTTTTGAATCACAGGAAATATGGTTCCTTTGATTATATAAAATATGCTCTGTATTGTCTGACATATGGCACATTTTATAGGATACATTAAGCTAAACTGGTTGAGTAATTTAGGTGACATTCTGCCTCTAAATTAAGCTAAGATTTCTCACTGTAGATTATTGCATTTGCTTTTCTATTTGTTAGGTATGTCAAAACTGAGGTTTGTATGGTCAAATCATACTAACGTGTTATTGGTAAACTCATGGAAGTTGGGAGTTTGATTGCATGCCCATACAGAGGCAAGATCAAATTTTGTCTTTCACTAAGTAAGGTTGGTCTGTGTATTATCTAGCATTCAGTTTTTATGAATGCTCCACTTTCTCTGTAGAGCAAGTACTCAAGTTTGGATCAGTGTTTACTAGCTTATGCTGAATGGCCTGATCAACTTGAATAGTGGTACTTTAAGTTTTAGACATTAGTAACTATTAAATTCTAATAAGCTAATTGTCTCTTTTAGTTACCACTGGAAGATTACAAAAATCCCTCAGGTGCATGTTTTAATTATACCAGTCTCTGGTCTCTGTTGTCCATATTTGCAACTTAATTTTTAATTTATTTTTATCTGTTTAAGATTTATTTATTTTTAGATAAATTTTTAGGACTGTAGATGTCCTAAGACATGTCAGAAGAAGGCATCAGATCCCATTACAGATGGCTGTGAGCCACCATGTGGTTGATGGAAATTGAACCCAAGACCTCTGGAAAAAGTCAGTTATTTTAACAGCATAGTCATCCCTCCAGCCCCATAACTTAATTTTTGAAACTGAGAGTGATTTTTCTTCACAAAATTCTGATTCAAGAAAATTAGTTCTTTGTAAATATAAGGGATTCCTAAAATATACACTTTATTATCCTTTGTTGTTTGGAAGCCTTTGTACTAGACTCTTCAATATTCTTATAATGAATTCAAAATATATAATTTACTGTCTTCCCAAAGAATCACTAACAACCTTAGCAATAGTCTAGGTTGTTTGGGAGTTCACAATTAGGTCATCTATTTCTGGAACAGTGGGCTTCATTTGTTGAATATAAATGTTGGGTCAGGGCTCAGTTTCTCCCAAGGTTTGGTGATTTAATTTTGTTGACCTTCAAATATGTACATATATATGCCATTTATAATACATATACACATATGTATATATGGAATCTTCTACACTATTAACTTACCATACTACCCCTCAAATGGCCTTAATTTTAGATCTCTCTCCATATTTCCTCCCTTGCTACCTCTTCCCTGCTATTAGATCCTCCATCACGGTCTCCAGTCCAGTCCATTTGTATCTATTCTATTTCTCCATCCTAGGGAAAGCTTTCCCTCCCCCTAGTCCCTTACTCGATACCTAACCTATTGTCTGCACATTGTAGCATTTGGCAGCCAGCATCCCCATAGAAGTACATGCATACCTTATGCCCTTCTGGATCTGGGTTATCACCTCAGAATGATTTTATCTAGTTCCATCCATTTACCTGTGCATTTCATGATTTCATTTTAACAGGCAATTGATATTCCATTTTGTGAACATACCTCAATTTCTTTATCTATTCAACCATTGGCAGACAGTTATTCTATTTAGGTACAGAGAAGGATAAAGTACCCTTGAGGTATGTGCCCAAAAGTGGCATAGCTGGATCTTGAAGTTAGAATCCCTGCTTCCTGAGAAATCACCACACTGATTTCCATAGTGGTGTATAAATTTGTAGTCCCACCAACAGTGGGTGACTGTTGCTATTACTCCATATTCTTGGCAGCATGGTACATCATACATTTTATTGATCTAGATATTCTGACTGTTATTAAGATTGAGATTCAGAGTAGTTTCGATTTGCATTTTCCTGATATCTGTGGAAGTTGAACATTTCTTTAAGCTTCTCAGCCATTTGTTTCCTCTTTTCAGCATTCTCTCTTTAGATTTGTACCCCATTGCTTGATACAGTTTATTCTGCATTCTTTATCCATATTTTAAGTGTTTGCTTTCTATCAGATGAGTGGTTGTTAAAAATCATTTCCCATCCCTAGCCTGCTCTTTTGTCTGAATGACAGTGTCCTTTGCTTTATAGTTTTATGAAGTCCCATTTATTAATTGTTGTTTTTAGTCTGTGTTCCATTCAGAAAATCTCTTCCTATGCCAATGAGTTCACTTTCTTTCTGCCAGATTAAAATATATTTGGCCTCAGGTTAATGCATTTGATTGATTTGTAGTTAAGTTTTTGCAGGATGATAAGTCTGGATCTATTTGCATTCTTCTATATATAGCCAGTCAGTTTGCCGAGTACCATTTGTTAAAAATACTATCTTTTTTTCCAGTATGTATTTCTGGCTTCTTAAAAAAAATTAGGTGCCCATTGGTATATATGTTTATGTCTGCGTATTCAAATTGACCCCATTGATTAACATGTCTACTTTTGTATCAACACCATAGGGATTTTTATTGCTATATCTCTGTAGCCTGTAGTACAGTGTGAGATTGTGCCCAGTTCGTTTTTTTGTTTTTCAGTTGGGTTTTATTCCTTTTTTTATTTTCTTAAATCATTCAGGAGTATTTTAGGTATCTTGAGTTTTAACTACTAATAACTGAAGACTCAGGGAGATTGTCACATTTAATCATTGTTTATGTGTTGAAAGAAATTGATATATTGAATATGTCATTTGATATTTGAATATAATAATATTCTGATGTTATTCTATATTCAGCAAAACCAAGACAAAATGAATGAGGAACTTCATAAAGAAGAGAGAATATGGAAAGAAAAACACAGACAGCATGAGGTATATATTTATTGGTTTGTATTCATATGTTGTTATTCTCTAATTGAACTAAACTATTATGTTTTTAAAACTAATTAGCATTTTAAGATAATGTTTCCTATATGGTATGGAATTTAGCTTATTTTAACCTTAGAAGTTTGTTAGCCTTAGGAATTCTCATTGAAAGAAAATATCCTAAAAATAAAAAGTTAGTTCACTAATTATATCCTTATAAAATTAAAATTCTAAGTTTTAAAGTTAAATGTAGTATTAGGTACATCTCATAGTATTTGAAGATTTGAAGAAACATTACTGTATTTTGACACAATTATTTGAGTATGTTAAAAGAGTTTGAACTTAAAGCAATTATAATTATTATGAATATTTCGATTTACTTTTTGCTTGCCATTATAATTTATATAAACTAACTTAAGCATTTAAAAATATAAAGTATATGAAATTTCCCATTTAAATCTCCAATATAGGGTAGATAAGTTACTGTTATCCAACTGAACATTGCTTTATTTCTTTATTTCCTTTGAATCTCCCTTTATCAGTCCTGAAAATCTAGGTGAGTTATATATATATATGTATATATATATACATATATATGTATATACATATATGTGTGTGTATGTGTGTGCACATATATTTGTAGAAATTACTATACATATGAGTGGAAATTTTCATTTAAGTAAAAAGAGGAAAATGCATAATTATAAATGACATGCTATCCAAATGTTTGAAGAGATAGGTCTATAAAAATAACCATAAATCTTATCCACTAACTAAATAGTTATACAGATAACATCTAAGTGAAAAATATAATTTATTATAAAAGTATTAAGTGTATGTTTTATGATAATTTAATGTGAACATTAAAAATTGATGGATGAGTGTGACAGTATATTGGACATACTGGGACATAGTGAAACAGAAGAGAGTTTAAAAGGAAGTATCTACAATGTCGAATGGAAAGGATGAGAAAATAAAGGAGAAAATAGCCTGGGAAACACTGAAAAGACATAAAGCTTCATAATAGTAATATTTTTAAAAGGGAGAGCACACGGATCAGGAGAGAGGTCAGAACATGATGGTCAATGGGTCTCTTGGTTGTTTGTTTTGTTTTGTTTTTGATGTTTTGTTTTGTTTGTCCTGTTTGATACAGGGTTTCTCTGTGTAGCCCTGGCTGCCCTCGACCTCACTCTATAGACTAGCCTGGCATTGACCTCAGAGATTACTTGCCTCTTCCTCCCCAGTACTGAGATTAAACTAAAGGTGTGTGCTGCCCCTGTCTGGTAAGGGGGCTTGTTTTTGAAAATATCATTTAAAAGTGAACATTCAAAGACAGTGATTGACAAGAAGAAATAATGTGAGAATCACAGTTGGAATGCCGTAGTGCAATTAGTTAAAGTTGGGTCACAGAACAAAGGAAACATGAGAATACAGTAATAACACACACTACCCCAAAACATATAAAACGTAAGACCTCAAAGGTAAAAATTAAAAGAGAGAGAGAGAGAGAGATAGAGCAATTGGATTGCCTCCATGACTCTGTTACTCCTCAGTGTTAGCATCCTGGGTTCCTCTATTCGTTTTATTAATTTTACACTTACTACTGTGTATACCTATGTGTCAGAAAAATCATTTTGAATAGAAAGTTTTTCCAATCTTTATAGAGTGGAATTTTTTTTACTTGAATTTGGACTTCATTTGAACATGAAATGCAGCCCTATTTCTATTACCTCTTCATAATTCAATGATATAATTTCATTACATTCTTATTCATTTTAGTGATGGAAAAGTTTATGCTTAATCCATATATTCTGATAAAGCTTTAAGGTTTTCATATTATATACTGGTTCATGGATATTTAATCGTTTTTAAGTATGTGTCAAACCTTTTATTAAGAGGCTAGATATAAACAAAGTAGAAAAGTAATCCGTGTTTCCATGGAGATTTTGGTGTTTCAGGTACCTGTGTAATTGTGTCCTGTGTGTGCTGAGAAAAGAGTGTAGTATTCACTCCACTCTTCTTCCTGTGGGTGCTGCCTAGAAATATACTTTTCTATTACTTCCAGCTTGATTTTTTTCTCAAATCTTTATTCTGAAATGCCTACAGATCATTTATCAACTTTTACTGTTTGTTCCTATTTGTTGATCTATTTTATTCCTGATACATATTTCATATCTTTGTTGAACTGAAACAAACTTTCACAAAAGAATTTTTTTCATTTTTATTCTATATTCTTTGTTAACATTCCAAAGGCTTTCCCCTTTCCCAGTTCCCCCAACCATATGTCCCATAAGTCCTCTCCCCCCCAACTACTCCCCAATCACCCCCCCCCACCATTTCTCTGTTCTGGTACTCTCCTACAAACCTGGATCCAATCTTTTCAGGCCCAGGGTTCTCGTTCTCTCTCTCTCTCTCTCTCTCTCTCTCTCTCTCTCTCTCTCTCTCTCTCTCTGTTTTTCGAGACAGGGTTTCTCTATATAGCCCTGGCTGTCCTGGAACTCACTCTGTAGACCAGGCTGACCTCAAACTCAAAAATCTGCCTGCCTCTGCCTCCTAAGTACTGGGACTAAAGGCATCACTGCCTGGCACAAAAGAATTTATTTTAGATTACCAACCACCTAACCATTTTTTTAAAAATAGGTCTAATATTTTTAACACTTACCTCTCATTTTTATTGCAGCATTTTATTACATTTACCTTTTTTTTCACTTTACAACCAAATATCAGCCCTTCCTCTTTCCACTCTCCCCTTTTCAAGTCCTCCCCTAATTTCACTTTCCCCTTCTCTTTTGTAGAGGGGAAGCCCTTCTCTGGGTGTCATCTCCCATCTTATCTCTCACTTTTATAGAAAATTATTCTGGGTCACATATTTTTCAGACAGGATAACCTCATGTTGAAAGTTTAACCCGGTGTCTAACTGCTTATTCCTCTTGTTGAATTGCCTTATATGCTAATTCTCATTAGATATTTGATGAATTCTTTTTGTCTTTTCACTTCTGTTTTAGAGTTCTATTGACGTTATTTTTCTTATAGAAAATTATATCATTTTATTTGCTTTCTAGCTCTTAAGAACTTTACAAGGGATAAACTGTGCGACAGAGTCACAGCTCCCCCTTTCTTCTGTCCACTGACCCCCATCGTTGCTGGTGCTCTGCTGCTTAAGTGGGCTCATTTTGAGGCTCCACCATCACAGCTTCCATATCAGGAAGTCTGAGACCTCCCTCTCACCTGGATTTAGGCCTGGTTTTTCCTTAGTGTCTCCTGTATCATCTTTATTTTAAGTACTTTTCATCTGCAGATAATTCCTTTATCATTAACTCATTGGCTCAGAACATAACTGTATTGTCAACATGCCAGTGCGACCCAAATCTTCAAAGTACTTAAAAAACTAATTTCCTATGAAACAAGTGACTTCTTTTCCTCAGGGGAATTCTAGAGCACTTTCACCCCAAGTTCAGGTTTTATAATACATTTACTACACTTACAAAGTTACTGATTTAGCTGATGCTCATACCGATCTCTGTTTTAGGAACGGATCAGAAACTTGAATTTACAAATGGAGGAGGAGCGAACACGGTTAAATGAGCTACAAGAAAAAGAACGAATACGTTTATCCAAACTGCGCCATGATGCGGCTGTAAAAATTCAAGCCAATTATAGAGCATTCGTAACTTACCGAAAATATAGCCCAATCATAAGAGAGCAAATGGAAAAGAAGAAGAGGAAAGCACGGGAGTTGAAAGAGAAGGAGGCAAAGATACGACAGAAGGAGGAAGAGAGGAGAAGGAGAATTGAAGAGGAGCAGAGGGTAGAGGAGGAGAGGAAGAAGAAGACACTGGAGGAGAGGAGGAGACGAGAGAGGGAATATGAAGAGAAAAAGACCATCCTGAGACAAGAGAGAGAAGAACAGCGAAGCAAGGAAATGATAAGACTGAGGGAACTTGCCCGCTCACCACTGATCATTACCTGTGCTTTAAAGAAAGGAGATTGTCATGGCAAGCAGCACGCTACTGCACACACGCCGAAGAGTAAGGGTACGATAGCCAAAGAGTCAGTGGACAGCAACTCAAAGAAGCAAGAAGATGCTTGCATAGCTCAGCAATTAAACAAGAGAGAAAATACACATAAGCAGCTTGTGTTGAAGGAACCAAGAGGAAGAAAATTAAAACCAAGCCAGGCAATTTTGGTAGAATTAAAAGTGAAAGAGAAAAATGAAAGTTTACCAAAACTAAAAATGAATGAAAACTTATCAAAAAGCCAATGTTCAGAAAAGTCATCTGACCAAGAAGTTAGCACTGAAAATGTAGACCGAGAAAATGAATTGGAAAGTGTCGCCCTAAAGGAAAGTGTGAATGAACAGTGCTTGGAGCAAGAACTCAAGTCTGAAACTCAAACAGAGGAGCATGTGGAGCATGCCACAAAGCGGAGTGTGGGACAAGAAACCCAAAACTTGTTTGGGTTCAATGAAGAAGTGCGTGAAGAGGACAGTAATGGAGCACAGGGAATCATCGAGGAGAATCACGAGAGATTGCCTGAAGAGATAGAAATCAAAGAGATGACAGAGCAAGATGAACCATCCTGTGAGGAGAATAATAGTTCACCTATTTCCGTGCAGAAAAGCCTACCATCACCGATACCAGACAATCCTGAACCTGTAGACAGAAGTGTAACACTAGAGGAAGACAAAGAGACTAATTTAAAATTAGAAAGAATTAAGGAAATCCCAGAAGAAGGTGTACTGACTCGGGATGCTGAGACCATTAACTCAGACGCCTCTGAGCATTCAGAAGGCAAGGCAGACCCGCAGGGTTCTGTCTCCGGCAAAATGGCTCCCAGTGAAGAAGCTGGTCGTCACAGTGCTTGTAACCTCTTGGTCACTGAAGAAAGGGAAGAATCTCCTAAATCTGAGATTAAAGAAACTTGCGAACAGGGGAAGCAGGCAAAGGCTGACAGTGATGGTGTCCTGGCTTGCTCTGTTTCACAGATGACAGTTTTATCTTCAGTTGAGGAAAGGAGACTAGCTTGGATAAAAGCATTCACACCTTGGACCGAAATCTTTGAGCAAAATCAACGTAAGAAAATCATTAAAAAAAGGAGACTTGTGAAGTGTCCACCAAATACTATGTCTCCTTTAGATCCATCAGCCATTCTCCAGCATGGCCCGTGGAAAACTTTACAGCAGGTATTTATAATTTAGCAAAACCATTTCTAGATTGAATTCAAATGAATTTCCTATCATGTAATCTGACCTTTCAATGATTTTATATGTAAGAATTCTGCATCTTAATAACTGGAGTTACTAATGAAACAGTAATGAAATACTGTCTCCTTTTAGAGGGCTAATATTTTTTTAAGTTCTCAAGTAAAGTTTATCAGGACCTTGTTTATCCATCTCTGCAGTCTAAAGAGTTTTGATTGCATCTTTTTTAGTGCCTTGTGTCCTGATTTAAGTTCCTATAAGAACATCTGGAAATTACTGTTGGAATTAGATAAGAACACTTAGTGCTTTTCCTCTTTAAAAGTTTGCTCCAGATTGTGGCCCACGCTCTGGCTCCATTTACATGCAACTGTGTCCTGACGTCTAAGAGGTGCTGATGGGATGGAAGACCCTAGGGTTCCTGGATGGAAATGCTGTTTAACCATATGCCATAGAGTTGTACACACATGCTAGAAACATGGCCATAGCATAGGTTCCATTACACACTACTACTTCTCTGTTATGAAGAACATAACATCAACCAAACTTAACACAAAGAAAGTCATGTTTAAGGTTCTTTTGATGGTAAGGAGCTTCAAACAAGTTACAACTTTTCTTTACCGATGGCTTGGAAGTCAAATATATTGTGTAAAATTTATTTCAGAGGCATGAAAATAACATTTTTAATCTCAGTTTTAACAAGTATAGTTGGAGCTGACATGGCTATCCTGTACATATTTGATTGGCTATTAGAGTAAATAATATATGGTGTCATATGGCCATCAATGAAGCTGAAAATCAAATTTCAGGTATTAGATAGAATTGGGATAGAAATTTCAGATCATCAGAAATCTGGCACTGTTTTTCCAGAGAGCTTGAGAATGATATCTTAAATGCTACAGTGTATGTAAGGACACCAGGCTACTCATCACTCATGGAAAGTGACTATGAGGCAGAAGACAGACACCAGTTCCATCTATCAAATGTGGAGGCAAGCTCTGCCATGTTTTAGGGAGAGACCTAAACCAAAGTCCCTCGTAAGCAGTACGAGGTCAGCTTCTGTCACTATATCCTCAAGGTAAACAGGAAGGAAAACTCCCAATGATGCTTTGTGTGTGTCACCATCTCCTTACTCCAAGACAAGTAGGGTCCATCTGGTTCCCCATGAGAGACCATGATTCTTATGAGAGGACATTAGTCCCTTGATCATGAGGTGCATGGGGAACTGCAGACAGGCAGCCATTCATAAGTGGCTCCATATCTTCTAAGGTTCCTTTTAATTAAAATGTATTTAATGCCTTCATGACAGTTTATGCCTTCATGGTTTCTTGCCTTTATTAAAAAATAATGGCAAAGTCATGTCATGGAACACACACTGACCTTAGTATCATGATACTCCTGCCATATCCACTACGTTTTGGAATCACAGGCCTGCACTGCCATGGGTATTCCTCCTTTTTTGTGCCTCAGGTCATACCCAGGGCCTCATTTTTGTCACTCCACTGTTCTCAAACAAGGCCACTTCCAGACATTTTCTTATATAGACAGGTGCCTAGACAAATAAACAAAATGATAAATAATGCAGTATTTTATTCACTTGGCAAAACTATGCTTGCAAGAGCCCTACAAATGAACTATATTCCTTGTTCTTTAGTAAGAAAAAAATGTTTTGAGACAAGGTCTCATGGAATTTCCCAGGCTGGCCTTAAGCTCACTGTGTCTCCTTGGTGAACTGAAAGTGCTATGTTCCTTCCTCAACCCTCTGGGTAGTTCAGACTGCAAATCTGCACCACTACTTCTGACCAGTGATGAGGTTTAGAGGAGATATCTTGATCAGACAAAAACAATATTAAAGAGCAAGAGGTAGAATTTACCCAGTTATATATCCTCTGTTTCCAAGCTAGGGTTTAGGCATGGCTATCAGCTCTGGGCAACTACATATAGACTATTGTCATGGTTTTTGACTATGTTTTTCTTGGATGATAACATTTCTTTTTTTGTATTTTTTATTAGAAATATTCTTTATTTACATTTCAAATGATTTCCCCTTTCCTGCATCCCCCTCCCTGAAAGTCCTATAAGCCCACTTCCCTCCCGCTGTTGCCCAATCAACCCCTTCCCACTTCCCTGTCCTGGTATTCCCCTACACTTCTGCACTGAGCCTTTCCAGGACCAGGGGCCTCTCTTTCCTTCTTCTTGGGCATCATTTGATATGTGACTTGTTTCTTGGGTATTCCGGTCTTCTGGGGTAATATCCGCTTACCAGTGAGTGCATAACATGTGTGTTCTTTTGTGATTGGGTCACCTCACTCAGGATGACATTCTCCAGTTCCACCCACTTGCCTAAGTATTTCATGAATTCATTGTTTTTAATAGCTGAGTAGTATTTCATAGCACAAATATACCACATTTTCTGTATCCATTCCTCCATTGAGAGATATCTGGGTTCTTTCCAACTTCTGGCTATTATAAATAGGGCTATTATGTGTCCTTATTACACACTGGCGAATCCTCTGGGTATCTGCCCAGGAGTGGTATAACAGGGTCCTATTGTGCCCAGTTTTCTGAACAACTGCCAGACTGATTTCCAAAGTGGTTGTACCAGCTTGCAACCCCACAAGCAGTGGTGGAGTGTACCTCTTTCTCCACATCCTCACCAGCACCTGTTTTATGCTGAGTTTTTGATCTTAGCCATTCTGACTGGTATGAGGTAAAATCTCAGGGTTGTTTTGATTTGCATTTCCCTGATGACTAAGGATGTTGAACATTTCTTTAGGTGCTTGTCAGCCATTCAGTATTCCTCAGGTGAAAATTCTTTGTTTAGCTCTGTACCCCATTTTTAATAGGGTTATTTGGCTCTCCGGAGACTACCTTTGAGTTCTTTGTATGTCTTGGATATTAACCCTTTGTTGGCGTAGGGTGGGAAAAGATCTTTTATCAATTTGTTGGTTGCCTTTTTGTCCTTTTAACAGTGTCCTTTACCTTACAGTAACTGTAATTTTATGAGGTCCTACTTGTCAATTCTTTATCTTAGAGCATATTATTAGTGTTCTGTTCAGGAAATTTTTCCCCAGTACGCATGTGCTCAAGGTTCTTCCCCAGTTTCTTTTCTATTAGTTTTGATGTGTCTGGTTTTATGTGGAGGTCCTTAATCCACTTGGACTTGAGCTTAGTACAAGGAGATAATAATGAATCGACTTTCATTCTTCTGCATGCTGATCTCTAGTTGAATCAGCACCATTTGTTGAAAAGGCTATCTTTTCTCCAATGGATGGTCGTAGCTCCTTTGTCAAAGATCAAGTGACCATAGGCGTGTGGGTTCATTTTTGGGTCTTCTATTCTATTCCATTTTTCCATCTGCCTGTCACTGTATTTATACCATGCAGTTTTTAACACTTGCTCTGTAGTACTGCTTGAGGTCAGGGATACTGATTCCCCCTGAAGTTCTTTTAATGTTGAGAATAGATTTCTTTATCCTGGTTTTTTTGTTATTCCAGATGAATTTGAGAATTGTTTTTTCAAACTCTATAAAGAACTGAGTTTGGATTTTGATGGGGATTGCATTGAATCTGTATTTTGCTTTTGGCAAGATGGACGTTTTTACTATATTAATCTGCCAATCCAACAACATGGAAGATTTTTTTATCTTCAGAGGTCTTCTTTGATATCTTTCTTCAGAGACTTGAAGTTGCTGTCATACAGATCTTTCATTTGTTTGGTTAGAGTCACACCAAGATATTTTATATTGTTTGTGGCTATTGTGAAGGGTTTCATTTCCCTAATTTCTTTCTCAGCCTGTTTATCCTTTGAGTAGAGGAAGGCTACTGATTTGCTTGAGTTGATTTTATAACCAGCCACTTTGCTGAAGTTGTTTATCAGCTGTAGGACTTCTCCGGTGGAATTCTTTGGGTCACTTAAATATACTATCATATCATCTGCAAATAGTGATAGTTTGACTTCTTCCTTTCCAATTTGTACCCCTTTGACTTCCTTATGTTGTCTAATTGCTCTAGCTAGAAATTCAAGTACTATATTGAAAAGATATGGAGAGAGGGGGCAGCCTTCTCTAGTCCCTGATTTTAGTGGGTTTGCTTCAAGTTTCTCTCCATTTAGTTTGATATTGTTTATCAGTTTACTGTATATTGCTTTAGCTATGTTTAAGTATGGGTCTTTTTTTTCTTTCTTTGGATCTGTTCTTTCCAAGACTTTTAGCATGAAAGTATGCTGAATTTTGTCAAATGCTTTTTCAGCACCTAATGAAATGACCATGTGGTTTTTATCTTTGATTTTGTATATGTAGTGGATTACTTGATGTATTTCCATATATTGAACAATCCCTGCATCCCTGTGATGGAGCCTACTTGATCAGGGTGAATGATTGTTTTGATGTGTTCTTGGGTTCAGTTGGCAAGAATTTTTTTAAAATTTTATTTATTGAATATCATCCTCATTTACATTTACAATTGTAAAACATTTCCTGATTTCCCCCCTCCCTAAAGAACCCCAACCCCTCTTCCCACCCCCTGCCTCCTCATATATGCCCCTAAACCCAACCCATTCCCACCTCCCCCCCTTGATTTCCCTGTGTTGGGGCATCTATTGAGGCTTCATCTGGCCAAGGACCACTCCTCCCACTGATGCCCAACAAGGCATTCCTCTGCCACATTTTTGCTGGAACCATGTGTGCCCCTTGGTTGATGGTTCAGTCCCTGGGAGTCTGGGGTATCTGGGTGGCTGACATTGTTGTTCTTCCCATGGGGCTGTAAAACCCTTTAGCTCCTCCATTGGGGACCCTACGCTCATTCCATTGGTTGGCCGCTAGCATCTTCCTCTGTATTTGTAAGACTATGCCAGGGCCCCTCTGGAGACAACCAAAGCATGCTATTTTTAGTATACACTTCTTATTGTCCATAGTCATGTCAGGGTTTAGTAACTGTTTATAGGATGAATCCCCAGGCAGGGTAGTCTCTGCATTGCCTTTACTTCAGTCTCTGCTCCACACATTGTCTCCCTTATTGCTCCTGTGAATATTTTGTTTCCTTTCTCAGAGGAACCAAAGCACCCTCACTTAAGTCCTCCTTCTTCTTGAGCTTCCTGTGCAGGGTGACTTGTAACTTGTTTATTTTTGAGCTTTTGGGATAACATCCACGTATCAGTGAGTACATACCAAGTGTGTTCTTTTGTGATTGGGTTACCTTGCTCAGGATGACACTTTCTAATTCCATCCATTTGCCTAAGAATTTCATGAATTCATTGTTTTTAATAGCTGAATAGTACTCCACTGTGTATACATACCACAGTTTCTGTATTCATTCCTCTGTTGAAGGACATCTGGGATCTTTCCAGCTTCTGGCTATTATAAATATGGCAGCTATGGGCATAACTATGAGCATGTGTCCTTATTACCTGTAGGAGCATCTTCTAGGTATATGTGCAGGAGTGGTATAGCTGGGTCCTCAGCGAGTACTATGTCTAATTTTCTGAGGAATTGCGAAACTGATTTCCAGAGTGGTTTTACCAGCTTGCAATCCCACCAACAATGGAGAAGTGTTCTTTTTTTCCACACATCCTCGCCAGCATCTGTTGTCCCCTGAGTTTTTCATCTTAGCCATTCTGACCAGTGTAAGGTGGAATCTAAGTGTTGGTTTGATTTGCATTTCCCTGATAACTAAGGATGCTGAACATTTCTTTAGGTGCTTTAGAGCCATTCGAGTGTCCTCAGTTGAGAATTTCCTATTTAGCTCTGTACCCCATTATTTAACAGGATTATTTAACTCTCTTTGGAGACTAACTTCTTGAGTTTTTTTGTATACATTGGATATTAGCCCTCTAACGAATGTAGGATTAGTATCTTTCCCCAATTTGTTGGTTGCTGTTTTGTCCTATTGCACATGTTCTTCGCCTTACAGAAGCTTTACACTTTTATGAGGTCCCATTTGTCAGTTCTTGTTCTTAGAGCATAAGCCATTGGTGTTCTGTTCAGTAACTTTTCCCCTGTGCCCATGTTCAAGATTATTTCCCACTTTCTCCTCTATAAGCTTCAGTGTGTCTGGTTTTATGTGTAGATCCTTGATCCACTTGGACTTGAGCTTTGAACAAGGAGATAAGAATCAGTCAATTTGCATTTTTCTGCATGCTGACCTCCAGTTGATCCAGCAGCAATTGTTAAAAATGGGGTCTTTTTTCCACTGCATGTTTTTAGCTTCTTTGTCAAATATCAAGTGACTGTACATGTGTGAGTTCATTTCTTGGTCTTCAATTCTATTCTATTGATCTTCCTGCCTGTCTCTATACAAATACCAAACAGTTTTTAATCACAGTTGCTCTGTAGAGCTTGAGGTCAGGGATGGTGATTCTCCCCGAAAATCTTTGGTTGTGGAGAATAGTTTTTGCTATCCTGTGGGGTTTTTTTTTTTTTTTTGGTTTGTTTTTTGTTATTCCAGATGAATTTGAGAATTGCTCTTTCTATATCTATGAAGAATTGATTAGGGATTTTGATGTGGATTGCATTGAATCTGTAGATTGCTTTCAGCAAGATAGCCATTTTTACTCTAATGATTCTGCAAATCCATGAGCATGGCAGATCTTTCCATCTTCTGAGATCGTCTTCATTTCTTTCTTCAAACACTTGAAGTTCCTGTCATACAGATCTTTTACTTGTTTGGTTAGAGTCACACCAAGATACTTTATATTGTTTGTGGCTATTGTGAAGGGTGTCTTTCCCCTAATTTCTTTATCAGCTTGTTTATCCTTTGAGTAGAAGAAGGCTACTGATTTGTTTGAGTTAATTTTATGTCCAGCCACATTGCTGAAGTTGTTTATCAGCTTTAGGAGTTCTCTGATGGAAGTCTTGGGGTCGTTTGAGTATATGATCATATCATCTGCAAATAGTGATATTTTGACTTCTACCTTTCCAATTTATATACCTTTGATTCCTTTAGTTGTCTGATTACTCTGGCTAGGACTTAAAAGTACTATACTAAATAGATAGGGAGAGAGTGGACAGCCTTGGCTAGTCCCTGATTTTAAGTTTCTCTCCATTTAGTTTGAGGTTGGCTACTGAATTGCTATATATTGCTTTTACTGTGTTTAGGTATGGGGTTGAATTCCTGATCTTTCTAAGACTTTTAACATGAAGTAATGATGAATTTTGTCAAATGCCTTTTCAGCATCTAATGAAATGATCATGTGGATTTTTTCTTTGAGTTTGTTTATATAGTGGATTACATTGATGGATTTCCTTATATTGAACTATCCCTGCATCCCTAGGATGAAGCCTATTTGATCATGGTGAATGATCATTTTGATGTCTTCTTGGATTCAGTTGTCAAGAATTTTATTGAATATGTTTGCACCAATATTCAGAATGGAAATTGGTCTAAAGTTCTCTTTCTTTGTTGGATCTTTGTGTGGTTTGGTGTCAGCAAAATTCTGGCTTCATAGAACAAGTTGGGTACTGTTCCTTCTGTTTCTATTTTGTGGAATAGTTTGAAATGTATTAGTGTTAGGTTTTCTTTGAAGGTCTGATAGAATTCTGCACCATAACCATCTGGTCCTCTGCTTTTATTGGTTGGGAGACTGTCAATAACCACTTCTATTTTTTTAGGGTTTATGGGACCATTTAGATGGTCAGTCTGATCCTGATTAAACTTTGGTAGTTGGTATCTGTCTAGGAAATTGTCCATTTCATCCAGATTTTCTATTTCTGTTGAATATAGGCTTTTGTAGTAGGCCTACTACAAAAATTTCCTCAGTTTCTATTGTTATTTTTCCATTTTCATTTCTAATTTTGTTAATTTGGATACTGTCGCTGTGCCCTCTGGTTAGTCTGGCTAAAGGTTTATCTATCTTGTTGATTTTCTCAAAGAACCAGCGCCTGGTTTTGTTGATTCTTTATACAGTTCTTTTTGTTTCAACTTGGTTGATTTCAGCCCTGAGTTTGATTTCCTGCCTTCTACTCCTCTTTGATGTATTAGCTTCTTTCTGTTCTAAAGTTTTCAGGTATACTGTTAAGCTGCTTGTGTTTGATCTCTCTGGCTTCTTTTTGGAGGCACTCAGAGCTATGTGTTTTCCTCTTAGCACTGCTTTCATTGTGTCCCATAGACTTGGGTATGTTGTGCCTTCATTTTCATTAAATACTAAAAAGTTTTGATTTTTTTCTTATTTCTTCCTTGACCAAGTTATCATTCACCTTCCATGTGTATGTGGGCTTTCTGTCATTTTTGTTGCTATTGAAGACCATTCTTACTCCTTAGTGATCTGATAGAAAACATGGGATTAGTTCAATCTTCTTATATCTGTTGAAGTCTGTTTTGTGACCAATTATGTGATCAGTTTTGGAGAAGATACCATGAGGTGCTGAGAAGAAGGTATATTCTTTTGATTTGGGATGAAATGTTCTATAGATGTCTTTTAAATCCATTTGGTCCAAAACTTCTGTTAGTTTCACTCTGTCTTGTGTTTCTCTGATCTATCCATTGAGGAAAGTGGGGTGTTGATGTCACCCACAATTATTGTGTGAGGTGTGATATGTGCTTTAAGCTTTAGTAACGTTTCTTTTATAAATGAACATTGTATTTGGAGCATAGATGTTCAGAATTGAGAATTCTTCTTGGTGGATTTTTCCTTTTCTGGGAATAAAGTGTCCTTCTGTGTCCTTTTTGATCACTTTGGTTAAAAGTCTATTTTATTAGATATTAGAATGGTTACTACAGCTTGTTTCCTGGGAACATTTGCTTGGGAAACTGTTTTCCAGCCCTTTACTCTGAGGTAGTGTTTGTCTTTGACACTGCGATGCATTTCCTGTATGCAGCAAAATGTTGGGTCTTGTTTAAGTATCCAGTCTGTTATTCTATGTCTTCTTATTTGGGAATTGAGTCCATTGTTGCTAAGAGATATTAAGGAATAGTGATTGTTGCTTAATGTTATTTTTTGATGTAAATTTTATGTTTGTGTGATTGTCTTCTTTTGGATTTGTTGAAAGAAGATTGCTTTTTCTAGTGTGTCGTTTTCCTCCTTTTCTTGATGTTTTCCATTTATTATCCTTTGAAGAGCTGGATTTGTGGAAAGACACTGTGTAAATTTGTTCTTGTCATGAAATACCTTGGTTTCTCCATCTATGGTAATTGGGAGATTTACTGGATATAGCAGTCTAGGTTGGCATTTGTGTTCCCTTAGGGTCTGTATGACATCTTCCCAGGCTCTTCTGGCTTTCATAGTCTCTGGTAATAATTCCGGTCTAATTCTGATAGGTCCACCTTTATATGTTACTTGAGCTTTTTCCCTTACTGCATTTAATATTCTTTCTTTGTTTAGTATATTTGATGTTTTAATTATTATGTAATGGGAGGAATTTCTTTTCTGTTCAAATCTATTTTGAGTTCTGTAGGCTTCTTGTATGTACATGAGCATCCCTTTCTTTCCTTTAGGGAAGTTTTCTTCTATAATTTTGTTGAAGACATTTCCTGGCCCTTTATGTTGGAAATCTTCACTTTCTTCTATACCTATGATCCTTAGGTTTGGTCTTCTCATTTTGTCCTGTGTTTCCTGGATGTTTTGGGTCAGGACCTTTTTGTATTTTTCATTTTCTTTGCTTGTTATATCAATGCTTTCTATGGTATCTACTGCATCTGAGATTCTCTCTTCTATCTCTAGTATTCTGTTGTTGATGCTTGGATCTATGACCCCTGACTTCTTTCCTAGGTTTTCTATGTCCTGAGGTGTTTCCCTTAGTGATTTCTTTATTGCTTCTACTTCCATCTTTAGATCCTTGATGGCTTTGTTCAATTCTTTCACCTGTTTTGTTGTGATTTTCCTTAGTTCTTCAAGGGCTTCTTTCTGTTTACTTGTATTTTCCTGTATTTCTTTAGGGGAGTTATTTATATCCTCCTTGAAGCCCTCCATCATCATCATGAGCTGTGATTTTAAATCCAAATTTTGCTTTTCTGGTGTGTTGGGGTATCCAGGACTTGCTGTTGTGGGAGAATTGGGTTCGGATGGTGCCATATTGCCTTGATTTCTGTTATTAACGTTCCTAAGTTTACCTTTTGCCATCTGTTTATGTCTGGTATTAGTTGGTCCTGCTGTCACTGACTGGTGCTTTTCCCTCCTGTGTGCCTGCAAGCCTATCTCAGCACCCCTGGATGACTGGAGTTCCCCTGGCACAGATTGCTGTGGGCCTGGCCAGCTTGGGTGCAGGTTGGGCCCTGTCAGACTGAGTCCCAAGTGATCTTACACTTGGGTGTTCTCTGCATTCTTGGCTCCAACAACCTGTTCACTTGCTAGAGAGATGTTGGCCTTACCTCTTATCGTGGGACTCAATGCAGAGCACATGTCCCACAGCAGACTAGGTGCATAGACTTGGCGGTGCTGCCCAGCTCCTAGGTGCAGGTGGGACCCTGGTGGGCAGTATCCCAAGTGCTCTTCTACTCAGGTGATCACTGCATACCTGTCTGCACCTATACACAGTCACAGGAGCAAAGATGGTGGTGCTTCACCTCTGATGAGACCATTTCTGAAGCCATTCTTTTTATAGTTTCCTTTCCCCTACTTTGTTTCAGGCTTTTCAGTATGATAGCAGTAACCATTACTTAAAAACCAAAACAAACAATACTCCCTCCTTATGCACTTATTGTTGTTCTTCCTATGGGGTTGCAATCCCTTTTAACTAATTTAATCCTTCCGCTAACTCTTCTATTGGGGTCCCCACGCTCAGACTGATGGTTAGCCGCAAGTGTCTGCATCTCTATTGGTCAGGGTCTGGCAGAACTTCTCAGGGGCCAGCTATACCAGGTTCCCCTTAGCAAGCACGTTGTGGTACCAGCAATAGTGTCTGGGTTTGGTGTTTGCAGATGGGATGGATCCCTAGGTAGGACAGTCTCTTGATGGCCTTTCAGTCTCTGTTCTACTCTTTGTCCCTGCATTTCCAGGAACATTTCTGGGTTAAAACTTTTGAGATGGATGGGTGGTCCTATCCCTCAACTTTGGGCCATATCTATTCACTGGATATGGTCTCTATAGGTTCTATTTCCCTTTTGTTGGGTATTTTGGCTAATGTCATCCCTATTGGGTCCTGAGACCCTCTTGCTTCCTTGGCATCTGTGACTTTCTAGTCACTACCCCCCAGTTCCCTGTTCCCCATTGTTACTCACCTCTACCCTCTGAATGTCTCCCCCATCTCCTCCCACCTGATCCTGCCCCCTTTTACCTCCCCCTCCTTTCTCCTTCCCAAATCCCTCCCTCTACCTTCCATGATTATATTGTTCCCTCTTCTCTGATGTTCTCTGAATCATCCATACTTTGGTCTTATGGTCTGTGAGAATTCACAGACCTACTTTGATTTTCTAGTCATTTAGCTTCACATAAACTTTGCTTATCCTGACCCCATAGAACTGTCTTTGAAAGACTCTTCTATAACTGGTGTGGGGTAAAACTGTACTTTTCCCTACTTGAGTTCAAGAATAATAGATAATTAAATCTCTAACATATTATAACAATCTTAGGTCATACACATACACACATATGTCAAATCTTTAAGAAAATATTATGATTGCATGAAAAGTAATAATAATTAAAACAATAATAAATCAATCTTTTTGCTCCATAGATGAGACAGTTCATTCTCAAACCAAAAGAACTTGAGAATACTAAAGTTTCAAATATTTTTTATATTGTCCTTAACAGGAAAATAAAAAAATGAATGCTATGAATATATATTTTGCTTCAAGTTGAGACAATTCATAATTTTTTTATATTTTGGAAACATTTAATCAAATTCCTTTATAGTACAACTGATATTTTCAAGCTGAGAAAGCAATGATGGATACACTATATTACTAATGCTATATTTACCTTAATTCGAAGGATACATGGCAATTTTAAACATGTGATTTCTACCATACATGTGTCAAAGGATGAATATGTATACTTATTTTGATGTCATATATTTGGAAACCTTAAGAATGGCGTATAGGATACATTCCTATATCATAAAATTTTTGTAAATAAGTGTTTTAATGTTTCTCCCTAAGGTTTAGCCAATTTTTGTTGTTTGTTTTCAGTTTTTAGGATATAATATATAATATAGCAAATATATTGCATGAAAGGCAATCATGTTTTTAATCTCAAATATTTTTAAATGTTTAAAAAAAATAGAACAAATACTATGAGACTTCCCAAACAGTCAAAGATAGATGCCTCTAACAAGGTGTAAACATAATCTTTTTTCATGAATTTTAATGAAATGAAATGACAGAAATTGGAGTTTCCCACCTCATAAGAAACTGAATTCGATTGTGCATCTATCTTTGGCTGAAATAGGCATTTTATCAAATAAAACCATTAACGTATTTTACTGTCAGTCGTCCTTTATCATTACATAGCTGGCTGTAATTGTCAAATGTTGAGTTATTAGATTTTCAGTTTAATTGCTTTCATTTTCTAGTACATGGCCACCTCTCTAATAGAATTTATTTGTTTGCAATCAAACTTAGAGAGCAGTGCATTTGCCATTGTCACATACGTGGATGACACATTTTCATTCTGAAAAGAATTGAAAGGTAAAAGGTATTGTATTCAATAATGAATACTTGCTACACTCTGAGATGATTATGAAAGTGGAACATTTATTTACCCAAAGCTTATGAAATATGTTATTACTTTACTGGCTAGGCAAAAAAAAAAAAAAAAAAAAAAAAAAAAAAAAAAAAAGACCAAATGATGTCTGTATATTTCCATTAATGTATGTCCCTTTCAGAATCCAGGGATTTCAAAGCTACTGTCAAACACATAGTATTGAATTTTGAATTTTATGCCATATGTGTAATATATATATATATATATATATATATATATATATATATAGTGTGTTATATTCTGAAGCCTAAAAAAAACAAGTTTGTTAAATCTTAGGGAGAAAGTTAATGTTATTACCTTATTTCTGCATGTATTTTAATAAGATCAAATTGATTGTGAATGATTGCATTGTTTTATGCTGGTATGTTGCAAGAAAAAGAGAGCTAGATTTAAACTGAGTTCCAAATAATGGTAGGCTTTGAAGAATATGATAACTTAGGTGAAGTTTTGGAACATTTGCAAGGATAATGTAATCTGTATTATGGTGTCCAGCAGTGTCACTCACGGCAGTGTTCTTGTACCTCTAGGTTACAGTCATTACATTTCAGGATTTGCCTGGCTGTAGTCTCTCTACACTGGCAGAGTGCTCAAATCTTCAGCTCCTGTCTCTCCGACGCTGTGGATTAACTTCCTTGCAGGGCCTGAGCCACTGCACAAACCTTAAGTACATTGATGTACAGGCAAGTTGTGGATTTTACTGTCATTTACCACACAACAAATATCAAAGGGTTTCAGTGTCATGTTTATATCCCCAAAATGAAAACTCGAAGATGAAGTAAAACAACTTGATACATGAAGTTTAAATCAGGCATGATGGTTTTAAGGTCCTAGGGACTGACAAGAGAAGCTGTTGATATCTGGAGCCAGAAACTAATGATTTTGTTTCGTGATTGGTGTGGTGACTATAGCAAGCAACATTCTTTAAAGTAGTATTATAGAAAACAGCCATATGATTCCTTTGTTATTCTGCAGTCAGTTCTGGATTAATATTTCATATGAAACTGATTTGGTATTTTTTATGGTTGTCACATATTAGCTGGGTTTAGAATTTCCAAAAAATTATTTTGCTTTCCTTACCTTTCCTTTCCTTTCCTTTCCTTTCCTTTCCTTTCCTTTCCTTTCCTTTCCTTTCCTTTCCTTTCCTTTCCTTTCCTTCTCTCTCTCTCTCTCTCTCTCTCTCTCTCTCTCTCTCTCTCTCTTTCTTTCTTTCTTTCTTTCACTTTGTCAAGCTCTCAGAAGTAAGACTATCTTTGGCTTCTTGTGGTTATTCCAGGTTCTTTGATTTCAAGACTGAGTGTTCAACCAGATATGTGCCAGTGCACCAGTGTATATCAATCATCTCTCTAAATCATTTCGCCCAGCATTGGCTAAGCTCTGAGGGAATCACATATTACCAGGTTTTGTGGAAGCTATCATACTACTTACTGTTCCTTCACAATGCACCACCTTCTGTCTTCTAATGATTCACATTTAGAAGATAGGCCTATGTCTCAGTGCATCTAGATCAGATTCTGGTGAAGGAGATGATATTCAGTGGACTTTCTCAGGTACATTGTAGAAGCATGGTCCTCACAGGTCAGAGAGCTGCAAAGTAAACTGGAGAATTATCTTGCCTTATGTGCTCAGGAATAATTGTGAGATGGGGCTTCATTAACCATCACAACTTGCCCCATCTAAGAGCACAAGTAAGCCAGGCAGCGGTGGTGCATGCCTTTAGTCCCAGCACTTGGGAGTCAGAGGCAGGTGGATATCTGAGTTTGAAGCCAGCCTGGTCTACAGAGGGAGTTCCAGGACATCCAGGGCTACACAGAGAAACCCTGTCTTGAAAAAACAAAATAATAATAATAATAATAATAATAATAATAATAGTAATAATAACACAAGCAACATGAATAACAAATATTTCAATGTGATCATTTGGCTTGTTCAAAATATTTTGGTGTATTGTCTTTTAAATATTTTAAAAATATTAAGCAAATGTAAAATTTCTTGTGTAACAATTTTCTGCTGTATAGTATATCTATTTGCATGATTATTGTTAGAAATTTGAGACTTATATGTCAATTTAGACATTGTCTCAATCTTAATTATTTTGAAAGGGTTAAATATTATATTTGTAAGACATTGAAATATAATTATTGTATTTGTTCTTTCTTTGCTTTAGGAAAACTACATTGAGACTATCAGTTGTGAAAATTTGGAAAATCTCTCTGTTGTTGTTCTTAATAAAAATCTGCTGACTTCTATTCACGGTTTTGATGGATGCACTAATCTCCAAAGCCTTGAACTCTCACATAATAAAATCACTCGAATCAGTAAGGGCAATTTTAATATTCAAACATTTATTTTGCATTGTACCTGTTTCATTCATTCCTAATTAGAATAAGCCCCTCCAAGAACGAGGGAGATATTTTTGTTGGTAAAATGTTGACTAGCAAGCATGAACACTTTAGTTTGATTTCCAAGATTTATATATTAAATCCTAGGAAGATATGAGGGAGATACTCAGTGGGTTAAAGTACTTGAAGTTCAAGCTTTAGCACCTGAGTTTGGATTAGAGAATCCGTCTAAATGTTGCATGAGTATGGGAATCTGTGGAGGAGTTTTAATCCTGCAACGTGGCTGCTCTGGCAAGGAATCACATCCATAGACCTTCTAGGTCTGGGTGATCAGGCTGGAACGACACACCTTTAATCCCTTTAATCCCTTTGGTACAATGCAATAAAAGCAAAGTTTGTTTGTAGAAGAAAGCAGCCACATTTAAGAGTGATGACTAATTGGGTGGCGGACAAAGTGATGAATCTAAGAAATATTTGACAGAATGAGTCAGATCTGGGATAAGCTTTACTCTCAGGAGAACAGATAGGAAAAAGAGGATACTTAAGAGCAACACAGACTTGGGTCAGAAGTGGAGGACAATTTAGTGAGTGCAGTTCAGTTGAGTGTGTGCAATGCAGTGGAGTTCAATTGAGTTCTTTTTTTTTCTCTGTTCTTTTTTTTAATTTTCTATATTCTTTGTTTACATTCCAAAGGCTTTCCCCTTTCCCAGTTCCCCCCTCACCATATGTCCCATATGTCCTCTTCCACCCCACCCCACCCCCTGCCTATTCCCCAATCACCACCCCACAATTTCTCTGCTCTATTCTGGTACTCTCCTACAAAACTGGATCCAGTCCTTTCAGGACCAGGGTTCTCTCCTTCCTTCTTCTTGGGAATCTTTTGACTTTCTAAAGAAAAGTCTTGTGTCTTGAGTACTCAGAGCTTCTGGGCTCATTAATATCCACTTATCAGTGATTGCATTTCATGTGTATTCTTTTGTGATTGGATTGATTCACTTAGCATGATATTTTCCAGATCCAACCTTTTGCCTACAAATTGCATGAATTAATTATTTTTAATTGCTGAGTAGTATTCCATTGTATAAATATACCACATTTTCTGTATCCATTCTTCCTTTGAGGGATATCTGGGCTCCTTCCAATTTCTGGCTATTATAAATAAGGCTGCTATGAACATAGTGGAGCATGTGTCTTTATTGTATGCAGGGGAATCCTCTGGGTATATGACCAGGAGTGGTATGACAAGGTCCTCTGGAAGTGTCATGCCCAATTTTCTTAGGAACCACCAGACTGATTTCCAGAGCGGTTGTACCATCTTGCAGTCCCACCAACAGTGTAGGAGTGTTCCTCTTTCTCCACATCCTCGCCAGCACCTGTTGTCTCTTGAGTTTTTAATCTTAGCCATTCTGACTGGTGTGAGGTGGAATCTCAGGGTTGTTTTGATTTGCATTTCCCTAATGACTAATGATGTTGAACATCTCTTAAAGTGTTTCTCAGCCATCCGAATTTCTTTTGGTGAAAATTCTTTGTTTAGCTCTGTACCCCATTTTTTGATAGGGTTATTTGGTTCTTTGGGGTCTAACTTCTTGAGTTCTTTGTATATATTGGATATTAGCCCCCTGTCGGATGTAGGGTTGGTGAAGATCTTTTCCCAATTTGTTGATGGCTGTTTTGTCCTTCTGACCATATCCTTTGCCTTACAGAAACTTTGTAATTTTATGAGGTCCCATTTGTCAATTCTTGATCTTAGAGCATAAGCTATTGGTGTTCTGTTCAGAAACTTTCCTCCTATGCCCATGTCCTCCAGGGTCTTCCCCAGTTTCTTTTCTATTAGTTTCAGATTTATGTGGAGGTACTTGATCCACTTGGAGTTGATCTTAGTACAAGAAAATAAAAGTGGGTCAATTTGCATTCTTCTGCATGTTGACCTCCGGTTGAACCAGCACCATTTGTTGAAAAGGCTATCTTTTGTTCACTGGATGGTTGTAGCTCTTTTATCAAAGATCAAGTGACCATAAGTCTGTGGGTTCATTTCTGGGTCTTCAATTCTATTCCACTGATCTACTTGCCTGTTGCTGTACCAATACCATGCAGTTTTTAACACAATTGCTCTGTAGTACTGCTTGAGGTCAGGGATATTGATTCCCCCAGAAGTCCTTTTATTGTTGAGAATAGTTTTAGCTATAATGGGTTTTTTGTTATTCCAGATGAATTTGAGAATTGCTTTTTCTAGATCTATGAAGAATTGATTTAGGATTTTGATGGGGATTGCATTGATTCTGTAGATTTCTTTTGGCAAGATGGCCATTTTTACTATATTGATCCTCCCAATCCAAGAGCATGAAATATTTTTCCATTTCCTGAGGTCTTCTTTGATTTCTTTCTTCAAGGACTTGAAGTTCCTGTCACACAGATCTTTCATTTGTTTGGTTAGAGTCACGCCAAGGTACTTTATGTTGTTTGTGGCTATTGTGAAGGGTGTTATTTCCCTAACTTCTTTATCAGCCTGCTTGTCCTTTGAGTACAGGAAGGCTACTGATTTGCTTGAGTTGATTTTATAACCAGCCACTTTGCTGAAGTTGTTTATCAGCTGTAGGAATTCTCTGGTGGAGTTTTTTGGGTCACATAAGTATACTATCATATCATCTGAAAATAGTGATAGTTTGACTTCTTCCTTTCCAATTTGTATCCCTTTGACTTCCTTATGTTGTCTAATTGCTCTCACTAGAACTTCAAGTACTATATTGAAGAGATATGGAGAGAGAGTGCAGCCTTGTCTAGTCTCTGATTTTAGTGGGATTGCTTCAAGTTTCTCTCCTTTTATTTTGATGTTGGCTACTGGTTTGCTGTGTATTGCTTTTACACTGCCCAACTCGTTCTATGAAGCCACAATTATGCTGATACCAAAACCACAAAAAGATCCTACAAAGAAAAGAAACTACAGGCCAATTTCACTTATGAATATTGATGCAAAAATACTAAATATAATTCTTGCCAACCGAATCCAAGAACACATCAAAACAGTCCTTCACCATGATCAAGTTGGCTTCATCCCAGGGATGCAGGGTTGGTTCAATATATGGAAATCCATCAATGTAATCCACTACATAAACAAACTAAAAGAAAAAAACCCACATGGTCATCTCATTAGATGCTGAAAAATCATTTGACAAAATTCAGCATCCTTTCATGCTAAAAGTCCTGGAAAGATCAGGAATTCAAGGTCAATTAAATGCAGTTGAGTTTAGTTGAGTTCATGTAAGTTCTGTTTAGTTCATACAGTTAGTTAAGTCAGTGACATTCACTTTGTGGAATTTAGAGACAGTTTTTCCAAGCAGAACAATTCATTAAGAAGCCAAAAGAATCCAGTTTGATTCAGTCACCAGGAAAGGAGATTGAGCCAGAACATCTGAGTTGAGCTAGCCAGCTAGAGTTTAGAAAACGCTGGAAAGGGTGAGCTTATTCAACAGTAAGCATCTAAGAGACAGTAACATTTGGTGAGTAAAAGTTACTTTTACAGAAAGCTACTTGTAATCTCAGTGACCAAGGGATCTTCAGTACAAACTGGTTTTCAAAATTAGATGTATCATTGAGTTCTGGCACTTAGATTTTCCCACATACATGCATCTACAATGTTTTAGCATGCATCTACATATTTTAATATATATACATCCAGCATGCATACTATAAACACATATGTGCACACACATGTATACCCATGAGAAATGGAAAACAAGCCAGGCTTGGAAGCACATATTTCAGTGGTAAGGTGGTAAAGACACGCAGAAATTTGCAACAACCTGGCCCAAATAGTGAGTTCCAGTCCAATCAAAACACATGTCATAAACACACACACACACACACACATACACACACACACACACACACATACATGCATACACACACATTCACACTCACATTAACTGTAGAACAGTATACCTCATTTGCATATTTACTATTTTTATGCCTATTTAATCCAGATTAGAAAAGTTGCATTATTTTATTTTTTTGTTTTTTTAATTAATTTGTTTATTTTCTCTTTTTTTTTTGCTTTTTTATTTTCTATATTCTTTGTTTACATTCCAAAGTCTTTCCCCTTTTCAATTCCCCCCTCACCATATGTCCCATAAGTGCTCTTCCCCTCCCCACCCATTCCCCAATCACTGCCCTCCCCACCATTCCTCTATTCTGGTACTCTCCTACAAAAGTGGATTTAGTCTTTTCCGGACCAGGGTCCTCCCCATCATTTTTCTTGGGAATCTTTTGCTTAGCTAATTGTGTCTTGAGTATTCAGAGCTTCTGGGCTCATTAATATCCACTCATATCATTTGCATATTTATTATTTTTATACCTATTTAATCCAGATTAGAAAAGTTGCATTATTTTAATATATATTAAAACAATAAGATCCATGTGTATTAAATGTCACTGAAGTTAAGACATTTCTTTGTTTCCTTTCCTATAGAAGTGAATTAAATACTACTGGGAATTTACAAACACTTCTCTGGCCTGGGTTCACTGACCCTGTACTTGCTTCACTTCTTAGCATTTGAAATAATATTTTTCTCTTTTACTTGTTGCTCATTACTAAATATATCACTTGAAATGGTCCCTTCCTCTTTCACTGAGGCTACTAATTTCACTTGAGCCTCCTGGTACCTCATATCTAAATAGTCATAACTGTGTGTCTTCAGTTATGTTTTTTATAATTGCTAATCTCCTGTTCTGATATTTTATGTGTTATATATATATGTGTGTTATATATAAAATATGTATGTAATATATATGCTAATATATGCATATATATACATTCCTATATGCCAATATAAGCATGTACATATTGGATTATTTTTCTGTTGCTGTGATAAAATACTCCTACTAAAGCATCCTAGGTAGAAAGGCTTTCTCGTGACCGACAACTGAAGGGTATCATCCATCACAGTTGGGACATTCTTGTGGTAGAAGCTTAAGGTAGCTGTTCTCATAGTATCCACTTAAATATCCACATATTCCTTTCTGCAGCTTTTGATACATATTTTACTTGGCTTTGTAGCTGTAGGTTGAGCTATAGGTTAAATTTTAAATTTCTTTTTAGAGGTTTCTTATTCTTCCTTGTTTCTCATTTCCTTCACATTTTCTCACAGCCAGGGAAAAACTTGCATTTCTATTGCTTAGAATATCGCATGGCTTCTTGTCGGTCCTATTTGGTGTTAGATTTAATGAATAAAAGGGGGCTGAATATTTTTTTCATTGAGAGACAATTTTCTTCTATAAGATTTTTTCAGTTATGTCATTTAAGCTTTCAGTCTATTTGGTTGTTTTTGGACTGGACGGGTTGTTTGAAATGTCAGTTACTAATGTGTGAATAATAATATATTACTTTCTGCTTTGAGACTGAATGTCTACTGTTCCAAAAAGACCATGTTACTTTTATTGTAAACATTATCCCATCACATTGGGCATTATTGTTTGTAATGATAAACAGTTTTTTAAGGTTTCAGCTCTGTCATTTTACTTGGTAGGGCATTGTTTGCTGGAAGCAAGCTTTGATAAGCAATAGGTTGTCCACCAACAAAGTGCATTCATTCAGTTCCCAAAGACTCTCCATGCACAAATTTATCCAGACTGGATTGTATTTTTATGTCAATTTTAACCTATTCCCCTTGTACTATAAGTGTCAAGTACAGAAAAATTTCTTTGATTTCTCTTCAGTAATTTTCTGTACGGAAGGGGACAGTTGGATTTAAGTACTGTCCATCAGTCAACACCCTCTATATTATTTTGGGAAAGAAAAACATCCCTGTTTTTCAAAGTCACTATTTTAAATTGTCTTAAATGATTTATGTAAAACAAACAAGCAAACAATCAAAACAAAACCAAAAAAGATTCTCTCATATTCTGTTCTTATGTTCTTTGACCACATACTCTGAGACCATTCATGAATTTTCCCAAATGGAAAGACTGAAACTGTTCCTTCATTATTAGTTTTGAAATTCTAGTGTAAATAGATATAGGGAAAAGTTAATTTTTGTTGATAAAGGTAAAAGTCTTAATAATGTGTTACTCTGTTGGTACACAGTAAATTACTAGAATGAAACAAAAACAAAACACAACAAAACAAAAACAAAAGCAGTAGTAGTTTGTAAAAAGAAATGGTAGAATCGCCATTTTTATTGGCAGTAGTGCTATGTGGGAATTTGTGTAAATAATGGATTTCCCGGGACAGGATATCTATAAGATTTATGTGAAAACTGCCACAGCTTTAATTGATGTGGCTGAGGTATCTCTGTAGTACAGAACAAACAAGGCTAAGATGTCTCTTCTGTCTGTTGGGTGTAGCGAGAATGCTGTATTTATTGAGTGTGAGGAGACTGTATATTTGCAAGTGCTTTCCTGACGACCGGTGGAGTCTGTTTCTCATCTCTAAGAACAGCTTAGAAATTCTGGTCAAGCTAAAGGGGAAGATAGATTGTCATTTGGGTGAATTATTGTTCTTAAGAACTCTCATGAAGGAGCACAAAGATGGATTAGTATTTACGAGTCAGTGAGTTACAATTCGACTGTATAATATTTCTTAAGGAGGTGAAATAAAATTGGCAGTGGAACCATGCTGTTTTATATTTTTGGTTTCAGGTTAACTGGGTGCCCAGTGGGGACTGTGCTAAGTCCCACCCTCTGTGCTGCGTGCAGCGAGCTTGCACTAGCTAATCTTTACCTTACTCGTTTTCTTTGGATTAAGTGGACAAGGATAGTGATTTGACCAGTAATCTCCTGACAGCAGTTCATTTGAAATAACAATTAATTTACTCTAAATTAAATAATAGTTATTTGGAGACACTATGAAATATTTAGATTAATTTTAGAACACAGATATTTTAAAATAAAAATAATGTTGAATTCAAGAGATAAAACCTATTTTTAAAATTATTACTGAATCTGATATTTAAATATATTTACCTGCAATATCTATGGGAATATACATATGTCACAACCATAGTTGAAATGCATGTTTAATTGTGAACTGAGAGGCAGTGTCTAATTCTATATAACAAAGCACATACTATTTTTAATACATTACATAAATAGGTAAGTCACCCGTTTTGGAGTAGGCACTTCTGTAAAAGCTATAGTAATATAAAGTGCACTGTTCATGTTTTTATATTACTAGAAACTCTTGTCACTGTGTGTAAGGGCATTTTCATTTGAGAAGAATTTGCCATGGTCTGGAATCACTTGTGCATATTCAACATGAGCACACAAATGTTTATTGCTCAAGTTATATTTAGAGAATTAATTTTTGTCAGACTAGATATTGGCTTATTTGTATCATTTAAATTGTATTTTATTTTTCTGGAATTTTCTATTCATAATTTAGTTTACAATCATTGGCCTGCAGATAAATGGGGTGTTTTGTATGATTTGTATAATTTGTGTCTTCTTTTGCCTAAAATTGGTAAAACATTTGCTTTATGTTTGTGAGAGGAAGAAACAATTTTGGAATTGAAGTGTGTCGCTGGTAGTTAATGTTTCTAAAATTAGCTTACATAGAATCTTTAGATTTTGAGTTTTCTTGAAATGTTTTTTAAATAGGCAATTCCAGAGAAAAGCAGGTAATTTACAATCAAGTGATGATCAAGTGTTCTGTATTTCTATAATTTTCATGTTGGTTCTTAATGACTTCAACAGAAACATTAAATTATACTATTTGGAAAATAGCTCCATATTTTATGAAAAGCAAGTTTTATTTCTTATTTATGGAAAAACAATTTAATGTAGCAGAAAGAGGGAGCCTTTGTCCAAATACTTCAGTCATGTGCAATTTCACTTGCGTTTCATGTCGATACGAGGAAGTACATACAGATGAATCACTACACACACTTCCTCTTCCTCCTACACACACTTAAAAAGCCAAGTCCCAGATACTGGAGTAAACCAGCTGAAATTACAGTACTAGCAAAAGAAGCAGGCAAGATTTGAGATTTGAAATTCACCCTATTACCTTATTTTAATTTTTTGAGATCATAATGTAATTATGCTGTACACCTGACAGAACTCCTGAGCCTAAAGCTCAAAGTCATTGTGCCAGATGTGACAGAAACATATCCAGATTACCCTTTTCCCAAAAAGATGCATTTGAATTCTTGAGAGTAAAAATTCTAGACATTTTTCCTGTAGAAATGTTTTCATTAATATGTTGTGATCCTTCTTGGCCACTAGATGGCACTAGATCACCTTTTCAGAGGCACAATGCCCTAGTGCAAGGTAACAGTCTATCAGCTAGCCAGTAAAGATGCTGACTGTAGGCTTTTGGCTAAATTATAGCAAAATCATGGCAAGTATTTACAGTTTGGATAAGTTTTCCGAGTCCCACTTCAGTGTCCTTGTTTCTTTACTTCTTTTAGAATTCTTAAGGATTTTGCACTGAAATTAAAACTCTTAAACTCTCCTGGACTATGTAGGTATGGATGGAATTGGACATAACCATCTTTGAAAAGCTAAGATAGCTCAGGTGTCAACATGTTATTTAGCCAAAGTTTCCTGGTTATCTTTCATTTTAATATTTATTTCAAGATTTCATTCAAGGGACAAGAAAGTCTCCATACTAAAACAGTCCATGATCCCCTGCCTAGGGGTTGGTGCCACCCACAATGGACAGGTCCTTTCACCCTCACTAATCTAATCAGTAATGTCACCTGAAAGGCACAGTTGGCTTAAGTCCAAGCGTACTTTCCAGGATGGGAGGCTTTAAAAGAGATTTTAAAAGAATTTCTTTATGCAATAAAGTCAAGAATTCTTTAGTAACCCTTTCTATTGATTTTTGCTTCAGTCTTCTGAAAGAAGTTTTCAAGTGTTTTTGTGGCTGTTTGTTTTGGTTTTGGTAGGGAAAAAAGAACTATCTGCTATTTTGACTAGGAACGAATACTTTTCTTAGAATCATTGAAGTACTATCTCAGCTCCATTTCCTGACTGAGTGAAAACAAACAAACAAACAAACAAACAAAAAGACACTATGACAAACACACAGAGAAATAGTTTATTTGCTAATCATTCCATCATTGCAAGGAGGTCAAGGCAGTGGTTCCTTGAACAGTTGCTATTAATATTATGTCCACATCCAAAAAATTTGGAGCATTGATTACTGCAAGCTGGTGTTCAGCTTCCTTTATCCACACTTAAGCAGGATACCCTGCCTAAGGTTGGTGCCACCCACAATGGACAGATCTTCTCACGGCAGTTAACGTTGTCAGGATAATGCCCACAGACTCTCCACAAGGCACCTTGATTGGATAATGCCTTCCTGAGGTTTTTCTGAGGTGAATCTACATTGTGTTAGCAAAAGTAACCTTCATGTATGTTTTGTTTTAACCTTCATGTTGCTTGTTTTTAAAATTTTTATAAGATAAAGAAGAAAAGTATGAATTATGAATTAAGTAACATTCTTCCCATCTCTTTATATCCCCTTTTTGATCCTAATATACTTACTGGATTGTGTTACTGTCTAGTCTGTTGTATAAGTCTTTTTGACTATTTATGAATATGCTTTCTTTGAAAATATGCTCCTGCTGAAAATAGCATTCTATATCTGTAGATTTGTATTTACTTAATTTCTTGTATTACTGTACATATTTCATTATTTTTTCATATTTCATTATTATAGTACTAATCCTTTGAAGTGCTCTTCTGCATACTTAAAATATTGTTTATAATAATGTTAAAACTAGAAATAATTCACTCCATCAATAAAATGAGCAAGCAGCGGTAAGAAAAAAAATCATGCGTAGAATAACAGCTAACCTTAGAGCAGACGACAGCTGAAGAGCTCAGTCTGTTCACTTCCCATGTTATGCTGCCTATCTGCCGAGTGTGGTGCTAAGGGTTTTAGTATATCCATGCATAGAAAATCAAGGCAATAGGACATGATGATCCCTCCTCAGTGTGTGTGTGCATGTGTGTGCTCATGTTCGTGTGCATGTGCATGTGCGTGTGCATGTTTGTACAAGTTCATATGGAAATATGCATGTCACTGTTCAGATATATCAAGCTTTGTTTGCTTGGCTGGTTGGTATGTTTCTGAAAAAAAATTTTCATTGGCCTGGGACTCTCCCAGTAGCTTAGGGAGTCTCCTGTCTCTGCATCTTCAGTGCTGGGACTCAAGTGTACACTACTGTGACTGACTTTTTTTAATGTGGGTTATAAGAATTAAAATCAAGTCCCTAGGCTTACAAAGTAGGAATTTCATGAAACAAATGATGTCACTACCCCTAGACCAAAACTCTCCTTTTTCATTTATTTTAATTTTGAAATTATACTACCATTACTAAGTTATCTGTTCCCTTTCCTTCCAAACTTTCTTATATATCCATCCTTGCTCTTTTTCAAATGTGTGGCCTCTTTTTATAAATTGTTGCAGCATGTATATATGTATATACATATATATTCCTAAATGCAACCTGTTCAGTCTCAATAATGTTACTCATGTGTATGTTTTCAGAGCTAAAAGCCAATTCATGTGCTCTTCTTGATGGATGTTATTTTCCCACTCTGCAATAGTCGCCTACTGATCTTCATGTACAGTTGATGTCTGGTGCTCTTTCCTTTGTCTGGGTTGAGGTGAATATTCCTTGATTCTCTGGCTCTTACAAGGTGTCTTCTACTTCTGTAATGTTCCTTGAGCATTAGGGAATATTTTCTAGATAAAACTATCCATTGGAACTGGACCCCAGTTTTGACTGTAGTTTTCTTTAATGTTCTCTGTCTGTTGCAAGACATTGCCTCAATGAGAGGTGAGGACTAAACTTACCTATACAAGCAAGGCCAAGTGTTTAGAATGTCATTAGGGATTATGCTGGTTTGATATGCTGGTGGTTGTAAGTTCTCCTCCAAGATCCATGACTTCACTTGCCAGGCAGAGTTAACTAGATTTCTAACCAGATATGGTTTACCTCCTGTTGAGCAGCTCTTATGGCTAATTTGAAACTTGTTGGTTAGCACCAAGGTTGGTTTATCACTACTGCACCCTTAGGAATTTTGTATCATCCTGGTCCTTGTCAATAATAGGCATTCTAGTTGGGTAGGACTGTTGGTTACTTACCCCATCTGGAAGCTTGCATTACATCTTCTGGGACCATGATAGCTAATATTCAAAGAGAGGACATTAAGATCAACACCAGATCAGGAACCACTGAGGATGGTGTCTGAAATCCATGGAGTATTCAGCAACAGAGATTTTTCTCTCCACCTGTAATGCTCAACTAAAGGCACCTGCAATCTACTGTATGTTTGGGGAGTATATTGGACACACCTGACTAACAACTCTAAGGAATGCATCTTGTACCTGGTATTGGGATGTTTATTAGACTGTTAATGGATCTTAGAGGGAGCATTGTCAGCCTGGATACAAAAACTTTCAAATATACGATCATATATGTGTGACTATATTACATGCAATATAGTTTTTTATAAATAATTAATAGAATGACTCCTTACAAATTTCAGACATCTTTACTGTCATTTTACTCTACTCCATCCTTCGGTGTTGATCTTCTTCTCCATTCCCTAAAGACCTCCTCTTTCCCATTTTCCTGATCAGATCAATTGTGCCCTCCTCATTTGATACATATATATATATATATATATATATGTATATATATATACATATATATATGTATATATATATGGTATGTATTGCTTTAAATACTTTGAAGACCATGACATTTTATTCATTAAATTGATAAATGGTTCTAGTTTATTAGAAAAATTTTTAACTTTTAAATATTTCTTTTCATCTACAATAACGTTTTCTGTCTTAGTCATAGCATCTGGTACATTCAAATCAGCTTTCTTATAGATATAGGGGACCATGAAATACTCGAAAACAAATACTGAACACTTGTCACAAATAGTTTCATTTCATTGGTTATGTATTAATATCAACAGTGTGAGAAAAGAGGACGATATCATGTACTCATCTCAAATGTTAATAGTAAAGCTTTTGAAGTTATAAAATTTTCTGTGGGTCTGCTATATGTTGTAAATAAAATGATATGGTGAAATGAGAGTCATTCCTCACATACTTTTAACTCAAAATTTCTGAAATAATTGAAGGCAGATTTTTTTTATTTTCCAAAGACTTCAACCTCAGAAGGTGCTCAACAATGGTAGAAATTATGGAAATTTGATCCTACACATACTATGAGGTGATCACTCAGAATGTTTAATATTCCACCCCACAAACAGTTATCATTTACCTCTGTTTGGAGCCTTTGAGGTCATTGGTTAGCACAAAAATACTAATCAGGTATTTATGGGTTAAAATGTTATTTTAATGAGCATTGTTTTCCTATATAGCAAACTACATGCCAAATGTACATCAAATTCACTGGAAGGAAAATGTACAAATAAAAATTAAATTTTAGGCTTGCGTTTTACATTGGAATATTAGTGTTTCCTCTTATCAGATGGAACCGACATATTAGTGACCTGCATTCTGTGCTGTGATGTATTCAGTATGATATTGTATTCATTTTGTACCTTCAAACCATTCTTTTGATAAAAGCCATGATACTAGCCTCTCGTAAACCTCTGCCCCCTTCACAATTAATGGACAGGAATAATTTTTATTCCTGAAGGAGGAGAAATTATTTTAAAATTTGTTTTGGGGGGATTGTGTAAGAAAAATATGTTTGGCATAAAATGCGCACTGAAATACTCTCATCATGTATCACCGTATGCAATTATTAATACCAGAAGACTTTAAAATTGTATAAAAATAAACTTATCATGGTGGATTTACCCAATCAAGATATATATATATATATATATATATATATATATATATATACACACACACACATATACATATATATGTAAAATACATATACACATATGTATCCGTATACATATGTATGTATGTATGTGTGTGTGTGTGTGTGTGTGTGTATATATATATATATATATATATATATATATATATTACATTCCAAATGTTGCTCTCCTTCCTGATCCACCTCACAGAGTTACTCCTCCTTCCCCCATCCTCTTTGCCTTTGAGATGGCAGCACCCCCTGTAAAGCCCCACCCTGGTGCATTAAGTCTCTGCAGGATTAGGCACATCCTTTCTCACTGTGGCCAGACAAGGCAGTGTCTGTTACATGTGTGTCAGGAGCCTCAGACCAGCCTGTATAGGCATTTGGTTGGTGGCTCAGTCTCTGGGAGCTGCCAGGGGTCCAGGTTAGTTCACACTGTTGGGCTTTCTATGGGTCATTTAAAGGCTTTTTCTCCTCGTTAAAAATCCACAAGTAGTTATATCCATTTTCTGCTTTCCACTGTACTGCAGGCCTTATCTTGATAATGCTATTCCTGTCTCTAGCACACAAGTCTCCAGTGATATCACTGCTGCCAAAGAAATGGCCTCTTTTCACCAAAGTGTGGGTAATGATGTCTGACATTATGTGTAGTATATAATTTACTATAAATAAAAGTACCTTTTATAATTTAAAGGCATGTGCCATTATCTTTTCCTGTGTGTGTGTCACTGACTCCTTTTTCCTTTTCCTCTCTGTTCTTCCCAACTGCTCTTTTATTTTCTCTGCTGTAGCATTTCAGCTTTTTTTTTTTAATCAAAATCTCTACTTCTCCTGCAATGTGATATTTCATTCACTTTTCTTGTGTTAAGTGATCCTGGAAAAAAGTTAGAAACCTATATATTTGACACTCTGAGTTCTAATAAAATTCTAGTTGAGATGAACAATTCCCTTATTCTGTTGTTTCATAATTCTCATTGCCCAGTGTATGCATTAACTATTATTTTTGGTTTTCCATTAGTATATAACTATGTAATGAAACATTGTATTTCGAGCCTAGGCACAGTATCCCATATCTGTAGTCCTAGCACTTGGGAGGTTAGAGTAGAAGTTCAAGGTAGCATTTCAGACTGATATAATAAATTTCATGCTAACTTGAGTTTACAGGGAAACTCTGTATGACAAAAAAACAAAAACAAAAACAAAAACGAACAAAAAAAACCAAAAACAAAAAAAAAAACAAAACACCCCCACAAAAACCAACAGGTATGAATATAGATGTGAACTTATCTCCAAATATTGGTTTGTATGATATTATAGTATTATATCAATAGGATGTGTAAAACAAGTGTGATATTAGAAACCTTATATATTCCAGGTGGTTTGGAATCTTTGAAATATCTTCAACAGCTAACTGTGGACCACAATCAGTTAATTAGCACTAAAGGTCTTTGTGAAGTACCCACCATCGTGAACCTGGATTGCTCACATAATCATCTTACTGACGTTGATGGCATTGGAAATTGTGGATTGCTCCAAATAGTAAAGTTGCAGGGAAATTACCTAAGAGAGGTAAATTCTTTAAATCAGTTGATTTCCATAACTAATATCTTGTTTTTCATAGAAATATCTATCATACACTTTGAAAGAAATTTCACCTTTTTTTACGTTTGAGCTGTTGTTAGCACATATTAAGTATATACAATAATCAGTTTCTTTCTGATATTTTCATACATGTACATAACATTTTTTCACTGTAATTATAAAACACATTACCATCTTTTATCTACTTCCAATGCCAGCTATTACCCTTTGAACTAGGTGCCCTCTTAAATAATTTCTTTCTTGTGTGTTTGTGAGGGGGTAGAGGGACAGAGAGAGGGTTTCATTAGGTCTGTGAACAGAAATATAGCTAGACCTTTTTTAAAGTAGCATGTAACCCCCACTATTAACTGCATAGAAATCATCAGAGGCTGAGTGGGCTTCTTGTGACACCTCTCATTCAATGACTAGGTAGGTGTTGACATGCCTGGTTTTGAAGAGACCCTGTGCCGGTAATCAGAGCAGCTCTGTGTTCGAGCATGCCCTGAAGAGACAGTTCCACACTGTCCCATTCTCTCTGCTCCTTCTGAGATCCAATGTGAACTTTGGGGAGAATACTATAGATGTCCCACTTATGGCTGGTCATTGAACACTAATGTATTTTTTGTATTTTGATCTGTTCTGATGAGTCTCCACAGTCACAAATGTAGAACTAAGCTTTTCTGATATGGCAGTAATGTTATATGATAATAACTTAAGTTATTGAGATAGTAGTTTTGAGAAGCACATTCTGATTAGTTAACAAAACAACAACAATACCTTTCCTCTTAGGGAGTATGAACTTTCCAGCTATGTAATTTATACCAGCTTTAAAAAACCACAGAGTGATTCTCCCCTATAGAGCAGGTATCAAATTTAATCAGAAAGTAGTTGTTGATGCAAACGACAGATATGCCACGACTGAACTACTGTGTGCATCCTACCAGTCATGTGAATATTGAGGAACACAGAGCACAGTGGAGGGTGAAGGTCGATGACTGTTCTCTCCCAAAAACCTCTACTGCATTTGGCAGCATCCTGAAGGCTATACAGCAATGAAGATCCAGCCCAGTTCCATGTTATTTCTCTACATCATGTGACCAAGGTAGCTACAGTCTATATCAGTAGGCATTTAACCTGCTGGTTCTGGTTGACCATCAAGAACAGTGCCAATTGCCACAGCTTATTATATCATTTAGGGGCCAACAACCTGAAGAAGTAAGGAGCCCTCCTGGAACTAGCATCTTCATTAAGTAACCTGTAGCCACTGAGAGCAGCTTAACCTATGTATAGTGGGTATCATCAAGAAAAACTCATTTCTTGTTTTTGATTAGATTCCCTTGTGATTTTTTCACACATCATTCATTTTATCTGACTCTTCAACCTCAGTGTCTTCCCTTTCATACATGTATCCTGACATTCTATCCTTGCTGAAGTAATATTTCTTCTGCTCATAAGCTCCTTTTCATTATTTTAGATTGTTAACCATTTAATAAAACCCCCAAATGCTTATAGTGTCTTATGAATCTAATTTAACATAAGATTCTCATAATACTAAATTATGAGAATAAAATAATATAAATATAATAATATTCTTTTACCTATTTTATAAGTTGGACCATGATTACCTGTTTTGAAATTAAATTTTATTTTTTCATAAAATTTATAAAGAATTTCAAGAATAATGTTATTTTGAATGCATTTTACCCATATGGGAAGACTCACAATAATATAATCTGAAGTATGGTTTAATTTTTACCAGAATGTATATATTATAAGCTTTGGTAGAATCTATTTTTACCAGAATGTCTATATTACAAACTTTGGTAGAATCTATATTTTTTCAATTTGCTTACAAGATATTTTGCCTGCTATCAAGTAACAGAGTATATTCAATTGTAGCCACCATCCTTAAGAAATCACGTTCTGCTCAGAGAGCTGCATTTGGATGACAACAGCATCTCAAGCGTGGAAGGACTTTCATCTTGTTGGTTGCCTTTACTGCAATATCTAAGCATCTCACAGAACAGGTGAAAATGCATTTTATTTTAGACATGGATTCAAACAATAATTATTTGAATATTATGGTATGACATATATGAACAACTAGAAAAATTGGGAAATTGGGATTCATCAAAATTAATCAGTACACAATATATAAGGATAACCGTAGCATTTTAAAAAGCAAAATGACAGACTAACCCTAGGCTTTTAGTAAAATTCTGTAAGTTTTTTTCTCCTCATTTGGTTCCCTCTCTAAAATGTACTTGTAGAACTATCTCATGGCAGGTTTGTTTATGTTTATAGAAATTTGGTCTTTGGAAAATACAGAATAAAAGGGACTTTATTCAGAAGCATGTCTCATTGCTCTCAAGTGATATTAAGTCATGAAACGATGGATTTTAGTCTTCTTTCATTTTGCTTGTTTTTTGTCATTGTTAAGATGGGTTTACAGTTGAATTCTAGAAGATAGTATGTAACCCTTAAATTATCTTAACACTACATGAAATGAGTACCTGCACCCAAAGACACATCAGAGATGGCCAAACATCTGTATATTTGGACAGAATCATTGTGTAAAGTCAAAATACCACAACAATGTGTCTCCTCCTTTCTTCTTGTTCTAAACATTTCATTGAAGCCTGTTGACTGTGATATGATTAATTTACTCACCACAGGCATATGGAGGAAGGTCGTTGGACTATCTATAACAAGAAATTTATTCTTGAGTTACATGACACTTATGATACTAGAAGAAAGGACAAATATGTGTGTCTGTGCTTCAAAATCATATAAAATTATATCTCAATCATTGCCAAGTAGTGCTTAAATTTTGGACATGTTTATATTAAATGATTTAGGACCCAAATATCTATCAATCTTAGAGAATTACAAATTGAATATACATTTTAAAATCCATTTAGATTGTTTTAATCAGATCCAATTATGAAAGCTGACATGCATATAACAGGATATTGTTTTGATTTGAAGAACGCTCTTTCAATGGAAACCACATAAGTATGTACATTCAACCTACATGAATACATAAGATAATTTTACAGTAAATATGATCCCCAAATTAAAGGATCAATTTTATCTCAGACATATGTAGTATACCATGAAGGAATGAGCACAGCATACATATTGCATAGTATGTTCTCAGATACTAGAAAACATCCCAATTAAGAAAATTGTAAAAGAATCCTTTAGTTCTTTGACTACTTTAAAAATACAATGAAATATTTTTATCTCTCAAAGTTAAAGTTAGCTCAGGGGATAGATTTGGCTTTATCACTCTCGAACGATAGTCACTTATCTGTTACAAAAGGAATTATTCAGTTGGATCAATTCAGTTTTTAGGGCTGATAATTATCATTGGAATAATTCCTTTCAACTGTTATTTGGATGGTTTTTTTTTTTTACTTAGAACATTTGAATACTCAGGTGGGGCTTGTGATTTTGAGAGCTGTAACAATGAGGGGCATGTGTCATAACCCAAAAGAGTGTATTAACGATGTTTTCACCTTTGTAGCTTTTCTGCACAAAATGTTATCTAGACTAAAACAGAGAAGCATTAGGTTTTCTTTCATCTGTGATGCCTAGATTTTGTAAAAAGCATCACTCATGTATATTTGACATGGTAATAGAGACAAATCTGCCTGTGGACAAAGGGGGCAGGTAGGAATGTGGATGTGGAGGTATGTGAGGAATACAGTCAAAGTACAGTGTATATTGTTATAAAAATGTCCTTATGAAAGTATTACTTACAATCAATATAATGAAATTATATATTACATATAATTATTGCATATACCACATTGAATTTTTAATAATACTGTCGCATTTTAATTCATATATTATGCTATCAAATGTTTTACATATGTCAGCATGTGTTATTAGTGAACCAGGAGATCTGAAGGAAGGCACATGAGGAAATGAAATTATTTACTAATGGCATAATCTATAAATAATCTCAAGGCTTAGTTTTTTCTCAACAGATTTATTTCCTTATCTATGATCTATGTCGCAGTGTTCTGTCTGTGAACTGTTGGCAGAGCCATATATTGGATATTAAAATTCGGACAGGGCAGTTCAGGTTTGTGAACCTGTGGCATCCCAGTCAATCGACATTGAGCATGTCCTTTCATTGTCTGAGCCTTAACTTCTTCCCGAAGTGTCAGTGGGCTACTGTCACCTCCCTCACAATTACCAAAGGTCACCTAGGGAAGATATGAGTCCATTGCAGAAATCTATGAATTTAGAATATAGATATTAAAATGCATTTGTACAGACATGTATGTATGTATGTATGTATGTATGTATGCATGTATGTATGTATGTATTTTTGGTAACTATTTTCATCACAAGGAAGAGATTATAGATTGACATACTTTCTTTCCAAGCAAATGGAATACATATAAAGAACATTATTTTGTGAATATTGTTTAGAATACTTGTTTCATCCTGTCTTCTGTTTTAAATTTTCATTAAGACATGTAACTGTTTTCAGTTTGACTGAGTGCAGTTCTAACTAGAAGACTCTGGCTATGTAAACTGTCCTGAGACTCTAAGTAGGAGCAGAGTGGAAACTTATCCATTGGGTGCTCAGTGTACAAATCTTTTGCTTTTTGTCGTCTTTGAAATTTATATCGTTTAATGCCCAAGGCTAATGTGACAAGGTCAAGTGGTATTAGGTTTTCACTAATGTCCCTTTGTCTTTCTGGTTTGAATTTTCTTGCAAAAAGGATTCATGAAATGTCAGTTAAGGAGAAAAAAAACCTATAGATGTTTGCGAAAAAGAAATCTATACTCAGATTTCTACCATCACAACAGATAGTCATAAAGAATCATGAATATCCACATTCTTGATTTAGATTTCAAAAAAAATTTACAAATCATGGTTTAAAAAGAATTGCTGTATGAAAAGATAAAATATAATATTACAGATATTTGACCATAGCAGATGCTTATTTATGTAAATTGATTTTGTAGAAAAAGTCATATTGTTTTTTATATTATAAGATTGCATTGATTATTTTCCTTTGATGTTTTCAAATATATTTCACCATATAGCATTGAGAAGGACACAAAATATTCTGGATTAACCATATTATAAAGGGTAAAATAGATCATTAGCTATTGAATTTTAGTAAAAAGACAATGACTTAATATTAATACATAGTAAAGTTACAAAAATAACAACGTATGATCCTTTATACTGTCACATAAACAATTGACATTTCATACTATAACAACTATCAAACAAAATGATTAGGCATGAAACCATATGGTATTAAGACTTAAATCCAAGAATTATCCAGCCGCAGTGTTTTACTTTTGCCCTGCCTCCCTTCTCACCCACCACCTTGCTTCTCCACTGCCCCTCACTTATTTATACTTTCTTTCTTTTCTTCTGTTACATCCATGTGACATTTAAGTCAGTCATACTCTTATGTTGTACAAAGAAGTGTTTATAGGGCCAATGTTCTCCATATTTTCTCTTAGTATTTTGTTATTCTACACCAGTCACCCACAAGACTTTATTAAAGAAGTAGCATTGCAGAGGATTAGAATGAATGGTTGGATTGTACTTAGGAGTGACAATATTGAAAGGCATTTTCTTCCAGCCTCATTATTTCAGCTACGTTCCATCAGTAGTATCTTCTTTCCCTCTCCTAATGCAGACCAGGGTAGTACAAGGGAGGAGTCAAGGTGCATACAAGGGTGAGTCTGTGCCAGACCCCAGGAGGCTTTAAGGCACAGTGCTGGTGTGTGGCCTCTGACCTTAGAATAATACTTATGAGAGAGGGAAGGAGGAAGGGAAAGAGGAAAGGAGGGAGGGAGGGAAGGAAGGAGAGAGGGGAGAGAGAGAGAGAGAAAGAGAGAGAGAGAGAGAGAGAGAGAGAGAGAGAAGCCAAAAAGACACAGAGAGAAGTGACAGAGAATTATTATTATTAGACCCAACTCTTCTTTATGTGAATGGTATGAACAATTACACAATTCCAATGTTAATAGGAAGAATTAACTACAAAGCATTTCCAGTTATCATAATAATGAGTTTAGGCAAGTAAGTATTTGTATTAAAGATTCAGGTAAATTAGTATGATTTTAATTTGGAAATAACTATAGTAGTATGTTTTTTTTATGCCACAAAGTATTGATTGACCTGTCTCCAAAAGAAATGTCAATCAAGATGAAACTAATTTGTGAAAACAGCTTTTATTTGACATGCTATATATGTTATGTCATTTTATATGCCTTGCTTGTAAATTTTTCTAGTGACACTTGTAATATAGAAAATAAATAGAAAAATTTTTGTATCAATAATTTCATTGTTACAATTTAACATACATTATGAGAATATATATTTTAGATTATTTATTGCAAGGTTAGACACATCCTAGTAATATAAATTTTATAAAGTTATTCCTTATTCCTCCGGTACTTATTATTTATATGTATTTATATATTTACACACACATAATCTGTTGAGTTTCTTCTTGTTGCTTGTGTGTGCTATATGGTTTCAAGGTTTACACTCTTCATTGGGCAATTAATAAGTGAGCTAAACCCAGGGAGACGCTGATTTTCCTCCTTCCAGAGTGACTACTGGCCTCTACACTTTTGGCTAGAAATAGAATCCTAAATATTTCCCCCTTTCATGTTAAAATGCCCTTTGATACTGCCAGTAGTTCTATCTTGTTTGTACAACTATTTCCAGGAGAAACTGCTTTACAGATAATTCTGACTCTTACAGTCTTTCTGAACCTTTCGCAGAAGGTTCTTTCTTTCCCGAAGTCAAAGATTCCATTACTGTGATGAAGATGCAGCCTTTGGAGCTGGGCTCCCCATAATTTATTAATCTCTACAGTGTATCCAGTTGTGGTTTACACACACACACACACACACACACACACACACACACACACATCTCTCTGTGTGTGATTGTAACAATAATAATAAACAATTGGCTATGCTCTAGAGTGATGAAATGGATGAAGTGATACAGTTTTATTTCAATTAAAAACTTAAAGCCCCCACACCCAAGTTTGTCCCTTAAAGATTTAGGACATGTGCTTAAACTAAAGATGGGAAAACAAATATTTTATTTTCTGTATAACTTGCTTTATAAAAAGATAAAACAAAATAATATCCAAATAGCTATTCATTTTAAATTGAATAGCAAATACACATCAAAGCCCATGGTATTTGTGACTGAAATTTGTAATTCCATGGTAATTTCTTTTTTAAGTGAATCAAAACCTTCCATTATTGTTATGTTCCATGGTAAATTCTCTTTAAAAATGAACAATTTTTCATAATAGGATTAGTTACATTCTTAGGCTTTTTAAATTTTAATAAATACTGTTACTCAATGTTTTAATTGTACTGCATTGTATTATGCAATTATAGATAATTGTATATAATTTCTTGTAATTATGTAATTGTATTAGATAAATGAGTTGTACTTCAAATGAATTATATTAAGAATATGCCTGTTAATTTTTTTCAATAGACTTTTATATTTTCTTTTTAGTTTAGCAACAATTGTACCACTTTTTCACTTTTTGTCTTTGGAAAAGCTAGATGTCAGCAACAATTGTCTTTCTGGTAAGTTTGGAATTCTATTTTTTTTATTTTTATTTTGAATAATAGGATTCTTAGTTTCTGTTTCAAATATCATAAAGGGTTGTTATGCATACATGCATTTGTACATATAAAGATGAATAAAATGATCATTGCTAGACTTTTTATTCCTGGCTGTTCACCTATTAAAAGTTGATCAAAGAATCACAAATTGGCAAAATTGTGCTAAAATGTTTTTCCCCAGTAATCTCCCAGTCAGCCCCATCCAAGTAGCAGCCGCAATCTGCTTGCTACCATAAGGCAATTTTGCCTTTATATTAAACAAACAATATTGCCTTTTTGCCCTCAAAATTCTTTGGTTAGTACTTGTATGAAATCATCACATATTATTTTTTCAATATTATGCATGTTGGCGATAATGTTATCTATTCATTAAAAGTATACAATTTGTGTTTACATTTTCTTTTGACAGATAGTTTGAGATTTATGCAAATATTCATGTTTTTTAACTTTTATTTTTTCCAGTTCAGTCCTTACCCCCTGCTTGTCAGCCCTCCCACAGTTCCACCCTCCTACAGTTCCTCATTCCATTCCTCTTCCCTAGTTTCCAAGAGGCTATCTCCATCCCCTCACTCTCTCCTTTTGCCCTGCCAGGGCTCCCCACTCCCTGGGACCTTAAGTCTCTTGTGGGGTTGACACATCATCTTCTCTCACTAAGGCCAGATCAGGCAGTCCTCTGATGTATATATATCAGTGTGTGTATGTGCAAAGGGCTCAGACCAGCTAGTGTGTGCTGCCTGGTTGGTGGCTCAGAGTCTGAGAGATCCCAGGGGCCCAGGTTAGTTGAGGCTGCTGGTCTTCCTGTGGGGTCACCCTTCTCCTTAGTTTCTTTGAAGCTTTTCCCTAATTCAGCCACAGTGGTCCCAGACCTCAGACCATTGGTTGGGTGTAAGTATCTGCATCTGTCTCAGTCAGTTGCTGGTTGGGCCTCTCAGAGGGCTGCCATGACAGGCTCATGTCTATAAGCACACCACAGCATCAGTAATAGTGTCAAGCCTTGGAGCCTCCCCTTGAGCTGGACCCTAAGTGGGGCCAGTCACTGAAACTCCTTTCCCTTTATCTTGTCTCTATTTTTTGTCCTTGTAATGTTTTTAGACAGGAACAATTATAGGTCTGTGCTTTTTACTGTGGGATAGCAATCCTATCCCTCCACTGATGCCCTGTCTTTCTGCTAGAGGTGGGCTCTACAAGGTCCTTCTCCACACTGCTGGGCATTTCAACTGAGATCCTCCCTTTGAGTCCTGAGAGTCTCTCACCTCCCAGGTCTCTGGTACATTCTAGAAGGTTCCCCTCCCTCCCACTCCCTCCTGCTCCACTGTGATTGCTCTCCTCTCCCTCCCAAGTGGGATTGAGGCATCCTCACTTGGGCCCTTAGGCTTGTTAACCTTCTGGAGTTCTGTAGATTGTATCCTGGTATTCTATACATTTTTGGCTAATATCCACTTATTAGTACATACCAAGCATATACTTTTGGGTCTGAGTTACCTCACTCAGGATGCTATTTTCTAGTTCCATGCATCTTCCTTCATACACGTATTCTTATGCAACCTTTTTTGAATACTTATATATCCTCTATGTATTTATTAGATATGTGCATAATATTTTTCTGAATAATAGAGTAGGTATAGGAGGTTCATGTTGACAAACAATTTTATTAGTAGTGATTCATTTCCTGGCTTGCTGGCTCAGTTTTATCATCTTTCCCTGCAGGATGTTTTAGTTTTCAGTTGTGTGTATACCTCTACTACAGAGCCTGGCCTTCACTAGACTGTATGTTGTTTTGGACTTTAGCTGATCTCTGAGATCAGTGACCAGGTCTCATGATATTGGGGCTGAAACAGTTGCATAAGTTTTAGCGTCAGATTTATTAGCCCTTTCCTCTGACACTGGCAACCTGGGCTATTTTGTGTATTTTCCAGCCTGCATAACACCTGTCATTTTGCCAGCAACATGTGATGAATTCTCAATATTCACGCACCTTCTTCTCAGTCCTTTTTTTTTCTATAAATTCTACCTTCCTTCATAACATTTCTACTTTGGTTCAGCAAAATAAGCCCTCTATTTTACTTTACTTCTAGAAGAACAATAATACTTTTGTAGACCGAAAATTAGTAAGATCACAGAAAGATCAGAAGGATTGTTCTGTGTTTCTTTTCTGTCAGATTCAGATGTAGAAATGGGTATGTTATGTCAGTGTCTTTATGAGAATACATACATTTGCATCTGTAGTCAGTATTCATTTTTTGTGTGATATAAGTCCATACATATTGCTTTGTACAGCAGCCTAGATTTGTTTACAAGTTTTTCTTCTAAAAATATAATAGGTCTATGTGATTTTTGTCTGTTTATACTTGGCTATAACAAATATTGCTACTTTGTTTGGTATCATAACTTTTGTTCCAGTTATAGTAGTAGAACATGAAGTACATCATCTCATTTAATCCTCACACACCAAGGCAGACTAAAGCTGGATCGTAGAAATGATTTGCCAAAATTCATACAGCTGCTAAATTGTAGAAACAAAACTCATCTATTTTCCACTTAATTCCCTGTCTGTTGCAAATGCATAGAAAATCTTAAATATTACTTCATTTTAGCAGAGTAATGGGGAAAAGGTGATTAATAAAATGGACATTTTATTTTAAAAACATCTATAATTTTAACATTTTAAAAATACATTTTAACCGATTATATTCTTTGTAGATCTGACAAATGTCATGTGTTGGTTCAATGCCTGCTACTCTCTCCGTGAGCTTTGTCTCACTGGAAACCCAGTACTCCAGGAATTAAACTGGAGGTAAGGAATCCGTTTGTAGTCCGTGAATATCATGGATATCTAATTTTCCTTTTGCCAAATGTTGATAAAATGATGTCCTATATTTTCCAGTTCTTGAGACAAAATTTGATACAAAATTTCCTATGAAAATTATTCAAATTACTTGAAAATAGTTTATATTATCTTTGAGTGTCATAAAAGCAACTCTAAAATATCATTAGCCTAACACATTTCCTCACATATCAGTGAGTTAATGGAAACTTGAAAGTTTGATTATGGAGCAAGCAGTTGGTGGCAAGTCAACTTACTATGATATGAACTTTGATTTTTCTTTGATAGAAGAGCAAGCTTCTGTCATCTCCTTCTGAGCCAGTTAAATCGTGTAACTTCCCATTTCAGTTATTTTCTTTGGAAAGCTGGACTGCCAAAATAAAATTGAACTGATGCGCTTCCTTACTTAAAAACTCTGCCTGTCATATTTCAGTAAGATCAATTGTTCTAATATACATTTCATTATCCTCAAGAAGAGATCCATTTATCTAGAGGGCTTAAAATCAAGAAGTCTATAAAATATGGATTTGTTAATGAAAAGACTAACTTAACTTTGATACAGTTTGCTTTGGTGAACTTTACATAACCCCATGGTACCAACAAAGGGATTAGTTATAGATTTTCCCAATGGGTTTCTTACTTTCATGTCAAGCCAGTGATAACATGCAAAAAACCTGATGTACTGAAAAAAAAATTCTCTTTTAAAACATAATCCACAGGCAACGTTTGAAATCTCCTCCGAGAGTTTGTTTCATTGACTGCTGATTAATGGAGCTTGTTAAGCGGCAGAATAGGCATCAGGAAGTTTTCACTGAATGAAATATTGATTTGGCTCCCGAGTAGGAGGAGCCCAGCTGGAAAAACTAATCTTGGAATCTCACAGTGTTCTTGTACTTCATTCCCAACATTAATCAGCTTTCTCATATATTCGCCGAAAGCTCATATGTCTGACTGGTGAACTCAAGAACAGTCTACACACTGTTGCCTTTTAGAGGTCTGAGGACAGTTTGCTTCAAAACTTAAGGAAGGAAAAAAATGAGAAAAATAAAACACTAATTACTATTTGAACCTTGATTTTATATCTCATAGACTTTTAACATACTATTATTGTCTTGAACATCTAAGCAAATTTTTACATCTAAAAGAATTTCTAATTTATCTGATTAAAGTGAATTGCTTGGGAACTTTTGTGTGTCAAAACAAGTAAGACAACATCAAATTATGCCTCAGATAGAAATTCAAGTCTAGCTCACTCTTAATGAAAATTTACTCCCTCTATAAAATACTTGATATAACAATATTTATGTCAAAAGCCAAGTAGAAAATATTCGGTGGTAGAAATATTGTTTTCTCCCTTCTTTATCTGGTTGTTTCCACATTAGTAACAGCTAATTACTGTCAATATTTTGGAGTGTATCTAACATCCAGTGCCATCCGTTAACTCTCTTTTTACATTATTTTCTTTGTAAAACATACAAATATTTATCTTTAAATGAAACATGTGTGGTTATATGCACTTACATGATCATGAATCTGATAAAATAGTTTTACATTTTCCTCTAGGTTTCCATTAAAATACTCAGTTAAAATGACTTTTTACTTTGTAATTATTTTGGATTGAATGATGTTGTTTCTGTATATTTGGCATAAATTAACCACACCCAGTGTTTCTGGAGTAGTGACCTAAGTAATGAACTAATCTCTGTAATATGAGAGGTTAATAATAGTTTTTATAACCTCTCTGTAAAATGAGAAGTTTTTATTCTTATTAGACAAATTCTTGTTGGTATTTGTGATATAAAAGTTAATGTTACAAGTTTGTGCCCAATGCTTTATAATTTAAAACAATTTACAAATTATTAGAATTTGCTAATTTTTAGTTTCCTTTTCTTTGAGAGTTTCATACAATGTGTTTTGCATATATCACCCTCAGTACCTCCTAGGTTCACCTTCAGCTTCCTACCACCTGTGTTCTAGTGCTCTGCCTCCTGTCCCCTCCCTTTCCTCTCTCCTTTCTCTATGTCCTCTGCATGCATACATGCGTGTGCACACTCGTGTGCTATGCGCGCACAAGTGTGTGCGTGTGTGTGTGTGTGTGTGTGTGTGTGTGTGTTTGTGGGCAGCCCAACTACTCTTGATAATGAGGCATGCTTCATAGAGTGACTAATCTACAATTAGTCACATCATTAAAAACAAAAAAAAATAACAACAAACCCTAACCATCCCTTTCACAGCAGCCATAAGATGCTAGTACCTCCTCAGCGGGTGGTGAGATTTTTCTGCTTACCCTCACTCACCACTCAGGAATTGTATCACCTTGAGCTCTTACAGTGGTTGCAACTCCTCTTTCTCAAAGATCCCTGAGCCTTTTCAGGAGAGGATTTATCCTCTCCTAATGTCTTCCTAAGGACTCCGTGCTTAAAGGAACTTGAGAATGTAGAATTGGTAACATAAAAATGTGTATATTTATTTATTCCTACTATCATTCACCAGTAAAATTAAATGTTTGCAGTGAAATTTAATAATAGTCACACATCTCATCAATTTATATCCAATAGCTATCTTTTTCCAAATTATTATACATATTTATGAACATTTATTACATACGTGTTTCCCTTTTATTGAAAAATAGATTGTTATGACAACTGCAAAATTGAGCAGTAAGTACAGTGTCCCATGTCCTCTGTTGCCAACATGTATAAAGTTCCACACTATATATGTCCTGTACCTGAATGTTAATTTGTTACAATGGGCAAGCCTATATTGACAACTTGCTGTCGCTCAAAGGCATGTTAAATTTGCTCTGCTAAATATATATCTGTCTTAATTGGGGTTTCTATTCCTGCACAAACATCATGACCAAGAACTATGTTGGGGAGGAAAGGGTTTAATCGGTTTACATTTCCACACTGCTGTTCATCACCAAAGGAAGTCAGAACTGGAACTCAAGCAGGTCAGGAAGCAGGAGCTGATGCAGAGGCCATGGAGGGATGTTACTTACTGGCTTGCTTCTCCTGGCTTGCTCAGCCTGCTCTCTTATAGAACCCAAGACTACCACACCAGGGAAGGCATCATCCACAAGGGGCCCTCCCCACTTTGATCACTAATTGAGAAAATGCCTTACAGTTGGATTGCATGGAAGCATTTACTTACCTGAAGGTCCTTTCTCTGATAACTCCAGCCTGTGTCGACTTGACACACAAAACCAGCTAGTACAATATCCTATGGGTTTTGGTGAGTGCATAATCATGTTAATCCACATTGAGAATTCCAATTCCTTCAGACTCCATGCTCCTCCAAACTCCTAACCTGTCATAGACATTGCTCTTTCTGACCTCCTTCCATAAATCCAGGTTATCCTTGGGGATCATATAATGAGAACAATCAGTAAGCCGCACCATTATATTTGCATCTTTCTTTAAATATGAATGTTGTTTTCTTCATGCTTTGGCTTTGTGGCTCATGTCTTTTTGGCCCTCAGTAATCTCTTAGCCCTCTGTACAAGGTCATTTCTCCCCATCTACTGAATGACAACTTGCTTGTTTCCAGGTTTAGGCTATTATGAATAAAGTAACTTTCAGCACATAGATTGTAGAGGTTAATGTGGACTTGGATTCATAATGCATTTGAGTAAATACTAAGGATTATTGCTTGATTTTATAGAATATTATATTTAGTCTTTTAACAGATTTGTCAAACTGTACTTGAAAATGCCTGTGACATATTGTGGTTCACATCAGAAATGTTAAGAGAATTCTGTTGCTCTGGATCTCTCCTGTCCTTTGATTGTTATCAGTGTTTTGGGCTTTGACAAAGATGTGTCAGGGTAGCTCACTATTATGTTAATTTCTATATCCCTAGATCTGAATCTGAAACTGCACGTCTTTCCACATACTTGTCTTCTGTAAAACTTCCTTAGTAAGTGTCTTAGTGCTCTATTGCTGTGAAGATACATCATGATCATGCAACTCTTACAAAAGAAAGCATTTAACTGGGGCTCACTTACAGATTTAGGTCATTCTGGTCATGGCATTTCCCATGATGTCAAGTAGGCAAAATAGTGGGGAGTTCTACATCTGGATCCACAGACAGCAGGAACAGAGACTGTCGACCTGATTTTAGCTTTAGAACACTCAAAGCCCACCCCTAGTGACACATTTCCTCCAATAAGGCTACATCTATTCCACTAAGGCTACGCTTTCTAATCCTTTTAATTAGTATTATTCCTTGTTGACTAACCACTCATATATATTATTCTGTGGGGACCATTTTTATTCAAACTGCCTCATTAAGGTATCTGTTCCATTGTCATGTTCATTTTTAAATTAGTCTTATTCTTTGTTTTAATTTTCAATTGTATATTTTGAGTAATTCCTTTATTATATTTATATTTCTCAAATATTTTCTTCTCCCTTAAGGTTTTCTTTTCCTGTTTTTCATTTCCCATGTAGTAGAAGTTTGAATTTTAATTATTCAGCTTTTCAATGGTTTCCCCCTTAATCATAGTTCCTTTTTATGTTTGATCTAAAAGATTATGAATGCTCTAGATTTTTCCTTTCTTTCCCAGTTTTCTTTCCCCCCTTTTTCTTTTAGTCTTCTATATATTTTTATGTTACACTTATGTCCAGGATGCATTTAATCTTAACATTTGTTAAAGGCATAAATCTATCTATAGTTGGGACCTTTTCATGTAAATGTTCATAGCTTTTGCTCCATTAGACTGCGTTTTCTTTTTTGTCAAAGACTTATTTGGTGTTGGTGTTGGCTTTCATTTTGGTTTTGGTGTTGGTGTTAATGTTAGTGTTGGTTTTGGTTTTGGTGTTGGTTCTTGTTTTTTCTTCTCCACCAAATCCTAAGTCATGCTATCTTACACACAGTATCTCCAATCCTACTCTAGCAATCAGATGTTGTCTGTCTGACATTTGTTTCTTCTTCAGTTGTTTGGTATCCTGCATCTTCCACTTCTCTGTTTGAGTTTATCTGTTAATATTGGTTAAATGCCTTCATGGATTCAGACTGAGACTCAACTGTATTAGTTTGGGATGAACTCTTGCTTTGATAACATTGATTCCTATCCATGAGCATCTCTCATCACCTCTGTTCTATGGCATTGGTTATTCAGGTTTTTCAGGTTTTCTATGAGGTGCTCATTTCTTTTAAGTATCAGTTTTACTTGTTCAAGCAGTCCAGTTTTCCGCTGTGACTGTCCATTGTGTTGTAAAATAGACTTACCCTTTGCTTGTGAACGATTTAGGCTGGTATGCTGAGTGGCTGAGCTTGATCCTCAGTGCTTGCTATCTGTCCTGTTCTTGGGTTTTGCATTATAAATTGATTTGTTTCTTGCCCAAACCTCAAAAGGTCTATTATTACAATCTTTAGCAATTCAAGAGACAATATAGTTTTAGATGTCTTTTATCATACAAAGCAGAATCTTTGTCCATCCCCTGTTTTAGCCCTACTCACCCTATATTTTAATGAGACTCATCACAATTTTGCCTTTATTGTACAGAGCAACTTTCAAAAATATTACCATTATGAAATGAAGTTTCTCACATTATTCTTTTATAAGAGCAGTATTTTTGTTTTGCATATTTTATCCAGAGTTTCCAACATTTGTTCTCTTATTTGCAATTTGAGGTTATTATTCATTGCAAGACAAAGTTATACAGAATATTACAGGATTTTGAGTATTTTAACTATCATTTTCTCTGCAAAATCAACCATATTTTCTGAGATAAATATTCTATGCTTGTTATGTGAAATGTATTTTTCTTTCCTGCTTCTAATAGACATTCTATACTTAAAACATTACCTGCTCTGAGAATCCTCAATGGTGACATGCTGAACTCTTCTTCCAATGTCCATATTGAAGAGTACTATCATCAAGACCTACAATGTTTCTTGGCACTTTGTCAATGCCAGCTTCAAGAGTTCAACTTATTATCTGAAAAGTATATCACACAGGAGGGGTAAGATTCTGATATTCCTTTTGCTGTATTTAAAATAAAGAATGTAATGTAAACACATGATTAAATATGTAATTTTCAAAGAGACACTAGTTTGATTAGAAGCAATGTGTTTGGGAATATTATACCTTTAGTATTATTCTGAGCATCATGTATATTCTTAAAACGTCAATATATATTTTGAACATAATTATCAAATAGTCATAAATTTATTCAGCAATTATTTTCATAAGATTGAGTATCCTCTAAAAATTTATCATTACAAGGGAAATAAAGCAAGTTTTAAAGCATATGAAGTATATACCAAGGTATCATATTATACATGTTATATTTATATATTACTCTACCATGTCATCATAGTGGAGAAAGTCTTTCAGTGTTTCTACATGTACTGAGGACAAAAGTTTGGAGTTATTTTAATCCAATATTGAGAACTGATAACTTCCTTTTCATGACCCTGAATTATTTTTCTTTCCATTAATTAATTTATTTTTTCAGTCTACATCCCAATCATTTCCCTGACCTCTGACCCTCCCCATGTCCCCTTCATCTTCTCAATTAAGTGAGTTAGCCCACCCCCTGTATCCCCCCAACCCTGACACATCATATCTCTGCAGGGCTAGGTGGATCCTCTCCCACTGAGGCCAGACAAGGCAGTCCAGTTAGACCAATGGATTCCACAGAAAAGCAACAGATTTAGGGACAGACTCTGCCCCAGTTGTTGGGGGTCCTCAAATTTTTAATACATTATAATACATGAATTATAAAATCTTTCCATTTCAGAGTTTAAAATTTTTAATTGGCCCAGAAAAATACATGACCATTAATATTTCTGAATAATTTCTGATTGTTTCACATATAGTTCCAATATAAAGACAAAAATAGTATGTCCTTCCTAATATTTCATGTAATTACTAAACTATTTCTTCTTTCTTTCATTCTTATTTTTGTTATTATAATATAATTATGTCATTTTTTATTTCTTTTCCTCACTCCAAGTCTTTCCATGTACCTCCTTGGATGGGAAAGGTCTACCGCCAGAGTCCTTCATGTTCTCAGAAATATTTGATGAACAATTATAACAAATATAATTGCTAGCCAAGATAGAAAGACAGAAAGACCTCTGTTAAATGCAGGGACTCCTTTTTATTTAATGGTTGTTACAATGGTGTGTGTGTGTGTGTGTGTGTGTGTGTGTGTGTGTGTCTTAGTAGCAATACCATGAACACATAAGGTGTGCACACCTGTATGTGCACACAAGCACATGTATAAATATGCACATATGCATGTGTGAATAGACACACACACACAAACACACACCTAAGTATGTAATGCAAATTATTCAGTCTGTGTGTTTATGTTTATTCATTCATTGTATTTATGTTTTCAGGATTGATCATTTCCAAGGGACAAACATCTGGTATGGTCAGTCTACCATGAGACTGTCTAGGAGCCTACATTACACATTAATTGTTACTATTTACATTATCAAACATATCTCTATAACATCAGCTCATTTTCCAGTAGAAATTTTTATAAATACATGGGTAATTCATATTAAAATTTTCACATCTGTAATTTCAATGTAATAAGAAATATCAACACAAATTATTATTATATATTTACTATACCCATAAAATAGTCATCAAATAGTAAATTCATTTATTTACTTCTTTATTCTGAGATAGGGATGAAATAGAGTGCCTTGTGTACAATTGACAAGGGCTGTAAACTGAGTTGCATCCTCAAAAGTAAGCAGGGACAATAGAGATTAAAAGTGTGATTAAGAATGAGTCTCAAGCAGGTCAAATCCTCTACGTTTGTTAAGTCTTTCAAATGAGTATGCGGAATTTTGATAAATTACATAGGAATAAAACCCAAAATATAGAAATACAGGCATTGGCCAAGAGGGCCTTAGCCATTTACGTTTGTTATCTTTGCCATGGAAAACAGTTTTCCATAGGAAAACAGAAACAAAAACTTTCCCAAAATATAAGTCTTTGGCCATCCAATACAAATATTCTGTGTAACAAGAGTCAGTGTAGAAAATACTTTTGGTTCACGAATAACTTCTCCACATTATGCAGTCATTATTTTTCATGTTTATGCTAGCAAAAGCTTTGGTTTCATTTTTCATTTTCAACCAAAAATACACTACTTTAATATGGACCTAAAAATAGGCATTTTGTCTTGATTGACATAGATCATAATAAACCATTTGAATTTTGCTCATAATTTTATAAAATAGTATATAAATGGTTAGAAATAAATTATAATGAAAAGCATTCCCAATTTTAAGTTCCTCTTTGGCCACATATTAAATTTTATTGTTAAAACCTACCCAATTGTCTGTGTTTGTGTGTATCCTTGTACTTATTCAGTGCTCCTATATTTTATTTGTTCAGGGACGTTCTCACTATGCATGCTGCAGACAGACTCTCACAGTACTATAAAGACTTAATGAAACTCAGCAATGAATGCAGAAGTGCACATGAACAAGGAGATGTAAATACCATCAAGAGGTCTGCAGCAGAACCCGACAAAAACCAACCAGAGTTTTCAAACGCTGACAGCACACTGCAAAACAAGACTTTTCATGCGCAGGTTAACAATTGGGAGGCAGATTCACCAGCTATTTCTGCAAGCCTGTTGGACCCTGCCTCCAGACCTTCCACCTCAAACTGTGAGGAACTAAAAGGAAGGAAACAGGAAAAGCTTATGGCTCAGGAGAGTGAACACAGTAGGATCAGTAGTCTCTCCACCAGCAGAGGCTCATTCATAGAAATGGAAAAGGCAGATTCTCCAATGCGTGATCATCACAAGGCCAAACAATGTGAACCGACGTAAGACCTTTTGCCTTAATAGATGGTATATGTACTGTTTGTATGTGTGTGCTGTGAGTATATGGGTGTAAGAGGACACTGGTGTCATGCCCTACCACTGTTTTGTTCTCCAGTGACAATGGCTTCCCCTGAGCTTGTAGCTCTGGTGGCAGCCAGCATATGCAGGTCATCTGTCACCTTGTCTTGATCTACTACAGCACTGGAGTTACAAGTGCCATATGGCTACGCCTGACTCTCTATGTGGTTGCTCACAGTTACAGTTCGCAGGTTCTTCAGCAAGTGCTGTTTTCCATTGACAGATTCCCCAGAAACAGAACCATGGTTACTATTTTTTAATTAGATATTTTTTCCATTTGCATTTCAAATGTTATCCCCTTTCCTGGTTTCCCCTCCGAAAACACCCTATCATAACCCTCCTCCCCCTGCTCACCAGCCCACCCACTCCTGCTTCCCTGTCCTGGCATTCCCCTACACTGGGACATCGAGCCTTCTCAGGACCAAGGGCTTCTCCTCCCTTTGATGTCCAACAATGCCATCCTCTGCTACATAAGTAACTAGATAATTTAACTCTATATTATTTTTGTATTGATTCCCTTAACTACTTTTCATAAAATGCACTAAAATCTTATCATAGCAGAAATTATTCTGGTTAAATTCAGGCACGTTTAATTTGTTCTCTAGGAATATTTAATTTTGAATGAGTATAAAATTGTTTTTCTGCTTCCACAGTTTTAAATATATAAAATTATTTTAATAAAATTTAGAATATATCCTGAAATAATGTATTATAAATACTGGGATTATTTCACCTTCTGAAAAATGTCTTTATAAGTTCCACTGATATAGTAAACATGTAGTAAGTATGTATGTAAGATTTTGCATGTATATGCCATAGACTTCTCTATCATAACAGCTCTGGAGGGTAATTAATCACATCAGATCCATAGTAAGCACTACATTCCTTAAGAAATCTCTTGGAGTTCTGCACCTGTTGAGCCAGTAAGGATGGCTTTGGCTTTGGCCTATCTACTTCATGTTTTTTTGTACTTTTACCCTTAGTGTCCAATCAGGAATATTCAGTGTCTCCTGTAAGGATGGGTGTTAAACAGAGCAGAGTCAATGTCACCAGGGCTGTTTTGCTTTTCCTATCTTTATTCCAGTAGAAGTCTGTGGAAACAGTATTTTTTTTTGTCCTTTTTTCTGGAAGATATGTTTGCTTGATACATTCAGATGTACATAAGATGGTTATTTTATATTGTAAAACTATTTTAAAACACTTTGAGAATTTTTGAGAATTTCATCCTGGTAAGCTGAAGACATTTTTCTACTTCATGGCTTTTCACTCAATAAAACAAATCTGATTATGCCAGAGCTGTTTTTCTCAACAGTGCTGTGATTCCGTGTTGTGGAAAACCGAAAATCAGCCTTTTCCTTCTTTCAATATGGTGAAGAGTAATTTGTATGTCAGTTCCACTATGGAAAATATCTTGTAATTTTGTGCTTCCATTGGGGAATGGGGAAGGAAAGGATAAGAAAATCACAGTATCAATTCCTACAAAAAATTCATAGTTGCTTTTAGTATTATCTGTAAACAAATATGAGACACTGGGCTAACTCAGTGTATTTTTATAGGATTTTTATTTATTTACACTTTAAATGTCATCACACTTACTACCGGTTTCCACTGCACAAACCCCCAATCCCATCCTTCCTCCCCCTGCTTCTATGATAGTGCTCTCCCACCTATCCACTCCTGCCTCCCTGCCCTGGCATTCCCCTACACTTGGGGCATAAAGTGTTCACAGGACCAAGGGCCTCTCCTCTCATTGATGTAAGATAAGGCCATCCTGTGCTACATATGTGGCTGGAGCCCCGGGTCCCCCCTCCATGTGTACTCTTTGGTTGGTAGTTTAGTCCCTGGGAGCTCTGGGGGTACTGAATGGTTCATATTGTTGTTCCTTCTATGGGGCTGACAGCTCCTTCAGTTCCTTAGGTCCTTTCTCTAGATTCTCCAGTGGGGACCTTGTACTCAGTCCAATGGTTGGCTGAGAGCATCTTCCTCTGTATTTGTCAGGCTCTGGCAGAGCCTCTCAGGAGACAGCTATATCAGACTCTTGTCAGCAAGCACTTCTTGGCATCAGCAATAGTTGTCTGGGTTTGGTGTCTGTATATGGAATGGATCCCCAGGTAAGGCATTCTCTGGATGGCCTTTTCCTCCAGTCTCTGCTGTACACTTTGTTTCTGTGTTTTCTTTAGACAGGAGCAATTCTGGGTTACAAATTTGAAGATGAGTGAGTGGCCCCATTCCTCAACCTTGGGCCTTGCCTAACCTCAGGGTATGGTCTTCCCTTCATTTTGTTGGGTATTTCAGCTAATCTTATCCCCATTGTGTCCTGGGGGCCTCTTGCTTTCCTGGCATCTGGGACTTGCTGGTGGCTACCCCAGTTCTCTATCCCCCATTGCTACATAACTGTGTTTAAATTCCTGACTCTCTGTATATCATCCCAGTCTCCTGCATACCTGACCCTGCCTCAATTTCTTCCTTGTAATTCCATCCTTCTACCCTCTACCTACCATTAGTATTTTGTTCCCCCGTCTAAGAAACACTGAAGCATCCACATTTTGGTCTTCCTTCTTCTTGAGCTTCATATAGTCTGTGAATTATATCTTGGGTAATCTGAGCTTTTGGGCTAATATCTACTTATCAGTGAGTACATACCATGTGTGAACTTTTGTGACTGGGTTACCTCACTCAGGATGATATTTTTTAGTTCCATCCATTTGCCTAAGAATTTTTATGTATTTTCTAAAAGGCCTTTCAGCTTTTACTGCTTATACTTTTTTCGGTGCTGGACATTGAATTTAAGTCCTTGTACATATTAGGCGAGCATTCTATCACTGAGCTACATCATAACCATTAATTTAAAAGGTACTTTAAATTCACATACAGTGAATTAGAGTTTACTCTGACATTTTCAGACACAAATTGATTTTGTTTCCTTCTTCTCATGGCTGTATCACCTCTTTTTAGCCTCCTATCTTCTTTCTTTATTTTTCTTTCTTTTATCAATCATTTATTCATTTATATTTCAAATAATATCCCCTCTTCTTGATTTCTCCTCTGCAAACCCCCATCCCATTCCCCTCCCCTTTGCCTCTATAAAGGTGCTCCTCCACCCACTCACCCACTCCCATCTCACCAAAGTGTAGAGTGCTAGCATCCTCTGACACTGGAGCATAGAGCCTCCATGGAACCAAGGGCCTCCCCTCCCATTGTTGTCAGAAAAGGCCATCTTCTGCCACATATATATCTGGAGCCATAGATCCCTCCATGTGTACTCTTTGGTTGGTGGTTTAGTCCCTGTGAGCTTTGGGTGGTCCAGTTAGTTGATATTGTTCTTCTTATGGGGTTTCAATCTTCTTCAGACCTTCCCATAGCTCTTTCATTGGGGTCCCAATGTTCAGTCCGGTGATTGGCTTCAAGTATCTGCATCTATATTAGTCAGGTGCTGGTAGAACCTCTCAGGGGACAGCTAATCCAGGCTCCTGTTAGCAAGCACTTCTTGGCATCATCAATAATTTCTGGGTTTGTTGTTTGCAAATTGGTGGGATGCTCTCTGGATGACCTTTCCTTCAGTCCCTGCTCCACGTTTTGTCCCTACAGTTCCTTTAGAAAGGTTAAAATTCTTGAGATGGGCCCTGTCTACTTTTGAGTCAAATCTTCTGTTATCCTCCTCCCTAACCTCAATATCTTGCATTTTCGCTTGTAGATTCATGGCCACATTCATTCCAACACACATACATGTATATAAAACTAAAACGGAGATTCTAATACAAGAGAAAACATGCCATGTATAGTTCTAAGGTTTAGTTGTCTTAATATAATAATTCTTGATTCATCTGTTTTCCTATTAGTCTTATCATCCCATTTTTCCATATGTTTAAATAAAGTTCTGTTGTGCATACAACCACATTTTACTATCTATTCATATGCTGATGGATATTTGGGTTAACTCTTTCTATTTTATTGTGACAGAGATTCCCTTATATATCCCAGAAAGCTTTTTACTTAGAAGCTTCCTATTCCAGGCTCCCAAATTCTCAGATTTCAGTAATGCACACTCATACCAGGCTTATTTTCCTTATTATGTCTATTATATTATATCATTTTTTGAGATTTACTCATTTACTTTCATTCAAAAAATGAATGAATAAAAGAAATACTTGCATAAATGTGATTTAAATCTTTAGCACATTTTATGAACTTTGGTTTATTCTACAAGGTGAATATGATTTTCAGAAATTCATGTATTTCCCTGAATATTGAGACTATGTTGTCTTAGTTACTTTTCTATTGCTGTGAAGAGACATCATGACCAAGGCAGCTTAACAAAAAGAGAGGGCATTTAATGGGTGACTTTCTTAAGGTTTCAGAGGGTGCATCCCTGACTGTCATGACGGGACGCATGGGGGTAGGCAGGCAGACATGACAATGGAGCTAGCTCAGAGCTTACGTTGTCTGTTCAGAAAGTTGAAGTTTTAGAGGATGACTTGGCTTCGTGTGGGATTTGGAACCTCAAATCTTGGTCCTCATGATACACCTTCTTCACCAAGGCTGTGCCTCTTAATGTCTCCTAAAACTGTTTCCTTAAATAAAGACCTAATATCTGAATACATCAGCTTATTAGGGTCCTTCTCATGCAAACTCCTACATAGGTGTGATTTATATTTGACCAGAAGTTTTAGCCACTAACTTCAATCTTATATTCATGGCAAAAACAGATTAGAGGATTAAGCTGGCCATAAGTAAAATGGTGGTGACAAAGATGATGGTGATACTGGTGAGGATGTTGATAGTGGTGATGGTGATGAAGGAGATAGTGATGGTGATGGTGGTGGTGATAGTGATTATATGATTATTGTAATCATGATGGAAAATAAAGCACCAAGAGAAAATAATTTCTTTATCATCCTAATTCCCTTCAAATATATTTTTGGGGAAAAATATTTCCTCAAAAATATTATAAGGAAAAAAATCTGACTCATATTTCCTTGTTTTTTGTAGAGGGATATCATAAGGAAAGAGAAATTACTTTGATTTTAACAATTGTGCTAATTTCTGTTTCTATGATTAAATTACCATGAGAATAGCAATTTACAGAAGGAAGTGATTATTAGGGACTTAGAGTTCCAAAGTGAGAAGAGTCTATCATCATCTCAGTGGGGAAATGTAGCATCAAACAGACATGGTGTCTCAAGCATCAAGCCAAGAGCTCCATTGCAAAGCACAGGCAGGAAGCCAAGAAAGCAAACTGGGAATAGCACATGGCTTTTAAAACCTCAAAACTTGCCCCCAGTGATATATTTCTTCCTGTGGAACTTCCTATAGCTACCTAACAGTACCACTAATTAGGGAGCAAACATTCAAATCTCTTAAGACTTAGAACATCCCATTTAAATCACCACATTTCCATTTTCTGGCACCAGTAAGCTCATAGCTATCTTAAATTATAAAATGTATTTATTTATTCTAACTTCAAAAGTTTCCATAGTCTTTTAATCCCAATGCTGTTAAAAAATCCAAAGTCCCTTTGGAGACCAAAGAAATCTAATTGTAACTTCTTGTAAGATTAAACAGCAAATTGCATACTTCCAACATAAAATGGCATAGGATATACATTACCATTCCAAAAGTCATTCCAAAGAGGGCATAGTGAAGATATACTAGACCAGAGCAAGAATAAAATCTAGCAGGGCATACTTCTCCAGCTCCATCTCTGATGTCAAAGTATTAGAAGTCTCCACTGTCCCACCCTTGATGCCAGCAACCCAGCTGGTACTCTCATTATGTGAAGCTTCTTTGGCAGATATCCCATGGCTCCCTCGTCTACCGATATATCACTGCAACCAAGACTCCACTTTCATAGCTTCAGAAATAGCTTCTGGAGGCCTCCACACACGACTGCCCTCACAAGCACCTCATCTCATTCAGCTCTCTAAAATGGCAGAAAATTTCATGACTCCATAATTTGTATATCTTTCATGACTCAAAAAGCAGCATTCTGTGGGAAAACCATTATATGTTTGAAGTATGTAATTTGACTTATTTATTGATTTGTTAATATATATATATATATATATATATATATATATATATATATATACTACAAGGATGTACAGTTAGGAGATTGCCTTAAGTCTCAGAAGAGACTTTGACCTTTTAAATAGTATAGAGATTGAAATATTATGAGGACTTTGGCATCAGACTGAATACAGTTTTCATCACGATAGAGTCAAGATCCTGTGGAGGAAGTGAGATGGAGTATGTTGGTTTGGATGAGGTTCCCTTATCTCAGACATTTGAACACTGGGTTCCCAGTTGGCAGTGCCCATTAGTTACTTGGCAGTTCCCATTAGTAGGTTTTGGAGGTGCGTTTGACAGGTTGGGATAAATCTTTGGCCCCTTGAATGATTTTGCAGAAGCTTTTGTTTGTTGTTTCTTTCTTGGAGCAGTAAATTCCTTAAGATGCTTTCAAAATGTAGAAGCTTGGCTAGATGGCTTTGCCCCCAGGGTACCATTCCCTTTATTCAAAGCAAATCAAGCCTCTGCTGGGTCTCCTGATTTCTCTCAGTAGAAGACTTGGCCTCAACGTTTTTTCCCTTCAAACTGTATATTTCTTTGTTGCCACTTGATCTTTTTCATTGTAGATCTGCATTATACTGATTAATAGTAACTACAAAGCATTATCAATATTAAACTAAGGAATTGAGACCATTACTTTTTAGATTAAGCCTCAGAAAAATGCTTAGGACAAGGACAAAAAGCAGTGACATCTTTGCTGAAATATACCCACAATATTTTCTAACCCAGTTGCTAATACTGTTCTCTTCAGACCCTCATTGACCTGGGTGTCCAGGCTTCTCTAAGATGGTCCATTAATTTCTATTTACACAATTCAAACACTGTTCTGGTCCAAAGCCCCAAAGTCATCTGGATTCCTTCAAAATTCACTTGCTCATCTTCTTCCTGAAATAGCCCACTCCCTAGTATCAACTTCTATATAAGTAATTTTCTATTGTTGTGAGAAGACACCATAATCAAGGGGTTTATATATGGAGGTAATGGAGCCAAAGACATAAGAGTCTCTCATCATTAGATGAAGACAACAGGACATCAGGGAGGCATGATGTTTGGAACTGAAAGCTCGGAGCACGTGCCATCTAAAATCTGGAAACTTAGTGTTCAAATGCTCAACTCTGGGGAACGCATCATTCAGTCCAGCCAAACAAACAATTATTGCAACTCTGTCAAGAAAATGTTGAGGAGTGGATTTGCTCTTCGTATACCCTTTAAATCAAACATAGAAATCCCACAAGGAATTAATATAGACTTGCTATCACTTTCATTTTACCTCGTACATTGATAAAATTCCTATAATAAGCTGTGAGAAAGGAAACTAACTCCATCTCAGGCAAACAACTTGGTATATAAAATTTGCAAATTGCCCTGGGCTAGGACACATTAGAATTTCCTAATGGGCATATACATGAAGAGTGTATTTTTAAGTGGCCAAGAAGTAAAGCGAGGCTGGTAAAATACCTCCTAGGGTCTTTCCTATTGCCATTACCCAAGACACAATTCACATATCAAATCATTCCCAAGAAGAAGGAAAGAGAGGGCCCTGGTCCTGGAAAGATTTGAAGAAGCATTGTAGGGGATTACCAGGACAGAGAAGTAGGAGGGGGTTGATTGTAGAATGGGCGGAGGGAAGAAGGCTTATGGGACTTACAGGGAGGGGGAAACTGGGAAAGGGAAAATCATTTGGAATGTAAACAAAGAATATAGAAAATTAAAAAAGAACATAAAGAATTACATTTTCTCTTCCTTTCCAAGGCAACCCAAGGTGACAAGCACCTAGTCCTTCCTTGTCAAGTCCATATTGGTTTCTATACTTTTGGAACCCTTCTTAATTACCAACTCTACCCACTTTGGAACAATGTCCTCATTATCTAAAAGAATCTATGTAATATCTTTCATCTTAAAAGATTAAAGCTAAAATTTTAAACTCTTTCTGAAGCTGAATTCCTCTTTTAACTTTTGGCTCATTCTCACTTTCAGATTGGATATCCATACTACTTTACATTTATGACTCTCTTTAAAGAAAGATGGGATTTTGTTTTTATATAATATTTTAAATAAGATAGTTTCTATTTATGTACAGGCCACAAAGACATCATTTTTATTTATAGTTTTTACAAGAGTGCTGTATATAATTCTCACCCTCCCTCTCCCTTTGTAACTCTTTCTGCATCTCCCTTACTCATCATCAAATTAATAAATTTGTAATTATATATATATGAATATAAATACAATGTTATTTATTCACTTAATGTTGTTTATATGCATTTAGGACTTACAATATTTGATTAGATAACCTATCAAGGTCACACTCCTGGATAATACTGATCCACCCTCTTTCCTCAGGCATTTATTGTCTGCAGCTTTTCATCTAGGGGTGGAGCTTGTCGAGATTATTCTCACCTGCAATGGCATACAAGCGCTGCTAGCATGTTGGTAGTCTAATATAGGCACCAATATTATTGAGATTCCCTGGGTGTAGTTTCCCTGTCATATATAGAACACCATATTTGCAGCAGCCTATGAAGACCTCTTATTTACCTTCTGTAATATTCATGTATTATTGATGTAGTATTCATGTATACTACATCAATACATGTAGTATTCATGTATACTACATCAATACATGTAGTATTCATGCATACTAAAATAGTTTCCTCTTTCTATTTTTAGCAAGGCAGCTATGGTAATCCAAGCACAATGGCATAGTTACATTACACACAGAGATATTAATTGCTCTGAAAAAATGCATCCGACCACAACAGAACCCCTGCGCGATCCCGTCATCAATAAACAGACTACTTCCAATGAAGAAAGCAGAAAGACTAATATGAATATCCAAGAACAGAGGGAGAAAGCTGCTGTTCATATCCAGGTTAATTCAAACTTTTGATAACAAAGTTATTCATAAAAATGTATTTCCCATTTCTGTGTTTTTATAAGTGTAAGGGATTTAAAGTTAATTGAGTTTATTTCACACTTCCATAGATTTACAGGCTGCAAGCTATGTAACAGGGGTATAGTTCTCCTGGATATCAAGACTGTATATAATAGTCCTTCAACCTGAAATACGGTGACCTTGAGTGTCCTTAAAGCTAACCCATACAATGGTCTTTAAACTTCTCCTCATTGTAGTAAGTCCTGTACTTCTTTGCTTTGATTTATATCAAGATATTTCATGAGGCTATTAGAAATTGGATTGCTTCCTGCTTTGTTTGTTTCTCGGTAAGTCTGTCATTGGTGTCAAGGAATTACATTTATTTTTATCTCCTTTAGTTCCTTTCTTTTAATTTTTTTTTTTGTTTTTCTCAAGACAGGGTTTCTCTGTATAGCCCTGCCTATCCTGGAACTCACTCTGTAAACCAGGCTGGCCCTGAACTCAGAAATCCACTTGTCTCTGCATCACAAGTGCTGGGATTAAAGGCATACGCCACCAAATTGTCCTTTAATTTCTTTGAATATGTGTGTATAACAAATTTTGATTAAATCCACCCACATTTCATCTTTCTATGCCCCTGTTCACCACTTTCCCACTCTACTGTATGTTCTCCTTTTAATGATCAACTCAGTCTACTTAGTGCTGTTCTTATAGCGAAAAATAATGTTCAGCAAAGTAGCAGACTACAAAACTAACCTGAAAGTCAGTATCTTAAGCTGATTAGGTTGTCTCTGTCCCTGAGTCTATGTCATATCCATAGATTAAACAACTCATGCATCAATAAATGACAAGGACTTGTTAGTGAATGATCTTTTTGATATGTTCTTGAATTTAGGTGTGCAAGTATTTTATTGAAAATTTTTACATTTATATTAATAATTAGGGAGATTGGACTCTCACATTGTTGTTGATATTGTATATTTATTTGGTTTTGGTATTTGGAGTGATAAAAATAATTCTTCATAGAAAGAGTTTGGAAGTGATCCTTCCTTTTTGATTATGGAATAACTTGAGGAGTACTGTTGCTAGTCTTTGAGGATCTTGAAGAATACTATACTGAAGTGGCTTTGAACCACTTTTAGATGGGAGATTTTAAATTACTGTCTCCAAGTACTACAATCTCAATCTAATATATTTGTCAAATCATCTAAGATCTTAGTGAAAGCTAGTAATTTGGTCTAATTGATAGCAATTCTAGAAATATATTTCAAAACCCTAACAAAATGTAAAGTTCATCACATGCCTGCTTTAATTAAAAACTTAGAAGTTAAGAAGTGAAAGGAAAGGGAGGAGTTCTGGGAGTAGAAGGATAGATCCAATGTGCCCAGTGCCAAGAAAAACAGTGGGGAGGAATAAGGGAAGGGAGACTCAATCAAAAGAAAACACTCAGTAAAATGCCAGAGGGAAAAATTCTACATTGTGTGCTAATTTGCAAAATAAATAAATAAATAAATAAACAAACAAACAAACAAACAAATACAGGTGCATAACACTTGTCTTAGTATCACCAAGACCAGATTTCAAACTGAGTTTTAACTTGATTGCCTTTCTATTTTATTTGTTTACTCAATGAAGCTTTTTGTTATGTTTGTACTGTGTAGTTGATCATTAAAAGGAAAAGCAACCAAAAATCAATCATTTTTTTTAACTTTACATGATCTTTAAGATTTATGTATTCATTTTATGTACATGAGTACTCTATCTGCATGTGCCAGAAGAGGGCATCAGAACCCATTACAGATGGTTGTGAGCCAACAACCATGTTGTCTCTGGGAATTGAAGTTATAACTTCTGGAAGAGCAGCCAGTGCTCTTAACTGCGGAGGCATGTCTTCAGCCTCTTTAATTGATCTCTAATGTCACATAACTTTCTGACTTGGAAAATTAAGTAAATGGAGTTTCAAACAACTTTCTTCGATTTAGAGAAAGGAGGACAGGAAATGAACGTGGTAGAACAGACCATGCTTGAGAAGAATGCCCCAAGGTTGAGAGGAAGAATTCAATGTCCACATCAAAATGTAAATAATGAATAGGGAGAGTAATTGAATAAGAGAGAACTAGTCTTTCTGACAGAGTGCCAGACCAGAAAGTAAGACTCCTATCCCTGAAACCAGGGAGAATCGCAGGTTTTGGAGTAAAAATGGCAACAATGAAAGGCTCATGTTTCTACACTTCAGTAACTGCTTATACTCAGTACCTTATTCAGCCACAAATCTCTGTCTTTGTGGATGTATCAAGCTAGAAAACCTTCACTACCCTCTGTCAGAGAAAACAGGGAGTCATGATAAAGAGGTTTAAGGATTTGATTCTTCATTTGTTAAAATCCCATAGCTACAGAGACAGTAGTGACATTGTGAGGGACTATATGCCCTGTGTCTGCCTATATTAACATTCTCTATGTTCTGCCCATGACTGTATGTGTTGACAGCGTTATTAGTAATAGCCAGTTTAGCACAGCTTCTATTTGTCCAAAAAGTGCCAGGCAATACATGCCTTTTCTATATGTTTGAATGTGTCCTGAAGAAATACTTGACATTTTAATTTTAATAAGTTAGCTATAGAATGAAAATGCAGTGTACATCTGTTCACTGAGTCTTTGGATAGTCTCTTTCTATAATGAAATTGTCTTAAATTGCTTTACTGCCCCTGACCATTATTATACTATATCATTTTTAACTTCTGTGTATTGGCTGTATTTATTTTGTCTATTTTCTGTTCCTACCACTATTAGAATAGAAAGATCATTCATATAGGCTTGTTTGCATGTTTTAAGCTGTACCATCTGTGCATGGCACATGGAAGACATTTAATAAATTTCAAAATTAACAGTCTTTACTGTTATATATATATATATATATATATATATATATATATATATATATATGATGTACCACATGACAGATACTAATCCTTTACATCACTGGTTCATATGGTTATTTTAAAATTATATTTAAGACTTTAATTTTTCTTAAATTTATTCAACTCTATATATGCATCTCATCTTTTTTTCCCTCTCCTCCACCCTCTCAAAGTCAGAGAATAACATGTGTTTGCTTTATAATCAAGGAAATGGAAATGTTCAGATATGCTTTGATTGGAGTTTGCTGCTATAGAAAGGAGTCATGAATGGGCCTAGTGTTGGAGCAATATGATTAGTTTACAAAGCATTGGGAGCATTTTTCAGTTAAGTTATACATTGGAATAAAAGCAGGGAAGCTATCGGTCTACTGACATGTCCCAATGGTTCTTGTCCAGTTGCTTAGGGTTTGATTCAGCTTTCTGGGTTCTTTCCTGAGAAGTGTGTGTTCTGACCTCTGACGGTGCTCTGTGCAGAGGTGGGTTGTCTCTATCCTTGAATACAGTCTGGTCACATGGTAACTTCTGATTCTCAGTGTAGCAAAAATAACAATATTAATATTATAAAACTGCTCTAAAATACTTTTTGCAGTCAAATTTGTCTTTGGGATATCTTTTTTTAGGTTATAATCATAAATCCATTAAAAATGGCAATAACTTTTAGAGTTATACAGAGTGTGATTCATATTTTCATTTTCTATTTGATTCCTGTTAGATCATATAATTTACTTTAGTTTTTAACAGTTATTTTGAGCATGAACATAGTTTCAAACTCATATTTAATAAACAAAGGTTGATTTTTTAAAGAGAATTAAAGCTTTTTATCATTCATTTTCAAGACATGGCCTTGTATTCACTATGTAAACTAGATTCCGGGCCTTACCAAGATCCAGTCTCACCTCCCACATGCTGGAAAATTTGAGCTTGTACTGATGTATCACCTAATAGTTATATAAGACTATTTTTTAAAGATTTATTTATGATTATATGTGAGTACACTGTAGCTGTCTTCAGACATACCAGAAGAGTGCATCAGATCTCATTACTAGTGGTTGTGAGTCACCATATGGTTGCTGGGATTTGAACTCATGATCTTTGGAAGAGCAGTCAGTGCTCTTAACTGCTGAGCCATCTCTCCAGCTCCCTATAAAACTATTTTCAAAATTAATTTTATAATTTTGTGTTTTTCTTAAATGTAAACAATTCACTTCAATATGCTCACGTGCCTCAGCATTGGTTTTATACCTCATGTATCCTAACGCACGCTCTCCAGCTTCACATGAACATCATCTATTCTCTGAAGCTTTTTTGTTCCTGGGACATAGGTTGGAGAACTTCTCTATTTCAGGATTATTAAAACACCTTACTATTTTTTGTTCCATTAGTCTGTGCTGATTTAACTTTTTTCCCCGAAACTAATTCATTTTGAGCCATGATACCATCTCCCGAACATGGTCATTTAAATACACTGGGGTTTTCCTAAATGAGCTTAGTCTTACTTTAAACATAGCGATTTGAAAATGAGCAAAACTGACCTTTTAAAAATGTCTTTCTTCTTGGTTCAGAATGGGTCCTGGAGGAATTGTCAGATAATTGATTGGTTGACCTACATGTGCAGCAGAGGGAGGGTTAAGGATTCTTCTCTGCTTACCACAAAGGAAGTCTCGAGAGATTCAAACACATGAGGTTATTTAATTTATCTTGCAGTTGTACATGTCACATAAAGTTCAAAAAGCAGATTATTGAGCCATTAAACTAAGTTCTAAGATGTTTTATCTTCCTAATGGGATAACAGAGAGAATCTGGTTTAGGGTTTGATCTGTAACCCTGCATAACATACTTTACATTTTTGTTCAGGCAGTTTGGAAGGGCTTTATTTTACGAAAGAAACTGGTGACCGCCCTAGAGGCTATCAAGGATGAAGAATCTGGAGAAGAATATGAAGAAATAGATTTAGAGGATTTTGAGTTTGATGAGGTAAGTGCCAACTGCGACAAACAAATATCGTTCCAGTAATAATTTTCTAGTGTGTTTTAATGCTAACTCCTTGGTCAGTTGCTGCAGATATTGTAGGGAACATCATCCTTGAAGACACCGTGGCCATTTTGTGTATTCTGAGCCACATTCAAAGGTGGTTATTAATATTAGAAGATGGGTAATTGGTCAGTTGCTACAGATATTGTAGGGAACATCATCCTTGAAGACACCTTGGCCATTTTGTGTATTCTGAGCCACATTCAAAGGTGGTTATTAATATTAGAAGATGGGTACCACTGCTACTCTCTACTCTTTTCTTAATCTGTCCTCCTACTTTGTACAGTCTATAAAGGGCCAACGGAATGGCTACGAGATATTGTGTCCTCTTAGATTAGATTTTCTGAAGGTTAGGGCCTTATTTATCCACATTGGAACTATTGGGGAAAAGCATTAATAAGATCAAACATAGTAGTTTGATCTTTTTCAAATTTGCACCTGTCCTACTAAAGCCCAATTTTTAGTCTGAGACTTAGTAAGCTTTGATTACAGGAGGCAAGTACTTGGCATCATTTTCTTCATCTCTTTTAAATGGAGCAATTCCTCAACTCTTTGTATTTCATGACTATGATACCTTAAGTGAATATAAAACTCCCCACTTATTTGTGCTATGAAAATATGAAGTGGTAAATTCCAGAAATAGGTAGACAACTTATCAATTGAGCGTAATCCTGAGCAGTGTGATGTCTCCAACCATCAGTCTCCATCCTGACTAGAGTGTGAATTATCTGCTTTGCTGTTTATGCTATATGTCTACAGCATATGCCATACCTGCTCCTAAGCTACTTCATGCTGCTTTAATTATTAGGCAAAATGTTGCATAACTGTAATGATTGTGTTCAAATTAGGCTTATTTCACAGTTGTAGTTAAAAGTGCAAAATTAATTGTACTGGTAATTTTATTATACCATCTAAGAATGATTGTCCTGTTTTATTACTCAATATTGTTTTGAACCTCTTATAAATAATTAATAAATTAAACTTTATCACAGAAATATACATAAACATATATTTTCATATATATATATATGAAAATAGTGAATATAAGGCTTGATGATGACCATGCTTTCATGTTCCCAGTGGTACACGATAGGATCTCTGATCCTATCTCTACTCAGTGGCCCCAACAGTTAATTGAAATTCCATGATTGCCTTTAAGCATAGTGACACATTGGTGACAATTAATTATTTCTCATTGGAAAAGAATTTTTCCAATGAAAAATGTCCAGTTATTTTGAAACTAGGTTAACAGCTTTTCAAAGAATATTAATGGCTTAAATATAATATTCTAGTCTAGCTACCACTTTAAATTTCTGTCTGCTGGTCTTCCAAAATAAGTTAGGCAATGTTTGAAGATATGAGTGAATCACAACCTATGTTCTCATTGAATTAAATATATTAATAATTAATTCAAAACAGAAAATACTACTTTATGATGACTTGTATTATGAGATGTCAGGTTCAGCTCTATTATCATAGTGCCAACAGAAAGATACAAACTTTTTGAGTTGTCTAAATTTGAAAGAAAGTAAGAAGTTTTATTTTGTAGTCATCTGTGTAGTTTGATTAAATTTATTCCTTGGTATTTGACGTATTTTCATGTTAAAGACATTTCTGCAAGTTTTATTTATTTTCATATATCAATTTTTTGTCAGATACTTTGCTGAAATTACTTCCTACTCTAGTGGATAATTTGTCAAAGTTTCTAAATACATTATATGTATAATTATGTATTCTATAAATAGAAAAATCTTTTTTTATTTCTTATTCTTACATGGTTTAACTTTTCTTGTTATTGTCTTGATTATTATGACCATTGAGATTTGAATCAGTGATCAAAACAAATACCTTTTATTTCATTTTCTGGTTTCAATATCAAAATTTTTTACATGTATTCTCCAAGTAAAATGATTCCTATTTACTTTCTGTAGAAACACTATACATTAAGACATTACCTCTTCTAATACTTATAGATTACAATGAAAATGGTCATAAAGATTGTGTTCCTTTAATATTATCAAAATAGATATCTATATATTTATATACATTTGACCTCCTTTAATATATTTTATTCCTTGAGCAAACCAAGTAAATTAGAGAGTAGTTATGATCATATAAGTAGTTTTACTTAAAAAAATTTTTAGAGTTTTTAAATGTTTACCTTTTCAATTTTTTTGTTTTGTTTTGGTGTGAAGGCTATTTTGGTCTCATACATTTGGTTTTGATATGATTGTCATCTTCCTATTTTCGTAAAGAATTTATTGTAGGTTTGGTAACTTTCATAAATGTTTAGAGATATGTTTAATGTAAACATAAAAGGAATGGAGCTGGGGAGATAGTCCAGTGATTCAGAACTAAATAATACTCTTCCATACTCGATTCCCAAGACCGCTAACCAGTGGCTTACAACCACAACCACTAAAACAACTCCAAATAGTCTGTACTGACTCCTTCTGTTGGCCTGCAAGAGCATTCCACTCATGTGCACAAACCCAGATACATACACACATTTAGAAAAGAAAGAAAAATCATATGCATATTCTGCAAGCAAGTAAATTTCTACTATTTTTCCTCTCTCTCTCTCTCTCTCTCTCTCTCTCTCTCTCTCTCTCTCTCTCTGTGTGTGTGTGTGTGTGTGTATGTGTGTGTATGTGTGTATGTGTGTGTGTGTGTGTGTGTGTGTGTTGTGTGCATGCATGTGTGTGTGGTTGTGGGTACATGTACAGGACAGAGGGAAATGTCAGCCTTTGTAGCTACCGTTCTATATTGCTCTCCAACATAATTTTTAGACAGGGTCTATGAATGGATCTGGAGCTTACTGAGGGGAAAAGATGACTAACAGATCCCCATGGAATATTCTACAGCCACTGACACACAGTGAGATCACATAGGTGGTCCATAGTAGTAGTTTTACATAGGTGCTAGGGATTAAAACTCAAGTCCTCATGTTTTCACAGCAAGCATGTTACTGATTGAACTATCTCCCAGCACAGACTGGTAAATACTGATTTCTTATAACAGTTTTCTTCTGTTTTAAAATATTCTTCTGTTCCACTAGAGATCTAGGCATTACCAAGAAAACAATACTAAAATCCTATGGTTATTGGTATTTTTATTGTTGTTTAATCTTTTTTTTACAGTCCAGTCATTATGCCGATCCCAATCAGCCCTCTGACTGTTTCTCCTCCCATACCTTTTCCCCTGCCTCTAAGAGAGGGTCTCCATACACCCACCCCCACTCCACCAGACCTCCCTACTCCCTGGAGCCTCAAGTCTTTCCAGTGTTAGGCTCATCTTTTCTCACTGAGGCCAAACCAGGCAGTCCTCTTCTGTACATGTGTTGCAGACCTCATATCAGCTTGTGTATGCTGCCTGGTTGGTGGTTTAGTGTTCTCAGTGTCTGAGCGATCTCTGCAGTTCAGCTGAGCTGGTCTCCTCCTCAGCTTCTTCCATTCCAGCCTTTCCCTAATTCAACCACAGGGTCCCGGGCTTCTGTTCATTGATTAGGTGTAAGTATCTGCATCTCTCTCTTATAGCTGCTTGTTGGGCCTCTCAGGGGACAGACATGTTAAGATCCTGTCTGTAAGCACACCATAGCATCAGTAATAATGTCAAGCCTTGTATCCTCCCCTCGAAATGGATACCAATTTGGGCCCCTCACTGGATCTCCTTTCCCTCAGGCTCTTCTCCATTTTTGCCCCTGCAGTTCTTTCAGACAGAAACAATTCTGAGTCAAAGTTTTTCACTATGCGATGGCAACCCCATCCCTCCACCTCATCTTTCTACTGAAGGTGGACTCTATAAGTTCCCCCTCCCCATTGTAGAGCATTTCATCTAATGTCCCTCCCTATGAATCCTGAGAGTCTTTCACCTCCCAGGTCTCTGGTACATTCTAGAGGGTCCCCCACCTCTTTTTGATATGACATTATAAGCTTCATATTTTGAAGCTTTGGTTAGAGCATAAATGTCTATGATAATTAAATCATGGTATCACTGATGCATCCATAATACGTTATTCCTTTTTTATTTGATATCTCTTTATTTTTTAATTAATTAAAAGTGGTTCTTCCTAGGAAATGCTACATGCTTTTATTTTTAATTGAATATAATCTTCATTTACATTTCAAATGGTAAAACCTTTTCCAGTTTCCCCCCTCCCCAAAGATCCCCAACTTGCCTCCAAGTAAAGGCCCCTCCACCCTACACACTCCCACCTATCCCACTCCCTCGATTTCCCTTTGTTGGAGCATCTATTGAGCCTTCACCTGACCAAGGACCACTCTTCCCACTGATGCCCAAGAAGGCATTCTTCTGCAAAATGTTTGGCTGGAACCATGTGTGCCCCTTGGTTGATGGTTTAGTCCCTGGGAGTCCTGGAATGTCTGGGTGACGATCATCCTTTTTCTTTCCATGGGGCTGTAAACCCCTTCAGCTCCTCTGGACCACCATCCAACTCCTCCATTTGGGACCCCACTCCCTGACCAATGATTGGCTGCTAGCATTGCCTTTGTATATGTAAGGCTCTGGCAGGGCCCCTCCAGGAAGAACCATGGCACACTCCTTTTGCTATGCATATGCTATGTCATCCATAATAGTGTGAGAGTTTGGTGACTGTTTATAGGATGAATCCTCAGGTAGGGCAGTCTCTGTGTGGCCTTTACTTCAGTCTCTGCCCCACAGTTTATCTCCTTTATTGCTCCTGTGAGTATTTTGTTCCCTTACTCAGAGGAAACAAGCACCCTCACTTAAGTCCTCCTTCTTGAGCTTCCTGTGCTGGGCGAATTGTAACTTGTTTATTTTGAGTTTTGGGCTAACATCCACTTATCAGTGAGTGCATACCATGTGAGTTCTTATGTGATTTGGTTACCTCACTCAGGATGACACTTTGCCTAAGAATTTCATGAATTCATTATTTATCATTATTATCATTATTATTATTTCCTTTTGTATTATTTTCTATATTCTTTGTTTATATTCCAAAGGCTTTCCCCTTTCCAGTTCCCCCCCCCACCATATGTCCCATAAGTCCTCTACCCCCCCATTCCCCAATCACCCCCCCTCCTCACCATTTCTCTGCTCTGGTACTCTCCTACAAAACTGGGGTTAGTCTTTTTCAGACTCGGGTCCTCTCCATCCTTTTTCTTGGGAATCTTTTGCTTAGCTAATTGTGTCTTGAGTATTCAGAGCTTCAGGGCTCATTAATATCCACTTATCAGTGATTGCAATTCATGTGTATTCTTTTGTGATTGGGTTGACTCACTTAGGATGATATTTTCCAGATCCAACCATTTGCCTACAAATTGCATGAATTCATTATTTTTAATTGCTGAGTAGTATTCCATTGTATAAATATACCACATTTTCTGTATCCATTCTTCCTTTGAGGGACATCTGGGCTCCTTCCAACTTCTGGCTATTATAAATAAGGCTGCTATGAACATAGTGGAACATGTGTCTTTATTGCATGCAGGGGAATCCTCTGGGTATATGCCCAGGAGCGGTATGACAGGATCCTCTGGAAGTGTCATGCCCAATTTTCTGAGGAACCGCCAGAATGATTTACAGAGCAGTTGTACCATCTTGCAATCCCACCAACAATGGAGGAGTGATCCTCTTTCTCCACATCCTTGCCAGCACCTGTTATCTCTTGAGTTTTTAATCTTAGCCATTCTGACTAGTGTGAGGTGGAATCTCAGGGTTGTTTTGATTTGCATTTCCCTGATGAAGAATGATGTTGAACATCTTTTAAGGTGCTTCTCAGCCATCCGAATTTCTTCTGGTGAAAATTCCTTGTTTATCTCTGTACCCCATTTTTAATAGGGTTATTTGGTTCTTTGGGGTCTAACTTCTTGAGTTCTTTGTATATATTGGATATTAGCCCTCTGTTGAATGTGGGGTTGGTGAAGATCTTTTCCCAATTTGTTGGTTGCTGTTTTGTCCTTCTGACAGTGTCTTTTGCCACAGAAACTTTGTAATTTTAAGAGGTCCCATTTGTTAATTCTTGATCTTAGAAAGACCCTGGAGGACATCGGCACAGGGGAAAAGTTCCCGAACAGAATGTTCTTCCTTTTTTATGCTATTATCCTAATTAACTAATTGTTTTAGAGATATTTTCTTTTCCCCCGTATGGTCTTTCTGTTTTGTGTTCAATTTTTAAGCTTTCTTGTGACACTTTCTTTTACATTAATCAATATTTTTGCTTTTCTTCTTTTCCTTCCATCATTTGCATTTTACTTGATCTTGGGCCTTATCTGAACTTTTTATTTCTTCCTTAATAACCATGTGATTATATTGCTTTGCTCATCAGGGTCTCCCTAACATTTATTCTAATTTCAGTGAAATTTGACATATTTTCAATTTCTTTTTTTTAACTGGATATATTCTATATTTACATTTAATTTCCCCCCAAAGGTCCCACATGCCCTTTTCCGTCCCCTTGCTCCTTCATCCACCCCTTCCCACCTCCCTATTCTGGTATTCCCCTACACTGATGCTTTGATAATTTCCACCACCAGTGTCCACTCCTTTCTTCTTGTCAGACATCATTTGGTATGTGAATTGTGTCTTTGGTGTCCCAAGATTCTAGGTTAATATCCACTTCAGTGAGTGCATACCATGGGTATTCTTTTGAGACTGGGTTACCTCACTTAGTATGATGTTGTCCAGCTCCATCCATTTCTCTACGAATTTCAGGAATTCATTGTTTCTAATGGCTGAATTGTATTCCATTGTGTATATATACCACATTTTTTTTATCCATTCCTCTGTTGAGGGACATCTGGGTTCTTTCCACCTTCTGGCTATTATAAATAAGGGTGCTATGAACATAGTGGAGCATGTATCCTTATTGCATGTTGGGGAATCTTCTGGGTATATGCCCAGGAGTGGTATGGCTGGGTCCTCCGAAAGTATGGTGTCCAGTTTTCTGAGGAACCACCAGTCTTATATCCAGAGTGGTTGTACCAGCTTGCAGTCCCACCAGCAGTGACAGCCCTCTGTCAGATGTAGAGTTGGTGAAGATCTTTTCCCAATTTGTTGGTTGCCGATTTGTCCTTTTTACAGTATCTTTTGCCTTACAGAAACTGTGATTTTATGAGGTCCCATTTGTCTATTCTTGATCTTAGAGAATAAGCAATTGGTGTTCTGTTCAGAAACTTTCCTCCTGAGCCAATGTCCTCAAGGGTCTTCCCCAGTTTCTTTTCTATTAATTTTAGTGTGTCTGGTTTTATGTGGAGGTCTTTGATCCACTTGGAATTGAGCTTAGTACAAGGAGATAAGAGTGGATCAATTCTTATTCTTCTGCATGTTTACCTCCAGTTGAGCCAGCACCATTTGTTGTAAAGGCTATCTTTTTTCCACTGGATGTTTTCAGCTCCTTTGTCGAAGATCAATTGGCCATAGATGTGTGGGTTTAAGAGAAGTGAAAGCTTCCTAAATTTGTGGTTCATGTCTTTTAACAACGTTAGAAAATTCATGTACAAATTTGCTTCAAATCTTTTTTTTGTTTGCTTTTCTCTTTTCTTTTTGGTGAAAAAGTAGTGAAGAAATATATATGATAGATTTCTAAGTTCTTAACACAGTTTTATATTCTTTTTTTATTATTTCCCCTTTAATACTGGAAGATTTATTTAGATTATATTTACTTTTTAAGTAGTCAATAAAATTATCTATTGTTTGTAACATATTTTAAAATATTCACATACACATGAATAATGTCATAACCAAGTTTAGCTAATTAATGTATGCATTACTGAAAGAAAATTTCATTTTTATAATTTTCTCTTTGTCATCTGCTCAGAATTTTACAAAGAAGGTGATATGTTGTTAAATACTTGCTAGTCATATTGTATGGTAATGAACTGAATTTTCTTCTAAGTTAATTTTTGCTTATGCATATGTGTACATCACATGTGTAGGAGTAAACACTGCATGCATGTGAAGGATCCAAGTTGATATTAGGTGTTGGCCTCAGTCACTCTTCATTTATACTGAGGATAATCATCTAGTAAAACCAAGACTTGACATTTTGTCCATTGTGGCTAATAGCTTGCTCCAACGATTCCTGGTCTCCCCCTCCTGCATGTTGAGATTGTAGACAAGTCAACAAGCTCAGCGTTTAAATAAGTTCTGAGGTTCTGAACATTGATCCTCAGACTTCCAGAGCAAGTACATTATTCCCCAAACTGTCACTCCAGCTTCCATCTAGAGTTCTGACCCTTTAGCCAGCATCTTTTCTCCCCTCTCTGACTGTCGTTACAGACTGAGATCATTCCACCTCTATGAATCACCTCATTTAGGTTCCACATAGATGAGAACAATGACATGGGTGTTTGTTTTTATTGCTCAGTGCCCTCCAGGATCATCTGTCTTGTTGCAAGTGACTTCCTATCATTTTTATTGGCTGAATACCATCCAACTCTATATATGGACACCACATTTTATTTGTATACTTAATGATGGATATTTAAGTTGATTTCATATTATAACTATTATGCCTAGTGCTGTAATAAACATGAGACCCATGTATTTCTTTAACACATTGATTTCATTTCATTTGGATACATACCAAGTAAAGAAATTATTGGGTCATTTAATCTATTTTTAGTTTTACAACGATTTTTATGCTGTTTCCTAATATGTATGATAGTAATTTATGCTCCCTTCAATAATGTGAGAGAGTTCATTCTTCACACATTGTTGTACAGTTGTTATCATACGCCTTTTTATTACTAGCCATATTTTCTACATGCATGGCCAAGTCACTATGTTTTTGATGCACATTTTTCTGAACATGATGATGTTGAGCATTTTTCCCAGAATCAGGTTGGTCATGTGTGTGTGTGTACTTTTGAAAAGCATCTGCTCAGACCATTTCTTTATTTTCTTTTAAATCTAGCTACATGTTTTCCATTGTGTAGGCTTAAAGTCTTGTTGGTTTAGTTTTTCACTGATCTTCCTGTCTTATACATCCTAGATAAGAGCTGTATACCTATTCCTGGGGAATAGTTCTGAATTTCTTTTACATCTTAGCTGCAAACTCCTTACCAGATGTGCAGTTTGCAGAATTTTTTGTTTAATTTAATTTAATTTTAGTTTTGGCTTTTGAGACAGGATTTTCTCTGTACTTCTGGTTGCCATGGAATTCACTCTGTAGACCAGGGTGAACTCTAACCCAGACATCTGCCTGCTTCTGCCTCCTGAAGCTCTGGATTACAGTCATGCACCATCACTACCTGGCTGCTGCTATTTTCTGTTATGTGGAATTTCTTTACTTTGTTGTTTTCTGAGCTGTGTAGGCATATTTATTGCATGCCATCTGATTTGTCTAACTTTTCCTTGAGTTGCCTGTGACTTTTTTGTTGTATTTTTAAAAATTCTCTGCCACTATCAGTGCTGTAGCCCAGCCGCGGCTTTATTAGAGGTTTACCTTTGGCCTGCCATGTATTTCACCAATAATGTTTCCTGCTTTATCTAATCATTTTGCCCATTTATTAAACTTATAATTTAATTTATGCTATTACTCAGTTAAAATGTACTGTTTGATTGTTTTTATTATTAATTTTGTTATTTGACTATATATATATACACACACACACACACACACATATATATATATATATATATATATATATATATATATATTAATGTAATGGGATACTTTCTCCCCATACCCACCTGTCACTAGTATCACTGATACTAGCATGTCTACCATTTGTGTGGGTGCTGAGGTTCCAAAACCAAGCCATCATTCCAAACACTGTGCCTACAGAGCCATTCCACCAAATCATTAGGAAAGTATATACTATAAAGAAGTACTCATTAGGAAACTATTGCAGTCTTCCTTTGATTTTCTTCATGTCCTTTCCTTTGTCATTATTTTACAATCGCTTTACAACTTGAGAGCATGTAATCAAATAACTGCAAGGTTCCATTATTTTTAACTTTTCTTAATATTTCCTGTGTACAAGCATATGACTTGACTAAAATTTTATTCTTTTACTTATATAATAAAAATAATTATATTTTAAACCAAAATCTTCTTTCAAAAGATATATCATGATATAGTCATATAGAGCCAATTCAAACTTACTCTCTTTTAAGTAGGAATCGCTGAATGGTTATATCATGGCAGACATCATGCTGGGTGCCAGGATAGCAACATGACCACAAGCTCATGGCTTGTTAGAAATGAATTTCAATATCTCTAGTACAGTTATCAAAAGGAAATAAGTATAAAACTAGCTTGACCAATTACCTGAGATCAGTTACCTATGCCAGGCTACTATGATTTTATGCCTTAAAAGGCTGGATAGCAGTTGGTTAACCAAAGACACTTTGCAACAACAGCTATTTTTTGTTTTATTAAATAAAGTTTACCAAATTTATTAAGTGCCAAGAACTTTGAGGTATATGAGGGTTCCCACATATAATATAACAAGTTATGTTAGCATACTTTCTGGATGCTTGTGGAAGAATTAAAATTTCCAGAGAAAAGTAAACTTCATTTCATGCAGCAAGAAGTTTGTGTGTTTAACAATTTTCTCAACATAAAATTTAACTATGGATATCTGAAGAGTACCCTCCGACTAATCCTGACAGGTAATATGACCCCATATTTTTTATACTCCAGATGATAGTTATTTTATTATATTGTGAAGCAAATAACTTCTTTTCCCACCCGCAAAGAAACAGTACCAATATTCTCAAGTTTATTATGAACATCAGAAGCTATTATAAAATATTCAGAAATGAATAGTTGCCCAAGAATATCTAGACCTTATTTCTACAAAGGCAGATTTTCTCACAATGGCCACTGAGCATTCTGACTGACAGGACTGCTGCAGAATTCATGTAATTTGTCTCAAGGTATATTTAACTGAGGTCATTGTCATTAGCCTAGATTTTTGTCCTCGAACATCCATCAGTAAGTTAATTGTCAGATGCTTTTACTGGTTTGGTAGATTCCCATGGGAGCATTTTTCTTGGATAGGGAAAGTATAGGCTCATTTGAAAAACAGCAGTCACTGCTCTTTCTTGCCGCGTTCCCCCCGCCAACCAGAACCTAAGGTGTTGTTTTCAAAGGCTGTAGATTTCTCTTTTCAATTTACCTGCTCAAATTCATTATATCCCACTTCAGAAGTCTGAGAAGGAAAGTACTATTCCTAGACTCTGTAATTTATGTCATAAAACAATGAATACCATTATAAGAGAGAGCTACTATTGGATTCCTACTCTAGGGAGAACTGCTATTGGAATATTGATATAGAGTATATGATAAAGAGAGGACTGCTCTAAACTGAGCTGCTAGAGAGAGTGCTACTAAAGTTAGTGCTGCTACTGGAGTTCTGCATAGAAGCAGGAGCTATAAAGAGTACTGCTATGGAGTGTTTCTATTGGAATACTGTTTTATAGATTGCTTCTATTGGAGCATATAGCAATAGCTATAGAAAGAATGCCTATAGAGAGCGCTACTTTAGTAAGAACATCTATATAGAAGAATGGTATTAATACTGCTATTCGAGTACTGCTACAGATAGAACTGTTATAAAGAGTACTACTGATGTAGTACCACTAGAGAGAGAACTTCCATAAAGGGTACTACTATTATTACTGTGACTGTAGTACTTCTTCAGAGAGTAGTGCTATAGAGGGGGTGGGGAGCTAGATTTTCAGGGAAAAAAAATGACACGATTTGACAGATGCTTAAAAAGACATTCTTTAAAAGTTACAAGATTCGTATATGCCAGATTGACAGCTTCAGTTGTCTTCCAGTAGTCAGTAGCCCATCATAATGAGTTGTGACCAGTTATAAACAGTCATAGCCAGTAGTGAGATGGCACTGAGTCTTTTCCTAGTTTTCACTGTCTCATTTTCGCATACCCTCATTTTAACCATTTCCCTTACAATAACATCACTAATTTCATGATAACTGCTCTTCAGCAACTGGTGACCTTTCTGGTATGGATATAGATATGCATTGCCACTCAGATACTTTTTTTTTTGAGACAGGGTTTCTCTGTGTAGTCCTGGCTGTTCTGGAACTCACTCTGTAGACCAGACAGGCCTGGAACTCAAGAAATCCACCTGCTTCTGCCTCCCAAGTGCTGGGATTAAAGGCTTGCGCCACCACCACCCGGCATGCATTGCCACTCAGAAAAATAAAAAATAACTTAAAGTTTTTAATCTAAATCTCATCAGGAATTTTGCATTGAATTGCAGTTCTTTTGTTTTTAAAGGGCCCTCATCAGATATTTTATCATCTGCCATCAAACAGAGAAACCATTCTGAATGTCAATGGGAGTTCACTGGGGTTCTCTCATGATTTAGCAAGTAGCTAATATTATCAGCTTCAATATGTTGCAAACAGTTTCAATATCTTATTTTCAGAAATGCCCTCCATGTCACCTCTCTCATTTCAAACTCTGACAACCATCTGTTGGTTCCTCTTGTTATTTCTCCAGAAACACAGCATTGTTTCTTGGCTGCTATTTTCTTATCATTCTCAGACATGAGAAAGAAGACCACTGAAGGTTCTAGACAGAGTCCTGTCCCATGCTCTCTCCCTGTATCTCTCCAATAATGCGTTATTTGGGAATATTTGAATGCTTTGTTTGAAATATATAATTTGTATATTTACTGTGTACAACAAAATACTTTGAAACATGAGTTTCTAGTAGTATTGATACATTAAGTTTATTGTCAAATTCAGTAATGAGTATACTTATTATCATAAGAGTTTTTAAAATGTTCTCAGATGTTTAGTAGATTGTTACATGCTAGTATCACCAGAGAATTCAATAGAATTCTTGAACTTACTCCACATTTGCCAATTGTAATTCTTAAACCAAATATATCTCTGATAGATATTTGCATGTTAATAATTCCTTTGTGATAAGAAATCCCATGAAATATTTTACTGGGTATCATTCTTATATTTACATGATATTGGCGTACCATAACCTTGATTTTGTCTCCTAAGAATAGTGCCTTAGTAATAAGTGTGTTGTTACCTGGCTATCAGCAGTCACTATTATGCCTTAGTCTTGCATTTTTCAGTAGTCATTCAGTAAGCAAGACACACTGAATCTGTGTGAATGGAAAACTTTGTTAACATCCCACAGAATATCGTCATTCTAACTTTCAAAGGGTTTGGCTATTTTATAGCCTTTTAAATGCTATTAAGTGTCTTAGAGATACTTATTCATAAAGAATCACAGATTAAATCAGATAAGATAAACCAATTAAACAAAATTCACATAATTATATCTTAAATGTACACCACTTATATAATTAATAAAACTTTATTGAATAAAGAATAAACTTGGGAATTGTATAAGTGGAACAAACATGATTCAGGATAAAGAGAAAAGTTTTACACAGTAAAAAAATTCACATATGAAGTATAAACTAACTCTACCTATTTGCAGAATTGTGTTGGAGTTTAATTACATCAGAAATGACATACTATACATTTTTTAAATCAGTAATGTATGTTTCTCCTTCTGTCTACTCAAAAATAAAACTTCTGAAAATTTTGAAAATAAAAATTAAAGCAAACCCTAGCTTATATGAGATTCTTCAGCAAAACTGTTTCTAAATTATTAAAATATTGTAATCTTAATAGCAATGTTTAATAGAAAATGTAATTTGCACCACAATGGACTAAAAGCTGATTTCTCTTAGATACTTCTAGGCCTAGCTGAGAGTCATTAATGAATAAATACTCAGAACAGTGTTCACCTCATTTTTAGAGCAATTTCATGTCAGCTCTTTTCTGTAACCAGAAGTGCAGCCTTTAACTGTAGCATGTAAAATTTTCGTATACACAAAAGACTTTGTGGACTTTGTGTACATTTGTGAGAACTGTACAATTTAAAGGAAATGGGGTAAAGGTTTACAAGCAAAACGTTGTCCATTTTAATGTCATTACTTGTGCAGGATGCCTTGGAGAAAGACTGGCCAGCTTTGGATTCCACCGGCTTCCCTTCACAAACACTGCCTCTCTCCAACCAGCCGCCCTGGCCAAAGGTAACAAGTCATGGAAACTTCTGAGTGCTCCATCTTTGCTGGCTTCTGAAGGTTCTGCTGTGCCGTGGTGATTAATAATACAATTTATTGGCTTGAAAAACATAATTACTTGTAGAAGCCTTTGACTTCCTCCTCATCCCCAGATGTAATTTTTCTTGTAGCTTTTCTTTCATTTACCCTCTATTTTTTTCTTTACTTTGGATTTCTTTCAACGCTTTATTTCACAGTAGCCAGAAAAAAAAATGATGTGCCTCAGCTGCATATTTGGCAGCAGGCTAACATCACTGTTGACAGTACTTTAAAAATGCAGAAATACTCACGGAGAAGCGACAGCTGAAGATGCTCAGCCAGGGGTCAAGGGACTGCAATATCTGCTAGTTATTTGATAATCTTTGAAGTTTATGTTTTCTGAGATTTCTAAAGATCTTTGCAATTCATCATTTTGTATACGTATTTGTATATCACAATTGGGAAAAAGCATAGTATTCACCATGTAACAAAAGACTGTAGGCATGTTCCAGAAATTTCATTTTATTATCAGTTTAATTTTGTAATGAGTTTCTCTGTTAAGACCACTCAGGCTGACCCAAGTGAGGTACCAATACAAATGCTGGAATTGTTCCATTTCCTTTACGTTTATGTATGCTTTTAACATAAGAACTCGTGGACTTTGAGACATGATGAAACTTCACCTACTGCACCAGCTCGTCCAGCTCAAGCCTGGCTATGCAGTGAGAAAGAATGTGTGTTGTCCTCGGAGCACTCGTTGTTAAGCAGCAGGTAAGCGAAGTTACTCAGTGAAGCCCGCATCGACTGAGGAATGTGGAAGACAAAAGTGCATATCCCTTATGGAAGTAGAATAACTATAAACATTGATGTGTGTTGATTTGCTCAGGAGATGGAGAACATGTGATATTAAAATATGAATATTTTAGTGTTAAAAAACTTGAGGGAGATTCATTAAAGCAATGCAAAACTTAGAATTTGCAATAATTGTACAAACAGATCTTCATGGCCTGGCAGGTAGAGAGAGGAGCTAGAATAGCAGTCCCAGGACCACAGTCCTTTCAGCGAAAGCATTGAAATATGCCCCATGTAATTGAAATGTAAACACTTTAAATTAATGGCAGACTTTTATTACTTTTCAAGATAAAGCTCCTCTGTAGCTTAAATGGATTTTATTTCCAAGTTGGAGACAATAACAACTTGTAGTTTTGAAAAGAGCTGATGCCCTTCTGTTGATTCTGTCTTACGCCGTTCATTTTAGCAGATCAGAAAACGGAACTTTATCCTGGACACCTGAATCAAAAACAAGTAAGAAGAGTTTACTACAATCTGAAAAAGAAGAAAAAATTTCAGAAGAATGGTGAGTCCTCTATTTTACACTGAAGAAATTAAGAGTTTGAAGGACTACTGGGTATCTGAGGTAGATATTTTGGGAGATTTAAGAAGTCATTAGTCTTTACTAAACTTACCTTTGAAATAAGTTAATAACTGGGATTATCAATTTATTGAATGGGATATTGTCCATGTATGTTCATTTACATGCTTATAAATGTCTAAATATACCTTATATGTTTTCAATGTATCTTTTTACAGGGGCTTTAAGGACATTTCTACAGCTCAGCAAATGCTAAAGAGAGCAAAGAAAATGAAATCAAAGAAATTAAGGAAAAAATTAGGTAAGTAATGTTTTTTGAGCAGCATGTATATGTGATATTGAATATTAATTTTTAAATCATGTTTTCTGTTATATGTAATGTGAACATAAATTAAGACACAGATAATTACATCTAAGACAATAAGTACAAAATCCTTGATTTTCAAATAAAATTACACTAGCACACTTAATGATATATTTTGCCCTTTTATTTTTTTTTAAATGGTCCCTGTTTTACATACATGGGCATTGACTTTTCTGTGTACTGTGTGCTCTGTCAACTGTGTTATAATTTGTCTCTGAGCTGGTACATCAGGGAATGTTGATTTAAAAACCATCTTCTCCGTGTGTTCATTCCTTTGTGCACTTGTAAATTGTGTGAATAGTCAGTAAACTGAATGCATCAGTTTAGTGGATTTTAGCTGTAGATATTCGCACATGAAGAAAAACACAATTAATTTCTCTCATGACTTTGAAGAATTTGGTAAAAATTGGAAGGCATCATTTTTTTAATCTACCTGTGATAGTATTCTGTCTTTCTTTGGTCCTGTCTCATTTACATACCCATGCTAAATGCAGAGATATCAGGCAAGACATAACAAATGGTTATGATTTTTATATTTGTTCAAAACTTTATAATGGTCTACACATTGCATTTACTTTCAATCTTCATACTCTCATGAGTTTAATATGACACCTGAGTTTTCTAGTGTGCAGTTTTGTTACAAGTATCAAGAAAAATGTATATTTGTTACTCAGAAATTACATTTGTTTTTAGGTTTATTAAATTCTGAACTACATATGTATATAGTTTAACTTCTGAATTAAAATAACAGAAATACTTTTTAATACATAAGATATTTTTATATCAGTCAGTAGCCATTGATAAATTCATGGTAACTTATTTTTACATTCTTAAACATGTAAATTTTTATCTTAGTGTGATATTAGTTATTTTAATTTCTATGTTGCATCCATTCCAGATAACTGTAATTTTGTATACTGTTTGTTAGATACAAAACATTGAACATTTAAATAGTTTTAAATGAATTTAAGTAAGTACAATGCTTTCCCCTTGTCTACTCCTGATGTCTACTCATTTTGCAAACCACTATGAAAGTTATCTGCTTTAAACCAAACCATGACTACTTCAGTGAAATAATAACTCAAAACCCAGAGAGTTTTGAAGCTCAGTCTGAGTATGTGGTATACAATGCCGTAAATAAGGTTGTTCAATAAACTTCTTTATTCCTTTGGTTTGTTTCTCTGTCCTTCCACATGAATTCAAAAGGAGCTATTTTAAGAATAATGCAAAAAATATAGAACTCCTGAGCCAAGTTCAAAGGCAAAATAGGTTGGAGAACTGACCCAGTCAAAATTCCACTCCTATTTCTGCTAGGTCTTCTTTAAAAAGAAATAACACCATGTTTGCAGTCTCACCTTCCATGGTGAGAACTGAGAAGAAGCTTATGTCAGTAGAAATTTTATATGATTCTGCCACTCGAAAGGTCGTTCTTTCTGCTGTTACCAAAACCTTAATTAAAGGAATTTTTTTGTAATTTTTATTTTCTATATTCTATGTTTACATTCCAAAGGCTTTCCCCTTTCCCAGTTCCCCCCCCACCATACGTCCCATAATTCCTCTCCCCCCCAACCATTCCCCCCCCCCACGATTTGGATTCACCAAGCAATATTGACATAGTTGTAACTTTTCCTTTCTTGCTGTTTTACTTACTTGTTTTGCATTTGTGGTGATACTTAGATATAATTAAGTAAAAGGTTTCTTTTTATCAGTCACAAGGGGGCATGCTAGGGTCAAAAATGAGAAGGAAAATCCCACAGTGAAACTTGTAACTCCATTTGTAACGTAATGTTTTGACAGGGCTGAATAAGCATAAAGTGGTAGATAAAGTCATAGATGACAATTGTGACTTTTTAAATGGAGACCAGCAACTGACTGCAAACTCTCAAAGATTTAAATCTCTTTGTCACAGGTTTGTTGTTGTTGTTGTTGTTGTTAACATCAATATATTGAAGACTCAAAATCAATTTGACTTTAAAATCTGAATGCCTAAATACATTTAATGATGACCCTTTCATGGTTCTTCTTTACATCCCTCCTGACAGTAGTCAAATCAGTTGGAATAAGAGAGGGTTAAAAATGAGAGAAAGAGAGAGAGAGAGAGAGAGAGAAAGAGAGAGAGAGAGAGAGAGAGAGAGAGAGAGAGAGAGAGAAGAAAACCAAAGAGACCGCCTTGAATGGATTTATTTATATTTTATTTATCTTCTATTAAGTTCATGTATCTTATGTTATTTTCATCTCAGAGTAAATTACTCAATGATAATTTACTCAGAGTGTGATGGGATGTCTTTTAGAGATTAAATTTCAATCAAACCATTGTTGCCTTTCCAGCTTTCATGTCACTGGTGATGTGTCTTGAAAATAACTTGAAATTTACTTGAAAACAACCATGATTTAAAAGTTTAGCCACTAATGTTCTAAAACAATAAATATTTACTTAAATATCCACATTCTGCTAAACCTGAAAATGTTTACTAGGACAGTTTAAATATTAATGGGGCTGCAAAGCACATCTTATACATAAAGTTTGCCAATGTGAAACTTTGAAGCCATGAGGGGGCAGCATTGTCCACAAAAGTGCTGTAAGATTCACTACTTCTGTTGGCAGAGGGTGTCAGGATGGGTATCAGAAACAGGATCTGTTAATTGAGTGGAGTTGACACTATTCTGCATCCTAATAAAGCTGTGATCCTCAGGGAAGCCTAGCATTCACACAGAGAATAGGAGCATTAAATACCGGTCATAGCTGGTCAAGAGAAAGAACGTCATTTTTCCTCTTCATATTTTTATATACTTTTATTAGCCAAGGAATATGAATCAAAAATAGTTATTTAATGTGAAAATGAAAACATGGCAAGGGCAGAAAGTCTACCCGTTTCAAACAGTAGAGGGTGATGGAATAAATTGTCAAGCGAGGGGGAAAGAAACTGCAGAAGAAACTGCTTAATCACAAAGCACAGTTGAGGAGCAGCAAGGGAGCAAAGCCTGGAGACAGCGATGAGGGAGACCCCAGTCCTGATGAAATCTGCTGGTATAAATCAGGCCATCCACTTTGAAGAGCAGCAGGACCCAGTGTCCTGCCTAGCTGAGATTACAGACCTCTGAAGCAGGCCTGGTTTGTTTCATCTTACTTCTTTGTTACAAAATATTATTTGCATAGAAAAAGATAAAGAGCAGCTCAAGAGGGAAGAATGGAAAGATGGTGGAGGAATTGCTTGGCAGTCTCCATAGGACGTCTAAAATTTTGTGACGTTATCATGGTTTACTTACTTGATGTTTGGATCTGGGTTGTTGTTTTACCTAGTAAGTAATTTTCCCCCTTGGGATCAACATCAGCTAGAAACAGTAGTAACTAGTCCTGTTTTGCGTATTTTCTGACTGTCAGTTCTGTTGCCCTCTACACAAAAGCTATTTCAGAACTTGGTGGTCAGAATTGGAGTTATCAGATACTGAGGGAAGTTTAAGATTCAGAACTGCCGTGAAGTAAGGTGAGAGGCCCAAGTCGATTGAAAACATGCAAGGTCAATAACCTGAGGGGAGCGAGCATATTTGGAAGTAAGACTAGATGAGCAGGCTGGGACGGGGAGTGGGTGGCTGGTTTTGATGCCTTGCACTCCTCAGAAGCTCTAAGTGGGGAGATTTGCGTTCATAGAAGCTGGCATAATATAAGGGTAGAAAGTGTAGAATACAGCCATAATAGATGTTTCTATTTCTATATCAAATTTGCACATGTTGAAGTAAGCTTTTATAATTAAAAAAAGGTGAAAACAGGTCTATATTTTTGAAGGAAGAGTGACACAGAAGGGGAAAAATGATTCATCAGCTCTTTTAATTCCTGAAAGTATCAAGTATATGATTCTTGTTCAGTAAGTATTTGCTGGCTTTATTTTCAATAAAACTGGTTTAGGCCATTTTTGTATTATTAAATCATATCCTAGAATTAAGGAATGCAGAATATTTAAACACATACATTTTATGCATTTAAAGGGAATGATGAATTGTGGGAAAGGAGCTTCCAAAATAATAATGTAGCTAATGAATGCTTTTAAATGAGAGAGAACAAGAATAATCTATATTGATAAAACCTCAGCAAAATTAGATATACTTAAGATTTATTTTATTTACGTTGAAAACTTCTAGAAATAATAAGAATTTCATTCAAACACTACACTGTTGCACTTCCAAAAACAATAAGAGAATTCACTCTGATCTGTAAAGCAGTTGAGTCTCTCTACCTATTTCACATTAAATTCCCAGAATATGCTAACATATCTGGCAACTGATTCAACATTAAAATTATGAATAAACATTTAAAATTATATATTTATGGGTTTGTGGGTCTTTAGTAAATTGCAGATTTATATTTGGTAAGTTAAATTTAAATGAGTACTTGTATATGCAAACAAATATTGGTGTTAATGTGGTTCAAGAGGCCAGGGTCCATCCCAAGCCAAACTTAGCAGTGTTTTCTATGTGGTGCTGGTCTTAGAGACATGGTGGATATAAGAGGGTCTGGATTTTCACTTCATGGTCTCATGCTAAGAACATGACAAAGGAGTTCCTGTGTGAAGACCCTGAAAAGGAAAAAAGAGCATTATGTGAATATATTAAAGTGAATCCTAGACGTAAGTGGATGCTCTAAGATCCGCAGTGGCTGTGGAATATCTGCCAGGACAGGCTGTGTGTAGGGAACAGAGCCATCCAGAGACAGATGCATGCTGCAGGAAGCAAGGCTGCAGGGAAAGACCCACCCAGTCCTCTCAAATGACAATACTAGACATCAGACATGACGTTATAGGATTTAGTGTTTGCCTTACTTAGATCCAGTCTTGCTTTATGTCTAGTATTCCTTTGCTATGCCCCCATTCCTCCTTTTGGGAAGGATAATGAATATATTTCTGTGTCATTGTATGATGGAAGTACGTATTTTGTGTTTTTATTTTACAAAAGGTTGCAAGTAAGAGATTGCCTTGAGAAAACAGAAGAGACTTTGAACTTTCATACAGTGTTAGGACTGTTAAAGCCTGTGAAAGCATTTGAGGTTGAATTTGTTAATTTCAAATTATGTTCTAGACGTAAGACTACAACCAGGGAGCCGACTGTAGTAGTTTGAGTTAGAAGTGTCTGCCATAGTCTGAGGCGTTTGAGCACCTGCTCCCCAGTTGGTAACACTGTTTGGAGAAGTTTAGGACTTTGGAACCCATTCAGGGACGGGAGGTTTTAAAATCCTTCCCCTCTCAGTTTGCTCTTTCTCCTTTGTGCATTTGGTTTCAGTTGTGAGCTCCCAGCACCCTGCTCCTGGGACCACGGCTGCTGCTTGTTGCCCTGACTCTGCTCTGCACTGATGAGCTCTTATCCCTCTGAAACCATAAGCTAAAATAAACCCTGTCTTCCTTAAGTTGCTTTTGGTCTTGGTGTTTTATTACAACAATATAAAACTAGCTAACACAGTTGTTTAGCACGAGGAATCTTTGTGTTATTCTCAAGAAGTCCTTGGGTCCAGCTGCCAGCCGCTCACAAAATTGGGCATATTTGTGAGTGGTTGAAATCCCCACAGAAGGTAGAGGCAAGTCAGTTGATGTTAAAGGCTATGGAAAATATCAGTGACCTCCCGAGGCTATATAAGTGGCTGTGGTTAAAAAAAAAAAAAAAAAAGCGCGCGCGGGGGAACACACACACACACACACACACACACACAATAACTATGTTTTTATGATATTTTCTTTGAGAAGAATGGGAGTAAGGTAGTGAATCAAAACTGAGTGTGTAATGTAAGCATGTGGAATTGTGCCTTCTCAAACTGACTTATCATCTTCTGAGATATCACTAGATATCTGAACAGCACGTATGACATGTGCTACATGTGCTATGGCATGGCTGCACATTTATTATTGCTAATTCCTCATAAATTGTTGTAAAAAATACAAACAAAAAAACCTCCCAATGATCATAACACCTTAAGGCACAGGTACCCCAGAAAGGAGCCAAGCCTTGCTTGATAATTTCAATATAATATTTATAAAGACACAAGAGCCTCGATGGGGCTCGGGCACTACTGGCATTACTACGGATTGCCAGCTTGCTCACCAGAGAGCATCCTTCCACAGATGTTGTTCTTTCTCCTCCCAATGTAAAGTCAGAAACTTCCTACCTTAGCAATAAACTATTAGTGTGCCTTGGTATTGGTGATGTTTAAAATCTTGACTTTTCTCTTTGATATACTTAATTCCAATATCCTAGATATTATATAAAGCATTCTTACTCTGGCTTTTCCCAAATAATATGAGATTGTTAAAAAAAAAATCTTCTTACATCACTACCTTCTCAGTCTTTAGGCCAAACCTCTAAATAATGCAGGACCAAATCCTATTTTCACATTCCATAAAGCCATTTTTTATTAATAAGAAATTACAAGGCCCTATATTCATAATGACTCCCTTTGTAATATGCCATATTAATACTATTTCTAACTTTAAAATACAGAAAGAATTCAAATAACTTCTTTGCTACATAAATTAATTAGTGCAAAAGAGAAAACACTACTTTGCATGTAGAATTATTTTTTCCTATTTCCTGTTTTCTTTCTGTCATGCTTCCGTCTCTTATATGTGCTCTCTGTGTAGTTTAGCGAGGATATATTTATGGTCTACATCATCTTCCAGTGAATTGAAAATAAGAAAATGCTGCCTGAAAAATGTATATACATTCCAGTTGCCACAGTATTATTAATGTTTCTGTCATTATAGTAAAGGAGGGCCATACATTTGATCTTCTGACTAAGATTACTTTATATTATCAAATTTAAGCAAACACCAGCTGTTTCACAGAGCTCCACAGAGTGTTTATAATGCAATATAAAGGCATGTAGTAACAACATAAAGGAAACATATGGTTGCATTAGAGAATAACCTAGAAGTTGTCTTTTTGTCTTTTTTCCCCTAGAACCTTCTGTGCGACTAGCATTATTCAAAAAAAACAAAAGTAAAGTTTCTGTTACAAAGCCATCAAAGAAGACACAGCTCAGAAGAGACAATTACTTTGAAGGTAAGGTTTAATGAAAAACACAGAAAGGTAAATGTCTATAAGTGTATAAAAATGTGTTATTAAAATAATTTTTGGTCCTCATTAGACCTACAGTACACATGTTAAAGTTAAATAGGCTAACTAGTTTTGAATAAGAATTAAGTATATTTATCAAACTAAAACCACTATTTACCATGGTAATATATTAGTATATTTTTTCATTTATTATCTAAATATTAAATGCCCTTTATTCATATGATAATTCTGAAATATTACATTATCAGTTGTTTTAATGTTGATATAAAATATTTATGGGTACAAATTTTATTAGCTTCAATTAGTGAGTTTTCTCACATGCTAAAATGATATTCTAACATACTTATGGTTAGAATGTTCATATATCATTAAACAGTACAAATTATACTCTATTATTTAAAATACATTCCCTCAAACTACACAAATCTATTGACTAACAGGGTAGACAATATAGTCAACATATCCTTTATATCCTATGTAGTCAAAAGTAAAAGCTTTCTGTGCTTTTAGAACTGAAGACTTTTATAGCTGGATGATGGTTTACATTTCTGATTTCAGCATTCAGAAGACTTATAGACTTGTATTATTAAACAGAACCACAATGTGACCAGTTTCTTACCTGTTCATAGGACTAACATTTTTTATAGCTTATTCTTGTACTTTCTGATAATCATTTATAACATGGTCAAAAGTTATATAAATTCTTGAATGGAAAGTAACTATTATCTTCTGAAATTTTATGTAATAAATCTTAAAATATCCACATACTTAATAACTTGATTTAGATGGAATTCATTGTGAAATGCATTTCATTATGATTTAGAAGTGATTACATTATTATGATCTAGAGAGACATATTAAAACAGAGTGTCAGAAGACATGGCACCAGGAGCTTTCTTGAAGTTTTGTAACAATAAACACATACTTAACATGCAAAGCATGTGTGCAGTTCATTGAGTTTATTGTATGCAAAGATTATGGCAAGTGTACATGTATATGGTATGTGTATCCATTTTATTGTTTTAATATTTACAGTTTCATGCTAAGACAACTTCAACTCTTGCCCATTAAGGGTATGAACTCAATATTGGGACTTGAGGGATAAATAACCAGTTAAGCATAGTGGATGCCCTGGATTCATATTCCAGAAACTGCTTGGACACTTAGAATTACTTGTGTAACTAGGTCTAGAATATTCAAAACTCTTTTCTGTCATCCTCAAGCACCAAGCACACATGTGATACACAGACATACATGCAAACAAAAACATCTATATACCTAAAATAAAAAAATATAAAAACTCCAAATGTTAAGGAATCTTTTAATAAAGTTAAATTGTATTTCCTAAATAAAATAACCCTGAACTTTCAAACAGCATTTTTTCATGTTATAATGTTAATGTTACTAGTTCACTGTTTTTAAAAGTAAATAGTAGTAATTGTAATGAAATAATGTTAACTGCATAGATCACCTCTCCCTGTTAGAGACACCCTCACTATAGAAGTGAAATCCTTAGAAGAAAAAGACATTTAATTTAGATGACTTTGATATCTAGAGAGAAAAGGTCTATTGAAAAATGTTCTAGTGTATTCCTCCCCATAATATTACATGTAAACAGCATATTTTTCAAACTATGAACCAATATAAACTAGGCAAAAAATGGTCACAAGGAGACTGGGAATGTATGAAAGAGCACTGAGTGCACATAAGTTTTATCAGCAAAATTGTTTTTCATATTGGTTTTAGTTTTTTCCTCCCACATGAAATGTTGTTGTCTTGGCATTATATGTTTTTTCCCAATCCAAATATGTGGAACTTTCTTCATTATTTTGAATGAATATTATGCACATATAGATTTCCTAACTTGTGGATAATAACTATTGTGCTTATTTTAAGTCTTTTGATTTTAAGGAATGAGCTTGACCATAATCTTTCTACATGAAAGACAATTTAAAGTTAACATGTTAGCATTTGTCTTACTTTGTGAAGAAGAGTTAAAGATGAAATGCTTGTTGTTGTTGCCTTGAACCCCATGTTGACTTTAACATTGCTCTGAACTCAACCTGCTCCTAAGTGTCTAAGTTAAGTAATACAGAAGATAAAATTTGACAGGCTGACCAACTGCATCTGTCCAGTCGAGGCTGCATCCTTAAACCAAGTCTTTTGTGATAAAGCTTATTTGTTACAGAGTATACAGTGTTATAAAATAGAATAGTGTACTGTTTATATAGAGTTATATATTGTTTTATAATATCTAATATAAAACTAGAATTCAATTAATTTTAGTGAAACATAACCAGCATTACCTCTTCATTTTAGAATATTAAAACTTATTTTCCCTTAAGAAAAAAAATGAAATAAAATTAATAGTGGGAATTTGAGACCCCCTACAATGAGAGAAATCAAAATTAAATTTGCTATAGGTCAGATTAAGTAACTCCATGTGGAATAGTATCTCAGAACTATGGTACGCAAGCACTGTTTTTTAATTTTTTGATTTTCTTCAAATTAGATCATAGTATTATTTGAGTATTGATTCTATAATTCAAATTTATTTTATAGTAACACGGTATGAGTTATAGTAAAACATTCTTTTTCAATTTTACAGTCATGACCATATAAAATGTTATGGGTATTGTAAATTGTATTAAATGCTTTGATTATTACTATAGCCTCTTTTCTAGATGTCAATAGATAAATAAAGATATTCAAATTAAAATTAGTGTTACACCTGTGGAATATTGGATATGAATTATATTAAATAGTACAGGGTTACAAACCTTAGTTTTCATCAGTCTATATTTATAAAACACCTATTTATATAATTTGACATTTGCATGAAATGTAAAATATATCTTTACCTTAAACCTAAGGAAGACTAAGTTTGACCACATCTGTGCCCAAGGTAACCAAAAGCATAGTTGATGTGTCAGATATCATCTGGTTCTTCCTATAGGACTGAAGGCCTATAGACGGTATAGATTTATTACAACTTGTTTGTTTGCTCAATTGATTGTTAGGTACCTATCTTAGCTTCTTCTGTAATCACAGATAATTTTCACTTGAGTTTAATATCTAGTCTTGCCCCGAAACTCTCTGAAGACAAGTTTTGTTTTGTTTCCTTGTAAGTGAACTGGTAAAAGTCCCCAAATCACTCTTCAATGTTTGTCACCGACCTATGAGGAAACAGTGTCATCCTGTTATAAGTATCTATGCCACAATTTGTCTAACACAATTTAAATCACTTTTTAAAAATAGCTGTTTCAAATATATGCTTTAATTAATTTATGTAAACACAGCTATTCAAAGTAATTATATTTAAATATTTATAGAATGAAATTCTTTATACTGATTTACAAAAGTTATTTTCAGGTTCAATTATTAAAAAATGGTTTATAGATTACCATGGTCACTACTATCCTTGATATTCCCTATTGTAAGTTATTTTATTCTTTTTAATATTACACTCATTGATAAATCATTTTTTAAAATTATGAGGAATAATGTGTTAATGAGCATATATATATACTATGTGACATGGTTAAAAGCAGCTAATGAAAATGATTCTTATTAATTCTCCAATCTATAATTTTTTGCTGTTTTATTTATTTATTTCTTATTGGATATTTTATATATTTACATTTCAAATATTATCCCCTTTCCCAGTTTCCCCTCCAGAAACCCTCTATCCCATCCTCCCTCCTCCTTCTTCTATGAGAGTGCTTCCCCATCCACCTATCCACTTCTCCCTCCCTGCCCTGGCATTCCCCTACACCAGGGCCTTCCCAGGACAAAGCTCCTGTTTTCCCACTGATGTCCAACAAGACCATCCTCTGCTACATATGCAGCTGGAGCCATGGGTCCATCCATGTCTACTCTTTGGTTGGTGGTTTACTCCCTGGGAGCTCTGAAGGGTCTGTTTGGTTGATATTGTTGTTCTTCCAATGGTTTGCAAACCACTTCAGCTCCTTTAGTCCATTAACTCCTCTATTGGGGATCCCATTGGGAACCCCATGCTCAGTCCAATGCTTGGCTGTGAGCATCTGCCTCTGTATTTGTTAGGTTCTGGCATGGCCTCTCAAGAGAAGCTATATAAGCCTCCTGTCAGCAAGCACTTCTTGACATCTGCAATAGTGTCTGGTTTTGGTGACTGTATATGGGTATATGCCCCAAGGTGGAGACGTCTCTTGATGGCCTTTCCTTCAGTCTCATCATCACATTTTGTCTCCATATTTCCTCCTGTGAGTGTTTTGTTTCCCCCTTCTAAGAAATACTGAAGTGTTCTCACTTTGGGCTTCCTTCTTCTTGAACTTCATTTGGTCTGAATTGTGTTTAGGATATTCAAAGCTTTGGGACTAGTACCCAGTTTTGAGTGAGTGCATACTCTGTGTGGTTTTTTTATGACTGGGTTACCTCACTCAGGATATTTTCTAACTTCTATCTCTTTGCTTCAGAATTTTCTGAATCCTTTATTTTTAATAGCTGAACATTGTAAATGTACACATTTTCTGTTCCATTCCTCTGTCGAAGGGCATATGTATTCTTTCCAGCTTCTGCTATTATAAATAAGGATGCTTATAGTGAAACATTTATACCCTTAACTATTATGAGACAGATTCTACATCACTACTTTCTGTGGCAGTTTTGATATATGGTGGATCTCATTGCCTATTATTCTTGTCTTAGTAGCCTTTGATCAGCAGCATCTCATTCCGTTCACCCTCAATTCCTTAAGTTCTGGTAACTGTGATTCTACTATGATCTTAAGTTCAATATTACTAGATTCTACATCTGTGTACATGATGTTCCCTTTGTCTTGTTGATACTGTATTATTTTACTTCCATGGATTTCCTTCAAGTTCATTCATATTGTCACAAATAATGGGATTCCTTTTAACCTATTTAAGTGAACAATATTGCTTTTTGTATGTATGCCATATTTTCTTTATTCATTCATGTTATAATATGCACTGCAGTTATTTACATATCTTGGTGACTATGAATAATGCATCAAGAATGCAAATTTGCAGATCTCTCTAACATACTGTCTTCATTTCCTTTGGATAATTGCCACGTAGTAAGACTGCTCGATTAAACAGTATTTCTACTTTTAGTTTCCTGAAGAATTTCTATAGTGTTTTAAACAATAGTTTGTACTAATTTGTATCTTGCTAGCCATGTATATTTGTTCCATTTTCTCCACATGAAGACTTTTTATCTTCTGTTTGTGATAATAGCCATCTAACTAAAGTAGATACTTTGTCCTTGTTTTCATTGTCCTCATATTAGTAATTCCGATAATTTTCTCATTTATATGTTCATCATTTGTATGTCATATATATATATATGATAGATTAGATAGAAACATAGATAGATAGATAGATAGATAGATAGATAGATAGATAGATAGATAGATAAAGTGGATGGATGGTAGATGGATGCAGAGAGAGACTGTGTATATGAGAGACAGAGAAAAAGAAGTCAGTATGTGTATGAGAGACAGAGACAAAGACAGAGAGAGAGAGAGAGAGAGAGAGAGAGAGAGAGAGAGAGAGAGAAAATTTTTGCCTTTAAGTCATATCTTTGAATTCTCTCCCTATTTTCTCTTAGTAGTCTAGTTTCAATTTATTGGAAGCATTATCCATTACTTGTTATGTATTCCTGGGATTCATGTGCAAAAATAACACTAACCACAAATGTGTGGGTTTGCTTCTGAGTTTCCTGTCCCATTTCATTGGTTTGTGTGTCTGTCTCCATGGCAGCATTCTGCTGCATTCATGACAATCAATTTCTAATAAGTTTTGAAATCTGGGAACTTGATGCCTTTAGCTTCATTCTCTAAGCTCATGATAGCTTTCGCTCTTCTGTGGTTCTGTGCAAATTTAATAATTTTATTATATTTATGTGGAAAAATAACCTTGGGATTTTGAATCAATTATGTTGAATCCATCCAAAAATTTTGCATGAAGATGTTAGCAAAAAATAATTTATAGCCTGTTAACCTGGAATAGCTTTCCATTCTTTAAACTTCTTTTCATATTTGGCTGTGTTTCTAATGTGTTAGATAGTCTTTAATATAGAGATTTTTCATTTCTGTAACTAAATTCATACAGAAATATTTCATTGTTGCTGCTTTGTAAGTAAGTTGTTGATTTCATTTTTGTGTGCTCTTTGGTTGGTGGTTATTATAACTGCTCCCATCTTAGAAAAAGGGAGCCAGTGACTTTGAGAATTTGATAATTGACTTGTCCAAAGTCAAATATATAGAGTTTATACATGTATAGGAAGCAAGAGCCTTAAAAAGTGACCTAAATTCTGTGAGACCTCATGGCCCAGGTTAGTTGATTTTGTATATCTTCTTGTGGTATCCTTGACCCCTTTGGCTTCCTAAGTCCTATCCCTGAGACTTCCAAAGACTCCTTAAGCTCTGCCTGATGTTTGGGTGTAGTTCTCTTCATCTGTTTCCACTCACTGCTGGATGAAGCATTTCAGGATACAGTTGTGCTAGGCTATGTCTACAAGCATAGTAGAGTATTAATATGAGTGCCAGGAGTTGGCTATCTCCCATGGCATGGGTTTCAAATTGGCAGCCATTGTTTGTCTCTTGCCTCAGTCTCTGTTCCGTCTTCATCCCTGTGCATCTTGTAAGCAATACAAGTTTTGGGTTGAATGTTTGTGGGTGGGTTGATGGCCCCTTCCTTCCACTGGAAGTTCTTTGTGGCTGCAGGAAGTGGCCGCTTCAGTCTCTATATCCCTTGCTGGTAGGAATCTCACCTAGGATCAGTCCGATAGCATGTCTTTTATATCTTTTTCTTGCCTAACTCCTCTAGTTAGAATTACTAACACACTATAGTCACTTTTATTCTATTATATTAAAGAAAAAGCTTTCAAATGTTCACCATGGAAAGTAAATATCCTTAAATTTGTTAATATGATGTTTAAGGGTCATGTGTCAAAGCATTCATGCATCACAGAAATAAATGGTTTGAATCTAAGCTTTTAACACTTACTAGCTCTGTGCTCTTCAGGAGGCAAACTGATGTTAATTTACTATTTTGTGTCAATGTTTATTATGTATTTACTTTTATTTTAATTAAAGCTTATTTTTGCTATTTTTAAAATTGTGTTTGTGAGTATGAGTGAGTGTGTGTGTGTGAGTGTGTGTGTGTGTGTGTGTGTGTTGAAAAATGAACTATAGTCCATCTTTTAAGATATTCTTTACTACTGAGTCATCAATTACATTCATAAAATTGGTTAATAATTATACATAGTTTAGTGAATATGGACATTATGACCCTACATACTGTTTATGAAGTACAAATATTCCCAATATACTTATGAAGTAAGTGGTCAAAAACTGTGATTATTGACAACAGTAATGAATTTAAATTAATGGCTATTTATTAAATTGTGCATTTCTTACTAAGCACTAAGAGGCTAATTTCTTTCAGCAATACATGTATTATAACTTTCCCCATCTTAGAAATAGGGAACCAGTGTCTTTGAGAGTTTGATAATTGACTTGTCTAAAGTCAAATATATAGAGTTATACATGTATATGAAGTAAGAGCCTTAAGAAGGGACCTAAATTCTTCATGAAACCAAAACTGGAAAAAACTGAAAACATAATGGAAAATTTGAAGAACAAAATTCCAGCATAACTCTGAAATGTTAAAAAAAATGAGATAAATATAAAAACTAATAATAGATAATACAGATTGCTAGGAGACCAATGGTGATATTCATTTTTAATTCTTATATACTTGTTTGTATCAATATTAATGAGGTAGTAGATTTCTGCTGTCATAGCTATAGTATTTGGTGTTTATGCTGTAGTTAGCTAATAGTATTAAAAATCACAATAAGGTTATTGAGAACCAAACTACTTGACTCTGGTTTCATGATAATTATTGGAAATATTTGACTTCACACCCATTCATTTTCAGGTACTTAGCAACCATCACACACAGCCCCAAAGTGAACAGGTGTATTTTGAATTCATTCATGATCATTTATATTTATGCATAAATGAAATTCCTTGCTTACTCTCATCTATTGAACCTTTAAATTGCCTCTGAATCTAAAGCAAATTTAGAATTCTGGGATTAGCCAGTGGGTAAAAATGAAGCCAGAAAACAAATGGGTCTAGCCTGACAACTTTCTCAGGAAGATAATTTTAAACCTCAGTTCTTTATTCTCTGGAACAATTTTAGTTGATTTTAAAGTCAAGTATTTTTTTTAAGTACAGTCCCAGTACAGTGCTGTCATCACAAACATGAATCCTATTTGTCTTCTTGTAAAATAGAAGATTTACAGATACCATATGTTCCTATATGTCATAAATGCTTAAATATTTCATATTAAATTTTCAAGTAATGAAGACCTCTGAAAAACTTTAATTTCTATAATTTTTACTTCAGAGCATTGCAATCAAACCATCTTCTTTTGTGGTATTTTTTGTTTTATGATTACAAGCATTTTCTCCTGCTTTCTCTATTTTAATGACAGGTTGGAGCATAAAATCATATTATCCAGACTGTTTGAGGGTATGTCTTGTATTTCCATAGCTGTATATATAATACTTGCTAATAGTGTGTGGTGTTTATGTATTAAGAGTTAGCAGAGATTTACTAACATTTAGATTGACTAGCATTTAGCCACAGGGAATGTGCCAGCAATGAAAATCTAAAAGTATCCTTCTAAAAGATGCCTGCAGTCTTATTTCTGTGGAGAAAAACACATTAATGATCAGAATAGACAAGAAGAGGGGGATTTATGAAATGTGGAGCATCTATTTTTCGGTAGCTTGGTTTCCTACAATTACTAAAATTTGAATTATTACATTCGTACCACATTGTGAATATCTTATATCATCTGTGTATCCTGTGATGTTATTTGTAGGGTCCTAGGCCACAGAGCCATGAATAAATGTATAGTCAAATGTACTAGATTTGACCTGGCTTCCTATGTGTATAAAAGACAAGACAAATTCTCACATGCAACACTGAATGACAATTGTAGACATGTCTGCAATGTAATATATTTTAAAATGTATGTTGAGAAAATAGAACCATTAAAAAGTAAATCATCAGTAAGTGATTTTCTAAGTAAGTAAAAACACACAGACCACTGACATTAAATAATTTCAAAAAGAGATGAGGCGAAAGATGCTCATGTCTTTAAATATGTGGCTTATTGTGTCATAATGGATGGTTGTCTTTGCACAACCCAGAAAAGGCTTTCACTTAACTTCTTTTTTCTTTATTCTTCTCTCATATATTACATCTCAGCTGCAGCTTCTCCTCCCTCCTCCACCCTCAGGCTGCCCCCTTCCCTTGTGTCTTCCCTCTCCCACAGATCCACCCTCAACTTCCCCCACCCACAGCCTTTTCCCATTCCGTAGGCTGCACTTTTATTCTATTGATGGTATTCTTTGTTTTACATAAGTTTTTGAGTTTTTTTTTTTTGAGGTCCTATTTATTAATCATTGATCTTAGTGCCTGTACTATTGGTGTTCTATTCAAGAAGTTGTCTCCTGTGCCCATGAGTTCAAGACCATTCCCCACTTTCTCTTCTATCAGATTCACTTTATGTGGAAGCCTTGGATCCACTTGGACTTGAGTTTTGTGCAGGGTACTAGACATGGAACTATTTCTGTTTTTCTACATACAGACATCTAGTTAGACCAGCACCACTTGTTGAAAATGCTTCCTTTTTTTTCATTGTATATTTCAGGCTTTATCAAAATTCAGGTGTCCGTAGGTGTGTAGATGTATATCTAGGTCTTCAATTTGATTCCATTGATTATCATGCCTGTTTTTATGACAATATCAGAAGATCCTTTCACTTACCTTCCTTTTGTTCTCTCAAAGATCAATCATTTAGGAAGACTTTCTTAAGCCATTACTCACTGCATTTCCATCATATTCCAAATAATGTTTTTCTATTACATATTACAATATAATAAAAATATATTATTCTCATTGTTCTTTACAGTCATTTACAGTTTGTATAAAGTATTGTTCCAAGTATTATTTATCCTTACAACTACTGTAATTCTCATAATAAACTTTCATCATCCAAGAAAAGAAAAATTTTCATTATTTTAAGATTAGATATAAGTGAAAATCTTCTTTTATATGCAAGGAATTAAAAATAAATTAACATAATTGGTTACAAACTATTTTTTTACCCAACTAGTAGGGAAGAAAAGATTGAAGAAAGGATTAGCATAAATAAAAGTTAAGACTTAGTTGCAGACTCTTGGACATTGATCTATATTTTAATTTGTCTTGCTGACTTTAACTCTGAATAAACAGTATTTGAACTCAAGAACACTAAGCTTTGTTGACACCTTTGTTACTTCAGTAACACTAAGTGGAAACACACACATGTACACCAAATCTCAAGCTACAGAGTGTGTAAGAGAATACTTTCAAAAACCAAGTTCCTTAGCAGAACTTTAGTTTCCATAAGAATTAAAAGTTCAAGATCAAGACTCTAGTCACTTCAGTTCCTAGAACTGGCTTTCTTTCTGCTTTCCAAGTAGCTGCTTTCTTGGAGAAGTGAGAAAACAAAGGGACAGAGGAGGGGGCAGCATAAAAAGAGAGGAAAAGGGAGAGGTGTAGGGGAGACCCATTAAGGATCCTACCTTTATGACTTGGGATTGTTTGAATGAGAATTGTGCCCTGCATAATCACGTATTTGGATACTTTCTTCTAGTTGGTAGTATTTGGGGGAGGTTGTGGAATCTTTGGGAGATGGAGCCTTGCTGGAGGAAGTATGTCACAGAGAGTGGCTTTTAGTATTCATACACTCACCTCACTTATTGCTTGCTCTCTCTGTTTCATGATTGCATTTGATGATGTAAGTTGTTAGCTTCCTCAACCAGCCAACATGCCTGCAGATTGTTTCTGTACTTTCTAACTGTGATGGACTTTGACCACTCTAGAACCCTAGGCAAATAAATTCTTGCATAGTTTTGTCCCGTTTTATCATAGCATAGAATACAAACTAATACTGTAACCTAATCTAATACAAATTACATCCCCAGAGAACTCACTGTAACCACCATTATACTGACAAGGCTTCAGTGGGGAAATTTTATATGGATACAAATTTAGCTCAAGATACTTACTGACCAGGCAAGAGAGTATAACCAAATTCCTAGAGAATTCTATCTATACATGGTGCCATCCCACCATTAACATCAAGGATTTCCAAGACTGAGGTGGGTCATCTTTAATTGAGATTCTCTAACTATTGCCCTTGCCCTTGTGTGTGTGTGTGTGTGTGTGTGTGTGTGTGTGTGTGTGTTTGTGTCTGTGTATGTCTCTGTGTGTGTTATTGCCAAATTTCAAGCTCTCAAACTAAACTTATAGCATGAATATAGAGGAAAAATAAGTTAAAATCAACTACTGTACCAGGAGAAGAATCTTAACATGCCATGCATAGTTTCATAGATATAAAGTAAGATCATATTCAGAAAGATGCCTCAATCAGAGGGAGAAAGAAGTCAGATAAATAAAAATATATCTCTTGAAGTAAAAAAGTAATATCATAAAATTATTGTATAGAAAATAGCATTTAAGACATTTCAGAAAACATCATAGATACAAAAATAAAAAGAATCCTGGTAGAAAATATATAAAGCAGCACCACAGTCTAGGAGGTTCCAGCTTGAAAACTTTTCAGAAATTAAGAAGCATTGACAGTGATAACTATAAATTGATGAAACACTACAATCAGCAAAATCATTAGAAACATCCCACATTTTGTACTATACCAGTTTTTAGATGATGGAGTGTGTTCAATGGCAGGATAAAGAAATTAAATCTATCCTTTTGGCACATCTTGGAAAGATGTCATAAAAATGTGCAAAAGAACCTTAATTGTGTAGTATACTTTAGATCATAAGACAGTGCATGTATTGCTTTACAGGAAAGTACTGTAGAGAAAGTGTGTATGTATGTGTGTGTGTGTGTGTCCGTGTGTGTGTGTGTGTGTGTGTGTGTGTGTGTGTGTGTAATTATAGATGTTCTTTTCTAACTAAGAATTTGGAGTTCTACAATACAAACAAAAGAATGTGAAAATTATGCAAGTGATTATATGAAAATAATGCAACATATACAAGAGAAAACAATATGCAACTTGCATAATCATTTTTTAAAGATAGTTTATTTATATTTCAAATGTAATCCCTTTCTCATTTCCCCTTTCTGGTATCCCATCCCTCCCCTTCTCCCTGCTCACCAACTCACCCACTTCCACTTCCCTGTCCTGGCATTCACCTAGCCTCCTCAGAGCCAAGGGCCTCTCCTCCATTGATGTCCAACAAGACCACCCTCTGCTATATATGCAGCTGGAGCCATGGGTCCCTCCATGTGTACTCTTTGGTTGGTATTTTAGTCCCTGGGAGCTCTCGGGGTACTGGTCGGCTCATAATGTTGTTCCTCCTATGGGGCTGACAGCTCCTTTAGCTCCTTGGGTCCTTACTCTAGCTCCTCCATTGGGGACTTTGTTGCATAAGCATTCTTAATGAGATAACCGGCACCAAAGGAAGAAATGGTACATATCTCCCCTTATATGTGGACGTTATATGTGTTTGACCATATGGAGATTTATGGTCTCCCTGGAGTTTTGATATACAAGCTCGCAGAAAGGAAAAGCCACAGTCAGAGACAGCAAGACCAACTAACACCAGAGATAACCAGATGGCAAGAGGCAAGGGCAAAAACATAAGCGACAGAAACCAAGGCTACATGGCATCATCAGAACTCAGTTCTCCCATCACATGAGTCCTATATACCCCATCATATCATAAAACCAAGAATCTGATTTAAAATCGCAACTCATTATGATTATAGAGGACTTTGAGAAGGACATAAATAACTCCCTTAAAGAAATACAGGAGAACATAGGTAAACAGTTTGAAGCCCTTAAAGAGGAAACACAAAATCCCTTAAAGAATTGTAGGAAAACATAAACAAACAGGTGAAGGAATCGAACAAATCCATCCAGGATCTAAAAATGGAAATAGAAACAATAAAGAAATCACAATCTTCCAAGCAAATGGTCCCAAGAAACAAGCTGGAGTAGCCATTCTAATAATGAATAAAAGCAACTGTCAAAAGTTATCAAAAAGGATAAGGAAGAACACTTCATACTCATCAAAGAAAAAAATTTACCAGGATGTTCTCTCAATTCTGAACATCTATGCTCCAAATTCAAGGGCACCAACATTCATAAAAGAAATTCTGCTAAAGCTCAAAGCACACATTGTACTTCACACAATAATAGTGGGTGACTTAAACACTCCACTCTCATCAATGGACAGAAACTAAACAGAGACACAGTGAAACCTAACCCCAGCCCTAACCCTAACCCTAACACTAACCCTAACCCTAAATGAAAGCACAACATAGCCAAACTTAGGGGACATAATAAAAGTAGTGCTAAGAGAAACTCAGCTCTGAGTGCCTCCAAAAAGACACTAGAGCATACACTACCTGCTTAATATATACCTGAAAGTTCTAGAACAAAAAGAAAAGAGGAGTAGATTGCAGGAAATTATCAAACTCAGTCCTGAAACCAACCAAGTAGAAACAATACAAAGAATCAACAAAACCAGGAGCTAGTTCTTCAAGAAAATCAACAAGATAGATAAACCCTTAGCCAGATTAACCAGAGGGCACAGAGACAGTATCGAAAACCAGAAATGAAAAGGGAGCTATAACAACAGAAACTGAGAAAATTCAGAAAATCATCAGATCCTACTACATTATTCTGCTACCATGACCAGCTAAGTTCTCATCTTTATATTGATTTGTTAATCTGTTTCACTTAATTAAAGAAGCCTCTTTTTCATTTTATTTTTGATTAATATAAAATTACATCACTTGCTCCCTTCCCTTTTCCTCAGTTCAACACATCTCATGTTATCCTCCTCCAGCACCTCCATCCCCTTTACTCTCAAATTTATGACCTTTTTTCTGTAATTACTTTTATGGCACAGAAACACACACACACACACACACACACACACACACACACACGTGCACATACACAACTCTATAATTCTGAGAACCTTTTACTGTGGTAGGTAGTGATTAATTTAAAGAACCAAAATTGGTCAACAAACAGAAAACTTGAGACTCTGTACTTCTCAGCTCTAAATGGAACACATAAGCTTTCCTCCCAAGGCTCAGCAATCATCATGTAAGAAGGGACTGAAAGATAAATATTAAGTATAAACATGGGCAAAGGAGAAGCCAACTGCAGAGTATTAGTATATAATAAAGAATAATGATCTACCTTAATTATAGATTGTGAATGAAATCAGGATATATTTGATAAATAATAAAAAAATTATTAATATCATTGAATATAGTTTTTACTGAGTTTAAATTCAGGATGAGGAAGACAGAAACTGGTAGCACTATACTGATTTCCATTCCTATTATATATATATATATATATATATATATATATATGTATATATATATATGTGTGTATATATATATATATGTATATATACATATATATATAAAACCTTTTAATTATTTTTTGTGGATTTCATATCATGCACCCTCATCCCACACATCTCTCTCCCCTCATACACCACCTCTACACCTGCAGCCCTTCCCCCCTTCACTAAATGGAAACAAATCTCAATGTGGTAGCCATATTGTGTCATACTGTGTCTATGGTATACTCTTTGTCCACATTTCTTTGCTTGCTAATGTTCATTTCAGTGACTACTTGATTTGGTATGAGGACTCTGACTTCTGATACTCTATCAATACTGAAACTTCACTGGGACTCCTCTTCGATATCCTGTTGTTGCCCTGTGTCACGAAGATCTTGTAGTTTTGTATCTGTAGGAATAGTCCCTTTGTGTGCTCCAGCAGTTTATAGATGGCGTAGGTGTGGAGCTGAGCTGATTCAAAGCCCTGCATGTGGCTCTGAGAGATACCCGAACTGGTCAAACTGCTGGCTCTTTGACTCTCACACACTTAGGACTTTACACCAGCCATGCCTGCAACCAGGGCCATCTGTGCCCTGTGCCCAGGTGGGGTGCAGGGTCCATCCTCTTGAGGTGTCTCTCCTTCATCTGCACTACGTCATAACAGACAAGAGACAGGGCTGCCTCATCTGCAACCCCCACAGTGGGGACAGCGCTACTGTCCTGCCCAGGCGAGGTACAGAGTATGCTCACCTGAGCGTGCCAACAGGGAAGAGGCAGGGACAGCTCATAACTCCAGGGCCTACCATAGGTAGCAAGGAGCAAGAGTCATGAAGGGCATTTTCTTCCTCACCCAACCTGTAGCGAGGCAGACAAATTGCAGAGCCAACTGCCCCATGCTCACATTATCGGGCCAACTTGCCTGTGTCTTTGCCATCAGGAGCAGTTCTCCTGTGCTTCCCATGTGAGGTGTATGGCCTGCCCTCCCAGAGTGAGGCAGAAGGTGAGGGGTAAGGACAGCTTGCCTGCTCCCATGACCCTGATGGGGCCAGGTTTCCCACTTCCCGAGGACAAAAGGGAGGTAAATGAATCTCTGCCTCTGATGCAGCAGACAAGGATCAGGGAGGGCTCTCCCACACTCATTCCCTTTGGGGTGGGTTCCCTTCCAACACCCAAATCCAGGGCCAGATCTACTCTGCTGTTAGGTGAAGAGCAGGGTCTCCTCGCCCATGGGCTACAGTGGGAAAGTGGCAGGGACAGCTGTGTCACTTTGATGACTTTGGGGCTGGCTCTCCTGCCTGCAGTAAGTGTCAACTGGCATGTGGGAGGTATCTTTCCATTCCCTACTACTCCACTACACTGCAGGGAAGTAATGGGACTAACTTTCCCATGCTTATACCCTGGGGCCTCCCACCATCAGGACAGGTCTACTGTGCTGCCCAGGCCAGGTGCAAGATCCAGTCTTCCCAGTACTGCTTCAGGTGAGGGGCAGGGCCAGCTCTCTGGTTCTCGTGGCACCAGGACCAGCTCTCCCACTTGTGGCAGGTAGTGAAGGGGAAAGGGGAGGAAGACATCTCTCTTTACTCCGTGCCATCACTCAGGAGATGATTGACAGAGCCAGTTCTTCCATGTGTACATCCTCAGTCCAGCTCACCTGCAACTCCTACAGTAATGCGGGGCCCTTTCTCCTGGTTACTGCAGCTGGAAAGGGGTGGGGTCAGATCTCTTGCTCTCACCTTGTTAGGACCAGCTCTCCCATGATGTCCACTTGAGGAATAGAGCCAGTTCTGCACAGCCCTCAGACATCAACATGTCTCTAGATGGCAGCACAGTCTAGAAATATCTTCCTGGTTTTGGAGGGTAACAATCCCCTGATGCTGCAGCACCATGGACATGGACGCAGCTCCTGGTGCCAGCGCAAACCAGGACCCAACCATCGTCCTAAGTAGCATCACCAGCTACTCACATCAAACTGTTCTTCACTACCCTTGCATCTCCAGATGTGCCTCTCTTCATTGTGCCCATATCCTCCTCCTTTCCCATCCATTTATCCCCCACTTACTTGCTTCTCTTAGCGGTGCTCAGGGGTCTCTTGAGTGTCCATGGTCATCTCAGGAGGGTTCTCTGAATTACACCACCCTGCTTGTGTATTACGGCACTGGGTAGGAGTAATCTTGGGCATTACCTCCCCCTCCCTAAGGCCTGCATGGCAGTAGACTTGTGTTCATCTCTGGATAGCTCTCTGATTGGGCCCCATAATGCTGGATTGGTGGCCATCTCAGGCTCTCTCTCTCTCTCTCTCTCTCTCTCTCTCTCTCTCTCTCTCTCTCTCTCTCTCTCTCTCTCTCTCTCAGGAATCTATGTAGGGATCCATACATATGTTTGCCAAAACATGTGGTCATAGGTGATCACAACGTATCTCCTGTAGTCATCCTCCTTTTAACATCTCTACATATTTTCAAGTCTGACATCTCTACTGTGAAGTGTCTTTCCATACTCCACACCTGATTGTATTACATCTTTGTTAAAAGGACCATTAACCATTCATTTACTTTTTCTCAGAATATTAAGTCATTCCTCATTTTTTAAGCCTCATACTTTAAATCTAAGATTCCTATCCCTTTGTTCTAAATAGTGCATCTTCATTCCAAAATCTACAATTATCTATAGTTCTACTGCTATGTTCTTCTAATATGTAACTCTTGTTTTATTGTCTCCATTTCCCCTTCTTTGTCTCCTTTGAGCCAGGGTGTCACAATGTAGCCTAATCTGACTTTGCATAAACGTCCTGCCTCAGCCTCCCAAGGACTAGGATCAAATGCCAACCTACTACATCTGCTGGACTAAACCATAATCTTGCCTGCCACTATCAGTGAAAATTGCTTTAAACCCATTCATTCTCTTTAGATAAAATCCCAAGTCTTTAGGATGTAATGCCCTTGCTTGTTTTGAAACTACCTTTCTATTTTGACTTTATAACATTCTTCCTTGTCCCCAAAATAGATCCTGAGAATATCTAGCTTCAACATTTCTCCAAATATTAATAAACTTATTACACATATATAGTTAATATAGATTATAACAATATCGAAATACATAAATTACATTTTCACTTTCATACTTTCATGCCATTGCTTTTATCTGCAATGCTCTTCTCAACTTTCCAGTGTCAATTGCACTTACTCTTCATGATTCAAATGCATATCATTTTATCTCTCAGTCATTCCTAATTCTCCCTGGCCCCATTCTTGTTTCCCCACTGCCCTGTGACTATATGTCTTGTCCAGATGATTAGTCATTTCAAAGTTGGGGGTTAAATGTAGGTCAGGTCTGTTTCCTCCCACCCTTAGAAATCCACTAACGGGTACTTGATTCATCTAAACTAGACACTCAAGAACTGCTTGATGGATCAAACTGCATTTCTGACTTCAAAAAAAAAAATTGGTTCCTTAGAAACTCTCTTCCTGTCAATTGTTATTCCTCAAACTCAGATGCTTGCCTGTTCCAACTTAAACTTCTACCACATCCAATGTCCACATTCAATTTCCATAGATCCTGAGAACTATTTAGCAAACTTCTTAATTCATTCAATGATATCCTCATGGATCCTAACCAACTGTGAGGGTGTTGATTGTAAAAACTTTAGTACAAATATCATTCCTTTATCTTCAGGATTTCATCAGTTTTAGGGTTTTATAAGATTCCAAATATTATCTCAAAGAATAAAATTAAGTGTATAGTCATTGTGTGTCCCATCTGTCAGAAAAAGCTAGATGATTAATGTTTTTCTATAGAGATCTCACATTAGTTTTGGGACAATTTTAAGAATTTTCCCAAGAAAAGTTTAGTTTTAGAACTAAAAATTTTAGTTTTATCCTAAAGCTTCACTGCCATCTACAAGATATATCAACATTGTGATTTTATTTTAAGAAGTAAAAATATAACAGTACCTAAGAGCTCAAAAGTTGGAATGTGAACTCAGACCTCTTAGATTTAAATCTAACCTCTGTTCCTTAGTATTTCTGTGTCTGCTAGCTTTAATATAGGTAAACTTTAGAGAAATAATGCATAATTCAGAGCCCAGCAAATGAATTAGTACACATAAAGTACTGGAACCACATTTAACTCTTGCCAATATCAAAACCAGTAGCCATTTGCAACAAAATTATATTTACATTTAATTCTATTAGAGTAACTGGGTACATTTTGATACATTTCATATTGAATATAGTTTGCATAGGTTGTGTGGTGAGACATTTATTATTCTGCATAGTGAATTATTTTTGAATGTAAAGGAATTTTCCAGGTTCTGCCAACTGAGTAAGTTGCTGAAATCCAGTCAGTGATCCATTCTTCTTAAAATTTTACCTGGATTAATTTAATAAGGTACTTTAATCCAGATTTTTCAAGGTGATGTCAATCAGTCAATCAGCCACACTTCTGGCATTAACCTACCACCCCGGTCTGTATGCAGTCCCTGGCTGTTTCTGCTCCTTGCCCTGTACAAGGTCCTGAACTTAGGTAGCCCACTGAAGCATGAACTAAAGAAGAATCTGATATCTCTAAACATTCCCGTAATAAATCTAATTACAAAAATTAACTTAGTTTTTATCCTTCACTTAGCGATTAAATTTGTTGATTCAGATAGTGATATAAGTTTTATAAAGATAAAATTTGCATTGCCATTTTATTCAAGCTACGAGAAAACTTTACACTTCTAGAATTCCTCAGCACATACAGTGAATTAATCTTCTTTAATTCTTATTAGTCTAGAACTTAACATTTAAACACATTTTGAAGATACTTAATGAGAAATATGTAATTAAATATGAGAAGTAATCACTGAAAGTTGCCTAACAATATCTGCTATGGTTCTTGTAGCTGTGACTATAAACTTTATATGAGAATATTTTTTTCTTTAATGGAAAAGATTATGTAAAATACTCCTTGAAAATTTATTAAATGGATTTCTATCGTAAGTTACAATTAAACTTAATTTTAAGAAATTTTAAGAAACAAAGCCATATTTAATATGTAGGTAGAATTTTTATCATAACCCAAATGCTAAATCAAAGTTGCAAGGATCTTTAAACAATATGAATAAATAAAAGTCAAGCTTATATCCAGATGGAGTTTCATTTGTGGTGGTGTGCAAACCTGAACCGTTTCCCCTATTCACATTGTGCTGTTCCTTCTCAGTCTTCACAGATACACATTTACACATATTAAATGTGGCGAATTACGTTTATCTCTTATTATGTAATGTTCAATTGAAATTTACATATTTTCCTATGATAGTTATTTAAGTATAAAAATAGTTCTTATAATATGTTATAAATATAATATTAGTTGCTGTTTGCTGACAGTTAATATATCTGAAATACATTAATGTATGAAATACTTCAGACAACTAATAATATGATTAGAATTCTATTTTAGTAAAAATTACTACTCAAAAGATTGATAAAGAGAATGAGGAAATAAATACGTACCCACAAGGTTTTAAATAAGAATAAAGATCATATTCAAAAAAAATTACTGGTCCTAATATTTTCTCAAAAGGTTTTAATGACCTCATATTTTGTCATGTTTCTTTTTTAAAAAAGAAACTTGTTTTTAAAAGCAATAGCCATAGTTAAAAATACATGTAATCATTTTGAAATGTAAAAGCCCCCACATCAAGCATGACATCAAGCACCTGACTTACTCATCTCACTGATAAGAAAACTTGAAGACTAAAATCAGTGACTGGCTTGGCTCCTACACATGGAGAATAGACTCTATAGATTTTCATTGACTATTAACTGAAATTGTGTGTGCCAAGATTCAGGTTAGCTGAAACCGCCTACAAACTGAGCGTATGGAAACAGAAACTGAGCCCTCTAACATTGTGCCTTTTAATACATCACAAGAATGCATTCCCTCCTCCGCGAACATGTAAGATCTGTATCTTGAGATGCATTGAAATGTTTCTTTTATTTTATTTTTAAATCTATAGTAAAGGAGAAAAATCTTTCTTAAAATTCAAAATCCTATAGCTAATGTGAGCACATACAACCAAGCCCTGCCCGTTGAAATATTTTCTCATTTTTAAGGGAATTAATGGCTCTCCACCAGCCCTTTAACATGTAAAATGAGTAAGTTACTTGTGTCCAGTACATCCAAAAAAGAGCCAGGATAAAATAAACATAAGGGGTTGGATATCTTGGAAAAAATCTGTCATGGGTTTGGGTTAATCATCTCCAGAAGAAATTCAACTTGATGCCTGAAACGTAAGACTTCTTGGAGAAAGCAGAAAGGCCCGAGGCAGTGTTGATCTGAAAGAGTGCTCTCCATGGGTCAGATCTGCTCCGCTGGTAGAGTGCAAACCCAGTTCACAACCACGGCCTCTGAAAGTTGTAAAAGACTGCAGGGGCCTTCGAGCGCACACACTCCAGCTTTGGTTACAGAGTTTTAATGACCTGGTTTCTTATTATAAAATAAAACTTAAAAATAAAATCTGTGCTTAATTTTCCAAACTCTGCCTGTCAGTGATAGGGCTGCTGGCCTCCGCTTTTGTGGGGTAAAGCATCCCGGCTGAGTCTTAATTTCAGGAATGATAGATGGATGGATTTGCGAATACGTCACACCTTTGTTTCATTCAGTCTTCAGGTTCATAAGTCCTGCCCGTAGGCATGCGGATGTTTATAAATGAGTGGGTTCAGTCAACACTTCGGGTTGGTTGTCTCCCTCCCCTGCCCGTATTGGTTTAAAATACTTTTTAAAGCCATGAGATGTTATTGTATCAAAACCCTGAGACACTTGGTGACTGGTTTTAAAAAAATTATTTTTACTATCAATAGTGATTTGAACTTCAGGGAAATTGATTAGTACAGAATAATTATTTTAAAATATTTGTTCTCTGTCCCCCCAACCTCCTCTTATTCCCCCTTTTTCATCATCAGGAAAAAATTATACTTTCTTGAAATAGTATCAAGCAGATATAAAAAAAGCAATAGTCATGTGCATGAGCTTAACCATGCAAGTGCAGGAAGAATCATCCTGTCTGATTATAAACTGTACTGCTCACATATCACAAAGTTTGAAACCACTTAGAAGAAATATCGTATAAAGAGATAATTTTAGTTCCTTTGGTTTTTCTCACCCCAATTTTATTACTCAAATCTACCAAAAGATTTCAACTTAAGTATTGTTAATTAAAATATCCACGCCAGTCCCAGGGGCCATTTGTTTTGTACACATATGAGGCTTCTGCTGACAGTCTTATATTCTGCTAATAATACATTTTTCTTAATTTTGCAGTAACCGTATAGGTGTAAACTGACTAGATCTGGCAACGAATTTCCAACATTTTCAGTGTGGAAGTCAATCATTTGAATGAATAGGGTCCACTGAGGACTATTTGAAATGCTGGAGCATTTCAAATCCTTTTACATTTGACCACTGGGTGACCTGATAACTATTTCCTGTTCCTCAGTAAGGTTGTGACCCAGGTCTAAGAGTGCGAAACCCAGATAATTTTAGAAACAAGTCAAACGCCATAGAATTGGAGAAGGGAGTTTCACTAAATTCTTTCAAAAACAAAGAAATTATTTCTTAAATACGAGGATATAAAAATAAAGTGTGCTTGCTACCTCTATGTACTGACTATATTTAAAATTGTTGGGGAAATGGTCCTCTTGTTCCTGAGGATTAAAAATCAACAGGTATTTCTAAAATATGAACTTGTCGAATTTCTCATTAACCTTCTCCTAAAGTAATTCAGAGTATAAAATTTAAAATGCTCTCTATGTGACAAGAGTGCCATAATAATAACTCTTCATTATACTCACAAATATGTTTTATTAAAATAAGCTGAGTTTTATATAAATATAGACACGTGCATGTGTGTTGTTTTATTTCTCTATTAGCATCTGTACCTATGAAAGACAGAAGGTAAACAATGAGAAAAGCTCAGCTTGGTCGCAGCCACACAGCAGGCAGGAATGTGTCTAACCACCTTCTGAGCTGTTAAAATACCTTAGACAATTGAATTAAGGGAAGGAAGACTTTTACAAGTGCATTTTGCTGATCTGAAAATGTAATTGACTATGGTTTGCTTTGATAATTTTTTTGCTTTTCCATAACTTGGATGTGAAATATAATGTTATGAAATGTTAATTGCTTTAATGAGGTCAAGAAGTGTTTCCTTAAAATAACAGTTTTATGTTTAACATAGGGTTGATATTTTTCCTCCTTGTATAGATAATTAAGTCGTAGATCAAAAATATAATAGCACTAAATTTCTTAAAGTATGATTTGAAAAATGTACATATTGAAGGATGCCACTGAAGTTGACATTTACTATAAGCTGTGTAAACTGAAATGTACACTTTGGACAATGATCACATATTTAGTGAACAACAAATTCTCTTTTTTCCCCCTCTGGCACATTCTAAAGAATGCTTTAAAAATAGACAACTACTCACTATAAAGATGAATAATGTATTTTAGAGTCTAACATGTGGCACACTACTCCCAAGGTTCACATTTTGGTAATACAATAATTGAAAAGTTATGAAAAATAGTTTCCCTCTGTTCAGTTGAATGCTACTGAATCTGAAATTATAATTTAAGATATCATAATCTGGTTTGTGGAGAGTTTCATTTGAAAGTATTGCATGGAATTGTCTGCATCTACTTTCAGCTTACATTGTAAATTTAAAAACATCCAGAAGCAAGATAGAAATCATTATCAAATATAATTACTCAACAAGTGACTTCATTAGTCTTTAAACAAATGAAATCCCCAGAATATAGTTTTTCTGGGGAAACTATATATAAAAATAAGAATACTTATTCAAAATAATAAATATAGCTTTAGATGTTAGAACTACATACATAATGAAAATAGGAGCACAGTGTGGGCTCTTTAAGTATTTGCTATTAACTTAAAATATTGTCTAGGGGTTCAAAAATAATAGGAGTAATTCACAAATTGAATTGTTTTTAGGAAATTATAAGCATATATTATACAACATACCTCTCATAATTGAAGAGAAATCTATTCTGTTTTTTTATATAACTTATATTTCAACAAATTTACAGATATCTTTTCTACATACTAAATAATACTTTATAAGTTTTATAGATTTTCTTCTATTTTTTAATTCTAGTTGCTTAATGGCAAAGCACACAGAATGATACATGAATTTTGAACTTTTTAAATTGGGCATACAATTATTTTCTTATTATTTTAAGTATAATGCAATGAAGCATAATATACTAAAATGTTGGGTTTAAATCATGTATAATCTGTCACTGTGACAGAATTTTAAAAACATTTCAGAACAAATAACCTTGACACAATTAAGTGACAGAAACAGACACTGAAATTAAATGTTTTGCTTGGTTATGGGAGTTCAGGTTAAAGAACAGAAATTCTTGATGCATCTACTTGATCAAAACAAAGTTTCAGTTGTAAGATAAAAAACTGTGCGGGATTAAGGCAAGAAAGTAAATCTTAAATACCAGGAAGAGAGCTCAGATGTAACCTATAGATGACCTGAACCTGTTTGTTCAGACGACAATTCTGAAACTATATAGGGGATATTCCCATTTAACACAATTACTAGCTGCAAGCCTTGACCTCAGTGACTGTCATGAGCCCCCTCTGAACTGGCCCATTCTGTGATATGGTGACATTGCTTCTGTTGCCTCGATTGTGACCTCTGATTGCACGTTACCCTTGAGAGTTCCCTGTAACAAGCGTAACTCCTAGTTTTTAGCCAGGAAGGCTGCTCAGCCTGCCTCGATTTGTGTAAATTTCCTATGCTACCTCTCCTGCCATGGCATACCACTGTTGGAGAACTTTCATAGCAACAGTTCGATATTAGTGAACTATACAGTGATTGCTTTTTCTAATAAGTCTTTTTATTCTTTCTTAGAGAATACTCATTTGAGATCCAAAAGGTTTGCTGGCTTGAGAACATTTAACATTTTATATTTTTTAAACAATTTCTTACCTGTGTTTCTTTGGTTGGTTGACTCAGAGATCTGCCTCACATTCCATTGCCTATTCCCTTAATCAGATCACGTCTAGGTAATAAAGTTGGTGCCAAGAGGCAGGATGGCATCAGTTCATGAAAATGGTTAAAACAAACACAGAGCTGGATTTCAGCCTCAACACTATCATCATAAGCAAATTACTCCACCTTTGGTCTCCATTTTATCTCTAAAATCAAGTTTACCGTTTAGAATTTTGGTTAGACTTAAGTAAAATGAATACAATGTAGGTAACATGGTATGGCTTTCTACAATAAGTTTGTTTTGGTGGTGGTGGTAATGTTTCTTTGTTTTCTTTTTGGGAATTCGAAACTTGAGTCCTTCCTTTACATCATTTGTATTCCTCCTTTCCCCTTCATCTTCTCTTGTGTTCTTCCACTCCTCAAATTCATGATCCTTCCTCTTTAATTATTATTCTCTCTCTCTCTCTCTCTCTCTCTCTCTCTCTCTCTCTCTCACACACACACACACACACACACACACACACACACATTCTATGAAGTCCATTATTATTCATATATATATATATATATATATATATATATATACAATATATACATGATACATTTTAGGGCTGACCACTTGATATTAGTCAGCCTATTAGGAACCTTGACCTTAAGAAAGACTTATCCCTCTCTCCACAGCCACAAATTATCTGAAGCTTTTTACCTAGCAGGGCTCTAGGGGAATTTGCTTCATCCATATTGGCATGTTAACTGGTGTTATCAATGGACAGATCTTGTTTAGATGACCACATTGTTCGGATTCCATGGATCTTGCTTTTTTCTCTCACATAGAAAATGGTATCTCACAGCAGATTTTCTGATCCTTTGGATTTTAGAGTCTTTCTGCTCTGTCTTTCACAATGTTTCCTGAGTCTTCCATGTCACAGCTATGTTGTAGAAGTATAAATGGGAGCCGGATACACCACAGTCATTTATTCTTTCTATTTTGACCAAGCTGTGGTTTTCTGTAATAGTGTCTGTCTGTTACAAAAATAAGCTCCTTTAATGACAGATGATTGTTATACTTATCTTTGAGTGTAACAATACATCTTTGGATTGAAGTTGGAAATTATACTGGTTTAGGGAATTGACCCTAGTAGGTTCTTATCTCGTGTTTATGACCTCACTGTGGCTATTGGGTAAGTTTATAATACCAGGCATGGATTCTTTCCCTTCTACTGAAAGGACATGAAGTCTATTCAGAAGATTGTTGCTTGGCTCCAGCATGTAAGTGCTACTGTTGCACCATCAGGACTTCTTGCTCTGATGGTCACCATTTTGGTTCATAATTTTTGCACCCGGGTGTGACTATCAGTTGCATATTTTAATGGCAACTTCAGTGACACCTTTGAATTCTATATAGTTTGTCCTCAAATCATGAAGAGTTTCTCTAGTCATGTATCCAAAAGGTGCATCCACTACATTTTAGTGTAGTTGTGTATGTGTTTGTTTGGTTTATTTCATTTTACATGCCTTTCATGGAAGAAAAATTATTTGTAACCTGAAAATAGGTGGATACCAGATCTCTCTCAAATTCCTCTAATGTCAGCCTGAGCAAAGGGAGTTTCATACGAAACAACCTAAAATAATGATGCATATAATTTTATTTATAGTTTAACTGAAAGTTGTGATTAGGGTTACTTGGAACCATCAGTCTGTTCATTCTGTGTTTAATATGTTTACATGTAGTTTAGTTATGTGAAGTCAAAGTATATGTGGGCATTTGATTGGAGTACTAAACAGATATCTCCAAGTTAAGATTTAGTGATTGTCTACCTGGTAAATAGTTTTCGAAATTTAGGTTTTAGCACAAAGTCCTTTTTTTTTTTTTTTTACAAAAAGTAGTTTCAGAAATTCAAAGTAGTATAAAGCAGCAATGATCTAGAACAGTCGTTCTTAGTCTGTGAATTCTGACGCCTGGGAGAGTTAAATGACCATTTCAAAGGGGTTGCCTAAGGCCATAATAAAACAGAGGTATTTGTATTATGATTCATAACTATCAGAATTACAATCATGAAGTATAAATGAAAGTTTTATGGCTGTGGCTCACCACATCATGAAGATCTATATTAAAGAGTTACACTGTTAGGAAGGTTGAGAACCACTGGTCTAGGAAGTAGTTTACCTTCTGTAGTAGATGCTAGGCTCCATTTGCAAAATGTTTCTGTGGCTTCAAATATCACAATTAATAATGAGTGTAATTTGACAAAGAGCCGCCTCTCTTCTATATCCTTTCATTTGTTACTCCTAGGACTTACTTTGGTGCTTATCTGTTGTGCTAAATTTTCTGTGTAGTATGTGTTAAGTAATTATCTCTCATATCCTGATTAAAGTTCAGGACTCTGTAGTCTCGTAACTAGATCTTCATTGCACAGAAAAAAAATGCCATATAGTAAGTGCTCAATAAAAGCTAAAGCAGTTCACTTGAAATTCACTGAAATCATAATGATTAAAGTTCAAGGATTACTATTCTTTCTTTAAAGAATTATGTATTTATGTATATGAGGGCACTGTAGGTATGATCAGACACACCACAAGAGGGCATCAGATCCCATTACAGATGGTTGTAAACCACCATGTGGTTTCTGGGAATTTAACTCAGGACCTCTGGAAGACTAGACTGCTCTTAATAGCTGAACCATCTCTCCAGTCTCCAGACTATAATTCTTACACTAGTTAATTTGATTTACTGACGATAGCTTTGGATAATTATACTATTTGTTTTTTGCTAAAGAAAATATTTGTATTTAAACAGTGATGATAATATAAGCATACTTTTCACGTTGTAAATTAGTTTTTTTAAGTTTTGAATTGAAATAAAAATTTCCATACAATATGTCCTGATTATAGTTTTCCCTCCTTCAGGTCCTCCCAGATCCTCTCTATGCAAATCCACAGCCCATTTTCCTCCCTCTCAAAGAAAACAAAACAAGCTATGAACATAGTGGAGCATATGTCCTTGTTGCCTGCAGGGGAATAGTATTGTAGGGGCGTACCAGAACAGAGAAATGGGAGGGGGTGATTGGGGAATGAACGGAAGGAAGAGGACTTATGGGACATATGGTGAGGGGGGAACTGGGAATTGGGCTTGGCCCTCCCCCACTAATTACTAATTAAGAAAATTCCTTACAGATTGCCTACAGCAGGATCTTTTGGAGGGATTTTTTTAAAATTGAACCTCCCTCCTCTCTAGCTTGCATCAAACTGACATAGCCAGAATAGTAGGACAGAACAAACAAACAAACAAACAGCAGAAGAGTCAAAGTTAAAGTACAAGAAACAATGCAGGTAGGGAAAATGTGAAATTGAGAAAATAAATAAAAGGAAACGATAAATAGATCACTAATTCAAAGGTGTGTTTCTGCATAATGCCATGGTGTGCCTCTTATTCGTGTCCCTCCTATCCAAACATGCATGGATTTGAGCCTGCAGAAGAAAACTATAATCAACACATTTAATATTAAGGAACTTTGGATATAAGCATTCTCTAAACAGCTCTGCCTTCACATTGTCGATGGAATGATCCTGTCAAGAAATGGAACTATAGATTGTCACTCAGACTCTCAGAATTCTAGAAGATGTCTATCTTCTTGCTATGATAAACAAGGGAAATGAAACAGTAGACATAATGGCAGAGAATATATCAAAGGCTAAAAATTTAATGATGTGATTAGAAACTTGAGAAACATGTTGAAAAGCATGATAAAAATGTGTACAAATTGTGAAATTAAGGATTAATTGTATGTACCCTGTCCATACTAAGCCTATGAAAATCACAATACAATGTAGATATATATGATAGCACGCATGAGATAATGCTATATGCCCTGTCTAATTTTCTGCATCAACCTAACACAAGTTGGAGTTATCTGGGAAGTCAATCCTCAATTAAGAAAATGCATCTATCAAACTGGCTGTAGGCAAGTGTGCTGGGGACTTTCTTGATTAATGATTGAAATGGGAGTGCCCAGCCCACCTGGGGCAATGCCAACCCTAGACCAATGTTATAGGACCACCTAAGAGAGTAAAATGAGCAAGCCCAGTAGAACAAACAACCTACTAAGCATCAATCCCCTATTGCTTCTGCCTCCAGGTTCCTGCCTTGAGTCCCTATGGAATGTGATCCAAAATCAGAACATGAAATAAACCCTTTTTCTTCCAAAGTAGCTTTTTGTAAAAGTGTTCTATCACAGCAACAGAAATCCGCACCCACAACATTATATGTACTAAATATTAAGCATATATAGTACAGACTAAATAAACTGAATTAATACTGAACTCCAAACTGTACACATAAAACTAGAGATGAATGAGTTAAATAACATACTTTTTGTCTGGCAAAATCAAAAAGTTTGATTGTACCTTTAATGTGTTATAGGAGCTTCAGACAAATTTTAAACTAATAGCTCTACAATGTACTATGGAGTTCATTTGTATTTTTTTCTGAAATGAAATGTGTGTATGTTAAATGGCAAAATTATGTGCATTTCTTGGAACTTTTACAAGGAAAGACATTGCAAGCTTGTCAGAAGGCTGCTGTGACAAAGTACCTCCTGGATAACAATAACCCTTAGTGCTGTTAGAATCGTATCTCTAATTCCAAATGTGACCCCCATACCCAGCACAGTAGGCATGCATACTTCCCTAAAGCTCCTCATATATGTCCCTGGAGAAATTACATTCTGCGTCCTCAGAAAATGGTATAGGTGTGTATTTCTGGCAATGTGCTTTATGAATGATACTTTATGGGTGTAGATTTTCAGTTTTGGGTTATCTCACTCTGTATAGTCATTTACCTGAAAAGTTCATGGTCATTTTGAAATAGAGCCTATTTTTCAGTCATTAAATTTTATAAAGAAATTAACTGCAGAGTTCATATTTCCTGTACATCCTGCACATGTAGTTTTCTTGTTCATATACAATTCTTTTATTTCTAGTACAAGTAGAAATAAATGATTATTAAATTCAATCTATATCAATTAATGCTGAATGATAATATGGGGGCAATTATTCCTTAACCAGGTAGTTTCCCAAGTAACCACATACAGAGCTTTTAATATTTCAAAGCTTAGGCCTTAGCTGTTCAGACTAAGGTCATCTAAGTAAACTACCTAGCATTATCCAAACACGTGGCTATCTATACATTCTAGGCCTGTAGTGACCGAAATCTGCTGTAGTGATGTCATGTCTCCTAGCAAAAGCTTTCCTCCTCCTCCTACCTAGGGTTCCTTTCTCCTTCCCAGGATGTTCCACTTTCCACTTCCTGCCCAGATAACTGGCCATCAGACCTTTATTAAAGTCAATCAGAGAATGCCTTATGTAGGTAAGGAAGGACAGACCCAATTTCATACAGCATAGCCCCCAAGTACCCATATTTTAATTAAAAATAGAATTTTATCACATTATATTCTGATAACAGTTACATCTCTATCTACTCCTCCCCATTCGTTTTCACCTCTCCTCTTATCCAAATCCAGTTACCTGGTTTTTCTCCAGCTTCTGGCTATTATAAATAAGGCTGCTATGAACATAGTGGAGCATGTGTCCTAGTAATATTTTGGAGCATTTTGGGGATATATGACCAAGAGTGGCAAAGCTTGGTCCTCAGGAAATATCCTGTCCAATTCTCTGAGGAATCGCCAGACTGATTTCCAATGTGGTTGTACCAGCATGTAATCCCACAAACAGTGGAGGAATGTACCTCTTTCCCTACATCCTTGCCAAAATCTGCTGTCACCTGAGTTTTTTATCTTAGTCAGACAGCAGAGACAGTATCGAAATTAATAAAATCAGAAATGAAAATGTAGACATAACAACAGAAATTGAGGAAATACAAAAAAATCATCAAATCCTACTACAAAAGCTTATACTAAACAAAACTGGACAACCTAGATGAGATGGACAATTTTCTAGACAAAATACCAGGTACCAAAGTTAAATCAGTATCACATGAACTATCTAAACAGTTCCATAACCCCAAAAGAAATGGAAGCAGTCATTTAAAATCTCCCAATCAAAAAAAAAAAAAAAAAAAAAAAAAAAAAAAAAAAACACAAGACGAAGATGGCTTTAGTGCAGAATTCTATCAGACCTTCAAAAAAGACCTAATACCAATACTCTTCAAACTATTCCAGAAAAGAGAAACAGAAGGAACACTACCCAACTTGTTCTATGAAACCAAAAATACACTGATATCAAAACTACACAAAGATCCAACAAAGAAAGAGAACTTCAGACCAATTTCCCGATGAATATCAATGCAAAAATACTCAATAAAATTCTTGCGAACAGAATCCAAGAACATATCAAAACAATCATTCACCACTTTCAAGTAGGTTTCATCCCAGGGATGCAGAGATGGTTCAATAGATGGAAATCCATCAATGTAATCCACTACATAAACAAAGAAAAAAACCACATGGTCATTTCATTAGATGCTGAAAAAGCATTTGACAAAATTCTGCATTACTTCATGTTAAAAGTCTTGGAAAGATCGGGAATTCAACCCCATACCTAAACACAGTAAAAACAATATACAGCAAATCAGTAGCCAACATCAAACTAAATGGAGAAAAAATGGCCATCTTGCCGAAAGCAATCTACAGATTCAATGCATTCCCTATCAAATTCCAACTCAATTCCTCATAGGATTAGATAGAGCAAATTGCAAATTCATTCGGAATAACAAAAAACCCAGTCTAGTGAAAACTATTCTTAGCAATAAAAGAATGTTTGGTGGAATCACTGTCCCTGTCCTCAAGCTATATTACAGAACAATAGTGATAAAAACTGTATGTTATTGGTTCAGAGACAGGAACGAAGATCAATAGAATAGAATTTAAAGAGCCAGAAATGAACCCACACACCTACGGTCACTTGATCTTTATCAAAGGAGCTAAAACATCCTGTGGGGAAAAAAAGACAGCATTTTCAACAAACTGTGCTGGTTCAATTGGCAGTCAGCATGTAGAAGAATACAATTTCCATTTTTATCTCCCTGTACAAAGCTCAACTCAAGTGGATTAAGGACCTCCACATTAAACCAGATACAAATAAACTAATAGAAGAGAAAGTGGAGAAGATCCCTGAATACATGAACACAGGGGAATAGTTCCTGAACAGTACACCAATGGCTTATGCTCTAAGATCAAGAAATGACAAAGGGACCTCATAAAATTGCAAAGCTTCTGTAAGCAAAGGACACTGTTAATAGGACAAAATGGCAACCAATAGATTGGGAAATGATATTTACTAATCCTACATCTGGTAGGGGCCAATTTCCAATATATTCAAAGAACTCAAGAAATTATACTCTAGACAATCAAATAAGCCTAGTGAAAAAAATGGAGTACAGAGCTAAAGAAAGAACTCTCAACTGAGGAAACCCAAATTGTCAACAAGCATCTAAAGAAATGTTTAAAAAAAACTTCTATTTTAAGTGAAGCTTTAGTCTTTTTCACTTGGAAAAGATGGATTGGAATTTCCACCTCTCTTTATAAAGTGGAAAGTGCCACATACGGCACTCACACTTCACTAAAATTCTGAATTTTCCCACAAAACTTCTTTAGATTGTTTGTAAATATGGAAATACATAAGTTTTTACTATGTTATTAATATAACAGCTGCAAAAAAACCCACACAATTTTGTCCTCTCCTGTGAATAACTTTTGGAAAATAAGGGGGATTTAAAATACAATTTTCTCATATTTAGTCTCAGAGGACTTTGTAAATTTCTTCTAAATTCATCCTGATATTAAATTATGAGAATGGCAGAGCACAGTAAACAATCTAGCCATAGGGAATTACAGCTGAGCTGGTCAAAACCCACATATCCCATAATGCTGCACTCTCTCTGTGGTAACTGCTTTCCAAATAACATCTTTTTGGAAAACTATTAAGATTCAGAATATTTTGAGCTGACGATTGAACTGATTTCCTTTGTGAGTTTTGTGCAGTGCAGGGGGAATTATTTTTCCTTTTAAATGTATTGAAAAATGGTTTGGTCTACAGGGTAATTTGTTTTGTCTATTAGGAAAACAACTTTATTAGCTACAACACAAACCTGCCACAGAAGTATCTTCATCTCCTATTATCCTTACTAAAATTGAGAGATATAATGAACCAATAAAAATTTACTGACTAATATGTTATGGGTAAAACCCTTTGCCTTTATCGAATCTTAAATGATTTCATTTATTCATATGTAGATGTGTCTCTGTGTAGTGCATCGGACAGCCTCCTCTATCACTTGTTGACACTCCCTTTGAGGTGTGTCCTCTCTGAATCTGGACTTTGTGCTTTGTACACTGAGCTAGAAGATAGCAAGTCCCCAAAGCTTCTTGTCTGTCTTTAAGTCTGGCATTCTAGGTAGGGCATGGGAAACATGGATTGCTCTGTGGGGCTTTGGTCTGAACTCCAGACTTCATGACTGCATGGAAAACAGTCTCAAACTATTTAATCATTTAGCTCTTCAGCTACAAAATTTGTTTCCATTTTTTAAAATACATTTTATGGACTGATTTGGCAATAGTGGGTATATAGTTACCACTTCTTGGCATATAATAGATTTTATAAACATGAATTTACAGTATTTTGTGATTATAACACTTTTAATTTATCTGGCTGTGTCTATGATTGAAGCTTATAATTTTTACAGATTAGTGCAAGCTTATTCCAGAAAGACTGCCGTTTTCTATAGCAGAGAAAAACTTGAAACTAGACAAAACCTGTTTTTTTAAATGGAATTGTCTTTTTCTATTTTGTATTCTCCAGGAAAAAATAATACAACAGTAGTCTTTTTACTTATTTATGATATATATATATATGTATATATATATATATATATGAAGTTTTGTCAGAATATATTCAGTTTTAGTTAAACACTGTAACAAGAAAAGACAACAAAGTTATATTGCTAAGACACAAGAAGGAAAAATTTGCAGTGTAGTGATATTACACGCACGCACACATACACACTTATGAAAGTATAATACAATATAATAATAAAATAGTGAGGCTGAATGTTTTGCTTTATATTTATAATTATTGTATTAATTGTGAAGAAGATGACCTTATAAGGTACATTTTTTCTGAGATGAATGCTTTTCAAAACTATCACAGCCAATGAACAATATATATATATATATATATATATATATATATATATATATATATATAGTTTTCTAATGCCTGTGCCACCCTCCAAGCAGAACCATTGTTTATTAAAACATTTGATGAATGACTTCATGGATAGACCATCTTAATACACTATTTCTTAAATGAATGTAACCTGTTCCCTGTGGGCTGAGAATGATGACAATCACTTAAGTCAAATACCTTTGACCATAGCAACAAATCTGTATCCAAATAATTGTGCCTACAGTTCATTCCTTTGTGCAGCAGAACTGTCAACTCTTAGCTTAGCTACTATGGAGGTAAAATCCATTAGAGATATGAGGGACATTGAAGTACAGCTTTATTACAATGAACTCGAATGTCTAAAAATTTTTCTTATTTTGGGTTTGTACCACAGTAAGAGCCAAGATTTTAAGCTCTACTAAAACCAAAACAAAGAAACAAACAAAAAGACTTTATCTTTTTATGTTCATTTAATATGTCCATTATTTTTATGATTAATATAAAATGTATATTGTGTTGAATATAATACAAAATTAAAATAACAATACAATAATAATATAATACAATATAATAAAAATAATACAGTATAATTTTAATAAAATGGAATAACCATAATAAATAATACAGCATGATTATGTTCATAATTAAAAGATGATGACTTTAATATAATAAAACATGCAACATACTGTTAATAAAATAATACTGTTAGTAAAATGATACAAATATTTTACTCCAGTATATTAAATGAGCATTTTCTGATGAGAAATTTAAAATTAGGTACAAGGAATATTTACTCATCTTCTAGAAAATAGTGTTTCTAATAGCTTCCAATAGGGAAAATCATTTGGAATGTAAACAAAGAATATAGAAAATAAAAAAATTAAAAAAGGATATAGTAATGACTTATATGTGTTTTTTCTTTTTTAATTGTGCCTTTCATTTTTCAGTAGATAACATAACTACACTTCCTCCTTCCCTTTCTTCATTCCAAACTCTTCCAACATACATGTCTTGCTCTCAAACACATGACTTCTTTTTTAATTAATTGTTGTTATGATTTAAACTACCCTACTGGCAGATGATGTGACATTTATATATATATTCCAAAAATTCTAATAGAAAACTTCTAGAAATCAAAAATTAATTCATCAATGTGGCAAGACACAGAATCTACTTGTACAAATTAATAGCATTTCTATACATTAACAAACTACAAACTGGTCATAGGAAATTCCTGTTCATAATAGCCTTAAAGAAAATAAAATATCTGGTAATAAACAAAATCAACAAGGAAGTAAAGAACCTCTACAATGAAAACCTTGAGTTTCCAAAGAAAGACACTAGAAAATAGAAAGGCATCTGTGTAAATGGGTTGGTATAATTAATAACAAAATAATTACCACTTTAGCAAAACCTGTATTCAGAGAAAATGCCATCCCAATCAAAATCCATCCTCATTTCCTTCTTTACAGAAATAGAAAATATTATTCTAAATTTCAGTGGAAACATTAAAACTCTGGTTAGTCAAAGCTATTCTAAAACAAAAGAAAAGTATTGAGGAGGTTACAATTCGAGATCTCCAGAGGCATACAAAAACATAGTAATAAAAGCAATATGGTATTGGGAGAAGAAGGAGAAGGAAGAGAAAGAGGAAGAGGAGAAGGAGGAAGAGCAGAAGGTAGAGGTGGAGGAGGAGACATATAGGCCTATGGAACAAAACCAAAGACCCAAATATGAGCACAATAATTTCAGAGCTTTAAAATTTGACAAAGACACCAGAAACATATGCTCAAGAAAAGAAACCATCTTCAGCAAATATTACTGGGAAAATTGAATGTCCACATACAGAAAGATATTACTCTCATATATCTATCAGTTTATACAAAAGTTATCTCCAAATGGTTCAAAGAAATTAACATGAATTCTGAAACACTAAAATTGCCGGAAGAAAAACAGATGGAGTATTATTTATGATATAGATGTAAGAAAGGAGTTTCTGAATAAGATTCCACTCCATAAGACCAACAGTTGGCAAGTGGGATTTTATAAAACAAGTGTTTCTCTAGAACTAAAGAAGGAATCAGTTAGCTAAAAAGGAAGTCCACAGAGTGGGAATGAATTTTAGGTACGAACACATCTGACAGAGGTTTAACATCAAGGAACTAAAAAAAGTGTCAAAAAAGAAAGAAAAGGAAATGAAAGGGAACAAAAAGGAAAAGAAAAAAAAATAGATGCCCACTCAAAAAGAATGTTCCTGAACCAGAGTGAGAGCGCTCTCAAAAGAACAAGAACGAAAAGATGTTAATCTTTAATTTTAATACAACTCAAATGACTTCATATGTCTCTACAATAGTTAAGATGTATATATTTCTTGTTTCATAATTGGTGAAATTATAAGTTAATGTTCTAATATGTGTCTTGCTTCACAGCTAAATTACTTATCCACCATATCAACCTATATTAAATTTAGGTCATGCAAAAATGTCTAATAATACAATAATACTGTTTTTACCTTCTGAAATATATTAGAGGCCAACTCCAATTACACTTTCTTCCACACCGAGAACAATATATATATATATATATATATGGGCCTCAAAATGTTGAGAAATGGTTCAAGTGCTGAAATACACCTGACCAAAAAAAGGATGATATGAATTTTATATTTTGGAGAACTAAATGTAAACATAAAAGATTTTGAAGGGTAGACTGCTACAGCATTTTATTTTGAAGCAGTAAAGAAAACCATTATAATAACATTTTTCAAAGAAGCATAAATGAATATAAATTACTAAAGATGCTTAGTATGTAAATGTACATAATACAAACCTAATAATATTCCACACATGTGGTTAATATATACTTATCATTTCTGTAAAAATAAATTATTAAAAAAGACACCATAAGTAATAGCCAACAGAAACAAATGACATCAGAAAATACACAAATATATATTACACCTCCAATAGACACACGTAATGACAAACATAACATTCCCCTAATGGACAAACACTATCTTAGAAATATTGGCACATGAATGAATATTTGAGGAAGAATCAAATATAGATTTTAGAAATGCAAATCATACAAGTGAAATTAAAATCTTATCGTCTAGCTGTAATCCCAAAATAGGCAGAGATGACAAAAATGATTTGTAAATGTGAGAACACATTCAAAATCCAGTGCAAAGGATAGAAAGTCCAAAAGGGAAAAATACAGAGAGGAATGCAAAAACGGTCTCAATCAGTGGTTCTAACCTACAGTTAGACCCTTTGGAGGTTGAATAACCCTTTCACGGGGCTGCCTAATAACCTTGGCAAACACAGATATTTGTATTACAATACATAACATTAACACAGTTTCAGTTATGAAGTAGTTGTGGAAATAATTTTATGGTTGAGGGTCATCACAACATGAGGAACTGTATTAAAAGGATGCTTCATTAGGAAGGTTGAGAAGGACTGGTCTAAATTGTGGCTAATTCAAGTTCCAGCTAAGTAAAATACAACAAGGTAACAAATGAAAATTATCTTGAACTGCATGAAAACAAATTCATGATGTTGACTCCTATATAGAACATGTTTGGAAAGAAATCCATAGCTGGTGCATCAACCATACTTCAGAAGAATAGAACATTAGAAAAATAATAAATTTTATAGCTGGGATCAGGATAAGACTGTAAGAAGTGTATGTTTCCTGTTCCTGATGAAGTTATACTTGAAGTACAAAAATTTCTGCTTCCCTAAACCTGTCACCTTTAAATAGCATGCAGTGGGACTTAAAGCTTGACAGTAATCAGAAAGTTGATATCAGAAATGTAGTCACCAAGCTGGAATTCTATATCTTAGAAATATATTTTCATTCTTTGATATTTTCAGGTAACTACTACCCCCGCCCCGAATTCTCTAGCTGATCTCTATTGAATGAAAATAATTTAAAACAGATAAGTTGGGGAGATAGTTGGTGGTAGTGGTAATAGGGTTGGTGGTGATGGTGGTAGGTGGCAGTGATTAGTTAAATGGGCTAAGGACACAACTGATAACAGGTTAAGTAAGTAGACTTAAATGATATCAAGTCATATTAACTCAGTGGTAACATCTGGCAAAGTTCATTCTCTTCAGGGTCAAGACATATTTTTAAAAAGTATCCTTACAGGCAAAAGACATTGTCAAAAGGATAAATCGGCAACCAACAAATTGGGAAAAGATCTTCACCAACCCCACATCCGACAGAGGGCTAATATCCAATGTATACAAAGAACTCAAGAGGTTAGACCCCAGAAAACCAAATAACCCTATCCAAAAATGGGGTACAGAGCTAAACAGAGACTTTTCACCTGAAGAAATTCGGATGGCTGAGAAACACCTTAAAAAATGTTCAACATCATTAGTCATTAGGGCAATGCAAATCAAAACAACCCTGAGATTTCACGTCACACCAGTCAGAATGGCTAAGATTAAAAACTCAGAAGACATCAGGTGTTGGAGAGGATGTGGAGAAAGAGGAACTCTCCTCCACTGCTGGTGGGAATGCAAGCTGGTACAACCACTCTGGAAATCAGTATGGCGGTTCCTCAGAAAACTGGACGTGATACTTCCGGAGGACCCAGCCATACCACTCCTGGGAATATACCCAGAAGATTCACCAGCATGCAATAAGGATACATGTTCCACTATGTTCATAGCAGCCTTATATATAATAGCCAGAAGCTGGAAAGAACCCAGATGTCCCTCAACAGAGGAATGGATACAAAAAATGTGGTATATATACACAATGGAGTACTATTCAGCCATTAGAAACAATGAATTCATGAAATTCTTAGAGAAATGGATGGAGCTGGAGAACGTCATACTAAGTGAGGTGACCCAGTCTCAAAAGAATACCCATGGTATGCAGTCACTGATAAGTGGTTACTAGCCTAGAATCTTGGAACACCAAAGACATAAATCACATACCAAGTGAGATCTGACAAGAAGAAAGGAGTGGACACTGGTGCTAGAATGGACCAAAGCATCATCGTGGGGGAGTACAAGAACAGTGAGGTGGGAGGGAGTGGATGAGGGAGCAGGGGGAGGGAAAAGGGCATGTGGGACCTTTGGGGCTGGGGAACCAGAAAAAGGGAAATGAATTGTAATTATAGAATATATCCAATTAAAAATAAGTATCCTTACAGCAGATATAAAACATTATGAGTAAGAAAATATTTTGGTACAATTAAACATAAGTTAATAATTTGGAAAACAACATTATGAAATTACATATATGTAAAGTACAGAAAGAAATATTAATATACAGTTGGATGGATATAAATTTAGTCTTACATTCCCTAAGAAGAGGGAAAATGAGAGCTGTTTGGTGGAAAACATCTTTAACCCAGCTTTTCAGGGGAAGAGGATGATAAACTCTGAGTTGAAGACCAGCTTGGTCTCCATATCATGTTTCAGGTTGGCCCAGGCTATAAAGTGGAATGATATTTGAGAGAAGAAAAGGAACAAAAGAACAATTTGGTTAATTATATATTTCATTAGGTCTAATATGAGAATTGTGATTTCTAGGATTAGTAACTTAATAGATTGGTACAACTAATCTCCACAGTAATAGACAAAAAGAAGAAGCAGTCAATACAATTTGAAGACAAGTAAAAGTTCATGGTGCAGATGTGATGAATAGAAATCACAAAATGAATTCATTGTTTTTAACAGCTGAGTAGTACTACATTGTGTAAATGTACCACATTTTCTGTATCTATTCTTCTGTTGAGGGTCTTCTGGGTTCTTTCCAGCTTCTGGCTATTATAAATAAGACTGCTATGAACATAGTGGAGCATGTGTCCTTATTACATATAAGAGCACCTTCTGGGTATATGCCCAGGAGTGGTATAGCTGGGTCCTCAGGTAGTAAGTAATATGTCCAATTTTCTGAGGAACCACCAAACTAATTTTCAGAGTGGTTGTACCAGTTTGCAATCCCTACAGCAATGGAGAAGTGTTCATCTTTCTTCACATCCTCTCCACCATCTACTGTCCCCTGAGTTTTGGATCTTAGTCATTCTAACTGCTGTTAGGTGAAATCTCAGGTTTTGATTTGCATTTCCCTGATGATTAAGGATGTTGAACATTTCCTTAGGTGTTTTTCTGCCTCAGTTGAGAATTCTTTGTTTAGCTCTGTACCCCATTTATTAATAGGGTTATTTGTTTCTCTTGAGTCTTACTTCTTGAGTTCTTTATATATACTGGATATTAGGATTGGTAAAGATCTTTTCCCAATCTGTTGGTTGCTGTTTTGTCCTATTGACAGTGTCCTTTGCCTTACAGAAACTTTGTAATTTTATGAGGTCCCATTTGTTGATTCTTGTTCTTGGAGCATAAGTCATTGGTGTTATGTTCAGGAACTTTCCCTACTTACTCCTCTATAAACTTCAGTGTGTCTGGTGTTATGTGTAGATCCTTGATCCACTTGGACTTGATATTTGTACAAGGAGATAAGAATGGGTTTATTTGCATTTTTCTACCTGCTGACCTCCATTTGAACCAGCACCATTTGTTGAAAAATGCTGCCTTTTTTCCACTGGGTGGTTTTAGCTCCTTCCTCAAAGATCAAGTGAGGCAAATGGATGGAACTAGAAAATATCCTGATTGAGGTAACCCAATTACAAAAGAACATACATGCTATGTACTCACTGATAAGTGGATATTAGCCCAAAGGATTGAAATACTCATGATACAATTCACAGTCCATATGAAGCTCAAGGAGAAGGAAGACCAAAGTGTGGTTACTTTGGTCCTTCTTAGATGGGGGATCAAAATAACAATGGCTCATAGCCAACCAATAGAATAAGTATAGGGTCCCCAATGAAGGAGCTAGAGTAAGGACCCAAGAAACTGAAGAGGTTTGTAGCCCAAGAGCTGGAACAATAATATGTACCAATCAGTACCCCAGAACTCCAAGGGACTAAACAACCAACCAAGGAGTACACATGGAGGAACCCATGGCTCCAGCTACTTATGTAGCAGAGGATGGCCTTTTCAGACATCAATGAGAGGCCATTGGTCCTATGAAGGCTCAATGCCACAGAGTATGAGAATGCCAGATCAGGAACTTGGGGCAGGGGAGAGGGTGAAGGGGTAGGGGGAGATAGGATAGGGGGGTTTTGGAGGGGAATGAGGAAAGGGGATAACATCTGAAATGTAAATAAAGCAAATATTTAATAAAAAGGCAAAAAATTAAAGTTTCTGATAAAAAAGAAATCACAAAATGTTGGATAAATTCACATGTATCAATTATAGTAGTCACTTTTCCATTTTCATGGTAAATGTCTTGAGGATAGCAACTTAAAGTTGGAAAATTTGACTTACAAATCCTGTGGTTTCTGTCCACGGTTCCAGGGATCTGTTTAAGGTGCTTAGGAAAAGTCAATATTCATGATGGTGGCTATCTAAAAGCAGAAAAGTTAGGAAGAGCTCTGGAGTCAATACCCCCTTCAAGGCACATCTCTAATAATTTAACTCCGTTTAACCTACCACCTTTTTAATATTATTATTATATTCCTTCTTTTTATTTAATCATTTACTTAATCATTTTTTTACACTCCAGATTTTATTCCCCTCCCATTCCATATCCCATACCTCCTCCCACACCCTGTCTCCGTGAGGATGTCCCCCACCCCCATCCCCACTTCAACAGATCTCTAAACTCCCTGGAGCCTCCAATCTCTTGAAGGTTAGGTACATCTTCTGTGACTGAACCCAGACCTGGCAGTCCTCTGCTGTACATGTATATGTATGTCTCATATCAGTTGGTGTATGCTGCCTGTTTGGTGGTCCAGTGTCTGAGAGATCTCAGGTGTTCAAGTTAAGTAAACTGGTTCTCCTACAGGGTGGCCCTCCTCCTCAACTTCTTCCAGCTTTTCCTGAATTCAATCACAGGGGTCAGCATCTTCTGTTCATTGTTTGGATGCAAATATTTGCATCTGACTCTTTCAGCTGCTTGTTTGGTCTTTTGGAGGGCAGTCATGATAGGTCTTTTTTTGTCAGTGCTCCAGTGACTTGGTAATAGTTTCAGACCTTGGGACCTTCCCATGAACTGGATCTCACTTTGGGCCTGCCATTGGACTTTCTTTTCTACAGGCTTCTCTCCATTTCAATCCCTGTAGTTCTTTCAAACAGGAACAATTATGGGTCAGAGTTTTGACTTTGGGATGGCAGCCCATCCTTCACTTGATGCCCTATATTTCTGCTGGAGGTGGACTCTACATTTTCCCTCTCCCCACAAGGATGCCACCTGCACACACAGTATTGAGAACTGGGTAAGAACCTTACAACAGCTGAAAATTTAGAGACATTTCAAACAAAAGCAGCAGTTTCATAGGAGACCCAACCTAGCTATAGATGATTCAGTTAGAATTAGGTTAAGCAATCTAAAACACAAGGAAATCATTTTATTAGTACAATTTCTAAATACCACAGACAGTAAAGAAACCAGGTGGAATAGACTTTAATTGAAGAAAGAATGGATTACTCAGAATATAAAATGTTCCTCACAGCTCAAATATTAAAAGCTGCTCATTTTATTTTGGGGGCTACTATGTATATTTTAGAAGTTGCACCAAAGAAGAGAAATGGAGTATGCCTTGACAACTCTGCTTGTATGGATCTCAGTCTCCAGTGAGATTTCTACAGTTATGAATTTTGCCCAACCACGTGGGCATGTGATTAGACTCATGAAGTAAAAACTATATATTTTTGTTTTTAATTATGTCAGAAACACTGTCAGGGCAACTAGAAAAGTAACTAATATGGAAAACACATTACTAGAGTGGAATCATTGCCATGTCTAAATATGACTTGTGCTCCTTAAATGCTTGGAACTGATTCATGATTGGGATTTGGAAGGTTTTGAAGACACAGAAAATAAAACCCAAGAATTCTATAAGCTTAACTGAATTTGTAATTCTGCTAAGAATTCTGGACATCAGAATGCACAGAATTCAGACAGCAAGTCCTGTGGTCATGAGACTACATATGGGAATAAATACATTGTTTAAACATTTACTAAAAGCTATTCACAATAGGTTATCAGGAAAAATATATCTGTATCTTGTTCATGTCCTGAGACATTGGAGAAGACTTAGGGTTTTTTTTTTTGTTTTTTTTTTTTTTTTTTTTTTTGCTTTGCTTTTTTTTTATTTTGTTTTTCTGTTTTTACTTTTTGTTATATATATTCTTTATTTAAATTTCAAATGTTGTTCCCTTTCCTGTCCCCCACCGAAAAGTCACTAACCCGTCCCCCCTCCCCCTGCTCACCAATCGACTCACTCCTGCTTCCGTGCCCTGGCATTCCCCTATACTGGGGCATCTAGTCTGGAGAAGACAAGAGTTTTAAGTGATGAGCTACTTGGTCAGAGAAAATTTCTCTCCTCAAGCTGCAGAATGCTTAGTACAGTTTTTAGGAAGGGTTGGGGTGAGATTTGGGGGTAAAGACATTGGAAGGACTAAAAACTTGGAGTGTGGTTATCAAAGGCTGTAAGGCTAAGGAAAACATGATGATGATGAGTGTCATGAAGAAGCCAATTACATGGAGAAGAGAAGAACATCAGAAAAGGGAACTGGTATGGGTGTGAGAATGTCTTTAGGGAGGAATATAAATTATAAAAAAGTCTGTGTATGTAAATTCTATAATGACACCCATCACTTTGCATGGTAACCTTAAAATTAACAGCAAAACCTTGTGTGTAATGTATGAGAGAGAAGAGGGGAGAAATATTTAAAGATGGCACAGTATTTTAATGAAAAGTTAAGACAATAATGGAAATAAGAAAGATGTCTTGAAATATTAGGAATTGACAAGACATACATCTGAAGATCCAGAGTATGGAAGAGTAAAAGTATGCATTTATCTAATACTCTTATTTTGGAGAAGATACCATCTCGAAACACAGTGATGGTTCTCAGCAAAAAATATATTGTTTCCACTCAGTTTCCTTCACTGGGCTCAAATGTGCAGGCATTCAGAGGCTACTGCAGCCATGGCCCAAATAGCCTGGTTAATACTCGATCATACAACACCTGTCAAGTTATTTACACAACTTAAACACAAATATATGTTGAAAATACAAAACAATATAAGTGGTACAAGGTTATGGATATTTAAGCCAAAGTTTAAAAAAAAAAAGCCTAGTAGCCCAATTGACATATGATAGAGCAGGGCAGCCACAAAATTCTCTCTGCTAACTAGTCCAACTTGAAGTGGTACAGGTCCTCTGCAATGTGCTGCAGTCCAGTGAAGTTCTATCCAAACATGTGAAGACAAATGATCACCGACTAAACTCAGTAAAGCCATGAAGAAAAGCATGCCTTCCATCCTGTTTGGAAGGAATTAGTGACTAATGCAGTGGTAATGCACTTCATTTGGTGTGAACTAGTATAACACACAATGCTAACAGAAGGCGCAAATTAAAGTTGTAAAACGAAGAAGAGAGATTTCAACAATTATATTATGAAGTTTTAATGACATTTTCCCTCGCTAATTTATAGACTATTTCAAAGAATCAGTAAGGGTATGATTTGATAAACATGTTAAATAAATTATAGCTGAAGGTCTTATACATTGATTGACTGAAAGCATATGTTATCATGAGGCACAAAAGGATATTTCCCAACCTGAAATCTTGCTGGCTTTAAATAAGGACTGAAAATTGTTAAGGATGAAATTTTCGGGTAGTGCATGTTCTGAATGTAATGCTATTAGGTTATAAGCAAATAGCACTAAACTGACAAAATGATGGTCATTTGGTCATACGTTTAAAAATGGTTAGAATTACATATAGAAGAAATTGTGACTATCTTTTAGAAAGGGAATTATATAATAATAAAACATTGTTTCCTAGTATCAGTTGTTAACTTAGAGGAAAAATATACTATTCTGTACCAATAAAGCACAATTAGCTTAAAAAACACTAATATATTGGATGCATACCAGCCAGTCTCCTTCATGAGAAAATCACATAGAAGCAGCCTTGTGGAAGGAAAGGAGGAAGAATAACAGATATTGCAATGACTTCATGTCAATGTATTTGAAGAAAATGGAAGAAATGAAAACAAAAACTTAGAGACATCTTACTGAAACAAGTCCAAATCCAATTTAAAAGTTAAAGACTCATTTATAGGTTAAAAGTCTTTCTTTCTTTCTTTCTTTCTTTCTTTCTTTCTTTCTTTCTTCTTTTTTTTTTTTTTTGAGTTAGTCTCTCCCTGCATAGTACTGACTGACCAGGAAATCACTATGTAGCTAAGGCTCACCTTGAATACACAGAAATCCTTCTGGTTCTGTCTTCTCAAAGCTGAGAATAAAGGAATGCAACAGTATAACTTTAAGTCACAATAACCATGGATAAATATATAACAAATATAAATACATAATGCATATAAATGGGTAAATAAACTTATAATACTATAACTTTAAATAACACCATTTAGCAAGATGTGTATAATTTCTTGTGTGGGGAATATTAAAATTTTTAAAATTACAGGAAAATGTCATTTATATTGGTGTATTTGGTCATAAAATATAAAATCTTCTTAAGTTAATAGCTTATACAGTACAAATCAATTAGATTACAAGGGACAGTAATTTCTGAAGTGCACAAAAAGAACCAAAGCTTAGTTTATTAAGTAAAAATCCATAAGCTACTGAAATAGACTTAACTGACAAAGTGAGAGAACTCACCTTTCAATATACAATTTACTAAACAATTGCAGAAATTAAGACTATAAATATACTGAAATGTTGCACGGTGGTTGGCGAGGTAGGTCAAAGGAATTGTGAACCAAGTTAGGGGCTCCTGCATTGTAGCTGCCAGCAGCTACTGCGAACTGGGTTCCTGGAAGAGAAGCTGGGGTTAGATGGGGAAGGCAGCAAATTTGGGGGTGGGGGGTGAAAAGAACAGAGGCTAGGACAACAGTTGCTGATCAAGGCCAAAGTTTAATGGAGGTCTGACACTTTAGCAGCCTTATTTATAATAGCCAGAAGTTGGAAAGAGCCCAGATGTCCCTCAAAGGAGGAAAGGATACAGAAAATGTGGTATATTTATACATTGGAATACTACTCAGCAATTAAAAATAATGAATTCATGCAATTTGTAGGCAAATGGTTGGATCTGGAAAATATCATCCTAAGTGAGTTAACCCAATCACAAAAAAAAAAATACACATGAAATGCAATCACTGATAAGTGGATATTAATGAGCTCAGAAGCTCTGAATACTCAAGGCATAATTAGCAAGTGAAATGATTCCCAAGAAAAAGGAAGGAGAGGACCCTGGTTCCTAAAAGACTGGATCCAGTTTTGTAGGAGAATATCAGAACAGAGAAATGGTTGGGGTGGGGCGTGATTGGGGAATGGGTAAAGGGAAGAGGATTTATGGGACATGTGGTGAGGGGGGGGACTGGGAATGAGGAAAGCCTTTGGAATGTAAACAAAGAATAGAGGAAAAAAAGAGAGTGAGTTTGGGGGAACCCCTCCTTCCAGACTCCCCAGTGAATTCCAGGGAAGTGGTCTGGCCTTGCTTTGGCTCCACTGCTCAGGCAGCTGGGTAGGTCACCTGCTTAATTTAGGAATTCATCTGTCAGGAAGCTCAGCAGACTTCAGGGCTCCACCCCAGGCTATCTCCAGGTTCTGGCTAGCTGTGGCTCCCTGGTGAAAAACAGGAAGCTGTATTGTTCTATTCCCAGCACTTGGGAGCCAGAGGCAATTTCTGAGTTCAAGGCCAGCCTGGTCTACAGAGTGAACTCCAGGACAGCCAGGGCTACACAGAGGAAAAAAAAAAAAAAACAAAAAACAAAAAACAAAACGAAAAGTAGAAAACTGCTGGGCAGTGGCACACGCCTATAATCCCAGCACTTGGGAGGCAGAGGCAGGCGAATTTCTGAGTTTTAGGCCAGCCTGGTCTATAGAGTGAGTTCCAGGACAGCCAGGGCTATACAGAGAAACCCTGTCTCGAAAGAACAAAAAACAACAAAACAAAACAAAAAAAACAAACAAACAACCCCCCCCCCAAAAAAAAAAAAAAAAAAAAAAAAAAAAAAAAAAAAAACCAAAGGGCCAGGAATGAACCTCATGGGCTGAGAACTAGTGATTAGCACAGAGGTATTATACCCAGCTCAAAAGCTGGGGGAAGATACACTGCATTTATGCTGTTAACTTTTTTAAATTTTTTTTTAATTAGATATATTCTTCATTTACATTTCAAATGTTGTCCCCTTTCCTGGTCCCCCCTGAAAATCTCATAACCCATCTCCTCTCCCCTGTTCCCCAGTCAACCCTCTCCCCCTTCCCTGTCCCAGCATTCCCCCACATTTTATTAGGGGGAGGTGATATCTATGTGAGCCAATGGTACAGAGACTGGTTTCTTAGACTATTAATATTTATAGAGGTACATGTATGAAATAAAAAAAAACTTCAAATTTTAAATAGTTTTAAAACAATCATTTATCAATTCCTAGAAGATTTCATACAATGAATAGAGTCCTCCCCTCTCTACTGCTTACCATGTAACCACCCTACTCACCCTTCCCTCTCCTAATAAACTTTGAGTTTTCTGCTTCTCTAGAGGTCACATCAAGCCCAGTTTGTGTTGCCCAATTTCCAGGCATATAGTGATGTGACCCAGGGGCCACACCATTAAAGAAAACTTACTCTCCCCCTTATGGAAGCCATTAAAAGCAACAGACCGTCAGAGTTGAGATTTCATTCCCACCTTATTTCCTCTGTGTAGGGGATTTTATCTGTTTTGAGCTCATACAAGTTTTTGCATGTTACCATAATCACTGTGTGTTCCTATGTATAACTGTCCTACCAACTTCATAACTCTATTCTTAAATTTATCTGAATATTTAAAGAAGTGGTATGATACGTATGTCCAGTTTAGTAGGAAGAATTCCATCAACTCTTATTGTACGGTGACTAGTTGAAGGGCTCTGTGTTAACAGGCATCTATTCCGAGAAGCTTTTCTGATAAGAGATGAGAGGTGCTCTAATCTATCCTAATAGCAACAGGTCATTAAAAGTAGATTTAATGATCTGTCCATTTAGCAGAATAATAGTACTTGGACCTCCCTTGGAGCCTATGATCTATCTAGATGCAAATTCTTTTCCCCTTAACCCTATATAAGTGTTTCACCTCATGAAGTGGATCTTAGAACCAATCAAAGTTGTTGGTTACTCTCATAACATTTGTGCCATTACTTAAACAATGGGAATATCTTGCCAGGCTAGTCATGACTGAACGTTGCAGGGTCACAGCTCAATGCGGTTTGTGATCAATTCTTTTGTCTGGTAGTGTATAGAATACCTTTCAATAAAATGAAAGCTAGCCAGTAGGAATGAAGTTTCCAGTGAATACAAGCTTGGTTTCTCTATGCCGTGTTTCTCAGTTATACAGTGTCCTTTGTAAACGGATCTTACTATCAAATTCTGGAGGGGAGTCGAGTACTATTGTGGACTATAATACTTGGGAGTCCATGGGATCCCATTGACCAATAGTGTAATGAAGTAACTCATTCCCGGCACTGTTTATTTCTAACATAAGGTATGCAATTGGGGTATTAATTTTTTCCAAATTGACTTAAAGGAACAGGACAATGTCAATTAAATTTGTAGAGAGTTTTTTTTTTCCAAATATAAACTTGGCAAATAGAGTTTATAATTTGAATGGAAAGCCAAGTGCACAAGTAACTGAAATAAAGTCTATGGAGATAAGCTCTTATCACACACGTAAACTGCCATCAATCACAACTTCTAGAAATCACAAAATTGTCTATGTGTCAAACAACAGTGTTGTTGATGTTGTACATGCACTGAATTAAATGCAGTACAATCAGGGTCACCAATGGAGGAGTTACAGAAAAGAACCAAAGAGCTGAAGGGGTTTGTAACCCCACAGGAGGAACAACAATACAAACCAACCAGTACCCCAGAGCTCCCAGGGACTAAACCACCAACCAGAGAGTACAGGTGGAGAGACCCATGTCTTCAGCTGCATATGTAGCAGAGGATGGCCTTGTTGGACATCAAGGAGAGGAGAATCCCTTGGTTCTGTGAAGGTTCCTTGCCCCAGTGTAGGGGAATGTGGAGACAGGGAAGCAGAAGTGGGTGGGTCAGTGAGTAGGAGGAGGGGAGATGGGTTAGGGGGTTTTCGGAGGGGAAATGAGGAAAGTGGCTAACATTTGAAATGTAAATAAAGAAAATATATAATAAAAAATAAAAGCAGTGCAATAACCAACATAAAATGTAGTAGAACAGTATCAAATACCCAGTAATTCCCCCAAAAATCTAACAATAGAAGGAAAACCTACAGAATTCCTCGATTTATGTATAGGTCAAAAGCAAATATTGCGGGGACCTGGACAGATGTTTAATTGTTTAAAAGGGCAGGCTATGCTTGCAGAGAATTGGAGTCCAGTTCCCAGGACACACCTACAGTGTCTTGCAGCACCTGAACTCTACCTCCAGGGTATCTGATGCTTTTCTGCTTTTGTGGGCACTGGCATAAGTGCAGAGAAATATAGTTTAAAATAAGCTTTAAATATAGTTATTGTTAAAAATATATTTAAAAATAAGCTTTTATAAATAATAAACATTATGTTGCTCACATGACTGAGAGGAAAAAACAAAAACGAAATCAAGAAAGCTAATTTTATACTTTAGTATAGGTGTTATACTTGGGAATTTTTTTCATAAAACATATGGTTTAAAACATATGAGTCTGTTCTAATTTTAAATTTGTCAGAGATCTCATGGACAATTTATTGCTTTTTAGCTTATACAATTCATGATTCTTTCTCTTAAGATCTCATTCATGCATGGTTTAATTTTTTTGTGTTCTGTAATAGTTTGAAGCTGAGAGTGACTTGTGTTCAGTTCATACTGTGTCTGTGGACTTCCTTTACTAACATAAATGTATATCAGAAGTCCTTAACTTTCTAAAATGTGAAATCCATCAGAAAGACATTATTTCTGTACAATAAAGTCTTAGTACATGAAATAATGATTCATGTTTTTAAGAATAAAGTAGTAAGAATAATATGTCTTCCTGAGGTCTCTGCAGAACAAAATTCTTTTCATATTCTTCAGGCTGTATTGATTCAATAGATAAAATAAAAGATATTTATTTACTGTTATTTATAATGTAAGCAATATTGTAAGATCTATTTAGTATTTCATATGCACTTTTAAGTGACAAAAAGCCATCTGTATTTAATTTAAAAAACATAAAAAATTCATTGTATAAAAATAATTAAAATATAATAGGCACAATGAGAAGTTCATTACAAATGCATATATGTCTGCTACAGAAATATTTCTGTTACATTGCTATGCAATAATTAATGATTATAATTATAGGAAGAACATTTTAAATAACTTATTTAAAGATCTTAGAGTTAATGAATCAATATAGTATTACTTATTATCTTCTATTGAAATGCAACAGATAAATGAAATCAAGTCATTAGCTTAGCTACAAATTAATAGAACCATATATGAATAAATGTCTTTTTATCAAAGAGCAAAAACATGTATGCATGTTTATATCAGAACCAGAAAAGATGAACTATAAAAATAAATGTCAATACTACTAATTTGGTCAATATGATTATACTATTCTGAAAATCAACCTAATTACATCATTACTCTTGATTATTCTTTTGGGTGGGCCCTAGTTTGGATGACCTACCATATTAACACTCCCCGAGGGAATCTAGGTTAGACACAGGAATATTTTCCAAGGATAATTAAATTAAAAGAGTGAAACAGGAGAGAGTCATGTCAATGGAGTCTCCTTCATGGTTATTACTAAGCAATTGCTAAAAATTATTTGAAATAACTTAAAATCAATTAGGACCATACACCCTTCTTATCTCTTGGAAATTGATTTTTCTCTGTAAAAGACATGTGAGAACCCTTACATATTATGAAAGAAAATATAGTTTTGAAAAGTATCCATTGAAACTTTAGAATTTTTCTAAGAAGGACTTCCTGGACAAACTTCCAGAAAAGTGTTCTCCATACCATTGTGACTAACTCTGAAGTCTTCCCTTCATTCCAGTAACCCCAGGGAAACTTTATTTTTCAACCTTATTCTTTTCTTTGCAAGATCTGTCAGGTCTGGCTGGTCCCAAGGGAGACAATGTTAAGACTACACAAAATGGAATTCATTTTCTTGCAATAGTATGGGAATATATATATAACCCGGAGGTTCGTCCAGAAAGTCCTACTTAGAAAAATTCTGAATCTTCAACAGATATTTTTTAAAAATATAAATTTCCTGTCATAATATGTAAGGTTCTCACATGCCTTTTTTAGAGAAAAATCAATTACAAAATGTACATTAGGGGTACTGTAGTTATTCATTTTATATTATTAGTATAATCACTATAAGAAGAATGAAAGAAGCAGAGAGATAGTACGTCAACTGTGTGTCACTACACAGTCTATAGGTGAATATCCAGTTTTCTCTGTACAAGTTACTTTCTTATAAGTATAAGACAGATGAAGTATAACTCCAAATATATCCTTTATATTAGTTTCAAAATTAACTTATTATATGTCACAACTCAAATCCTATGTTTATTAAGAATGAAGTGCCTTACCATATTCATATGAAAATATGGGGAAAAATGTAAGCTGATAGCTACTTTGTAGTTCTAAAAATGATGTTCCTGTTTATCGGTTTGACAGCATTACTTAGAAATAAGCACACAGCAAGGATGAGGCAGGCTATGCATGGCTGAAGCCTCGGGGCTTCAGGTGTCTGGGCAGAGGACTGTTACTGATTCTCGACAGTTGAACCTAAAAATTTATCTTTGATTTTTCATTAATCAATATAACAATAAAATATTTGCTTTAATAAATATTTTATCAAATCAATAAATATAGAAAACATATATATGAAGTATATATATTTTAATCAAATATATAAAATATTTTATCAAAATATATCTTGGTTCTTGGCATTCCCTTAAAAGTCTTAAGTAAGGAAAATATCTCTCCTGTTTTCCTTACCTTAACCGAGTCCCAGGCACAATTACAAATGTTCACAAATATGTAATCTAGACCACCTAAGTTTTTTTTTCAGTTTATATGAGTGTCAGGAAAGAAAGTATGGAAGTATCTTTAAGCATACATTATACACACATGAGCAAGATGACACAGATAAGCTGATGAACATAATATAAGAAATATGCTATATTTGGGTAGAATTAGATAGTCTAGTTTTTTATTTATTTGGATTAATAAACACTGAAAGGATTAGTTCTGCTATTTCAAAAGTATCCACTGCAACGATCCATTATGTTTAAAGAAAAATCTTATAAAATCCAAAAGTTATATAGCTTCACAATTAGCTTTATTTGCTTATATATTTTTAATTATATATATAATATATTATTATAATTATATAATTATAATTATATTTATAATTTTATTGTGTATATAAATATATATCATGTTCGTTTATATAAAATATATAAATATAAATATTTTCATTTATTTAGGGGTATAAATATTTTATTTATTTATTCCAGCATAAGCTACATAGAATCAACCGTTTATCAAAATGACTTAGAATATTTCACAGCACAAGAAGAAGCATAAATAAAAATAGGGGTAGCGGGTTTTAATAAAACTCATTTACGCCCCTTTGATAACTCATCCACCAAGCAATGCAGTTTTGAGAATTAATTCAAAGTCAAAAACTCACAATTATCTTTCATTCCATTTAAAAAAATCTGTTTGGTTATAAAAATTGAATGAACTGAGTAACGGAATGACTAATGCCATTGTTAGCCTTTGACCTTGCATATGTAATTTTGGCTGCCCTCCCAAAGTTTCTGTTTTTAATCTTTTTACCAAAAGTCTTGGTCTTTCTTCATTAAGTCATTTTTTTTCCCTTAGCGAACCAGTTCATGTATACTTAACTATGTCTTTAAAGAATAGTGATGTTGCTGTCACATTCAAATGGCTCTGAGAGAGTTATTGGTTTTCTGCCAGTGCTGTCTGTGCTCCAGCCGCAGATTGGCTTGGTTAAGGAAGAAGCTATAAACAGCCTATCAACAAGTATTTATACAGATGTTAATGAAACTCAAATTCTCTTAGTGTATTTATGCCAAATTGCACTTTCAGTTGTCCTTCATTTGTGAGGTATGAGGTAATAATTTCTTTAGTAAACACCTCCAAACCATTTCTACTTTATAAAGAAATTTTTACTATTTCCAGCATAAGCTACATAAAATCAACCATTTATCAAAATGACTTAGAATATTTCACAGCACAAGAAGAAGCATTTTGTGTAGCCACAACAATGTCCTCCAAAAGCTTTTGGTAAACAGATGAACTCATCTCTGCTCATGAAACCAAGACTAGTTCAAAATTATATTACGGAGAAAAGCCATTAAAGAAAAAGGAAATGGTCATGGGAAAGTTACCACGTGAATTAAAATATAACTACTTAGTTTATATCTCTGTGCCTTAAATGATAATTGAATCTTAATTTACCTCAGTATAGGATATTATGCAGAAAATTTAGAAATTGATTTATTTGAAGCATATGGGTTTAATGAGCACATTTTATTGCCCTTTATGAAGAAAAGAATAATATTTCCATGAATTTTCAAATTACTTCATTTCTTCGGTGAACCTCTTAAATAAAAGTGCTCTCTTCTAGCTTATTACAGTGTGGGCCTATAAAGAGGTCATCGTTTGGTTCTGTGTTTTTGATTTGCCAGTTTTACTTGTCTTTTTTTATTTATTTACTTTTAATTCTGATGTAATTCTGACATTCAGAGTTAAGGATCCTTCCTAATCTAGTAACTAAGTAAATCATATTTAGACACATGCTGTCTCTGTAATACTATGGCTTTTCTACACACTAAGAACCTTTGGATTATAGTTCAGCTCCTTCTAAGAACAGAAAGAACAATTGTGGCAGATACTCCTTTTACACTGGTATTTATAGACCCTCATATTATGCATTATGCATACCAGGCATATGCACTAGTGTTATCAAGAGCTTATATTATAAGAGGCAAAAGACATAAAAAGAGGAAGTTAAGGCATGACATAGGGAAAGTGTCCTGGGGTTCTTCCTGGGTCCTCCAAAATAAGAATTCGTGTGCTTGTCACATTTCTTGCTATTGTGACTTAGTACTGGACTGAAGCAACAAAGGAAGAAGGACTCATCTTGGTCCATGACTTCAGTTCCCTATGGCAGGGAAAATGGCGCACATGATGTCCACTGCAACTTGTTGGGGGTGTGCCTGACAAATTATGTTGAATTGACAGAAGTTGGGAAGAAAAGAGAAAGAAAAAAACAAAACAAAACAAAACTCTCAATTGACAAAATACTGCTATTAGATATACCTGCATCTCTTTCTTAATAAATGGCTCATGTAGGACCTATGCACTCTGAGTAGTGCCACTTTTGTGGAAATGGTCCTAGCCTATATAGGAAGGCCATCTAAGCAGGGCACCAGAAGCAAGCCATGGTAGAAGGAAGCTGGTAAGTACTACCCATCCATGGTCTCTGGATCAGTTTCTACCTCCAGCTTCCTGCCCCATATAAGTTTCTGCCTTGATGTTCTTCCATGATGGGCAGTAATTAAGATGTGTAAGCCGAATAAGTACATTTCTCCCCAGATTAGTTTTGGTCAGTATTTTATCACAGCAACAGAAGCCAAACTAGGACAAATTGGTACTACAGAGTGAGGTATTACTGAGATTGGCCTGGTCATGCATTTTCATGCAAGGATTAGAGAAGGATTTTAGAGTTTGCAGCTGGAAAAGCCATTGAGTGCTCAGAGTTAAATAAGTTCTTGTAGGAACTTGAAAGATAATGTACACAGATGTCTCAATGATGGGAGGTTGTGTTATGAAGTCTCAGACAGAAGCGGAGACTATCAGGGCTGCTCATGTGACAAATTTGAATGAACCATCTGATTTCTGGTCAGTTGGGGCTGAAAAAACAGCAGTGATTAAGAGAGAACCACCAAACTAAAGTGAAAGTGGTTTAGTGAGATAACTGATCATAGTTCAGTAGGACTGAGATATCAGCCCTGCTTAAGGAAGGACATTTGGGGGGAGTATTTCCTCAAGGCCAACATAGAGAAGAAGTGGTCCCTGGATGGGGAAGTAAGGGAGTCAGTCAAGCCTAGTAATGTCTAAGACTCCCACATGTTAGTGATTTTGACAGCATGGAGGGATGGATCACAGATGAAGTTTAGCACTGTCTGTCAGGACTGAAGTCTTTAAAGACAGATCACTGGTGCAAGTGTATCGTTATCTGCAATAGCAAACCCCAGAAAGTCAGAGATGCCAGGAGAGTGGGAGGATCACCTTTGAAAAGAACAGGCAGAAAAGTAGTATTAGCCTAAATGACAAGGTGATTGTACTGTTAGTAGAACAGAAGTGGAGCTTCCCTAATCCTTTAGAGGCCAGCAGATCATGACTGAGTTCCAGGCATTGGACAGTGAGATATTAGCACTGTTTCAATATGATTTTGCTTTGACCTAGTTGTAATTGTGCTTGGTTCTGCCCTCTTGAGAACTTTTTTTATAGCACCCCTTAGTTGAAAGATATATATATATATATATATATATATAGATAGATAGATAGATAGATAGATAGATATAGATATATAGATATATAGATATAGAGATAGAGATAGAGATAGATAGATAGATAGATAGATAGATAGATATAGATATAGATATAGATATAGATATAGATATAGATATAGATATAGATATAGATATATGAAGATATTGGCTACTGTTTTAAAAGTGCTAAAAATATATTTGAATTTTAATGGCTATAAAACTTTTAAAGCTATAATATGTTTTATGACATTAAAATGATGTATTGAAGATTAAAAAAAGTTATGTTATAGTTTAATAGTGATGGTTTAGGTGTAAAGCTGACATCATGTAAATTGTGCTAGTGTTTTGGTCAGCTTCATACAAGTTCAAGTCAGGTGGTGGAAAAAGGTAAGGAACCTCACAAGAAATAATACGTCCATCGCATTTGCCTGCAAACAAGTCTGTAGGGCACTTTCATGATGATCACTTGATCAGCAAATGTCATGGTGACTATTTGCAGAACCACACTTAGGCATATAATCCTAGGTTGCATAAAAAAATAATATGAATGAGAAATGAGAAGGAATCCAAAAAATTGCATTCCTCAGTGGTCTCTGATTCACTTTCTCTCTCCAGACTTCTGTTTTGGTTGAGTTCCCCCCTCAAACACCCCAGTAATAGACAATGGTCAGGATGTATAATCCAAATAAATCCTTTCCTTCCCACATTGTTTTGGTTCATGTTCTATCATAGTGGCAACATCCAAATTAGGACAAAGGGGCTCTTTGTGTCTTGGTGAATCAAGATGCAGAAACCTAGACTTAAACACAACCCTGGGCTGTACTTTCAGAGGCCCGCCCATAATGACTTAAATCATAAGGCCTTGATAGTCTCCCAAAATTGCCCAGCCAACTGATAACCAAGTGCTCAAACAATACCAGTACCTAACCTAATTTAAATATAAAGTACATTTTGAAATTTCAGATAGTTTAATCTAAAGCATAGTTTTTATAAACATACTTGAATACTTGAAGTAGAAATGCCATTAGTGAAGAGAAAACATGTAGGCACAAGAACCTGAATAACTATAGAGGGTCTGGTGGGTTATGGTAAGAATGTAAAAGATGCCTCACAAGATCTAAAGCAATGCTTGTCTGTACTATTTAAAAAGAACTTTGAATTTTACCCAAAGGCAGGTGAGAAATAAGATTTTCAATTTTGGATTTGAAGATGTGTAGTGGATTGTGTTAGCTTCTCATCACTGTGACAAACAATTCCGCTAAATGAAGGAAAGATTCATTTTGGCTCGCAATATCAGAGCTTGCAGTTTATAAAGTTTGTTGTTTTGTGCCAAAGAGAAGGCAAAGCATCAAAGTGGGAAGGATACACAAAAACAAAGCTGCTCACCTGGGGAGGAGAAGAAGAAGGGGGGAGAGGGAGGGAGGGAGAGAGGGAGGGAGGGAGGGAGAGAACAAAGACAAAACATACCCTCCAAAGTCTCCCCTGCTCACCCCACCTCTCACAGTTTCTACTGCTTCCTTTGCCCATTTAACCATTTAACCTGTGGATTTATGCATTGGTAAAATTTGACCCTAGTACGCCCTCACTCCAATCTTAAGAATGCTGCATTGAAGAATACTTGAGCCTTTGATGGTATTACAGATTCAAACCACACAGAAGCCTTTTATCTAACAAGGAGATAAAAACAATGATTCAAGAATTTAAATGAAGTCCCCTTACATGGACAGTATAACTAAGTTCTTGGGAGCCAGTATTAGAATTATACTACAAAGCCAAAGACAAAAGATCAGCACTAAGATAGTGCTGTCGTGATCTTCCAGGGAAGAGTATGATCTGAGATCAAATGTGCTGACAAGAATTAAACCTTCAAATGTGACTCTCTTGTATGGCTACAAAAGAGAAAAACAGAAGTGTAATGAAACAAAATCAAGAGGAAACAAGGTTTTTGAGGCGTAATAACAATGATGTCTTGAAGTCGTTGCTGCTTTTCTATTTCAATGAAGAGACATTGTCTTAGGGTTTCCAGACAATTCTTATAAAGGACAAATTTTAATTGGGTCTGTCTTATTGGTTCTGATATTCAGTCTATCATCATCAAGATAAGAATATGGCTGAATCCAGGCAGACATGGCACAAAGGAGCAGCTGACTGATCTAAATCTTGATCTGAAGGCAAACAGGAGAACACTGGCTCCCATATAGCTAGGAAAAGGATCTCAAAGCCCACTTCCTCCTTGACATACCTACTCCAACAAGGCAACACCTCCTAATAGTGCCACTACCTACACCAGGCATAGTCACACTCCCACAGATACCATAACCAAGACAACTTATCAAAGAGGGTATTTATTGGGGCTCATGGTTGCAGAGGGTTAGAGTTCATGATCATCATGGTGAGGAACATATCATGAGCATGCAATGGCATTTGAACAACACCTGAGAGGTACAACCTGGTCCACAAGCACCCAATAGAGAGAGAGGAGAGGAAGACAGAGGAGACTGGAAGGCTGAGAAGGGCAGGGCCTACACAATCCTATACTAGGCTAGGTCTGCAACATTTCATCATGGAAAAGGTAGAGTCCCTACCTAACTGAGTTTCTTGTGGTAATTAATGGTTGTTGGCAAGAGGTGTCATTATCTTCAGTGATGTTGCTACAAAAAAGTAGACTCTGCTCCAGTAAAGAACCTGTGATATTGCTAGCATCCCTACTCAAATTCATTGAGTCACTTGCAGTAAAATACCTGAAAGTGGAATGGGAGAGTACTTGCTGGAAGGAAGAACTTTATCATGGATGGTGACACAGCTGAAAGAAAGAATGCTCAATCCTTTTTAAAATGGTTGAACTGTGGATAATAGGGACAATACTAATGGTATATCATGAAGGAAAACTCACTATAGCTTATGTGTTATTAGTTACAAGGAGGGAGTAGCCAAGGATCTTTTTCTTTTTAAGATTTAGTTATTATTATATGTAAGTACACTGTAGCTGTCTTTAGACACACCAGAAGAGGGTGTCAGTAGTTCTCATTACGGATGGCTGTGAGCCACCATGTGATTGCTGGGAATTGAACTCGGGACCTCTGGAAGAGCAGTCAGTGTTCTTACCGCTGAGCCATCTCACCAGCCCAAGGAACATTTCAGATTTCTGGTTTAGGTAACTTGGAAGTTGCATGGCAAAATTATGATGATGATGGTGGTAATGATGATGCACAGGAAGAGGAAGAAGAAGAAGGAGGAGTAGGAGGGAGAGGAGGAGGGGGAGAGGAGGAGGATGAGGGGGGAGAGGAGGAGGAGAAAGAAGAAGAAGAAGAGAAGAAGAAGAAGAAGAAGAAGAAGAAGAAGAAGAAGAAGAAGAAGAAGAAGAAGAGAAGAAGAAGAAGAAGAAGAAGAAGAAGAAGAAGAAGAAGAAGAAGAAGAAGAAGAAGAAGAAGAAAGAAGAAGAGGAATACAAGTAGTTCAACTGACAAGTTTGCATGCCTAGAAAGATTGCCTTTTGGAAAAAAATAAGAGTAGAAATTGAAATCAACAATTAACCAGAAAAATATTTTCACTAATGACAGAGGAAGGACTTATGCTTAGTCAGCAATATAAATGAATTTGCTATAATCTTTAAGATATGTTTCATTTTCCAAAGAACTTACAAATATTCTGGTTTCTAGGTCAAACCATAAGTAAAAGAATGTCTCAAATTAATGACTTGACATTTGACTTTCTTTTACTTATTTGTTCTTTTATTGTCTTAATGACCAGTACCTTGTCTCAGGTTGTCTGATGAGGAGCCCAGGGGCACTTGACTTGCGACGTTGTGTCAGCTCTTCTAAATGCTGTGATTGCATCTGTACCTGGAAAAGTTAGCATTTTTAACCACCAGCTTTTGCAGTTTTATATTCTTGTGAGTTTAGTTCCTGTGAATTGATATCAGAAACATGCAGACTATGAAGCTCACAACGCTAGCAAGCCATTAGTTAACGAGGGCTCCAAGAACGAGGCAGAGTAAGAGGCGTGCAAGGCCATGGTGCTAAGCAATGCTGCACAGCAGCTGCTTGTTAAGGGATTTCAAATTGTGTGGCACTGACATAACAGGAGTATCTGCCGTGTTTTCTCACACACACACACACACACACACACACACACACACACACACGAGAGAGAGAGAGAGAGAGAGAGAGAGAGAGAGAGAGAGAGAGATTCAGAGATAAACTGATTTATTTTTCATGTTTGGGTTTTTTCATACTTACTTTGAGTTGAATATGAGCCCACCCGTGTCGCAGTGTGTATGTTTTTGTGTAGATCAGAGGACAGCCTTTGAGAACCAGTTTTCTCCTTCTGCCATTTATGCAAATGTCACAATAAAACTCTTTACTTTGGAAAATTTATATGCACCCTTCATAATTGAAAATAAAATTAACTTACACAAAACAGTCTTGTATAATCAAAATTCTGTTTTAAATACCTTTGTTATAATTTATAAGTTCCATTTTAAATAAGGATGTTATAATGACAATTTGATCTTAAGCCCCAAAGTAAGCCTATTGGTAAGAGAAATAGTCTACTGTCTCCCCAAATTAACCCCAAGTTTTCTAATTGATACTTAATTTAAACAGTTGCACTAAAATTTTTATTCTTCAATATAGATATGATTGCAACTCAAACAGGAACTCAAAATGTGTTCTTTTTTTTTTATTTTTATTTTCTATATTCTATGTTTACATTCCAAAGGCTTTCCCCTTTCCCAGTCCGCCCCCCACCATACGTCCCATAATTCCTCTCCCCCAACTATTCCCCAATCATTCCCCCTCCCCCCACGGTTTCTCTACAAAACTGGATCCGATCTTTACAGGCCCAGGGTCCTCTCCTTTCTTCTTCTTGGGAATCATTTGACTTGCTAATTGTGCCTTGAGTATTTAGGGCTTCTGGGCTCATTAATATCCACTTATCAGTGATTGCATTTCATGTGTATTCTTTTGTGATTGGGTTATGGACATTAATTCCTCACTGCCTGAATAGATATGTTGCCTCTTTTATTATGATAAAATTCTTGGAATTATGTATGCTACCTGCCCTAATTGCAATTCATTGAGTAACAATGGTGCACATTTCTTCCCAAGATGAGGGAGAAGAGGCAGTCTCCAAAGCAACTGCTGCAAAGGAAAAGTTAGAAAGGAGTAAGGAGTATACCTACCAGTGGCTGCATACACAGTTTCCTGACGCAACTGGTTCCAGAAACCTGAAATGGTGAGGTCATTTCCTTTAAATTAGATTTCTGTATTGTAAACATATCTTGAAAAGTGAAACCTGGGTTAATTGTGCTAAAACAAACACAACTTCATAGCCAAAAGCCAATACATCACATCGCCAGAGGCTTTCCTACAGAGTAGATTTAATTGTTCTCTATAGTTTTCACCATAAAATGTTTAGGAAAAACTCTATTCTGTAATGCTTAAAACCAACACATAAACCATGAAGCCTCTTCTTCTTTACAAAGAAAAAGTGTGGTATCCAGTAACTGTTGCTGTGTCAATACATAGATTTTTTTTTAAAAATGATTGCTTTTAATATTGACAGCTGAAATCTAGAGAAATAGTCTACTTTCTGAATAGATATGTTCATAAAAATATAGATACAAAATTTTATGGCAATATATGTGACTTAAACTTTCAAATGTAAATACAATGAAAATGGAAACATTTTTGTTGTTTGGTATATGCATTATGAACAAATAAAAATAAAGTTATAAGTAGTTCATGTTTTATTTTGAAGTGTTCCAATTAATGCAAACTTAAATTTATGTCATGTTAAATAATCAGATTGACTAAGTTTACAGTAACAGCATCCTTAGAATTATAACAAATACAACAGAATCTATCAATTACCTATATTAACTTGACATGAGAGACTATTTGCAAGTCAAAGTAATGATGTAAATATGATAGATTAGAAAACACAATGTTATTTATTTATTTATTTATTTATTTATTTATTTTACACTCCAGATTTTATTTCCCACCCCCAGTCCACCCCACATCCCATACTTCCTCCACAACCCCCTTGTCTCCCCTTCCCATATCCCACCACACCTGACCTCTAAACTCCCTGGGGCCTCCAGTCTCTTGAGGGTTATGTGCATCATCTCTGATTGAACACAGATCCGGCAGTCCTCTGCTGTATATGTGTTGGAGGCCTCATATCAGCTGGTATATGCTGCCTGTTTGGTAGTCTGTTTACACATTTAATATTATTTACTAGTAAATGAAATCTCTATCTAATAGAAGAAACAATTGCTCAGAATCTCTATTTTCTATTTATTATGTATATATAAAATCTCTTTGTAATATATTTAAAAAGTACTTTCAAAAATGGAAAAATACTCACATCTCCTCTCTCTCCCTCCCCCCTCCTCCCTCTCTCTCTCTCTCTCTCTCTATATATATATATATATATATATATATATATATGTGTGTGTGTGTGTGTGTGTGTGTGTGTGTGTGTTGTGTACACATTTTTGCTTTTTGCATGTATATTTGCACCAACTTTTAGCACTCTTCCTCAGAAACGATCTTTCTTTTTCTCCCCCCCCCTTTTTTTGGTTAGATATTTGACAATTTGCACAGTAGGTTTGGATCATATTGACTTTCTTCCCCAACTCTTACTGGATCTAAAACCCCTTCTCCACCTACACATTTTGTGTCTTTTTCTTCAACACCACAATATTTTTTAAGACATGGTCTCTTGTTAGACTGGGAATAACTGGCTTAGACAAGGTTGTCTGTTCAACAAAGCCTAGGGATCTGTCTACACCTCCGCCCCTCATCATTGCATGCTGATATCCTAAATACTGACCACCATGCCTGAAGTTCACATGCTTGCATGTCAAGCTCTTTAGTTACTTATTATCTCTACAACTTCCAAAGACAAAATGTATTGAAAATAAAAATATCAGTATTCCTATCAAATTAAACTTCACATAATATTAATGGTGCACATTAAACACTGTAGAGCATTAAAGGTAGAAAACTTTGCAGTCTCAGGTGAAATTTTATGATTGTAAAGATTGAGTGATGACATGGCCTTGGGATGCCAGTCCTTGGAGGTAGAGACAACTGGACTCAGAGTTCAACCTTGTCTTTGGCTACATGGTGACTTTGAGTCTGGCCTAGGCTCTATCACACCCTCTTTCAGAGAGCCAAAGAAAACAGGGGGATAGGAATTTAAATACACTTAGTTTTTCTATTATTTAGTAAGTCTTACTGTTAATACTTTCAGATTTATGTTCATTGATTTTTATATTTTAAAAGGATAGTTTTGAAATATTATTTAGAAATTATCTTTGTAAAAATTAATTCATATATAAAAGAGGATGTACGTGTATATATGTATGTGTGTGTAATGTGTGTGGGGTACATTTATTATATGTAACATAGATTGAAGCTATTTTCTCTAGTTCATATAAAGACATTTGAGGATTTTAAAACACCCCTGTTCAATATTTATGCTGTAACTTGTTTTTCTTTTTACTGTGTCACCATGTAGCAATCACTTCTTGCCTGAGTTAGATCCAGATGTACTTAATGGTGGAAGAGTTCAACTTGTGGTAAGAAATATGTTTAAGGTTAGAGAAAAATGAAAAATGTTATAGACACAAGTGCTCAATAAAAAACACTTTATAATATGTTTCATAATATATTTAAACTATGAAAAGATGACAACTGTATCTATTTTGGGGCAACCTCGAATGCCATGTGTTAAAATAATAATGTATGTGTTCTTGACTTCTAATATAATGTTACAATATGACAGTGTTTAAAATAACAATTTTATTTGACATATGTAAAAATATTAACTTATTACCATTTTTAAACAAAATTACTCTGGATGGGAAATTATTTAATGAGATTATAGTCTTTGAAATCATAAGAGTTGAATTTGGAGATTACACAGGAAAAAAGCAGCAAGATGAATTCCCATCTTGAAGAATCAGGCCATAAAATAACAAGGGATTATCATTAGATTAACCCAGAAAAATTTTATGCAATATCCTGAAACTTTGATAAGTATTATTAGACCTTTAAGGACAGATTCTAAACATGGTAACAAGAGTGTAGCCTTGAAAATGGAATGCTTTACATGGTAAACTTACTTGTCTGGAAGAAAGACTTTGTATATAGAGAAAAGAAGCTGCTGTGGAACCTTGAAATGGTTCTCATCAAATGGGAAATTGTGGCATTTCTGTAGCAAATGAAAGTGGATGGCACTTCTCATTTATTAAAACTAACAAACATTACTTGCTAAGATTCTACCACTTTGTTTCCTATGGAGTATTTTATGTCCAATTATACTTTGCTTTATGATAAAAATAATTATGGCTTTTAGAGTACTCACATATTATTTCTTGAACAATTTTTCAAAGAGCAAGAGGTAGAGATACAGAAAGAGTGAGGAAGGAATCTATGTTCATATTCATAATCATCACTCATTAAATATTTTCTTGTATTTTAGTAAAAGTTTTCTATGAGAGTATCATGCATGTGGCCCTAGTAATATTAGTCTGTCAGTCTGTTAGTATTATATAAATATATATAAAATGAACAATATTTTTGCACATATTTAGTGGCCATTTTGGAGGGAAAAAGCACTAAAAAGCAGAAAATAATTATTAATATGGATAAATATTATGTATCTTACTAAACAACATTATAGCATAGGGCATAATCAGTGTCAATTTCTGCAAATTGATGAGTTAGAAGATAATATCTATGCCTAAGCAAGGCTAACACATGATCATAACCAAAAGGAATTGGAAAGTAAAAGAAAGTATTATTTTAAAATGTATTAGGAAATATGTCAACAATAGTGAAAAGAGGGGCTGAAGGGATGGCTATGTAGTTAAGAGCACTTACTGCTCTTCTGAAGGTCCTGAGGTCAAATCCCAGCAACCAAATGGTGGCTCACAACCATCTGTAATGAGATCTGATGCCCTCTTCTGGGGTGTCTGAAGACAGCTACAGTGTACTTACATATAACAATAAATAAATTAAAAAACAATAGTGAAAAGTATGTTGATAATTGAATAAAAGTGATAAATTGATCAAGTTCTAGGATTTTCCAGAGAATATTCATATTTTTCATTATTCTGGAAATGGATTCAGATTTTGAAATTAGAGGATACAGTGTTTATTTCATGTTCCCTATTTCATGTTAGCATATCTATCTATTAAGGTTGTAATTCCTCAAAAATAGTTTAGGTAATCATATTGCTGAGGTGTTGTGTGTGTAAATTCCATGTTTCTAGATTACATAGTGGTACAGAGGACTCCTGATATTCTGTTCTTATATAATGTTTCTGTACTATCTTTAACACTCTTCCCTGACTTGGATGTAGGAATTTGCCATAGATGCACTTATTGGAGTTGGGAACACCAGTATCACTTAATCCCTGTATTATGAACAGCTTTGGTTTTTTATAATGATTTTATTGCTGCAAAGAGAAGTTATTTTGTTTGGTTTTATATCTTGACACAAGGTGAGACCTACACTTTTCTGAGGGTATAAGGGTAAGTTTGAGAATCCAGTTAGAAATTATTCTGGTCTAGTAAAGCATTGGTAGTAGGTTCTCCTTTACAATGCATGATCTTACTCGTTCCATGTAGTTGGCTCTCCAGTACCAGGCACGATTTCCTTCCTGCTGAGTGTCCTTTAATCTATAGCTAGAGAGTTTATGGTTACCACCACGGTATGAATGCCACTCTTGTACCTATAGGGATATCATCAAATGCTGGTCAGTGTTGTGGTTCCTGCTGCTACAGAAGGGGGAAATCTTACAGGACACACCCTTACAATGATAAAAGCAACTAATGATAGAGTGAGGTTCTTTCCCAAGAGTGATACCTCCAATTGTGCATACATGGAATCAAATATATACAAGCAACATTAAATAATCTTAAAAGACTGTACTTATATATCTACATGCATATGTATCTAACAATATAGTATTATATATGTCACAATAATAAAGTAAAAGAGGCCATATATTTGAAGAGGGAGTTGATAGAAAGTTATATTGCCATACTTGAAAAAAAATGACACTTCTTTTTAAGGTAAACAAACATGCAACAGGTGAGCTATCAGTATTTCTACCGAACATATTTCTAAAAGAACTGAACATTTATTAAAAATAATACTACAGGGGTTTAATATGTTCAAAATAGTTTTTATGAAATTCTCAAGGAATTTTTAAAAGTATTTATTTAAAATACGGCACAAATTTTTACAGTAGTTTTGTTTATAACATCTCTAAAACTTAACCTAAATTCACTCAGTGGGTGAAAATATACACTGGGAAATAAATGTACAATGAAAGGATTGCATAGCAATAAGCAGCAAGATAACTAATATTTCAGAGAACAAACATAATGCTAACTATAAGGAGTTTGCCTCAGATTCCTATGTAGTATGTACTGTGCAATTTCTCTAGTGTAACATTCTAAAAATCACAGTGCTAGCAGTAGCAAATCAGTAGTGGCTAGTTACCTTGAGGATGATGTAAAGGGCTTTGTTTTAGAACAAAAGAGTTTTTTGACATGGTTATAATGGAAGATATACCAATATATATGTATAATGAAAAGCAATATAACTACAGACAAACAAAATATTACATGTAAAACATGAGCTCAATACATATCAAAGTCTGTACTTTAGTAGTTACATTCCAAGTATTAATTTGTTGGCTTTTTAGAAGCAAGGATAATTGTATTATTGTTACATAAAAGTTGTTGAACAAGCTAGGCATAGGATGGAAAGGAAATGTTTAGCATTATTTTCTGAAACTTCCTTGCAAGTTGTTTTTTTTAATTGAAAAGCCAAGTAAAAACACTTTATGATGAAATTAAGGATTTACATGGAAAATATTTCAGATAAAATAGAAGAGATACATAGAAAAACACGTTAAAATTGATAATTTTCATGGAAAATTAAAGAGTAAAGTGGTAGACATGTAAAACATTGCTAAATTAATTTAAATAGGAAATAGAAACATTTTATGATAGAATTGAAGATTTACATGGAAAATATTTCTGAAAAAATTGAAGAAATATATAGAAAACATGTTAAAATTAAAGATTATCAGGGAAATTATACAAAGTGATAGGCATAAAGATAATTCTAATTTGATTGAAAGTGGAATTATAAACATTTCAGATAACATTGAAGATTTACATGGAAAATATTTCTGGTAAAATTCAAGAAATATATAGAAAAACACATTAAAATTGACTATTTCATGGAAAAGTTACATATAAAATGGTAGATATAAAAACTCTAAATTAATTGATGGTGGAATTAGAAACATTTGGGATAAAAAAGATTTACATTTAAAATATTTCTGACAAAACAGAGGAAATATATAGAAAGACATTAAAATTGAAGATTATCATGAAAAATAATGCAGATAAAATGAAAAACATTACTAAATTAATTAAAAGGGAAATTACAAACATTTTCTGATAAAATTGAAGATTTACATGAGAAATATTTCTGTTAATCTATGTCTTTTTATTGGGGAGTTGAGTCTGTTGTTGTTAAGAGATATTAAGGAATAGTGATTGTTGCTTCCTGTTATTTTTTTTATATTATTTATATGTTTGTGTGGGTATCTTCTTTTGGGTTTTTTGGAAGAAGATTACTTTCTTGCTTTTTCTAGGGTGTAGTTCCCTCCTTGTGTTGGCATTTTCCATCTATTATCCTTTGTAGGACTGGATTTTTAGACAGATATTGTGTAAATTTGGTTTTATCATGGAATATCTTGGTTCCCCCATCTATGATGATTGAGAATTTTGCTGGGTATAGTAGCCTGGACTTGCATTTGTGTACTCTTAGGGTCTGTATGAGGTCTTTTCAGGATCTTCTAGCTTTCATTGTCTCTGGTGAGAAGTCTGGTGTAATTCTGATAGGTCTGCCTTTTTAAATTACTTGCCCCTTTTCCCTTACTGCTTTTAATATTCTTTCTTTGTTTAGTGCATTTGGTGTTTCGATCATTATGTGCGGGAGGATTTTATGTTCTGGTCCAGTCTGTTTGGAGTTCTGAAGGCTTCTTGTATGTTCATGGGCATCTCTTTCTCTAGGTTAGGGAAGTTTTCTTCTATAATTTTTTTTGAAGACATTCACTGGCCCTTTAAGTTGGAAATCTTTGCTCTCGTCTATACCTATAATCCTTAGCTTTGGTCTTCTCATTGTGTCCTGGAGTTCCTGGATGTTTTGGGTTACCAGCTTTTCATTTTGCATTTTCTTTGACTGTTGAGTCAATGGTATCTTCAGCACCTGAGGTTCTTTTTTCTATCTCTTGTATTCTGTTGTGGATACTTGCATCTATGACTCCTGAATTCCTTCCAAGGTTTTCTATCTCCAGAGATGTCTCACTTTGTGATTTCTTTATTGTTTCTACTTCCACTTTTAGATCCTGGATAGTTTTTTTCAGTTCTTTCACTTGATTGTTTGTACTTTCCTAAATTCTTTAAGGGATTTTTGTGTTTCTTCTTTAAGGGTTTCTGCTTGTTGACCCATGATCTCCTGTATTTCTTTAAGGGAGCTTTTGATGTCTTGTAGCCCTCTATCAGCATCATGAGATATGAGTTTAAGTCCAACTCTTGCTTTTCTGGTGTGTTGGGGTATCTGGGAATTGCTGTGGTGGGAGAACTGGGTTCTGATGTTGCCATGCAGCCTTGGCTTCTGTTGGTAGGGTTCTTGTGCTTGCCTTTCACCATCTGGTTATCTCTGGTCCTAGTTGGTATTGTTGTCTCAGGCTGGAGTTTCTTCCTCCTGTGGGCCTGTGAGCCTGTGTCCTTACTCCTCTGAGCTCAGAAGTGAAAGCACTGCTGGAAGATATCTCTCTCCTGGTGGGCTGTGCACAGAAGGATGTGGAGTCTCCCAGCTCCCTGGTGCCAATGGCGGCAGGAAGACTTCTGTCCCAGCTGCTCCACTCATCTTAGGCCCTGTGTGCTCCTAGCTGTTCCCCTCCAGAAAGAAGGTGGAGATCTCACCTCTGTGCTCAGAAGTGAAAGAGCTGCTGGGAGATCACTCTCTCCTGGTGGGCTGTGCACAGAAGGATATGGAGTCTCCTGGCTCCCTGGTGTAAATGGCAGTGGGAAGACTTCTGTCCTAGCTGCTCCACTGATCACAGAAGGCTGTGGAGTCTCCTCCTTGCAAGTTTTTTTTTTTTTTTTGAGACAGGGTTTCCCTGTGTAGCCTTGGCTGTCCTGGAACTCACTCTGTAGACCAGGCTGGCCTTGAACTCAGGAATCCGCCTGTCTCTGCCTCCCAAGTGCTGGGATTAAAGGCGTGCGCCACCACTGCCCGGCCTACCTCCTTTCAAGTTTTAATTCAAAACTTTTAAAATAGGAAATTTTAATAATAAATTAATATTACTGAACTTTATTTAAAATCTATGTATTTCATTGTATATAAATTATATAGGTAGGTAGGTAGATAGATAGATAGATAGATAGATAGATAGATATTTAAAGCATAGAAATTATCTTTCCCTCACTCATCAAACATAATTTCTCACTCACTGTGCATTATTAATAAGAAAATGAATATGTGTAATGATAATGACCTACTATGAAGGAAAACATCTTCATAATTCAGCTCTGCATAAAAAAAGTAAGGTTTTAAAGACCTAGAAATAGTCAAATTGATAGGTTATCTGTAATTTGTGTAATGACTTTACTAAATCTACAAATTATTGAAACACTTAAAATGAGTAACTTAGTTTAGATATTACAGATACAATATACAGTGAAAAAATATCTTACAGGAAATTATTAAAACTCATCTTAGTTATAAAGAGTCATGTTTTACAGGGACACTCACTGAGAAAATTTCATCATTTTGGTTCGTTTTCTTGTGTGACTCATATACTGCACTTACTCAAACCTAGGTGGCATTAGTCCAACTCTTGGTGGGAACTCTTTTTATAACTTACATATAAAGTATACAAGATATGTAAAAAACTTAGTTTTGATGTAGCAAAGCATACTGCTCTATAGTCAGCCTACATTTTTTATAAATAGAATTAGACTCTACATCTAATAAATATCCAGTAGCTAATAAATATTCAGTATTTTATTATGACTGTTAATTATTATATAATGTACAAAATTATATTGTGCCTTTAAGTGATTGTCTGTATGGAGAATCTTTCTACATAAGTATTACAATGGTTATAATGTTGACAGGCAATAAAAATTTTCACTGCTATTGTAACATTGGGGACTAGTATTAAACATGAAACGCATTGGTGACTCCATCATCCTTCTGAAAGGATGTTAATGTGCTCCCCAAAGAGTAAAAGTAGATAGTAAAAAAAAAAAAAAAAACAACCACCACCACCACTACCAATAAAAACAATAATAACAATTAAAACAAAACACGAACAACAAAATATACAAGAGAGCTTACAAGAGAATTTCATCTTTAAAATACTTGATTTTCTCTTTCTTAAGACAATCCTTGTGCAATGAACACCTGGATCTTTGTTTTTAAAGTATGATCTTAGGGAGCTAGAGACATGGCTCACAGTTTGAAATAACTGCTTGCTCCTGTAGAGGACCAGGCTTCTATTCCCAGCACTCATACAACGTTTTGCCTAGTCTATATCTTCATTTCCAGGGGAGCCAACACCCTTTTCTGGCTTCTTCAATGCCAGGATTCAAGTAATACGCCTATGTACATGCAAGTAAAATACCCTTACACATTAAAAAGCAAATATACAAAGAATTTAAAGTATGATATTATTATGTCTTCACTTATGAAATTACAAAGGCTTTAAATGTTTCTTACAATCATGTAGATTAAACAGCTGTCCCTGTTCTTTAATACATAATGTAAAATTTGATTGTTGGCTAAATTGTGTCAACTGTAGGTAGATGAGACCCTAACTATTCAGAGAGTTCTTTTCAAAATCTGTGCCTTTCCATGAGATATATGTAGGCTTCAGAACTGCATAGGTGGACTAGAAAAAGGAAACTTGTCCAGAATAAAAAAATTACTTTAATAGATTCTTTTCAAAGTTACTGTTTAGTAAATAATTGGTATAGAATCCCATTTATAATATTATATGAATTAAGTTTGTTCATTCCATTATTTAACATTATGATATTTAACGTATACTTTTGTAACATAAATATTTAATGTATGTTTAGTTACATTGCTATAAGAAGTTATCATTTTGTATTCATTGAACCCATAGTGCTTGACTTAAAATACAAAAGAAGATATTTGGGAAAATAGCCTGTGTAGTGAACTTGTAAATATTTCTTTTGTGATGCCTCTACACAGAATACTATGGCTTCTACCCATGTGGCATGTATATTATATTAGTTGTTTCTAGTAATGTATCAATGTTTAAGCTGTAGGGATGGATTCTGTAAGTTACATGTAAGCACTGCATCATTCGATATATGTGACTTGTTATCTTCAGTACTTACCAGGGTGCTGGAAACTACAGATTCAAAGGAAATGCTAAATAGGTATTTTTTTATGTGCGTTCAGTCTGTGTTTATGTTACTGTGGCAAATACATGAAAGAAAAACTTAATGAAAACCTCACTGTTTCAGAAATTCCAGTCCATAGTCACTAAGGTCTATGTTTCTGGAACTATGGTGATAGCAGCTAAGAGAAACAGGAAGGTGACCCCGGGACAAGACATAGCCCCCTATGACCTACTTCTCCCTTTAACTTGCCCAACTTCCAATTTTTTCTATCTCCCAATTATTCCAACAGATTTCCAGTTTATCAGTGGATTTAAGCCACAGATTCTGTGAGGCCTCATGGTCCAATCACTAAAGATTAGGTCTACTATCTCAGACCAAGCCTTTTGGAGAAATGCATCATATCCCAATAACAGAAAGAATACAGTAGAAAAGAGATAGATAGATAGATAGATAGATAGATAGATAGATAGATAGATAGACAGAAAGGTAGATAGATAGAAAGAAAGGTAGATAGATAGAAAGAAAGGTAGATAGATAGGTAGATAGAGACATAGATAGATAGATAGATAGATAGATAGATAGATAGATAGATAGATAGATAGGTAGGTAGATAATATATTTAGTTGATATAACAGGGTTAAAGCCAACATTTCAAATATAGTATTTAAATACTAATAACCTTTAAGCTATCAAATTTAATGACAGATATAGATTGAGTCTGTGTATGAGATTTCTAGGGTTTGTAGGAGAAAGCTGTCAGTATTCCACCTGTCAGGATCATTGTCTTTTCATGAAACAAAACAAAAAATTCTGCAAGTTTAAATTTAAGCTGCTGGATGCCACTTTAGTGAAGTCATATGTTACTGTTAAATTTAACTTTAAATGTGATTTTCTATGTTTTATGGTTTTAATTTAAGAATTGGTCTGAAAGTTTGTTTATTGAGGCCTTGATAACTTTACTTATTAATTCATATGTCAATAGCTGTTGGAACTATTCCATAGTGTAAACAAATTTAAAATGTGTTATACAAAATAAATATACACAATGGAATGTTAAAAGTAAGTTTATTTGAGAAAACACTATATTTTTAATCATTTGTGAGTGAAAGTCAGAAGGAAGGAAAGGAAAATGGCAAACCAGATGCTGTGTCTGCTTGTCATTTTATCACTAGAGAGTTCCAGGACAGTGAGGAGACCTTTTCAAAGAAGAAAGGGGGAAGTGGAGAATGGGAGGGAAGAGGAGAATGAAAAAGAGGGAGATGTGGGGGAGGGGTAGAGGAGGAAGAAAAGGAGAAGGAGGATGAGGAAGGGAAGAAAATAAAGAAGGGGTCTGAAATTAAAGCAGGGAGATGTAGGTGGGGGGACAGAGAGGAACTATGGAATAGTTCCAAACAGCTATTGACATATGAATTAATGAGCAAAGTTATCAAGGCCTCAATAAACAAACTTTCAGTTATTTAGAATCTGCTTCCTTGAGTCTATGTAATTCGTTATGCAGATAACTTTCTAACCACAGTGGTGGTTTCTTGTCTTTATTTCACTGTGTTTAAATGTTCCTCCCGTCAAACATTTAGGACAATACTCTCACGGGGATTCAATTATGCAGTGGTTTGCGGGGTAGATCCCATCCACTTAGAGCCTGTTTTCTTTTCCATGATAGCATATTCCCCAGTTCACAGCTCAGTCTTGATAAATTCCTAATGATGCCAGACATTCTGTAAGAGAAGATCCTGTAGGTAAGAAGCAACTCTATATTGATGCTAAATATCAGCATAACATAGTAATAAAAGTACAAAAGTAATTTCTGATCAAATAAATAATCCATTGGGTGCATGAAATGTTTCTTGAAATTACTATATATTTAACATGACCTCAAAATTAGACCCCTTAACGTGTAATATTTTACACAGATAATGCTTATAATGAAAAAATGTATATAGTCTATGATGCAATGGTACACAGATAAGGAAAATTCATTTTGAGGGTTGTTGATAGAAAATACCAGTATATCTAGTATAGATATACATACTGGAAAAATAATCTAACATGACATTTCTAACATTTAATTAGTATTAAATACTATACTTGGTCAGTAAGTGATGTTAAGCTGTTTAAAGTTTCACCCACCACTTTTAAGATTGATTTTCATCAAAATTACTGTAGTAAAATGTTTTCTTTTGTTGTACAGACTCAAATAGCAAACCTCAATTTTAAAATCGGCTCTTATTTGCAACAAAATGCTTTGACATAGTGCATTTGTTCTGCCTGGGCAGCAATAAAGGATTGTGGTATCATTTTGAAGAAGGTTGTTTGACAGAGCCTGTTTGTTTATTTGGGGTAATGTGAGCTGCATTCAGAAAATGCCATATTTTGTTTCATGATTGTATACATTCTCCCCCATTGCTCCCAGGCAAGACTTGTAAGCAGAGAAGACACGGATTTAGACTTTTTTTCCATGACCAGTGCAAGTGCTTTGTCTGTGAACAAAGAAAAAAAAAGCCAGACACACAGATACTCAGCGGGATCCACAAGTAAGCTATGGTTTCCTTCAGAACTAATTTAGAACTCACAAAGGAATTGATGGTGGCCAACTGCAGCGAGCCTTCCTTTACAGATAGGGGGTAGTATGCTCTAGCCACCTGTGCTACCCACAAGGAAGCCTTTGGCTTCTTTCTTCCCCTACATTTCTCCTTTGATATAGCTGAAATTAAATTACTTCTAAAAGTAACAGCGTCAGTATTTCTTTAATTATATTATGGAAATCAAGCTTCTTTGCCCCGCCAGGCTCCTAAGCCTCTTGAATTTCTGTATCTGCTTTCTGAGGGGTTTTAGGGTAACATTTTAAAGTTAAATTTGCATGTTCAATCAGAGCATTCAGGCCTTTTACATTAATAACTGTGGTAAAGAAATTTATTTTTAAAGAAAAAAATCCAAAATAGCAGAATTTTGCATGATAAGATGTCAAGTGAGGATGCCTTTTAAAAGCATTTTAATTTGTAAAATGCCATTATGTTCCCAGTGAATTTATAGTCATACCTACCTCATATGTCTATCATCTCTTACATTTAATTTAAGAATAAAACAGCATGATGTACTAATATATAAATTACATCAACAAAATGTATAGTAGCTAGAAACACTGAAAACAGTAAATATTTCTTTGAAAATAATTGAAATTTTTGAAAAAATATTGGCATTTTATGAAAATAATTTAAAAGTTTTTCTGTCTTCAATTAATTTATATCCTAAACAATTTAAGATATACTGTAATGTTATGATACAATAATATTAAAAAGTGTTTTATTTAATATCATATGTGATAATTTCTCAAACCACAGTGAGATTCAAGGCTACGCATAAGGTCATACAGCATTGTAATTGCTCCATTTGAAAGCTCGAATACTCCTTGATCTTATATTTATACAAATCAATATTCTATTAAATGTGAAAATTCCATAGTTGGTACTTTCTAGATAAAACCTAAAATTCATTCTCAGGCTTTCACCTTTCATCAAGATTCTTGGACTTTGGTAGGTTATAAGAATTTAAATCCCTTTATGCATGTAACTTAACTGTGATAAATGTTGGTTTACCTTTATAAAATTATTTCCTTATATTTAGTATGCATATTTTCCTGATTTTAAGATCTTACAATTCTTGCACTTTTGTTACTTGAGTACAGAATCTGGTTAGTTTCTTTACATGACTTAAAATATTTTAGATTTATTGATACAAGTAAAATTACTTATTGAAGATAAATTCCTGGGCTTTTGTTAGAATATCTTGATAACATTGATTTCAAATGTGACACACACACATATATGAGTAATACTGTCTATCTTATACATTGAATATCAGTTTTAATCATTGTTGGTAAAAAATGGACAATCTAGAATGAAAATGAGAAGCAAAATACTGTTTTCCTCCACAGAGAGTATAAAAATTTTCATCAGGACTTGTATGTAGTTTATTGGCAGAGAGTTTGCTTAGCAAGCACAGACCTTAAGTTTGTCCCCAGCACTGACCAAATAAAAAGAAAAGGAAAAAATCAAACACTAACAGATTGTTGTTCATCATATGCCATCAGGAACTTAAATGCTCAATAAATCAACAAGTATACATTAGCACACAACTTTGTTTAATATGACATTGGTCCTCAGATGACAGGATCATTCATATGTATACATAATCATAAAAAAATCCATGAGTTCCATTTTTGATTTAGATTATGTTTTGTGCTACCTTTGTATTATTTTTAAAATTTTAACAATATCATATAAATGTGTTGCAAACATATTAGAATATATCTTATATTCTTTTATCCTACCCCATGTCCCACAGACTCCCATCTCAACGAAATACAATCTGTAAGACACTAAAAGAATACTATACCAACTGCATGAAATTCCTATTAGTTGGTGGTAGATGGCTGTATTGCAAACACTAGCAATCCTTTAATACGCTTAGCAGGTGAAATTTTATAATAAACCACTTTAGACAATGATTATATTAAGTGGCAAAATGACTGGATAAGTGCCTAGTCACTGTAATTACTCATCTACTCTGCCATCAACAGAATTCCATTGTAAAGACTGTGAGCTCTGATATCAAACATTACCTAGTCATTTCTAAAGGGTTGCTGTTAGAATCAAATAGAACACATTTAGAATAATATCAGGTGAAAATAAGAGATAATAACTGTTTCACTAATCATCACCAAGGAATGACAGCTGACTTATACTGAGATCTCAAGGGTACAGTTAAATTGGCTAAATATATATATATATATATATATATATATATATATGAATATATAAGTGAATATATATGAATATATATATATATATTCATATGAACTTTCCTTTTAGTCACTTGACCAAAAGTAGTTAGTTTAACCTTTTAGTCTATAGAAATCCTTTAACCTTCAAAGATTTTACAGACTGCACTTTCATGGCCCTGGGCCAACCACTTACAGCGTTGAAAGCTCTTTCTCCTTGAGCTTTCCCTCTCTCTCTTTCTCTCTCAAAGCTTGTCACCTTGTTAAAAACTAAAGCATTTCTTTGTTACTTTGAAGGCCAAATCTAGAGAGTGGTTTATAGATCACAGCTGTGAAACCCTCTTTGAGCCTTTGGGCTCCTCCAGACATTTCCCTTCGCTGTTACAATAAGAGTGTAGTGTGTATTCTCTGTGATCAGATGAACTCTGCTTGTAACATTTTATCTCTACTGTAAGAGACAAGTCTTATGACTGTGGGTAAATAAAATTCTAAGGAGAAGTTTCCTCTGTAAAGTGGGGGTTACAATGTTTCTCTCCCAGGTTATTATGAAGAAATGAGTAAAATTAGGTAAAACAGGTGACATTATTTAACATATTGAAAAGCTGAAACAATCAGATCCACTGTTTTCTTCTTCTGTTGTAGCTTTTGTGTCTTATTGTGTGATTTTAAAGCAAACCCACAGCAGAACTGCCTGCCTTTTGTGTGTTCTTTTACTATGCCAACCATCAGAAGCACTTATGTCTTGGCCTAGAGAACTTCCTAATTTTTGTCCCCTTTCATCTTAACTTTTCATTGAAAGAAGCCCAGATTACCATCACTGTCTAGTTTTCGGAACCATCTTAAAGTTTGCAAACAAAGAATGGAAGTGTTTGGTTACCCAGAACTTGAATGTCAAGAGAGTATTTTATATAAGTAATGGTTAGGCAAAGTGTTTAATTTTATTATTTTGGCTTACTCTGTTTTTCTCATTTAACATCTATTATCTAATATGCACCACAATAATAGTTTTACTGAAAATGTACTTTATAGCTTTAAAATACTTTTATTATGTTCATACTTCATGATTAAATTTCTTAGATAATATAAATAAGTTTGAAGGATTTAAAAAATTAGATTTCATTCCTCACCACCCTCTGCAAAATGAGAAAATAGCTACTTGTATCCAAGTAATAATAAATTTGATAAAGAGTAGAGCATAGAGATTTCAAGTCATTAATTAAGTGCTCACTGTTTCTACGTACTCACCATGGAGACTGCTGCTCATCACTAAGCTTCCTGGGCAGCCTTCATTTGAACAATGAGCAGAGAGAGGAGATCCATGGTAGCTCTCTAATAACAGGAGTGATAAGCCACAAACATGTCCTCACTGGGAAGCACAGGAACCCCTCTTGAGTTGTCAACCCTTTCCCCCAGCCATTTGTTTTTCTTGACGTGGAAGTAAGAGTTGTTCAGTGATGACACAAAGAATGTAACTGCATAGAGAGGAGAAGGCCTCTCATAAGCAGTGCACTTTCCTTGTCCTGAGAAAAACAATTAGGAAATGAGTGAAGTAGAAAGAGATCCTTTTGACAGAGGCAAATAGTAAAACCCAATACATGTTTGTGAGACCATGGAACAGTCTTTCTGGGTCAGAGGATTCACATCCCGAGGAAATAGAAGAGAATAAACATTAAATAACAGAGTGTTTATCACAAATTTGTTCAAGCCGGGCAGTGGGGGGGGGGGGCGCACGACTTTAATCCCAGCACTTGGGAGGCAGAGGCATGTGGATTTCTGAGTTCGAGGCCAGCCTGGTCTACAGAGTGAGTTCTAGGACAGCCAGGGCTACACAGAGAAACCCTGTCTCGAAAAACCAAAACCAAAACCAAAAAACAAATTTGTTCAAATACCAAAGCCATGTGAAATAAGATGAAATTGGAAAGATGAGAATTCCCTGAGTACATTACAGCCAAGAAGGATAGCATCTGACATTTTCTTCTTCTTTCAGTGAAGGTAAAGTATGTTGATGTAGGAAGATAAAAGCCATGATAGAAATCCAACAGTCAATTCTCTAGTGTCTAAGAGTATCTGCCATGCCCCAAGTACTCACATTTCTAAGCATTCATGAAGACAATCGGTCAGTATATGAAGGATTTCACTTCACATACATTTTTCAAATAAGGCAATCATGAGGCCCAAATTCTATGAGGGTCCAAATAGGAAGTAGTTCCTATTTATATGAAGTCAAGCCACCATTTGATCATTCAAAAGGGAATGTGGGTTACACTTTGTTGATTCAGTACATCACACAAAGAAGAGTACAGAGCAAAACGGCCCTGTCTGTCCATCACAGATTTATTGATCTATATAAATATTTGCTGGGGAGTTGGGCTCATGATTTGGTCCTAAAACTCAGGAAGCTTATTAGAGGTCTCACTGTATTAACAATCCAGTAAAAAATTCCAAATTTTCATCTCTTGCAATGCCTTTCTAAAAATATTTTCATGAGCAAGCTAAGAATGTATTTCATTATAAAAGAGAAATTCTTAAAGAAATACCTTTATTGCAAATCATATTGTGAAGCTGCATTTATTGCTAATAACTTGATAATGAACAAAAATTTATAAGTTCATGTGTTAAATTATTTCTTTCTGACTAGAAATATACTAGCATATATATGTGTAGATATGGAGAAAATATACAAAGAACATATATATACAAAGTAAATTGTATCCAGTCCTCCATTCCCAGCTTGGACTATATTAAGTGCTAATTTACTCATAGTATCTTAGGCATGAAATTGAGAAAAAGTTACCTCACTAAACATGTTCATTGATCATCAAGTGTAAATCAGTTATTATTTTGTATTATAAATATAATTCTCCATTAAATTTCTAAATTCTAATATTTTTTAATTCCAATAACTACATTTTAATAAAATTACTATTTGAAAAATTATAAAAGTAGATTGACAAGATACAGCATGCTCCATGATGCATATCAGTTCATTGTGCCACCTAGAACCCAGCAGCCTCATCCAGCAGTTCTACAGGACCAGGTATGTGAGGCTTGTGTGATGTACAAGAGCCAGCAGACATCTGGTATTACATAACTATGACCTGTTACACTTTCAAGTCTGACAACTTGAAAGTCAAGAACAAAATCTTTTCTTACCAATTTCTCAACCTAATCCCATCTCTGATACCTAGTATAATGGAATACCCAGCCATAGTATACATTAAAGCTGTTACCTTGTGTTCAGAAGTAAAAACGACTACATACAACACACACACACACACACACACACACACACACACACTGAAATTCGTTTAAAAGGGGGGCCGAAAAAGATTGAATTGTGGGATTATTTTATAATTAGGTCATTCAAGTAAGTGTTGCATTCCCTAAATATAAATGTAACTTAATGATCTATATCATTATAAAGTTTTTTATATAGGTCAATCAGTAAACAAATATAGCTATTTAGCCAAAATACTATTTCTTTTATTTAAATGTCTACATGAAAAACATTAGTCTCTATCTCTATATCATAATTTTGTCTACCACAGCAAATATCATGATTTTGTGATAGAGAAGAGACCTCCATTTTGTTTTCAAAATTGTGAAAATATCAAGGAATTTCAAAACTATCAGCATTTCTTTGCTTTTTTCCTCTGGAAGCATTGGTAATAAACTCCATTCAATACAAAGGTGCTAATATTTCAAAGCAAGTAGCTTCCAGCTCTGTCAACCATGAGGATGCTTAATTAAATGAGGTTGTATGGTTTTCAAAGAAACTCCATCAAACATAGCACTTGTTCCCTCTGAGCAGAACTCCTTATTACATTAATTTTATAAGCTATCATCTGAGTAGATCTAGTAACTACCACAAGGATATTCTGTATGGAATACAAGGAGTACTGGTATGAGGGCCTCCTTAGGGGGACCTTGATATCTTAATATGGCTGTCATTATGGAATAGCACCTGTTTGAGGTCAACAAAGAAACCATTTTGAATACAAAAATTTATAGCAGGTCATACTTGATTGTATATCACCAGCCCAAATGACAGAACTCCCATCAGAAAATCTTGCTGTTAAAGATGAGAAAAGCACAATCATATGATTTTGATATTACTGCATTAATTAACTAGATAAATGTATAATTTTATATTTTATGTATTTTATATTTTATATATTAAAATAGATGATGATAGATGACAGTTATACATACATTAACATATAAACCTACATACATACATGCATGTGTACATACATACATAGGATAAGATAGATGACAACACTCAGAAATGTATAGAGAATCACATCCTAACTCTTGCTACATGGCTATTTATAACTACACATTGATTTATAAAGTTTTCAAATACTATCATTTCTTTGATGGGTTTTTCTGCCCATTTTGTCATCATATTTTACAAGCATTTTTGCCTATCCCTAACATATAACCCCTTTAAAAATCAAAGCTTCAAAGCTCCAACTAGCACTTGACTATCTAGACATTCATACTACTTTCTGTAAGTCCCCCATCCCAAAACTTGAATTTATAAACCTTATTTTTTCACTAAATATTATAAACTTCTTAGACTTAAGTTAATTATCTGTTAGTGTTTAATGCCAAAACATATTCTAGTTATATTTAATTATGTCCAGCTTACATATTTTCATAACAACTGAAACTATATTTTTAAATAATAAATTAAATTTCTTTTCAGTTGTCCTCTAAATGACTATAATTTTATTTATACCTGGATTTTTAAAGAGTAAACATAAAAATCTAAGTGAATAATTTAAAAAAAACTCATGTAGTTATATAATTCTATAAACATTACCTTAAGGATATGATATGAAGAAATTTTTTATTTTCTGTCTACTTTTACAAGGCTCTCAGGACACACTATTCATAATGTTTTCAAAGTATGTTTATGCTTCTATGACCATAACCACAAATATATCCTAGTATTCTTTGAGCAACATTAAAGGATTCAGTAACAGTAATATTACAATGCTTTTAGTAGTAGACAGGAAGTTGTTCAATAGATATATATATAGAAATCTAAAAGTATTTAATGAAATGATTATGAAATTTAAATTTTTTGTTCAGGGTATGATCAATAGACTATAAGTAGATGGAGATGATAGATAGATATATAGATAGATAGATAGATAGATAGATAGATAGATAGATAAACAGAGATTTTACCATGTTCACACACTGATAACTTTTTTCATTTTTAGTTTTATATGCCTGATTTATAGACAAGGTATAAGTCCTAACCAATGCTTGTATAAGCAGATATTTACCTCACATTTTTTCTTTTCCAATGATTTTGTCTATATTGGTGAATTAAAACCATGCTTTGTTAGTGAATATGAAGCAAAATTTATTCTTTAAGATAAACTCTAGTCAGGTGGACAGTAGTGACAAACACCTTAATTCCCAGTACTCAGTAGGCATATTTCAGAGTTGGAAACCAGCATGTTATACAGAACAAGTTCCAGGACATCCAGAACTGCACTGAGAAACCCCCGTCTTTAAAAAAGTAGACAGATAGAAAGAAAGAAAGAAAGAAAGAAAGAAAGGAAGGAAGGAAGGAAGGAAGGAAGGAAGGAAGGAGAAAAGAGAAAAGACTCCAGTCATAGAAAACTAAATTTAAATTCTGTTGCTATCATCGCACTTTGAGCAATATCTCTCAACATTGTCTCTGTCTTCCAATTTGCAACTGAGAGTGGGGGTCTATATGTTACAGAGATATCATAGTGGGAGCCTCAAGTAATAGTGTAAGGCATAGATTCCTACCGCCCTGCTCTTCCTTCAGTATGGTGTTTTTAGTAACAGCATGAGGGAATTCATCTTGATAAAGAATTTAACAGCATATGGGTGGTTTAGCCTATGGAAAAATATGGAAAATTCTTTAAGCAAGTTGAATAATAAAATGTGATTTCAATTTTAAATGTTCATTGCAATATATATATATATATATATATATATATATGCTTTTAATAAATGGCAAATGGCAACTATGTTCTGCCTACAAAATTCACTAAACCAATTACTAGATGTTCACAATTTGTGAAAATTGTATAACTCCATCATAGAACATGTTCAACTGATTTTCATACTGTCTATGAAAACAGTTTTAATTATAATCCCTCCTAGAAATCATATTTTCCCCAAATTTAAACATAAACTTAGATATTAAAAATATTTGTGACCACAGCCAGATGGTTTAGTGGCTACTCTGCCACCAAGACCATGTACCTGAGTTTGAGACTCAGAACTACAGGGTAAAAGGTGAGAACCATCTCCTGCAAGTTGTCCTCAGACATCCACATGAGGACGGTAGCATGTGCCTGCTCCCACTTTCCACGCACAAAAGAAGAAATAAATGTCACAAATTTAAAAATGTTTTTTGGCTCAGTTAAACTTTTACTCTATACAGTAAAATCTGAGGTTTTTATTGTCATTATTATTTTATACTAATCTAAATATCAAGAAAAATGTTACACTGACATCAAAGAGAACCACTATTATTATAGTTTGGTCTGTGGCAATGTAAATTTTCAAACTTTAAGGCTCCTTATGTGCGTGTGTGTGTGTGTGTGTGTGTGTGTGTGCGCGCGCGCGCGCGCGCGCGCGCGCGCGTGCGCGCGCACCCATCCACAAGTGTGCACAGGCATGTGCGGTTACACCTGCAGTATGCTTTGCTTTTGTAGAAGTCAGAAGATCACTTTTGAAAACTGATTGTCTCCTTCAACCAGGAGTGGATTGAACTCAGACCAGTAGGCTTGCGAGCACTCTCTTACTACTATTCCATGGCTCTTTCTTATTCTTGTTTAGAGGATGTGAATTGTGTGCATCTGGGTTTTTTGTTGTTGTTGTTGTTGTGGTGGTGGTAGTGGTGGTGGTGGTGGTGGTGGTGGTGGTGGTGGTGGTGGTGGTGGTGGTGGATTTTCTTTCTTCTTTTTCTTTCTTTTGGTTTTTGAATTTTTGAATTTTTTCTTTTGTAAAAAGGTATTGGACAAGGACTTTAAAATATATAGACTTGTTAAATCATATTTATCTCTGAAGTACTTGACAATTAACAAATGAACATTAAAATAACTTACTAAACTAGATAATTAAAATGAATATTTAAGAAACCAATATAGTGTGGATACATTTAGTGCACTCCTCTAATATAAATCATGTTTAAAGTTCTCTTAATAAGAAAGGATACACAGAAGAAATTGCTATTGTCTTACTGTCTTGGAACCAATTGGTATATCCAAGGTTTGAGACAGCTTTTGGAAACAGTGAGCAATGGTCTTAAGGCCAATTAAATATAACAGTTATTAGTAACCCAAGGATAACATTTTCAGATCTAAAACAGTAGCTAGTTTAAATATAGAGTGACACCGTCCAAAGAAAGTCAAACTTCATTCTGCCCTTATGTGGGAAAATAGCTGAGCATGTCAGCTACATTTATTCCTTTTGAATAAAAAAAAGTAACATATTTTCAGGACAATGTCCATTCATGCTCTATTGAAAATAGATTAAAGCATAATGTTTCTAGCTATAATGTTTTAGCTCGTTCTATTTTTCATAACAATTTCCTTTCTGAAATAAATTATTTTACTCTTATTTTTTTCTTTTATATTATTAATGTTGTTGCATTCAAGCCAATTTCTTACACCAGTTAATGTGGTACAAAAATAAATGGGCATGGTCAAATGTGAAATGCATTTGTCAAATGAATGAAACTAAAGAACAACAATATAATAAATTCTCAGGCTAGTCATGTTTATTGTTGCCAAATGTCTCTCTGCTAAGAACTAATAAGCATGAACGGGGATAATGAAAGTTTCCATGAAAAACTTTTGGGAAACCTATCCACAAATCTTCACTATCTGAGGATGTGGAAATAAGTTTTTGTTTCATACAAGTTCCATATGAGGACAGTAAAGATGAAATTCAGAGAACAGAGTTACATGGGAAACCACTACAGTATAAAAGTTTCTGATAGCATTTGGATCACAGAAATAAACTGGCAAGAAATTCTCCTTGAACAATGGGAAAAGGACAGAGTCTACATAAGAGTCATAAACCCACACATGAGTGGATGAGTGAACGGAAGTGGTGTTTTCAACTGGAGATTGTGAAGCTAGCGAGTGAACTTGAAAATACAGTTGAGGTTTTAAGGTTCACATTTTAAAGTATATAACAGGCATTTTAGAGATTTGCATGATTTTTGCTTCAAATTTACTTTGGCAAATTAAGGTGAAGTAAGGAAGAGAGAAGATAATTAAACTTTTAAATACAAATTACATCTGAGCTAGAGGTTATCAAATGAATACATATGCCAAGGGAGAATAAAAATACACATTTACCCATTTACCCAATCAATGACACTGTTCCTTAATTATAGATACTGGTGGACTCATGGATGTCAATATATGGAAACAAGACAGTTCTGAAAAGAATATTTTAAAGTGATTGAAGAGTTTTATAAATAGACTTCACACAAATGAGCATGACAAATGTACTTATGTGGTCTGTCTTTTTATAATTCTATGTAAGAAAAAAAGTATCTAGGGAAAGTGAGTGTTAGAAGTACTGGTTATTAAATTTCACCCTGTGTATAATGAGATGCACTTTGGATTGCATGCTAATGGGTTTAGAAGCACAATGATTATCTAATGCGAAGTTGAGAAATCATAAAACCACAACAATCAGTAATGAAAAACAATTACCAATAGGAAGAAGGATTCTGGGTAACTTGGAGCTATATAGAAGGGTAGCAGTCTAGTTCTAAAACAAATCTCACAGTGTTTAGATTTTATTACCCAAATCAAAACAACAGAGTTAAAATCCTCCTGGAGGAAAAAATTAATATGAACAATAATAAGGAGAGAATATATCAGAGCAGGATGAGACTTTAGTGCCCATTATTTGCTGCATATTCTAGCCATTTTTTGTGTGTCTGTCCAGAAAGCAGACAATGGGAAATGATAAAGGATAATTCAACAAATGTATGCTAAAAGTTGGAAAACTGTATATGGTCCTTTAAAATGGTAGTTATTATAGAAGGCCTAAACATATAAGATGTTCTACACGATAAATTTCTCTGTGTGATATACTTTAATTTTTGTTTGTATTTCAAAATGAATATACTTTGTCAATGCTAAATATTTGTGTTACACATGTTGACATTTTAAATTTTCAACCCCCCCAAAAATAAAAAGAGAAAGCAATCTTAGGCACCTTATGTATCTCAACACTGATAGCAGACACTGTGGATGTCCTTGTGACTATAAAGGGTATACAACCTACTGTTTTTATTTTTGCCTCTTAAATAGTAAGAATAAACACAGGCCAGACTTGACTGTGCAGTTTTAAGGCCAGCAGTCCAGAGACAGAGGCAAAGCTCTATGAGTTCCAGGCTCCCCATGTTTACATAGTGAGCTCCTGGGCCAGCCAAGGGCACATAGTTTTACACTCTTTCAATATCAAAACCATAAAAAGAAGTATAATTCTCACTGCTCAGTTGCAATTTTGGGGAATTAGAAAGATTCTGTTAATAACTTGCAATCTATAGAAATAAAAATTAAAATCTCAAGAACAAACCAAATGACATGGAGGAGGACTGTACTTGGCATATGTAACCTAGGCATCATTACTTGGATTCTTGGTGTTGACTTTTAAACTTATATACCTGAACTTCCTTCAGACACAAAATTGAACATAGCAGTCATCTTTAAGAATGTTGTCATTTGAAGACTGTCCTACCTACTCTGCTATGAGTTTAACCAATAAACTAATTCATGACACTTAAATTGCTGTAAATGCTTTGCTGCTAAAAATTTGTTCTGGTCACCTTCATTAAAATGTTGATTTTTTTTCCCTCCACGCTTTACTTACCCTGTATCTGCTTTTAAGTATTACAATATGGGAAGGCCTTTGAAAAGTTTTGATAACCAGACACATAGTGTTGGGTATATTGATGAAAACCCAATGACGTATGACTATACATCATGAGATCTCTATTTTGACCTGTTTAACAGTTATTCTTATACATACCAGGAGAGTCATTCAGAGCATCTTAAATATTAAATTACTTGTCAAAACACACATATATAGACCTTGACATTGGTTAAGGAACCAAGGATTAAATCTAAAAAAAATAACAAAAAATGTTTTATTTTTTCTTAAGACCAGAACAAATCTTGAGCAAAACATAGATCATGTGGCAAAGAGGTGGCTTCCTGGGGAGTAGTGCCCACTCTTGAGGAAATAGTTTCAGCAGGAATTTGAGAACAATTGGCTGGCTTCTATGATCAGCTGCAAATATTCCACAGATTGATGTTAAAAAGTAAAATTCAGACCAATTACACTGCAAAAAATACTGCTAAAATTCCCTTGGCCATATTTTTCTGTTCCTGGAAAGCACTTCAGTGTGGTATGCCTAACTCCACTATTAATTTCTTGAAGCAAGAACCTTTTGCTATTTTATTTCCATGCAGTAAGTAATTTTAGAACGATTATACATTGACCGTATGAAATTGCCTTTTACTTCAGTGTTTCATTCTTGGAGTAATCATGAGATGAAGTAATGACGTTGTTATGAACGCCAATACATGATTCCTTCACAGTTGTTTTTACTCTTCAATTTTCAATGTATCTAGTGATTTAAGAGTTTATGTGATAACAAAGACATGCACTAATGCAATGAGAAAATAAGCCATACGGATTACTGCTTAAATTGTTCATTTTCAAATAGCAAGATAATAAACTGAAGCACTTAATCTCACCTAAACTATTGTCTTAGAATGCTCTGTGTTCATTACAGAGTTGCTTATTTTAAAGCCTAACGCCCTAGCTGTCGATTCACTCACAGCATACTTCACAATTGCCGGGAATTTGTCCTGTAATGTTTTTTTAAATTGTAGTCATTATTTCCAGAATGAACTATACTAGGAAAAATGTATAAACAACCTTTGTAAATATAGGAGCAGAGTGAGGATATGTACAAGGAGATTTGTAGGCTCATCAGTAAATCCAAAATAACAATGGACAGAGAATAGTATTAGGAAAACAAATAGGCCACCGGGCACATTTTTTAGTAAGAGACTCCTTCAGGATGCAGAAATACTGTTTTAATTAAAGGCTTCTCTTCCTTTTTTTTTTTTTTTTTTTTTTTTTTAGCAAGCTGTTTTAATTAATTTCAATCTAATTTTAAAATGATTGTCTGGAAGTATGTAAAATTATCTACAAATATTTAAATAATGTAGACATATTATTTAGATGCTCTGGCATTTTGGTTTCTAACTTTTATTAAGGACTGAGTGTTTGAATGATACATAGGATTAGATACCTTCATGAAGACTACATTAACTATTAACCAATAAAAAGCTAGGTTGTTGGCTTCAGATTTAAAGCTCATACTTATTCTACCTGCTACTTTGAATAATGCTTACAACAACCTTATTTCTCTATATCTGAGCAACACATTTGGCTAGACATTACTGAAATTAATGCTCATTTTCTATTAATGTCATTTTAATATATCATTTTTCAGATCCCTTACAATCCCACATTGTCTTAGCCGTATATATTCACATTCATATGTATAAATGAATATATGTGTTCTAATAAAAACATGCATAGTTTGTTCTGAGAGAGAGTTTAAGCTGCCAGAGTGTAATAACAGTTTTCTCTCACTGCTTTAAAAAAGAAGTCTAAAGTAGACTTTCCATTCTTGTATTTGAGAAAAAGTTAAATTAGATCTTTCTGATCTATAACATCGAGAAAGAGGTTGTGTTGTCAGCATGCTCCACTCTCAGCCTCTAGGCACTGCTTCATCATCTGGGAAATCTCTGCCTCAAGTCTGGATCATCCCTGTCACTTGAATGCACCCCTCGTACCGGTTCTGCTTTCTCACCAACAGGGATAGATTAACACTGGATACATCTGTCCACATGTGGAAGCTAACTTCAGTTGTCATTTCTCTCCCTTGCTAGTTTCTCTGCTGATATTTGCATCCAGGTTGTGTCAGCTGAAAAGTCTCCCAGTTCCTGAACTCTAACCTCTTTATTTCCCAAACGCAATTTCCTGAAACAATAGGTTTTAGTCCCCAACCACACACTTTCCAGAAATACTTTTTGTAGACTATCAGTAAAATAAACTCCTTTGCAGACCCTCAATAACATATTTGAATTTGTTTAGTCATGATATTAACACTAGAAATGAAAAGGCGCTATTCTGCTTATGAGAATATTTTTAAACATGAAATCATTTTGAAGTTCACACTTATATTATCTTATATCAAATTTAAATCACAAAGCACTGCCCACAAAGAATGATCCTTGTGCTAATTCCTTTAGAATGTTTTAAAATATATTGACACTTTTATTAGGATATATTAGCCTAAAGAGAAAAAGGGTTGGGGGACTTTATTTGGTTTTGTCTAAACTTATTTAACTGTGATGGCATCAGAATGGTGAGTCCTGTGGTTTGAACCTTTGCCTCAAGCCAATATTGAGGAAGCCCTGGAATGTGACTTTCTGCTGCATTTCCAGTGGTTTCCCTACAAGCACAGCCCAGTTGCTTAATCCCCAGGAGATTTGAAGCAGATGAGCACAAGTCTTTAATAGTTTTCTTGATACAGCCCCTTTGGATCTTGCAGAACAAAACATGCTTTGTCCACTTTGGCATTTCGGCACTTCCCTTTGTTTTAACCTCTAGCAGTTGCTGTTACTTCTTTACAAGTAATCTGTAACTGGATCCAGATAAACAAGTCTTAACCCCACCCACACCCACACTGCTGACACCACTTTATAGCACATGGGCACAAAATAGCCTGACAGTTTGCTGACATTGCAATACAGCTGCAAAGACACCCCCACACCACCCAACCTGGAATGCTCGTGTAGCCTCCTCCATTTACACAACAGCAGTGGGGTGTGTCTTTGTGTCTCTGTGTCCCTGGGTGTGTTTTGCTAGATTGAATTCTATGGATACTTTCAATTTCTATGGTTAATGCACTGTATATTCGATCACAAATTCTGTGTGTTATTAAGAAATAATTAACTTTTTAGGACAATTTTAATATATGCTTTATTTTGTAAAATATAAACCACTAAATAGAAACCTTTTAAACATAGAAATGTATAGACTGATTAAAATGTTACATCTTTGCATAGTCTTGAAGCATTGAACCTACAGCTAGGGAAATAAAACAACCCAAATAGAAAGAAGGAAACAATCACATCTATTCTATTTCATAGAGTTTCCTTTTATTTAACCTAAATGCAATTCACGCCAACCTTTTTATAATTTCACTTTGGAAACAATAACTTAACAAAGCTTTTTATTTCTTTTAATAAGCTCAGGGAATATAAAACTTTCAAGTACATGCTGTTGATTTAGGACTATTTCTTACTCTAGAGTGTAAGTCTACTGGATCATAAGTGAAAGCATATTTAATATCACTGTCTAGGTTGTTCAAGCCACGGAATAATTGCACCAACGATAACACACACAAGACCTTCTGTTAAAGAGTGCATATCATTCCGTGACAATCCTGTTCAACTCAGTGGTGGCTGGGGAAGTGGCAAAAAGAAGGCGAAATTCTCCACCTAATACTTCCAGCTCCAACACTCCAAACACAAAGCCCATGATGTAGTTGACTGTGGATACCTGGTCCTGTTATCAGTTGGAAACAAGGCTTTGGAACACTGTGCTTATTGGTCCATTATGATATTTTATTATGTGGTCTTCCAGGGGCAGTCACTTTCTCATTTACTGCTACAGTTTACAGTTCCTCTTGCATTCTTGTGGAATGGCCTAATCCCAAAATAATTTTTAAGACACCTCCGGGAAACTTTCTCCTTTGGTTTATATTTTATGACACATATATTCAAAATTATTCTATTAACTGTTTTAATATAATTCATAAATGGATGTAACTATATTGATATTTCTTAGAGAAGTATTAGTGAATTCTTCATTAATAAGTTTGAGTCTACCAAAATTCTTAGCATCTTAGAATTTATTATGGTCAAAATGTATATGTACCATTTATGTTAACATGTAATAAAAATTTAAACTTTTATCAACCTAATAATTTGAGAGTATATTTGTAATATTCTACTCAAATGTGTTTTATCCTTTTTTTTGTAAGAGGTAGAAGTGGATTCCGATTCATTAAAAGTATTCAGCTCACTCTCACAGGCTCAATCACTTTAAATTTTGTTAAAGCATCTTTCTTTAAATTGCCATTTGAAATTTGTTTTCAAAGCTGAAAATGATCATTTGCAAATATTAGTATATTAATTTCAGACAAGTTTTAGTAAGGTCTTACTAGTATGAGGGTAATTCTTCCCCTGTTATCTCAGTGAATACAGTATGCACAATGTTTCACTGGTCTCTGGGCGTAGAGGCTCTATTACTCTGCATCTGGAATGCCCTTCAGGAAGCTAACCAGGTGCTCCAGTGACTCTTCCTAGTTTCTCTGTGTAACAGGATCCAGTGAACTTCAGGTTTCTCTTTTGTTTCTCTTGCTCTCCAGTGAAATTCTTTACCCAGAGATGACTAAACATTTCAAGATATATTTGCTTACTTTTTAAAAATTTTAATCCCCCACGTACTTTTTGGACTCCTGTTGCATTTCAAACCTGTAAATCTCTTTTAAACTGATTGAGATAGAAATGTTAATGAGCCTTGAGCTGTCAATCTATAAAGTAAACATTGATTCATATGTTTCAGACAAGAAATTGAGCTCCACGTGTATTTGTTTTGTGACCAGTTAGGTCATCCCTTTGCTAGCAACATCCACAAATCAGCATAAAGTCATGATGGAAAATATTTTATCTCAGCTTACTTTCAACGCTGAAGGAGAAAACCACATTAAAACCGACATTGATCAGGTTTTATGGCTCATAAACCTACCCAATGAAGTGGAAAGGCTAGTATGGGAAATGAGAGGTTTATCATTAAACTGTTTTCATATGTAAAATAAACTTCATATTTTTTTCTTCTGTAACTTTTGTGGTTTTTTTCATAATAGTAATTGTGAAGATCAGTGGTGTTGATGCTCTTCAATTTGTAGGCTATGATTAATAAATGTCAATAAAACTGTTTCTGAACTATAGTGTTTAAATCAGAAGTTCTTTTTAATGTGGTTTATTGTACCTACCTGAAAGGTGATCACCCAAAGAACCTTATAATCTCAAACCTGTCATTTTATAGAACTGGTAGTATGTTTGTGTTCATGAAACTGATATTTTTAAAATGTAATAAAACATTAAGTGTTTGAACAAAGAATTGTTTCCTTCTGTTTTCTTTAGGAGACATTCGTACAAGTTTGTCTATAAATCTATCTATCTATCTATCTATCTATCTATCTATCTATCTGTATATCTATCTATTATCTATCTATCTATCTATTGTGTGTGTCTGTTTCTCTATTTCTGCCTCTGTCTCTGTGTGTGGAGAAAAATAAGGAAAAGAAAGAAAGAAAGAAAGAAAGAAAGAAAGAAAGAAAGAAAGAGAAAAAGAAAGAAAAAGAAAGAAAGGGGAATGAAAGAGGGGGAGAGAGGGGAGAGAGAGAGAGAGAGAGAGAGAGAGAGAGAGAGAGAGAGAGAGAGAGAGAGAGAGAGACTGGGGAGTGGATACCAGGGGACCATTCTCAGGAGTCAGTTCTCTCCTGCCACCTTGTGGGATCCAGGATGGAACTCATCTCAGCACTGAGCCCAAGTGTGTCTACTAGCCCAGCCATCTTGCTAGCCATTGACTCATTTTAAACAAATACTTGTCTTTAGATTTCAAGAAGATAAATATATCAGCCTGTCTTATCAGGTAGCTGACAATGAATTCTATATTTACAGTAGCAGATATAGTCATTGGTACTATTCATGTGTCCAATAGACTGTCTTTATGGGAAGTTGTCTTACTTTTAACACCTTCTCAATTAGATTCTTCTCTTCCTTTCTATATCCTCTTGCTAGTGCAGAAGACTTACCAGTTTTATTTTTTTGTTTTTGATTTTTTTTTTGCAAAAATGATCAGCTAAATCATTATACAATAAAAGTGTTAGATGAGATATTTAGAGATCCCAAAATGTTTGATATGAGAGTCAAATACACTGGCTTGTAATCAGTCTCTTCTCAGAGTCTGGGCTATCAACACAACCCTTGTGAACACAGGAAACAAATTGTTGTTATCTTAAAAATATCTTTAGCCTATTGCAAAACATCCCAATGCATTATGAGCTGTGCACCCCAGTTTCTCCACTGTCTTCACAAGTGAGTTGTATAAAAGCTTTGTGTGATGTGTCTTTCCAAGCTACTGCCCTCCCTCCCAAATACACATGTGATCAGCTATTTGTCGAAGCCAAGATTTTCCCTAAACCAAAATATGAAGTGAAGCTTTTTGTTTGATTTTCTTAGAACACATGTCCCCATTAGCAGTTTAGGGCAAAGGCAATAGGTTTCAAGGGTTTTCTAGTAGATGTCAAAAGAACTATGTGAGGAAATCACCATGTCCTATCAGTGTTCAGTGAGGAAGTTGTCGTGAAGCAGCCTGGGTTAGTGGGCCACTTGAACATGTCTGCTATATCATCATGTCCTTTTCTCCAGACTAAACACTAGCTAAAGCACTATAAGCTGAATCTTAGGAACGTTCATCCTTTGTTTGCCAGGCTCTTGGCATGTAGGTCTGGCCGATGGGGTCTTCACAAAGTAACCCAACCATCTTTGAACCCATGGAGCTGGTCTATCCTCAACCTTAATGGGATTTTCAAGCATTTGTATCACCTCATTCAGTTTTTCTGTGAAGCTGGGGAAAAAAAACAATGAATAAAACATAAAAAACACCCCTTGTTGTCCCTGACTTATGTTTACAATTGCTGAGGTGCTGTCCTCTGTATAAGCACTACTGCGTTGTGTCTTCAGAGACTTTTATATCCAAGAGCCAGACGTTAGGCACACTGCAAGTCCGCTATTAGTTTACAAAAGCCTGCTGCTTTTGCTATATGTAACCAGGTAAGTAAATAGAAAGTGTCATCCATAATGAGTACACCACTGGAATTAATGAGAATTATGCATTTGCTATAATTTCTGTTAGGCTAGCGGGGTAATTTTAGGATTCTATCAGAACTACTCTGGTCCATCACTGGGAATTGCAAATGCATAGGAGGCACATATGTTAAGTTTCTGACAGCTACAGCAAACAAGCAAAAAATCTGATAAAAGTATTTTTAATATTCTTTAGCCTTTTATATATGCCTCGCTGTTCACAAGCAATTGGTTTTAAGACCCCCAAATTGTATAACAAACATCCTCTAGTTCCCTTCTATAAGCACTGTATATGTGCAGGATCAGCATGTGTGAGTAAGGTTGGCAGAGAGGAACTTGTCTTATAATGGAAAACTACAACTATGTTATCCCTTAATATTACAACATAATAAAAGGTATGGATTAAAGGAAATTGTAGATTTATACATTTATAAATGCATAACTATTAATAAATAAGTCACTAAACATATTCCAAATCAAATGCATAAAGGCCAAATTTATTATTTTAAACTTTGATGTGGATTTGAGGTTTCTATTGAAAGTTACTAGATTCTAGACTTCTGTACCAAACTTCATGTAGCATCAGAAAATTACAAGGAGACATAGTAAGTCTGGGTCTGTTTCTCATCTCTCTGCATCACTGAAATTTGGTCTAACCATGGATTTTTTTTTATGAACTTCAAAATGAAACCAATGTTTAGAATAACTCAATATGATACATGGAACAAAGAAAGAACTTAGCCCAGCAGTCTTACCCTGCTATGTACATATTTTTGTATGAAGCATATGGAAGAAAGTGAAAAGGACATGTTTTTTATAATCTGGCTGACCCGTGTTATATTCCTCACTTTGATGAATCATCTTGCACAAGTGACAAACTCTCCAAGGTTCTTTTCTTACCATTAAATTAACAATACAATATACAGCTTAAGGCTCTATAAGGTCAAATAACAAAGTGTATGAAATGCCTCAGGCTCGGTTTCTGGGTTGTATGCTGTCAACAATAAATAGTAGCATGGCCCAGTAAAGCTTTCCAGACTACTCTTCCAAAACTTAGCCCAAAATTTCATTAAGCAGACTGAAAGTAGATCAATTCTAAATAGTGTACTTGGTAAATATTTCCATGAATTGATGGGACTTTGTGCTTAAAAGATCTGTCAATCTGGATTTTCTAGTTACCTTGGAGTGACCATAAAATGCAAACTCTGTATACATAAATTTGGACTACCCATCATTTAAAGCTTATGTAATACTTTGGAAATATAAATTTTATTTAATATATTGGAATATAAATTTATTTCCAAGATAACATTTACATTATCTTACATTTATTTATATTTATATCTGTCTGTCTGTCTGACTGTCTAACTGACTGTCTGTCTGTCTGTCTCACACATGCTATGCTCTAATGAGTCAATTTTCTCCTTCTACCATGTGGGATTGTAATCAGACTCAGGTCTTTGGGGTAAACAATAAGAGGTCCTCCCCACTGAGTCATCTTACTTGCCCCCAAAGTATATATTCCTAGTAGCGTGTTAACTAATTTTATTCACAGTGGAAAATAAAATTATATTTATAGAAAATAAAGCTTTCAGCCCCAGAGCTCTCTAGGCACAATTTTATACCACAGAATAAATCAATGAAATGTTTCTGCCATCAGAATTGCAAAGGGTATGTCATATGACTTTCTAGAATCCCCATATTCTTTTTATTCCTTCCTATTCCAATGAAAATAATATTGGCTCCTCTCTAGGCACACAAAGCAAAGAGCATCCACCCTTCAGTTTGATTTTTAATTTTTTCTCACTATTTAAATATTGTATTTTATACTGAATACAAAAAACCTTTTCATATACTAACTTTTAAGTGGGTATCAATCTAAGCTTAATAATAGATACTCTTGAATTTTTATTTTAATATTAAAGGATGGTTAAAACTGGAGAGAAGAATTAGTTTCAAATGATAATGGTCCATAGAAATTGCTTTTTCTTATTCTAGTTCATCCAGAAGGATGACTTGATGTCATTGAATCTTTTTTGACAATGGAATGCAGTCAAAACAAAATATCTTAAGACCAATAAATCTGCCACCCACAGGCAATAGAAAGTAGCACAAACAAGGGAGTAGATGACAGGGAAGAGTTAGGTTGCCTGTGGAGAGGAGATGGTAGGGAATTAGTGAAGAAATGTAACTAGCAAGGTGATAAAGCACACTGAGAGCCATACAACTTTTGTTCCCATCCTGGACCATGTGGCCTTTATGTGTTTTGTGATGTTTCTGAAAACATATCCACAACAATATTCCTAGGGAGTATAATTAGTAGTAATTATTAAGATATTTTTGAGATGAGCAGATATAAGATATATATTTAATGTAATTAACATTAAGTCTGTAATGTAAACAGTGAAATATACCAGGGCCCCTACTTAAAGAATGGAATGCTCCTTTACTTGTTCTTGGAATGCAAAATTCCAATGATATATAAAGAACATTATTAACTTTTAAGACACTGGTAAGACTTGATCTTTCTATATGCCCATGCTTAAATCTGAGTGAAGAGCTGTACCCCACGTATGATTTCCTTGACTCTTTCAAGCAATCTGTGCTCCTTCTAAGCCCATGATGCCTAAGGGAAAGCTAGAGTTTAACAGTATTTCCAAACATTGGGAGGCATTTCTCTTAAACAGTAGGTACCACAGACCTAAAGGATGAAACAGCAGAATTTTACTTCTCAGAGCATCAGAGTGCTAGTCTTGGTTACGGTTTTAAGGAAGCCATTTTTGTGCTGTGTGCTACATAGAATGGGAAAATATTTTCCCCAGCCTTCATCCCTTCTTAAGGGTAATAACCCCATCATGAGACCCAACCTCTTGACCTAACCTCACCTTGATTTCTTCCAAAGACTCCATCTCCAGATGCTGATTGTTGAATAAACTACTCCCACACATTCATTTTGGGCAAAGGGAGTGATACCTTTAGCACAGAGAAACATCTTAAAGCAATACATTTTTCAAAAAACATTTCGATATAATATTTTTCAAAAGTTTTACAATGATAGCTTATGATAGAAATTGAGTCCTTGAGTGGTAAGTGCACGTGTTTTTGGTTATAGGGATAATGAACAAAACTAGGAGTAGGACCCTAGTTCCCTGAGTGACAAAGATCTTGGGAAATGTGTATTACAGGCAACAGCTGTGTTTATATCCTAATTGAATAACAAGTAGTGTCAAGTATACTTACTTTCATAGTACACATATCTCAGAACCTAACTGCATGGTGGACACACATACCTTGGACATAACAATATTATGAAATTCTTTTCTATGTGTGATTCTTGATCTAAATCCACATCCCCCTCTTTTTTTTTTTACAGCCCAACCAGTTTCCCTGCCTCTTCCCCTCTGTGCTCCTACCCTTTACTTACTCCCACCCCACCCCAATCTACTCCTCTGTTCCTCTTCAGGAAAGGACAGGCCTCCCATAGATAGCAACCAGTCATGGCATATCAAGTTGCAAAAGGCTATGCACCTCCTCTCCTATTAAGACTGGGCAAGGCAACCCAGTAAGAGGAGAGGGCAAGAGAGTAAAATGACAGCCCCTGCTTCCACTGTCAGGATCCCAGGAGAAGACCAACCTACACAACCGTAACATATGTGCAGTAAGCCCTGTTATGTATTTCTTTTTTTTTTTTTTTTTTGTCTTTTGGTTTGTTTTTGTCGTTGTTGTTTGGGTTTTTTGCTTTTGCTTTTGCTTTTTTATTTTTTTTAAGAGAGAGAGAGGGTTTCTCCGTGTAACAGCCCTGGCTATCTTGGGACACACTTTGTAGATGAGGTTGGTCTCCTCTATAAAGAGATCTCCCTGCTTCTGCCTCCTGAGTGCTAGGACTAAAGTCTTGAATCACCATGCCTGGCACATTTCATTTTCTTTAATGGCTGAATTATGCTGCTTCTTCAGTGAACCAGTTTTCATTTCATAGCACTATTAGCTTATGTCCTGTTGAGTCTTTATTGAGTGACTTTTCCATCACTAATTTTGAAAATTAGATTAAATATAAGACCAAGCACTGCCCTACATAGCTAAGTATATTAGCTGTCTTTATATTCACTTCCTACCCTATGATAGAAATTGTCTCCCTTTTTCATACAATGATAGAGAATCAGAGTATTGATACTACTTTTCCATCACCCTCAGTACACAGGTGGTAAAATCTGGCTACATGCACAAATGTGAATCTAGCCTTTACATTACTATTACTATTTTGGTACTATGGGTAAATAGATATGAATGTCTATTATGACCAACATGTATATCATTACGGTTTCAAACATCTGTCAATAGGAAATTCAAATGTTACATATTTTGAAATCACTAATTGCAGAAAAAGTGTTTTTTTCTATTTTAGTAAAAGTTGATACTAATTTAGAAAACAGTGGTTCTCTGATTTTCATGCAAAGTCATTCCAGAGATGGATGCTCCTTCAAGGGTTCAGAGTGTCATTTGGAAGCAATGATTTTAAACACATTTGCACAACCCATATAAAACTTTATAAAAATCCCTTGTCCAGTAGTATGCAACTATGAGAGCTATCCCACTATAGCCATAGGGGTCATTAATTGTTAAAAACTTTTTAACAGAATAAGGTATATTTCTGACTCAAAGCTGTTCAGCATTTAATCATCCATCCATGTATCTTATCTTCTCTTGGGTAAAACTTGCCAGCTCTCTTCAACCATTCTTAGGATAGACTTTTTTTTGACTCAGTCCCAACCAACTACAAAAAGGAAAAAAATTAAAACCTTACTCTAATCTACAAAAACACTTTCCAAAGTATACCTCAGTGTAAGATTTCTACATAGCATGATTTATAGTGTAGATCTGAACTTTCTTGTGTGACCAATTTCTCTTCTGTTCCTGTAGGGTAAGTAAAATTTGTTTTGGCTTAGCAACTAAGTCACAGGGTAGATTTGAAGTATCCTAGGATCTTCCTCGTTCAGAACCTCACAAGCTTTTTGTTTCCTTATGTTTTTAACCTTAATTTACAACTTGGTGTTTCTCTCCACTGTTTAATTCTGTCATCCTTCCTCTTCCAAAGAACTTTTTTAAAAAATGTTAACTAGTATATTACAAACAAACAAACAAACAAACAAAAACTATTTAAAAAGTATCCTTTGCGTTTCAGTGAGTTTGATGCTCACCAACAGCAAACCTACAGAAAAGAGAGTTTACTTGATCCATTGTTGCTTGTTGAGCGGAAAAAGTTGCAAGATTAATTGTAGAGATTCCCTTGCATCCTATGCATGCTTTGCCTCAACTGTGATCTAAATGGTTAGATACACAAAGAAACCTACATACCTTAAAGGAGACACAGCCTACTTTTACTTCATTTAAAAAGTGAAAAATACTTTGAAGTTTCTTCCCTTAATTCATTTTGCCAAGATTTGCATTTATTTTAAAATGCTAAGACAGTATTCAAGTTTTATTAACATTAGAAAGAATGTGAGATTAAAGGGCATTCTTACTCAAAATAGAATAATGAGTTACTTAGATTTGCCTAATTCAATTCAATTATTGAGCCAATCCTAACACAGAGAAAGAAGGGCTACATACTTCTCTCCCCAAAAGTAGCACATATGAATCAAATACAGTGTGAAAGAAAGAATTCCAAGAACCTCAATCAGAAACGCACACTATTGGAGTTAGGTTCCCTATAACTAATTGCATTAAAGCGATTTTCTCCAAACAGTTCCTTTTACAATTAAAATCCTTATTATAATGGGTTTGGTATTGCACAAGAGTGTGAAACCCAAGGAAGAAAATGAAAAGAAAAATGTCTAAAGGAATTTCTTTGTTTGGTATCTTAAAAAATTCTCACCTAAGTGGTTACCAGAACAACAGTAAATATTGGGACTTCCCAGTATAGACAATTTTGCATTCATGTTGTGTGATTTTAGAGAGCATCTATTTACTTTTTTTGTTTTTGTTTTTGACTTGATAAAAGGGCGCATTTGTGAGCATCTGGTGTTGGAATTTGAAAGATCACATATTTCCCTGGGGTTCTGGGCCCCTCTCTTTTGTAGAAAATTTGACACCACCCACAGCACCTTGGAAAAGGTAAAGTGTCAGCTTTGTCCAATGAAAAATGACAGAAAATTTTCGTTGATGATAAGGAATTTTTACTTGAGAGCAAAATCTGAGAAGCCAAGGGAAGGAGACCCCGCATTTCAGGATTACACCAGAAACAGCAGGGAGACTAAAAAAAACCCTGGCTTCCCGAGAAGTGCGGAGACTGGATCGCTTTCTGATCCAGCGAAGGTATGTGAACTTAGGGAACTTATCCCTCCACTCACCGCATCCAAAAGCACACAAGCAAACACCCAGGCTGCTAAGGAGCCACTGTCAAATGTGCTTGCCTCCCTCCTCCTCTTACCATTTCTAAGTCTGCAGCAATTCCTGAATGTGGATTAATTCTGATTCCTAATCTATGAAACAAAAACGGCACTGTCTTTACCAAGGGACGGTTAGATAATCTGTTTGCCAACGTCAATATTTGGATGGAAAGCTTAAAATATGTTGTTTTTCCAAGAGTTAGACTTTAAAGGTGGGGAAGCACCGCTTATGCAACACTAGCTGCAAACTGGTTAACCACTAACTTCTTTCTTGTTCAAGAGGCACTTTCAAATTTCCATTTGGAAGTGAAACTTCTCGCTCCTTTCACTCAGAAAAGACCCTCCTTATGCGTGCTCACACAACGATGCTTCTCTCCTTACGGGTTACATTGCCTACATTGCCAGTGACACTAGGCTGCTTTCAGCAACCTTGCCTCCACCCCAGGTGATCAATACCTCCGTCACTAAAGGCTTCCCGGGGCAGGTTATTCTCTTCTGGAAGGCAAATCTCACTCAGGTGAGCACCGGGTATAGATTCACCTCAGTGAGGCAGCAAAGTCTATGATTGCCACCTGTGGGCAAGGGCTGATGCAAGTTCACCCAAGGATGGATCCTCCCTGCAGTTCCCCACATCTAGCACCCAGCACCTAAGATCAATAGACCTCTGTTTATCAAACTCTACTTAGAAAGCTCCGCAAGAAAAAAAATAATGTATCCAAATTCCCTTACTGTGAGAGGCAAGGCAATTTTGAGGAGAGAGAAGAGTGCTTAGTGGGCTTCATTTTTCTCTCAAGTTCCCTATTGATTTTCTAAAGGAGTTGGTGCACTCCCCTTCACTCTCCCCCTAGAAATCAATCCTGGTGTAACAAACATGTTCTTGCCATCTTTGTCATCATTGCTGTCATGGGTTTTTGAAGCAGGAAGCCCCATGATAAAGAAGTTGTTAGATTTCCAGTAAATGTCATGACTACCAAACAGTGCTAAATTTATCATCTCAGCTTCCAAGCCCCGTCCTCCTGTGTGGAGTCAAAGGGTAGAGGGAGGAGGTACTTCTCAGACAGGAGAAAGTTTTTCTTTCTTTGAACCTGCCTGGATTTTACCTATTTGGCTTACCCTGATGGAATTGTTTTAATGACCATGGACTTTACACTTAACATAGTTTAATTCTAGTGTAAAGGAGAAACATCTGTCACTAGAGCTCAAAATATAGTATAGCTATGGTTTCTTTTCAAAAAGTCTGCACCTGAGAGATAAAAAGCTTACAGATATGCACACACAGCTTCATGAAATTAAGCATGTCTGGCTTTAAAACATACCCCAAAAATCATTAAGGAAAGTAAACTCAAAATATACTGAATTGAAATGTAAACAAATTGTTTACTAAATATGATAGTAATAAGTATGTTTTAAATAATTAATGATTTTGGTAGTGCAACTGAGATTTGTGAATTGAGTTCAGATAAATTTCTTTACCACTTGAAGGTATAAATGTCATGTGAAAACCCCAACAATCTTTAATGCCCAGAACACTTTTGAACAATTAACATAATTTTAGAAAGAAATGAGTTATCTTTATTATCCTGAACATAGCTATTATTTTATATAATAAAATAAAATATTATTGTGTAGCTACTATTAATATATTCATAATGGAACACAACAGAAGCAAATGTCTTTAATATTACCAGTTGCTAAATAAGTCAAATCATCACTGCCATCTTTTACATTTAACTTGGATCCTGCAGAACCAGAGTACTGAGCTCAGTCCCACTCCCTCTCTTTTGATGAAAAGTCAACTCTGGAAAACCATTACTGGAACCAGCTGAAACTCATGAACAAATAGATCTTTCTGAAAATCCCTGAGTTCCTTTGAAATACCAAGTAGTATTACCATTATGTCAAGATAAACATAATTCATAATGTCAGAGGGCTTTGTAACAACACAGTTGAAAGACTTCAAGATTCATTTAGCATTCACGTAATTATTGTATAAGACTCCGTGCCCCTCCAACAGCACAAGCTCCACACTTGTTTGTAGGTCTGTAGGCAAGTTTTTCAGGGGTTATTATATTTTAAATCCCTCTCTCCCCCACTCTACCCCCCAGTAGTGTGTGTGTGTGTGTGTGTGTGTGTGTGTGTGTAAACTACCAAGCTGCTTTGATGCAATGTATATCTCTGTATTACTCCTCTGCAAAACTGTAGGAAGGGTAAAGGCGAAGCCAGGGAAGGAGCTCAGCCACAAAGCACACATAAACAAGAGCCCACCTGGCTTCCTGCCATGGTACATGACATTCAATTATTTCAGTCCTTTTTCATGAGAGAGTCTCTCAGCAGCTCCCCCCCCACACACACACACACCATTGCTTTTCCACATTGGTACACTTTGCCTGACTCAGCATGCAAGCCTGTCCTTCCAACCCAAGCTTTACTCCAGACCCACACACTCTCTCTCTACAATAGGAAGGTGCTAAGCTTAAATTGTGGTAGTCTTATGGTGACATGCCCACTGTTGCCATGTAAGCCTTATGTTTCATTCCATGAGCTAAGAAAGACGCTAGAATGGGTCACATGTTGTCCCTTCTACAGCTTTGATGTTAAGTAGAATATCTTTCATGTGCAAAATTAAAATTACATTTGCATAGGGAAGAGAGTCATTCAAAGCAATTCTAATCTGTAAATTTTCTTTCTTTTCTTTTATCTTTCTTTCTTTCTTTTTTTGCTTTTTAAGTAAAATGGGTAAAGTTGCCCTTTCTGTTAAATCACTCATCCAAATTTCTAATTAGGTCCCCCTGAAGAAGAGTGTAAGATAAAAATTTCAATAGAATTTTCAAATAGCTTTAGCTCAGGAATTTATTTCAGATATTTATCCCTTAAAGGGAAACAAAACAAAACTTCAAAAACCCTCAAGTCACATTTCTGAACGGGAGGCTGCCAGCTGCAGGAACAATATTAGGTGTGACATCAGAAGGGAGCAATCATCTCCATGAAATACCCTCTCCAAGTTTTTAAGCAGAGGAATGGCACCCGGTGAATGTTTCAGTTCACCAGACACATCTTAATTATTAGAGGAGAAAGCAGCCAAGGCCTTAGCCAACTCTATCTCCAGGTCTTCTTCTCTGAAGTCCTCTGCAGGTGCTGAGACTCCTGCAAACACTATGAAACTCCCAGGGATCCCAGAATGCTGGAATCCTGAGATGTCCCCGAATGCTTTCAGGGAAAGAAAGAAAGAAAGAGAGAGAGAGAGAGAGAGAGAGAGAGAAACAGAATGGACATCAATCTGTGTGGAATCCCTACCCTGAAAATTCAAATGTGAAAAAAATGTGAAAATAAGAAAAAGGTTTCACAGAACCGTATTTGACTTATTGGGTTAAGTAAAAAGAAGGGAAGGGAATCCTGACCTTAGATTACAAATTTTGAATGAACAAAGTATGTGCAGAACTGGGAGAGTCAAGTAGGGAGCCTGAAATAACAGACTGGGACTGGAGAGGAAAAAGAAAGGCTCCCAAGTTCATACTTAGTTAACTGGTTCACCCTTTCCAGTCGATCACTTACTTTAGGTGATTAAAATCAGTTTTTTGGGATGATGCAAAAACTAAAAGAAGCTGCTTTATAACTGACTTGGCGCCAGGCTGGATGTGCATATGTAGAGAAAACATTTATCAAGTGTTTCAGTCTATTTTCAGTGTTATGTTCCAAAGTGTCAGGCCAACACAGCCCAGGTGAAATGGCCTCCCAGTTCCCCCTACTTCCTTGTGCTTTCCAGAAACTGTTCAATTATTATTGCCTTCATTAGTATTTTACATTTAATATTAATGTGCCAGTGCCTAGGGTTGTGTCATTACTATAAACTCTATCTCAACCTCTCAAAAATCTATTTAGTGCAACTCTTGGCAACCAAAGACACAGCTTCTTGCCAAAACCTGCAGATTATGCATTCGCTATGGGAGTTTGCCATTAACCATTGCCTCTGTTATGGGCACATGTGGTTACATGTCACAAAACGCAGGGGGTTCCGCATAATAGATTTGAATTTCCAGGAGGTTTCCGGGATCTGAAGTGGGAGGGTGACACCTCGGACCCCACCCCTTAAACCACTTCGGTCAAAAGTAGGTTTGGGTAATGGGGTGTAAAAGAGGCTTTCTAAGCAGCAGCTGACCGGACTACACGGAAGGTCCTCCTAGTCGGACCTCTATTGGAATACAAGTACTGGAGAGCTTGCATCATATGTCTTTGATTTAAAAGACACAGAATGTTTCTTCAGGGAATTTGGGGGCTCCTAAAACGCATATTTATAAACAGACTGACATAGCTCCATGACATAGCTAAGTTTATAACAAGGAATTCTCTGCATAGTTCTTTATCAGTAATAAGGGCGCTCGCTCGCTGCTTTGAAAGATCCATCAGACATTTGTTCTTTCCTTTTCTTCTCGCTTTTATTAGGGTAAAGCAGACTTTCAGATTATTTAGAGGTAAGATAGATTTAAAGATAGATTTAACAGGGAGAGGTGAGATCGTGCAAAATGACCAAACAAGGAGTGAGTGACTTAGTCTACCTTCCAAAGGGAACAATCTGATAAAGGGTCCCGAAGAACACAGCATCTCTCTCTGTAAGCAAATTTCACGCACACATTCTCTGGGCTCTTCCTCCCCCATTTCCAGGCCACCCAGCGGAGGAGGAGCAAGCTTGCCCTCACTGCGGAGAACCCTAGCTCAGAGCCCTGGCTCCCCTTCCGCTAGATCTGGACAGTCCCTACTTTTCTCTAACCCGGCACCCTTCTTGAAGGTTTATCCCTTCCCTGTTGGTGCTACCGCACTGAGCTGGAGAAAACAATTCAAAATATAAAAGAACCCGTTAAAAGGCAGAACAGTGTCCATTGGTGGGAGCTCAGCAAGGGTCCCTCCTTGGGTTGGAAATGTGGTGGACCACGGCCGGCGGGTGAACACGGCTGCAGCTCCTGACACTTCTTCTCAGGTCCTGTCGGATGGAATCGTCATTTTCCCTGGCAGCCCCGCCTTTGGGGCAGTGCTAAGCAGCGGTTCTGTTGTACATTGTGCCTGGAATCTTTGTTCTCAAGCTGTGGCCAGGTCGTGCGTCAAAGAGGGTCTCACCTGTGGACCGAGGACGAAGAAGAACGTGGAAAATTTCCGAACCCTGGCGGACAAACACCGGACTGAATAGGGCCAGGCCACCCGCAGGGGCAGAGATTCCCCGAAGTGTCTAAGGCTCTGGTGTAATTGCCAGTGTAGCCCGGAGAAAAGCGACAGTCGCTGTGGAAGGCCTCTGTGGTGAGGAAGTAAGGTTATGTCAGGATCGGTGAGCAGAGACCTCCCTCGTCCACAATTTGTAGGGGAGTTTCACCAAATTTGCAAGCTTGGCTGATCCATTGCAAATGGCTTCTTGTGTGTGCCCAAGGCAAGGAACTCCTTTTTTTTTTTTTCCTCCCTCAGACGCCTCGGGCTCCTCAGAAGCTGAAGTGGGGCACAAGGCCAAGAAGAATGGTTTTCATCTTTAAAGTGCTGTTTTATCCTCCCTGACACCCCCTTCAACTGGACCAAAGGTTTGGGGTCCGCAACCGCGAGTCCAACCTCTCCCCGTGGAGCCACCAGCTTCCGCAGCAACCTTTTGGAAGGCACTGCCCCAACTCTGGAAACCTGCACATAGTACAACTTTTGTTAAAACACTCTGAAAGCATTCATTTCCCTCCGCTACTGTGTGTGATGAGCCCCTCTGACCTCCACTAAGAAAGGGATTTCAGGGCCACTTGCCTCTGTGAATTTTCAATGATGACGATAATAATAATAATAATAATAATAATAATAATAATAATAATAATAAATTTTTGTCCTAATGATTCGTGGACCAAGGGCAGAAGGCGTTTGTTGGGTTGGTATTGGTAAAATCAAATCTTTTCAAAGATTCTTCCTCAACCTTCCATTCCCGTTAGATGCCCCGGCATCCACACTGCTGCTTCCGACAGCAAACACGAAGGCCTGGGGGGAGGCGGGGCGGGGGGGGGGTTCTTGCAAGAGCGAGCGCTACGACGCCAGCCTTTTAGGTTAGAGGCAACCTCGGCCCCTTTACCTCCAGCAATCCGGTTAACAGCCGCCGCTGTATCCGGCGTCTTGGGCTCAGATTAATGTGGATCTTCCACGTAAACGATTTACGGATGAAATAAAAGCTCTTTAGAGCAATACTTCCTTTCAAGTTCTTAAGATGCCTCTAAATCTTCTGGGAGTGAGTGGCTGGGGTGGGGGCGGGGTGGACAGCGGGTGTGTGTGTGTGTGTGGGGGGGATAGCGGGGCGGGGGGCGGGGGAGGGAGGGATGGCCCGGCAGGCCTGTGGGAGTGGAGGGTTAACCGCTCTGTGTTCTCACCAGGCTCGTCCGCAATGCCAGTCCACGGTTGAGGCGACTACGATTCTGGGTGTCCTTGTCTCTCCTGGCATTTGTCTGAAATGGAATTGTCTGTCTGAACTAGGCCGGGACGCGCCCTACCCTGGGTAAGGAGGGAAGATGGGGGGTTGGGGGGTGGGGAGGAGGGGGCCCTGGGGTGGAGTTAGTCCCTGCCTATTTTCATATTCATTAGGACTGGGAGGTTGCCGGAGGAGCCCAGCTGAGTTTCAAGATATAAAAGCAACTTCGGGTGCCCCTTCTGCAGCCGGGACGTATTAAGAGTCTGGGAGCTGGGCAGCTCCCGGCGTCGCGGGGCTCGCTTCTTCCCCTTCCCTCCTCTCTGACCCTCCCTCCTCCCGCCCACTGCTCCCTCCTCCCTCCGCGCCCTCCAGCCTCCCCGCGCGCGCCCCGGGAGAGCTCGCCGACAGCCTTCCAGGATTATGGAGTTTCTGAGCGAGAAGTTTGCCCTTAAGAGCCCACCGAGTAAAAACAGTGACTTTTACATGGGCACGGGAGGCGCGTTGGAGCACGTTATGGAGACGCTGGACAATGAGTCCTTTTACGGCAAAGCTCCGGCCGGCAAATGCGTGCAGGCCTTCGGGCCACCGCCGCGAGCCGAGCATCACGTGCGCCTGGACAGGACGTCGCCCTGTCAGGACAGCAGCGGTAAGTCACCAGGACCCCAGCTGGCCTCCAACCCCCCCCAACCCCACCCTGATCCCTACTCCCTGGCGGCCCGGCCGGGGCTTCAAACTGAACCCCCAGTCTCAGCCGTCCTTCCCCAAAGTGAGGTGCGGGGGCCGCGGGTCAAAGTAAAGAAATGTGGACAGAGGAATCCCGATTGCTGGGGATCGGGCACCGCGCACTTTGGAACTCCGGCAGCCGGCCGGGGTCCAGAGCTGAATCCTCCCTTATTCTATTTCGCTTTCTAACAGAGTCCACAACTGGACAAGAAGACTCTGACCAAGACCCCAGTGTAGGTTAACATGGCTCTAAATAGGTCATAATTGAGTTAAAATACCGCGCCTCCGCTGTGAGCCCGCCGGAATGCCGGGGCGCTAGGATGTGAAATCCATCACTGGATGTCACAGTGGTCAGGACAACCAAAATCTTTGAGCTCATTTATGTGTACGTGTGTGGGAAGCTACAAAACTGTTTTTAATGTCCTAGGAGTGACGACATTTTTATTGTAAAGATGGTGTATTTCTCTGTTGCTATATATTAACTTGCCTGAACTTAAAAGTTCCTGCCGATTTTCTTTATTGGGTTTGAAATGGGCAAACCTAAGTTTTGGTCAAACACACCTAATCACTTTAGCTTTGGGCAAAACATTTCGGATAAAAATCACTCAGTTGCGGATTCTGCCTTGTCTGTTTTCCTTCCTTCACATAAAATGTCACCTAACGAGCCTTTCGGAATGCTTCTGGACAGAATCTTCAACTCTGAATGCCAGACTATCTCCAAGTCAAAATGTTATCAAAACAAACCATCTATCTTTTTCTATCTTGTAACCCAGTGGAAACCCTATCACTCCACATCCCGACAGTTAAAACAGGTTTATGATTCTAAGAGGACTTTTCCTTATCATAGTGTATACTCCACCCTTAAGCTGTAAGGAGCGGGACGCTTTAAAACAACAAACGAATTAAGTGTGAAATATTTACAACAAGCCACCGCCCCCTATTTTAATGGAGGTTCAAAAATCTGGCAAGACCTTTACTCTTTCGGGAGCTCTTTCGCTCAATACTCTATACAGATTTTAATTGAATCTCACATTCTACTCGTTTTATTCAGTGCAGAGGGTGACTTTTGACTTCTACGGTTAGAACAAAAATTCACATAAAAAATGACCGTTTTTAGTGGATTCAATCGTTTATTTGCAAAGACTGGAACAACCAATATTACATACAAGAACTTAGTGGCTTCCTGGCTTCATTTCGGCAGTCACAAGTGTTTTTGGCACTCTTAGATGCGTGCCTGAAGTTATTTGAACTGACAGGATTTTTACAAATGGTTTTGCAGTGGCCTTCGTTGACTGCAAGATAAACCCCACAGTGTTTTAAATTGTCGGGAAAAGGAAAAGAGAAATGGTGATTGGTTTGTAGTACTTCATTAACTTTTAAGTGTTAATCTCACTGTTGAGAAGAATTTTAACAGGGAAATATGGAATAAAATGAACACGGATGGTTACCGGCTACGTTGGAGAAAAAAGCCGGTCTTTCTCCAGACCTGCCCCCAGCATCTTGGCGGCTTCCCCTCCCCCCTTTAATTGCCGCAGTTCCCGGTTTTAACTCTTGTCTGCGAGGACAAAACCTTATTGTTCATCAGTCATAGCTCTCTTCATATTTATTTTACAGCATATCTTCCTATGCATAAAACCGATGTGCAATATGTTATGTAGACAAGAAAATTCAATGTATTCGTGGAACACATAAAAAGGTTCTTCAAACAGTTAAGAGGAACCCTACCCCCCACCACACCCTCACCCTTTTTTAAAGAGGCAAATAAGAATAGTACGGATTAGTCCTTGGAAATCACTGTTCTGTTTGGGTTGACTTTGTTTTCCTTGCAAAACAACAACAACTACAACACAAATAAAGCCCAAATTGCCCTATTATCCTTATCTTCGTTGTATCTGTCAGTAAATTTTTATGATGCAATACGTTTCTTGTCATATTGCAAGCGTGAACTCCGATCTCAAGTAAATTATTGAAACTGAAATAACTTGTCAAAATGCAAAATGCCATTGTTTGTTTTTGTAGTTTTGTATTTTTCATTTCTGAGCGTTCCTAGAGTATACAATATTTTTTGTCCTAACTATACACTAGTTAAACGGAAGTATAAAGCATTCAAGGAATGTAAGTAGTTTTTAACGTAAAGAAATTTATTTTCTTTCATTTCAAGGTACTTTCAGAACTTGATAAAAATTTTAAAAATTAGTAGATCTCTTTCTGAAGAAAATTTAAATTCAGGCATGAGTAACATATTGAACTGGAATTCATAAAATGAGAAGCGTATCTCACTGCAATCTCTGCTCAACTTTTTTTTGTAAGATGTGGGAGATTTAATATTGGCAGAGAGATACTATTTAAATTTGAAGTATTTTTTTTCTGAAAATCAGAAGCATTTTAATTTTGTCATATGTAAAAAATATATGCTATAAGTTTTGTACATCCATATTTAAAAAGTCATGGTTGTTTAGATTTTATTTTTAGTCTGGAGCAAATTTTCATTTGACTATTTTAATTTGATTATAAATTATATGCATACACAGTACATTAGCCATATAAAATAGATTTGTGGACTTTGGCAAGTCCTGAGTCCATGTACAGGTTTAGAATTTTTTTAAACCCGCTCCACAGTGAATAAGGCACTACCCATCATGTGATGATAGGATAGAATTAATACTGCCAAAATAAATTATTAGCCGACCTATTTCCTGATGCACGAAATTATTTCACACTAAATGCTTCATCAAAGTGTGTTTCACGATCCTGAGTCTTACTGCTTTCCTCCCTGAGTACAGTGAACTACGGGATCACCAAAGTAGAAGGGCAGCCCCTTCACACCGAGCTGAATCGAGCCCTGGATAGCTGCAACAACCTCAGGATGTCGCCTGTGAAAGGAATGCCTGAGAAGAGCGAACTGGATGAACTTGGGGACAAATGTGACAGCAATGTATCCAGCAGCAAAAAGAGGAGACACCGAACTACCTTCACCAGTCTGCAGCTGGAGGAACTGGAGAAGGTCTTCCAAAAGACCCATTACCCGGATGTATATGTCAGAGAACAACTTGCACTAAGAACGGAGCTCACTGAAGCCAGAGTCCAGGTAGGCACGGAAAGGCAGGGGCCTTTCAGGAAGGAATAATGCTAGAATAATTGAATACTTGTATTTTGTCAAAAAGGAAGAAGCATTTTCAGCTAAGATTTGTACCAAAGCAACATGTGAGCAAATTGGCCAATTAAAATTTCTTTATATTTGCAAAAGTTTTTACCACTGTCGAAATACGAGGACAGAAATTATTTCAGAAAGTTAATAATGAATTCATTAAAAAAAACAGAATTTGCATACCTGTTATTTAAAAATACAACCTTAAATTTATCTTTACTTAATAAATAAAAATATTTACTTTAGTTTTTGTTTTATTTTCAACTATTGGGATTTTATTTTTCAGATTATATACCAGTTATCTGCAAATTATTTATGTACTATCCCATAGATCTGTAACTTTATTTCAGATGGAATTATTATAATGGAAAATAAAATAAGAACAAAAGCTCTTAATAGTTAACATTTTATATATATATATATGTATTTATATATCATATTATTTTTACTAATAAAATTTAAGATACATAAAATGGCTCATTTAGAGTTTTTTAGGCCCAACCACTTCAGCACATAAAACTGCATTTTAGTTTTAAAGATCTAGGTAATTATACATATTTTTTCAGCATAAAGAGTAATAATGCAGTTTAAGTAATTTTGTATGCCCTTGGTTGTTATATTTATAAATTGTTTAGTCAAATAATTATAGCCAAAGGTTCAATGAATCTAATTTCTTAAAAAAAAAAAAAACTAAAAAGAAAAAAAATCTAGATAAAATGTAACATGCCTTCTCAGCAGTATTTTATTGTGGCTAGAGCTGATATTTTAAAATTACACTTTATTAGTTGTCAAGTAATAAGTACAAAATTGGAAGGCAGTAATAAATCAAAAGAAAGGACTTTTTTCATTTACTTTTACTGCTTTGCTTTAAGTGGGAAATTGTTCAATTCCCTCTTTCGTACACTGTTATGAAGGAGCGATGGACAGATTGTGCTTTCATTCCTTTTGTTAATGGTGAGCTGGCTTGTATGGCCCACTTGTCATTACTGACCACACGTGGTGATTTGGGATGACAGGCATCGGGTTAGGCTTGACTTTCCTGAAGCAAATGGAAGTTCTCTCACAGTTCAGCAAAATCACAAGTAGTACGTTCACACGAAAGAAGAAGGCTAGAGCTGTTTAGTCTCAACGCCAGGCCTGCATGTGTTTTTGGTCCCGTCTCTATTATTTAAATTAGTTATACTTGTAACCATAGAAAAATATGTTTACATGCAGATGGATCAGCTGTTCCCTCCATGTTTCCCCTTAAGCAGAGAATCCAGCCCGACCCAGGTTAACACAGGTTGTTCTCTTTCATGTATTTTCGAGGACAGAAATTCGCATCCATTTTAAAAAGACATGTTTTCCAGAAAACTCTCTGCCTCTCTGTGTAGCATCTAGGAAAATGTGTGTTCTGCTGTTGATGGCTCCATCCCTGGAACCTGGGGCCAGTATATGATACTAGCAATTTAACTTGAGAATGATAATTAACAGGTAGTTTCTTAATGTCTTGCTTTAATTTCAGAAAACTCTTCAAAGAATAATATTAAAATTGTTACAAATGTAGGCCATGAGTTGTGTATTAGTAAGCAGCAATAGTTGTGATGGTATAAAATATACAGAATTAGGATTTATTATTGAAAAGGTATCCACAAATTTCAAGTAAAGTTTAATGAAAAGATTTCAGCAATTTCTATTTATTTATTCTTGATTTCCCATCTGCACATAGTTGTGTAAAGAGGAATGAGCAATTTCTGAATTTTCTTTTCCTCCTTTTAAAATACTGCAATACTAGAATGATAAAAAATTCAAGAGCAAGCAGGTATTAAGAATCCCCCTTAGGGATATAGTTCTTTGGACTAGGATTTCTAAGATATGATTAGAGATATCATGAAAGAAAGCTTAATGAGCTGGGAGAGGAGTACTAACTCATGACACTTGGTGCTATCTGCTCACTTATTTTACTATTTAGAGGTGATTTTTTTAACTGTATGTAATAAGCACAGTTATATGTTTCAAAACCACAGTTTAACTGCAAGTAGAAGTTTACCTGTCAAGTCTTATGATATGCAATCTTAATTTGCTATTTCTAAGGAATCATGGTATTATGGCTGCCAGCGATTTCAGATAAAATACCAATTTTTAAAATTTTTATAGGATTACTTAAGTTTAAATATGTCTCAGAAGAGTCTTCGGCTTATTACACCTTTTAAATATAATTTGCAGATAGACAAACATGATCATTGTGTTGTGACTTGGCTAGAGGTGAGTGTGGTACCATATTGTCTCTCTGAGTCATTGCATCCACCTAGAGGATGAATAACCATGACAACAGGATAGTCAGATTTACAAATTTCCTCCCTTTTATCTTTACTTCCCACAAATGAATACACAGACATATACCACACACACACACACACACACACACACACACACACACACACGAATTGTCAGAAGGACAGTACTTTCTATTACGTTATGCTACCTCACAGATGTACCAACATATATGAATACAAGAGAAAGTAAAACACGTGGATCCAATTTGGATGTATAGAAATTAACTCTTTATTTTATTGGTAATTTTTATGTGCTCATTTTTTCTTTCTGACTTGAAACTTTGAATGTCAATTTTGGGTGATGTAATGCTCTTCAACTAAAATTATACTCTTTTTTGAAAAAAAATAAATATACCAGGTTTGGTTTCAAAATCGAAGGGCCAAATGGAGAAAAAGGGAACGTTACGGCCAAATACAGCAAGCTAAAAGCCATTTTGCTGCCACGTATGACATATCAGTTTTACCAAGGACTGACAGCTACCCACAGGTATGACACATTCTGCTCAGGACGGGCACTGGGTGTGGCTTGATTCAGAAGGTGAGCTTAGAGTTGATCACGCCAACTACAATAGTAAGGAGTGAAAATCCAGTCTCTGAAAAACTTTGTCCATGTTTAACGAAGTTTTATTTTCTAAATTATTTATTTATTTTTATTATTTTTCTTTCACAGTCAGTCACTGAAAATATTTCATGGTCTGGGTCTTTTGGGTTCACTATACATTGCAAAAAGAGAAAAAGAAAGGAAAAGGAAAAAAATAACATTTAATGATATGCCTTAATTTTATGTGTACTTTAAGTATTGAGGCTAAATTGCTTCATTAGTTTCAAACAATATGTTGCCTGTCATAAAATTTGCTGCCATAATTTCATGCAACATGCAAACTATTGATGCTAAATGTGGCCTTTAAATGCTCAACTCTACTTCAAAACTATTCATTTGCTAACCCTTCTTTCACATTTGATATCACTCATTCTTTCAAGAACATATTTAATACTAGTCTTGCAATTTTTAAAATTGAGGTAAGAAATATTTTTCATCTTTAAACATATTGACATTTTGTTTTTTCATTGTTTTATTTTTGATTAATTATGTTTTCCTTATTTCTATACTTTGTGATAATTGTGCATGAGTTTTATCATCTTAAATATCTGTCCTATTCTATTTTCTTGATATGGAATAGTGGTGTTGGAACTGCATTGTCGATGCTTGATAAGGGACATGGAACTTGTCTGGAGCAAGCTATGCATTGTTTTATTCCTTGTTACTTACTGATACATGCTTTATAAGACGCTGCTGTAGAGACACAGGTGACATGTATTCTGGATAAATAGTTTGATGGATTCATAACAAGATAATCTCGGCTCCAAATGTGAGACTAGCCATTCAGTTCAACTGTAAATTCACACCCTCTTTGCAAGTTTGGCCCTTTAATGATATTCTTTCCTAGTATTCTTTTGTCTTTAAAATTCCTTTTAAAAATGATTTGAGGAACTTCTTGATTGCATATAATTACTTAAACTTATTGTGCAATTTTATATATTAAAAAAGACTGTTGGACAGTACCAAGTTCAGCTCCTTCCTTTTGAAACTTAGACTAAAACAAATCGGCCCATGAACATCAATGGTACCTTACAGGGCAGGCAATAAGCAACCGCTATGGCTCCGCTGTTCCCCCACGAGGTTTCCAGAGGCCAGTGTTGCTTCCATTAGTATATCTTGCGTACTACAAAATTTATCTGAACGCAGTTACCTTATTTCTACCTGGTTAAAAGCGTGGCTGTCTTTTGCCTATGTATGGTCACAGAGCTAGTGAAATTTCATTCACCCCATATTTTTGGGTCACTTAGTTGAACTCAAAACAAAATGTTATGAATATGTTTCTCCTCTGAATTATTAAAGGCATCATGGGAGGAGAAACTGTCATACCTTACAGCTACTTGTTGCTACAGGATCCTTATGTTCTGTCCAAAGTTACCCAATAACTTATTTAACCAGAACAATAGTAATGGGCATGAATTTCCTACATTTCTCACATTGAGGAAATGAGGCACAGGAAGAGGAGCTAAACATTCACTCTCCTTTGTGATCAAACCCAGATTTGACCCGTGTCGATTTTGCCTAACTTTCAACAACTTCTTTTTGAAAACATCATTTAAATATTTATTAGAATTTCAGACATGAATACTATACTCATATCACTTCACCCTTGCCTCCTCTTCCAATTCCTCCCAAGTACCCCACTCACTCTCAAATTCACAGTGTTCTTCAGTTATTATTGTTGAATTTACACACATGCGCGCGTGTGCGCGCACACACACACACACACACACACACACACACACACACAGACACAACCCTGCTGAGAGCATTTTGTTTTGCTTCTGTATATAGTGGTTTAAGGCTGACCCTAATTCATACAATAAACTGTCTTTCCAAGTGAACACATTTTGCTCTTTGTGCTATCAGAAACAATTATAAAAGAGCCTGTGTGGTGAGATTCTTATTAGAATCTACAGCTTATTTCAGGGGAGCAGAGAATGTACACCAAGCCAGTAAAATAGCGAATTCGTGAGACTATGTTTGCTTCCTTGAAGCTACTAACTGCTTTGGAAGAGAAAGATACCAAATTGTGACCTGTTTTCTAGAAGAGTGTAAGCCGTTGTACTTAGTAAGCCTCCTGCCTCGCTCTTGCCTGAAATCCCTCACTTTGAATACTGCCACTTGTCTTCATCCCTTTGCTTTGGATCCCTGTTCCTACTTTGTATTTTGTGTTCCTGGCTGTCGGTTACCTTATTTTTGGCTCCTCTCTTCTTATTTGCTGTTTGGTAGAACATTTTGAATGGGGTCTGGCACCAATTAGCATCTTGGTGAGCTCGTCGCCCACAACACTGACGAGCATCCTCTTGCCGTTGACTTGCTTCGTCCTAAAGATTTGGGCATCAGTTAACACAATATGGTCGCCACATAGCTAAGACAGGAAGAGAATATGGCATGTCTAGGAGGACATGAGGAAGGTATATTTTCACTTCCATAAACTATGGCAATTTTATAATTTCTTTTAAATCCCAAGGCAATACATGGGAATACAGAGTAATTGTGCTGAATTTATTTTGACAGTGAAATTGATAAATGCCTGTAAAATTAATACTGTAACAAAGTTTCAGACTATTCTGTATTAGTGATTTTTAAATTTCTCTTTGGTCAGGAATTCTGAAATCAGGTAAATGTCACACTACAGGCTGGCAAAAGCCAGGGAAGAATTCTCCTTCAACTTAAAAGTATAGAGTAGACTGTTTTTAGTTTCTTTGAAAAAAAATTATGTCAAGATTATTAGGTCCTCCAAGTTTCAGCCTAAAGGAAATGTTTTCTATCATGCAGCCTGAAAATAGAAACATAATGGGAGAAATGGGCACTGAAATAGCATCCTACAACTCAGCGCAATAAGCCATTGAATTTGGTACTGTTACTAATTACAGCGGGAAGAAAAGTATTAACTACAGAAAAGTTGGAAACAGGAAAATGTTGGAGGCAGGGCAAAAATACAGAATTAACAACTTGGCAGGGAAGCAAAAGCATGCACAGAAATACAAGCAAAACAGAAAAGGTTTAAAAATACAGTTTTTGAAGTATGGAAAATCACTGTACCTAGCAGAGAGATGTCAATAGTGGGCATAAACAGTAATTAATGCTGGGAACATGTTTTAAATACGTGCTTCATCTGGCTTTCATTACTTTGCAGTAGTAATTTCTCTCTAGAAATATCAGTAAAAGTGAACAACCCAGGTGTTATTGAAATCCAGTTATTATATTTCCTCCTTATCACCACATATCCACTTGAGTTCATATTCTCTGAGGTTAGGCATCAAGGGCTATTTTTTGCAATAGTGTCTTTTGAATTTACATAACAAAATGCTCGATTTTGACATTAAAATGTGACTTTCTTGCTTTGCAAATCAAAAATTCTACCATTTGAAAACTTATTCAAGAATACTATAAAATATTTCAAAAGTGTTGAAACATTTTAAAATATAATAAGATGATTATTTTTTTAAAAAAATATGCATGTCTTTGGTTGCAAATGAGCAAGTTGAGCAGAATAATTTCCCTAGCCACAAACATTAAGGTCACTTTTTTAAAAATGTGCTGAAGATAGTTTAAACTAAGCATGTGGGCCACACCTATAATCCCAGCACTCAGCAGCGTTCGGAAGCCTAGCAAACAAGAGTTCAAGGTCATTTTAACTTTTGAGTTAAGGCCAACCTGGGATTCAAGAAACACACTGTTCAACCACATAAGCAACCAGCCCAAAAAACCAATCAGTCAACCAATCAAACAACCAACTAAGCAACTAACCACTCCCTACATTAAAGCTAAGGCATGATGGTACACATCTCTAGTCCAACATTCAGGAGGCAGAGATCATTGGATCTCTGTGAGTTCAAGGCTGGAGTTCCCACTTAGTGGGAACATGAGCTTGATTCCCAAGCACCAGGTCTGAAGACTCACAGCTCCAGTCATTTGGCCACCTGTGCCCACATGCACATGCTTACAGACACAGACACAGCCACAGACACAGACACAGACACACACACACACACACACACACACACACACACACACAGAGTTAAAAACAAATCTTTTCTCTTAAAAGTCCTTTGCTTTGGCCTACTATATCAGATGCCTTTTGGCAACATTGTGATCCAGCTAAATTATTTGATGCTCAGGACATGACTGTTCCAATACATCTCATTGTTTGCGTGAATTCTGTTTGTCTATGAGAACTCCCTTCCCCACCCAACATTATTTGGTCCTTGACCTTCTGAAGTCCTCTCTCTATCAGAACCCTCTCAGAGACAGTGAAGGGTGTGGTATACAAGATATCTATACTGTTGCAATGTAGTCTTTAAAAAATATGACCCATTTTTCAATCATCTCTCTATCACAGTGATAATAAAGAAATTATTAAATAGGAAACAGATGTAAATGAGAGTACTGATTTACTTCAATATTTTTCACTATGAAACCAAAAATAAATATTAGTAAAGGAGATGGCTTCTGCAGTCTCTATCAGATGGAATCCTTTCAGTTTAAGTAACTAACCCCTCTCCAGTTTCCTTGTTATAGACTGGATTTTCATCATTTTATCATATTGATCTTTCAATATTCTTTATATTTTATCAACAAATTCATGTTATTTACTGTTTTAGGCATGAGGGATAGTGAATGATCCTCTGCTCTGTGGGTGGATTACAAGCTAGGTAATGTTTATGCTAAGTTACACACCTAATTCTGCACAAAAGCAAGACCCAACTAACTAGAGACTTAAACGGTTTTAGACTTGGATTTTAAAAAGTAAGTGCAAACCTATCAACATTAGATACTCCTTTATTTATAATTAAGAAAATTACAGTATTTAAAATAATATCTGAAGGAGATGTTGTTTGTTCAGGTGTGAATATTTTCTACCACCCTTTATTCCTACAAGGACTGATATTTTCACACTGTCAGGCTGCATTTGGGCTACAGGAACATTTACTGTGTTGTGTACTAGCTAGGTGCTTTTGGTAATTCACTGACTTCCTCTTGAGACTTTATTTGCAAACTTAGAAGTATTTCTGGGGCTAACACAGGAGATACCAGTTCCACGACTGATAATGATGTCCCCCTTTATTCTGAGGGGAATATTTAAGCTGATTTCTGCATATAAAAACTGTGGTTTCTTTGGAGCCAGTCCTGGGACATGAGGAAATCTTAGGGTTAACATAATGCTTTGCATTCAAACCCTGACTCTACTGCTTAATCACTTTCAGATTTTTGGCAACTGAATTAACTTCTAGGAACATCCCTCCTCACTTAGGTTATGAGAATAAAAGTCCGGATCACATTTGTGAGTGCTGAATAAAATAGATTATGCAAAGTCCTCAGGTCAGTGCCTTGCACACAGCAAGCCCCCAGTGAGTGGCCATGATCCTTACAGCCTCTATTTATCAATATTTATTTTTTAAGTATGTAATTGCTCTTTTAAGACTGTAGCCTTTCATTTCATCCAATGAAAGAACATAACTAATTAAGAGCTTAAGCAAAAACGGCATTCCCTTAACCACACTTTTCAGGTTAAACCAAGACAACCAAATAGTGGTAACTTTAGAAGTTTGGATACATAAGATTGAAGTCATCACAATAACTTTCTCAGGGAGAAAATGTTTTCACAAAAGGTTTCAGTAAAAGGTTTGAAGTCATTGTTTTTCTTATGTGTATTACCTAAAATAGGCAATGTCTCTGTGGCGAGAGAGACATCACTAAGTCCATTTTACCAAACGCATATGTAATTACTTTATCATGTATTTTATTTCTTTTCAAATTTTTTGAAGTAGGTGAACCAATATCGTTTGAGGCAATTAATCATAAAATTATATTTGGTATATCGGGTAATGAATGATCTTACTTTATAAAATAATCCTGGTAACAGAAACCATAGTGTCATAAGATCCATAAATCATATCAATAGGACTGATTTGCAAATGTCAAATTGTAATTGAATGTGAATTCATGGTCTTTCTTCAATGCTTAGAATAAGTAGGTGTGTAGTGTTATAATATTGGATTTAATTATTTTTCATAACTTTTATACCTTAAAAAACAGTTAATTGAGGAGATTGCAAGAATACATAAGAAAAACATGAAAAGAAATATTAGCATATAAATATTAGCATAAATATATTAGCATATATAGCAAAAATATATATTCAAAACAAATCATATATATATATATATATAAGATATGAGATATCTTAAAAGAATAAAGAAGAGTCCTATAAGAAATAAATTTGGCTTGTCTACCAGAACAGATGAATTAAAACTTGAATTTTATTTTTATTACTGTGAGAATTTTGTCTAGCTTCTTATTTAAAGTTTTACTTGTATCATATTTAACATAATTAGTGTATCTGTTTTTGACTTAACTTAATTAGTGTCTCATCATGCTGTCCTGGTGGGTCTAATGCTATTTTTATTCCTCATGTTATTATAGATTTCTAAAAACAAAATCAAGTTATTTAAAAAAAAATCACAAAAATAAAATTCTAATTATATCTTTAGTACAGTACGTGCATATGTGTGTGTGAGTGTGTGCATGTGTGTGTGCACATGTGTGTGTGTGTGTTTGTGTGTGTGTGTGTGTGTGTGTGTGTGTGTGTAAGCATAAAAATAAGTAAAGGGCATCATGCATTTGAGGGAAATAAAGGGCTAGTGAGTAGGAATTTTTAAAGGAAGGAAAGGGAAGAAGGAAAATGACCTTTTTTAGTCTCAAAAAAAATAAAATAAAATTCAGCTCAAAAATAAATAAAATTACCAGGTATGGTGGGTCATGCTTTTAATACAGGCACTCATGCAGCAGAGGCAAAGAGAGTCAGTGAGAGTCAGCGAGAGGCAGAGAGGAAGAGGCAGGTACATCTTTGTGAGTTGGCCAGCTTCAATATAAATAACAATTTCCAGGCCAGCCAAGGCTGAAAAGCAGGACCCTATCTTATATGCACTCGCACGCATGCACACACACACACACACACACACACACACACACACAAACAGCAGCAACAACAAAACAACAAGAATAAATCTAATAACTTTGCTCAGGTTTGAATGAATATATCCAAGGCTAATATATGACTCCAAAGGGGAGTAGATACAATTAAAAATATTCTATAAAAATTAAAATATTTGTTTTATATTATAGCTTTTATGCATATGGTGGAATTTATGACTAAATGTTCATTTTAGCTTTTTTTCTGGGTTATCATGAATTCAATAAAAATCTGTTAATGAAAACAAATCAAGGGCTATTGGATCAGACTGACACACAAACTTTGAAGTCTATGAAGAAACAGTGTGAGAAATGTCTGGAAAATGTATTATATGAACATGGTTGTTTCATAAAAATTAAATATCAAAGATTAAATTTACATGAACACATACACACAAACATGTACACACACTTCTGATGCTTTCAGTATCTTGAAGAAAAATGAGCATAATTAGTTTCTGCTTAAAGAATCAAGCTAAACAACTTTCTTCATAATTCCAATCACATGAGGTAAGTGTTAGGCTTTCTATTTGATTTGGAAAACAGTAAACAGAGTGTTGTAGCTGAGCAGAGCTTCCAATATTCATAAATGAGAGGCATTTGGTAAGTTCCTGCACAGTGCTTTGAACACATCCCTAGATCTAAAGAATGTTTTAGAGCCTTTTCCCACACTGTATAGAAAATACACACGAGGGCATTTTATAGTTGTACAACATGTGATACAACCTGTGAATGTTATGCATTTACGAGATCCCGAAACCAATTCAAATAAACATTTGGTACAGGCTATTGTCATTGCCATGTCTGTGAAATAGTCCAAAAACAATGATGCCCTATTTAGAAGTAAAATCATTTCTTTTTTTTAAACTAATAAAGACATTTAGCATTTTTATTAATGAGTAGGATGAAAAGAGTCTCTTATGTTTGATGTTGACAAAGAAGCAATGCACAATTTTAGATGATGCAACTTGTGAATTCTAGTACACACTTCAATAGAGCTGTCATGTGCCTAGGTAAGGAAAGGGCTTGTCCGGACTGCAGTAGACTTAGCAGTTTTATCACGTACTGTCTTCAAGCATTAATGTACTAAAAATAGGTGATTTCCAGTGATGACGGCAGCTTCACATGTCCTACTGGTGATATCACACCTGTTTTAAAATAAACCCACTGTAAAAGCTGCATGCTGATTACAGTGAAAGTGACTAGTCAAAAGAATCTATAGGAACACTATCAATGAGGTGGTCTAACATCATGCCATTTGAGGATTGGTTGAAAGGACTATACATGATAACTTGAAGAAGAAGGAGGAGGAGGATAAGCAGGATGACGACGAGGAGGAGGAGGACGAAGAGGATGAGGAGGAGGAGGAAGAGGAGAAGAAGAAGAAGAAGAAGAAGAAGAAGAAGAAGAAGAAGAAGAAGAAGAAGAAGAAGAAGAAGAAGAAGAAGAAGAAAAAGAAGAAAAAGAAGACAAAGAAGACAGATATGGGAATTGTCAGTTTCCAAATGACAGGTTAGGCTTTTCATATGTAAGAAAATAATAGATTGTGTCATTTTATGGAACATAAATATGGGAGAATGGAATTCTTTAAAAGGTAGAGCTTATGTTTACAGAAAATGAATAAAATTGAAGCTTTTGGGATTTGTAAGTGGGACTCCAGAAGTGCTTCCTCATTTCAATTGATTTTTAAAATTATACTGTATATTATCACTATCATTTTAATATGTATCAGGAGCTGATACCATACACTTAATCAGTATGTCTATTTAAACAGTATGTATTTAAACCTTTAAAGTGTATCTGTGATGCAAAACAGGTTTGGATGACAAACCCCTGTATGTAAATATAGATAACAAGATACAGGTATATAAATATGATTTTTGCTATGATTGTACTTGTAGTGTTTTAGATTTAAAGACATAAATACAATTAAGTATATTAATTCAACTAGTTCCAATTTTTAAAAAATCATACCTGAAGAAATAGCTTTATAATTATTAAATACATTTTATGGGGTTTTATTATTTATTTTTGTTGGGCAGGATAGGGAAAATAATTACAATCAATAATCACTCAGTATACTGTTAGATGGTACCTATGAGCTATAACGTTGGAGTACACATATAAATAAGCAATTATAATTTATAAAAGGAGCTATATTTTTTTAGAATTTCTTTAGATTTCTTTGGATTATATTTGGTCTTACTAATTATTCAATCTTGGGTAAAAGTTTTTTAGGTCTCTGTTTTTATAGACTTACCCTCTACAAAGAACAGATTGTAAAACATACATGTTTTTGTATTTTAAAATAAAAGTGTTTGTAATTTATGCCATAGACAGCAACTCACAGACTCCCATTAACTGTCACATGTTAGGCACTGTGCATCCTTATGCCCAGAGGGAATATTTTAGAGAAAATGAAATCACATTTTCCTGGGACATGTTATAATTTTTACCTAAAGTTTTGCTATAGAAACCTATTAGACCACTGAAGTTATATTTTTAAAATAAAAGCCATATTTGGGACAGGACTGAGAAGGGATAGCTGGTACAGTGAAAGAATGTATTAGGAAAAGTTTCTGAGTATAATCAATATACTTTTCACCGCATGTAATCAAACACCATATTACATCTCTAACACCACAGTAACACCTCTGAAAAAGGAAGGAAATTGTAAAGTCTTCAAAACATTTGTTCACTCAAACTAAATTATTGCTCTGAGTAATTTCCTTTATCAGTTTGGTCTGTTCAGATAATAATCCTATGTATCAGAAACCCCTTTTTTCTGTCACAAATAATATATTGATATGCTCGATCACATCCAGATAGGTTTATGGTAAAATAAAAATCATTTACCCTGTAATTTTTCAATATAATAGATTTCAGATTTCATTTTTAGATTTACAAGTAGATAGGTGCTAATTCTTTTCAGAATAAATACTTTCTTAATTTAACTTTATGGATCATTTCTTTGCCCATAAGCCCTTTCATTTAGTTGTATTGCCTGGCTGGAAACATATTTCTATTCATGTGTAGTATAATAAATGGCTATAATAAATATTAGTGACATAAATTAGGAAATACCCCAAGAAGACAAGCAATAAATGTTCCCTATCATTATTTGTTTTTGAATAAGCAAAAAAGTTTTCTTTCCTTTCTCAGACATGTTACTGTGGCTTTTGGATGTTTTAAGATGTTTGACTGAATGTTGAGGAAAGTATCCAGATTACATTGGAAGAGCTAGTTCGATGGAATAATGACATTAACAGCCCTCTTTTTGGTTTGAGATATATAACCCAGCAATTATTTTGGCTGATGTAAGATGTATGCCAAGGAGTAAGTGAAAAGTAAAACAAAGCATCTCATACTGCTTTAAAGATTATTCACATATGCAAATACTGTGTACATCTAGATGTTTGCATACTGGTCCATTTTGTGAATTTATATTTATATTCACATAGATACACAAAAGTCCAAAGAAAAAATAAGCATTTTTATGTAGGGAACTAATTTTAGGTCAATACAGAAATAAGTATTTTGTTATTCATGTAAATCCCCACAAAAGTGTTAAAAATAAGTTACATTTTCATTAATGTTTTGGAAACAGGAATACCAACCGGTTTTGAGACACAAAGCAATATCTCTACCAGTGTAAGCCAGATTTACAAAGACAATGCTCTATTATTTTTTTTATTGGATATATTCTATATTTACAATTCATTTCCCTTTTTCTGGTTTCCCACCCCCAAAGGTCCCACATGCCCTTTTCCCTCCCCCTGCTCCCTCATCCACCCCCTCCCACCTCACTGTTCTTGTACTCCCCCACAATGATGCTTTGGTCCATTCTAGCACGTGTCCACTCCTTTCTTCTTGTGAGACATCACTTGGTATGTGATTTATGTCTTTGGTGTTCCAAGCTTCTAGGCTAATATCCACTTATCAGTGACTGCATACCATGGGTATTCTTTTGAGACTGGGTCACCTCACTTAGTATGACGTTCTCCAGCTCCATCCATTTCTCTAAAAATTTCATGAATTCATTGTTTCTGTCACAGAGTGTTACTCATCCTGGGTTTTGTAAGAATACATCAGAGGCTACATGCAGAAGCCTGGTATATGCAAATTACAAGACATCCATATGTGCCCAAACTATTGATGATTCTACTTTTTATCATGACTTAGAAAAAGGAAGCCAGATGTGGTGATGATACGTAGGGTGCCTTGTTTAGTTTAAAAGTACTATACACAGGTTGTCAAAGCAATGTGCTTGGAGTGAGGGCACATTCTTGAAGTCCCAGTACTCAACTGGCTGATGCAGAAGGATTGGGAACTTGAGCATTTCCTGGGCAAGGTGGCAAGTTCACAGTCAGTCTCTGCTCAGACAGCAAAACAGAAAGATCAGAAGCCACCCCCAAAGCAACAGCAACAGCCAAGCAAAAACAAAAGACAAACCATATTTTGTTTTATACATCTCCTGAGGTTGCATCTCTGCCTTGCTACTCCAGGTCTCCACAGTCTCCAACCTTTGTTTTCCTCTCTTCTTGTCATGATTTTCTATGTGTATCCCAGGAATTCCTATGGTCTGTTATTATTATTATTATTATTATTATTATTATTATTACTAGTGTTATTAATATTATTATTAGTGTTGTTTTCTTAGCTTCTCTATTGTAGTTAAGATACTTTTATTTAAAATTCAAATTTAAAATTCTTCTTAGTATTCTTTTTTGCATGCTACTAACTTTGAAACATTTGTGCTTGATGATATTATCATGTGTAGTTACTTCCTTTAGAGATTTAGTAATAGGAATGCTGAATTGTATATGTTATATTATATAGCCCAGTAATTATGCTCACTTGGCCCTTCCTAATGTTTGCAGTTCTCATCTGTGCTTCTATTATTTTGTGATGGTTTATGTTTTAGGATTATAGATTTGTTTTACATCTCACATGTCCGTTTTGAATTTCATGTATCTTATATAGATAGTAGAATAAATGTTTTAAACTCTCATGAACTTATTGAAGGGCAGATGTAGGACAAAAGAGTCAACGAGAGGGACATACTTACTGAATGATTTCAATTAAAAATACTTCAGACAAAACTGCCTACATTTAGGTAGTAATGGTTTCCAACAAACATTCTGTGCTGATTCCTGCTTCAGAACTGAAAAAAAAAACACATCTGTATCACTGTGTCTAGAAAGATGAATATTATCTTTAACCTTAGTAGAAGCCATGGAAGGCTAAATATGCATTTTAAAATCATGGCTATAAGCAGAACATCTAAGAAATTTTCCTGCGTTGAGAATATTTTCTGTGGTTAGGTATGTGAGCTGTGATGATCCTTTTTTTTTGTATTGTTTTTATTGTTTTGAATGCTTAGAAGGAAATTATGAACCTCCTAATAGGCACAAATAATGACTAACTAACCCAACTTTGTAAGCGTAAGGAAAGTAAGTCTAAGTGAGAACGTGTGAATGTAATATTTGTTGTTTTATATATTCCAGATTCAGAACAATTTGTGGGCAGGAAATGCAAGTGGTGGTTCTGTGGTCACTTCGTGCATGCTACCACGGGACGCGTCCTCCTGCATGACACCATACTCCCACTCACCTAGGACAGATTCCGGCTACACGGGGTTTTCAAACCACCAGAATCAGTTCAGTCACGTGCCCCTCAACAATTTTTTCACTGACTCTCTTCTCACTGGAGCTACCAACGGACACGCATTTGAAACAAAGCCAGAGTTTGAAAGGAGGTCTTCCAGTATCGCTGTTCTGAGAATGAAAGCAAAGGAGCACACCGCCAATATTTCATGGGCCATGTAACATACAGTACTCTTTTATTTTTCTTTTCATAGCAAAGTAAAACATTCTTATTTCTCATATTTAAAGGATACCACAATAAGCTGCTGTGTGTGGAAGGGCTAAAGGTCAAGATATACCATGAGACCAGCTTACGTGAATAGTTGTTCTTATTTAACATTTAAATCTATGAGTGGATCCCTGAAAAGACTAAATAGGTTTACCATACACCAGCCGCCACAAACCCTGTTTTAGTAGTAAGTTCTTTTTTTCCTATTGTACAAGTCAATGAAATATGGTCATGCAACTTTTTAAAGGAATAAATGTATTAAACAAATCCTTCTGTGATAGATTGATTTATGCTAGTTCTGTATAACAAGAAATCCCTTGTAAAATGATACCTGATAAACGAGGAAACACCCCCAGGGGAAAAAGGCAGTATTGATCCAGGGGGCTTTGAGAGCTAATGCCATTTCCAATTCTTTGGCTCCAAGACACAATGGTCATACACTCTGTTGCAGCCTCAAGATTCTTTTCTTTTAACCTTTCAAATGTTTTGGTAAATTTCCACTCAGAAAAAAAATTCTTCTGTACTGCTCTGTATTTGCATGAAATATCTGGGCACAGTTTCTTGCAACCATGTGGTTAAAGGTGACAACTGAAATATTCGGGTATGATTTAAAATCTAGTCACTGGACAGGTTTTATAAATGCAACTTTAAAGTGAAGAGGCCAGCATGAAGACTGCAATTTAGTGATCAAAACCAAGAAATCATTAGTAAACATGCTGTTGCTTTTACACTAAAATCATGTTGAGTGAATTGCATACACACACATCTAGCAAATAAAGGGTAACTTTTCAATGGAAGGAGTAACAGATTGGAATTTGTGTTTGTTCTGTGGGTCTATGCATGTTCAAATGCATGCCTGTTTGGCCTTGACACACTGTGCCTTAAGCAATTTTGCCACTGTGCTTTTCACAGAGAATTAAGACGTCAGGAGTTTCTCCAAAATTTCTCGTTAAAAGTAAAAAGAACAAGAAGACAAATCCATTGCATCTGGAAAATGGCTGACTTCTTTGATTTACTTCTCCTCCCTTCCCCATGTCACATTCCAAGCTTTTTCAGATGAGTGAAATGTCAGCCCCCTTGAAAGATTCCTAAGTTCATAAAGGCGAAGTCAATTAATTGAAGTGAAGATGACTTCCACGGCTCAGATCAGAGCAACATTGACTCTTTGTACTCCGTTAGGATCTTCATGTGGTTCCTGTGAACCTAGGCGATCGCTTGAGAAGCACTAATGGGGAAAGAACAGGAGTACGTGAATTTTGAAGATTAAATTTGATATACAAGTACTTTTATCCACTAAGTGTCTGTTGTTAATGGGAAAATATTTATGGCAATTAGACAGCTTTCATAATAAAAGTTTTAATCAGGCAGATGATGAAGATGAGCGATGTCCTAAACAAACATTCCTTGGCTTCCTGTCGGACTTGATTCTTTATGACTTTTCTGCTTTCCTTTTTGAGTTTTGCTCCCAAGAAAAAAAATGTTCAACTTTGGCCCAGAGAATGAGGTTCAAATGCACGAGCTTTAGTGAAAGGATTGCCAAAGCAGCTGGGAAACGGCTTTCGTAGTTTAGTGGAGAATGACTTACTTATTCCCGGTTATTATCGATTGTTGAACTAAATTTTAAAACTAGGAACCAAAAGTTTCATTGTTAAAGGCTTCACCAATTAGTAGTGCTCCTTTTACTTTCTTCTCTCATAATGTAGCTGTTAGAGGCTTTGGGCTGAGGCCAGACTTGTATATATGTATGTATACCATATATACACATATATGAGATAGATGTGAAAATACATTTATGAAAAGCCAAAGCCATGAGGTATGAGTTTCAAACCAGGTATTAGTTTTCCTTCTTGACATTTTTCCCTTAATACTATATGGAGTAATTTTGTTGGAATTTTGGGAGGTCCATTTTTATTTTTTAATTCAAAATAAGTGATGCTTCACAGTTGCTATACTGTATAAAATTAGTATCACCTGCTATGAAGGAAGAGTCTGAAGTTCCATCTGGACTAATGAAGGATATGGTAGACTGATGGCTTCCATACTTCATGAGTTCATCTTCCTGGAAAATGCCTAATGCATATGATATCAAGCAAGATGCACATCGTATCAGAGGAGCATACATTATAAAGTGTTAATAAGCTAACAAAAGTTCCTTCTGCCAAAATCTTATTGTGTATTTTGATTGGCACAATCTGCAAAAATAAGCTTTGGAATAAGTGAGGAAAAAGTTAAAGCTAAAAGAAAGACATTTCCTGGAATTTCATCTCTCTCTCTCTCTCTCTCTCTCTCTCTCTCTCTCTCTCTCTCTCTCCCCCTCTCTCCTTCCATCCCTCCCCCTCCTGCTCTCTCCCTTTCCATCTCCCTCTCCTCCCCACCTTTCTCTTCTGAACTGAATTTAAAGCTTCATTTACTAGATTTGTTATTTCATATGCAATTATTTACTTAGATAATGAAAGTGGAAATACTGAACTCATTATTTATAGTATGAGTTATTGAGTCTATAAAATTATCATATTTTTTATCTCTTGGACTTTGGTTGCTGCAACATAAGTATTTTTACTTCTACATATTTTTCCATGGGTGAGTGGCTTAAATTTTTATATTTTTTCTCTAAATAATGTAGTTGGGTCTGAACATTGTGACATATAAGGGTCAGTAGGGTCAAAATTTTAAGTATGAAATCAAATGAAATTTTAGGGAAAGGTTTTGTGGATTTTGAAGACATCTCATTCATTATAAATGTGAACTGATAGTTTTTTAATATAATGAAAATATATAAAAAGTAAAGAAGAGTGAAAAAATAATGTCCATGTAACCATTGCTCTTAGTTTCAGCAATCTATTTCGAGACAATAATAGAGTTACCTAACGTATATAACATTAAGGAAACTCTTGAAATGGGGTACATAAATTACATCAGTGCATTCTTTTCATTGCTTCCTCTAACTGCTGATTCGTTTGCTTTAACTAAGTGCAAGTCATTGCACTTAGTATGGTTTTCACAAGGGTGGTATGCCCTTTCTCTTTCCAACTTCACATCCTCAAGTCTGCAAATACAAGGTCCTTGCTTTGCCCTCTATAATACAGATAATACCTGGATATTGTGTCCGAGCAGTGCAATTTTATGTGTAGATGCTGCAGATTCAGTGTATGGGCACTTAAATAACACCCAAGAGAAAAGGAGCGGGAACATAAATTATAATGCATGCATAGACTGCTTAAATCGTCAAGTTTCTAAATTTATCTGTGATCTTAACATTTGTCTTATAGCATTTTATATGATAAATAATTATTGATTGTAAGTTCACTAAAAATAATTGCCCTTATCTTCATTAATAATTTAGTAATGATATCAGAATGATCTTTACTAGTTAGGCTGAATTCTCATTTCACTACTTAAAACAGGAAAATACTTTTGCCACTTAAAATGTAATTTTTAGTCCATCTGTAGCTTGAGAAATTGGACATTAAAACCATATGTTTTATTTTCTCTTAGCTATTCAGATTTTATATAAAAAGCTACCTAATTTGCAACAAAATCAGTTTAATAAAATGGCATATTAAATAATATTTTTGTTCATCTTCTTTGGCTATAAGTCCTTTTATATATATTTTATAAAAGCCAGGCTGTAACCTCACTGACGGTGTGATAACGAGAATACAGATAGAAGTAAAATGTGCAGCAGAGCCCTATTTATGTGACAAAAATGTAGAACAAAACCTGATTAAATGTGATATTTTCAGAGTATAGTGAGTACTAAAATAGGGTTTGTTTATACTTTTATATTTTATACTAATTTGTGTCTGTCTGTCTGTATGATATGTGTGCACATGTGTGAAAGTCAGGATATAATTTTGTGGAGGTGTTTTTTTTTGTCTTTCAGCTAAGTATTGAATTCAGATCACCCAGCTTATGTGACAATCTCGGTGCCACCACAGAATTAAAAAAAAATTAATAGGCCTCCTTTGAAATTTAGCACATCGCCATCATTTAATCCTGGAGACGTATTGTAAATAAAAAATAGCAACTAGAAAATAAAGCCTTATTAACTCCTTTCTTATACTAAAAAACCACAAAACAAAACAAAAAAAACAGTAGATGGCTGAAGAAAGCTTTTCTAATTATCTCAGCCTTAAAATAATATCTTGAATAAAATAAGCAAAAAAGAGCAGTTATAGTTTTACCTAACCATTTAAACTTTAATTTCCTAAGGAAACATACCATCTAAATTTTTCTGATGCAAAATACAAAACAAGTAATATCACTTGAATCTTTGGGACAGCACTGTTTGCAGCATGCTTCAGACTTCAGAGCAGTGTTCTAAACCTGTGGGTTGTGATCCTTTCACAGTAGACTCAAAGCAGATATCCTGCATATCAGATATTTACATTATGATTCATAACAGTGAACGATTGCAGTTACCAATTAGCAACAAAGATAATTTTATGGTTGGGGATCACCCAACATGACCAGTAACTGTATTCAGACAGGGTTGCAGCATTAGGAAGTTGGAGACAAACAGAAACAGTATACATTTTTCCTTCATAGTGTGTACTGATATTTTCTCTTTCATGTTTACTTTGGATATTCACTTTAAAGATTTACTAGAACAATCCAGACAAGCTGCCACTGCTGATAAAATCTAACAGGCTTCCATAGAAGGCAAACCAGCCCCTCCTGTACAGGCTGCTTACCTAGTGTAAATTGCTAAGCACTAAACTAGACTAGAACAAAAGTTCTTCAAAGAGAAAGTTCATAATTAAGACATGAAAGGAAAAAAGTGGTATATTTCTGCATAGAATTCAAAGCTTAGTAAACTGAGATAAACAATCAGATTTGCTTTTCTTCAGCACTTAATCACTGAGTTATATTTCCAGCTCCCAAATATTGTTCTATTTAAAAAAGAAGATAAAGTGTTTTCTTTTTTTTTTAACATGCGAGAAAGAATTTAATGGATTTAGCAGACTCCTCTAGGTCAATAGCATTACCAACCACATCATGGTAATGTCAGTTTAAACAAAATTTCCACCACAAAGGAGTCTCATATTATGAAAGATAAAATAATCACATGTCAGAATATCTCTGACTAGCAGAACATATGTATTAAAAAGAATCGGACACTTATAATCAGGCAGGTCCAATGTACAACATGAATGAAAGAAAGAGGGGTCAAGATGAACTACAGAGGAGTGGCCACTCAGGGCGGGAGTCAGTGGTTTATAGACTATTCTAGTAGGACTGAGGCCTGGGGAAGCCCATGTCTACCAAGATTAAGTTTTGTGTGGGTCATGCAATCTGCAGTGGAATTTTCTCACCAATAATGGAAAACTATTGTCAAGTTTCATATGAAGCATTCATCATCTTTATTTTGTTGTTTCTCTTTCATGATTTTATGACATAACATTTAGTAAGTAAAGAAACAAATACTTAGCTATTATAGTGACTTTCTAAATCCAAGAGCTATCTGGTGTTACCCTATGGGCTATAAAGGAAAAATAATCTACTTAGGTTCTGAAAAATTCTTTGTTCAATTCTGAGAAATGCTTAAAGCAATGTGAAGCTTTTTTTTCTGCTGTTCAGTCAAAATTAACTTATTTTTATCACTCTTTTTTGTGAAATTTTAAATTCAGTTTTATTTAGTTGATTGCAATTTTATTGAAAAATACCTTCTTTTACTTTTTTGCTAAGAACTCATGAAAACTAATTTGCTGGATAGAGAAGATAAAGAAGTAAAAAGATAATTACACTAGAGCCAGGAAATGTCTAAAGTCTAATGCCTTGGAACAGGTAAAAGAGCAACTGATATTCATTTTATAGTTCATAGATGGCCACAGATAAGCAACAAATTTACGTCTTGTGAGATGACCAGAGATGTGAAAGAATGGCTCTTTTATATTTTTCTTTGAAAGAAATCAAGCACAGCTTTAAAATCTATGCCTATTACTTCTGATTCTTTGTTTCTTTATCGATGTTACACCAATACAACTTTTAACTAATTATTTCTTCTCAGTGTTATGTTTATCAACTATACTAGAATTTATAAATTTTAAAGAAAAAATTTTCTTCAATATTTTTCAAATTTTCTTTTTTTTCAAATTTTCTATTATCAAATAATGCAATAAGCATGTGGTGAGTTCATGAAATAAAATGTTTGGAACTTGCAATAGAAATTATAAATAAATTCAAGCACTAAAGACTGTATTTAAGAAACAGTTGGTCTATTTGGGGAGTTGAAAGATGGAACTTTTATAGCATACTTTTACTATGATCTAAATATAAAAGAAAACAATAAAAATTAAAATACAGCTATGAAATAGACATCTGAAGAAAGTGGACGGAAAAGTTCAGTAAGAAGCCTTCACCCTGGTGTCCCCCTTGATCTCTGACCAAGAGAAAGACTGCTAGAAGATCTGAGGTCAATGCGAGGAAAATACTCCCAACTCCAGGGAAGAGAGAGAAAAAAGGAAGAGGTTAGGACTTACTGGCTCTGAGTCTTTAACTCATTATTTGCCTCTGTCCAGCCAGCGTTTTTCTCACTTTATCAAACGCTGCTGCCTGAAATTTGTAAATAGAAGTATAATGGATGATACTCTTATCTCCCCCTTTCTATTTCCAGCTGTGAAACTGATTGATGGCTTTAAAATTCTGAGGCGTTTCTCTAGTAGACATGTTTTCTGGTTCAAAAGAAGAAAGGAAGGAAGGAAGGAAGGAAGAAAAGAAAAAAGAGAAAGAGACAGATAGACAGAGATAGAGAAGTAGGGAGGGAGGAAAGGAGGAAGGGAAGGAGAGAGGGAGGGAGGAAGGGAGGAAAGGAGGGAAGAAGGAAGGAAGGGAAGATTGTCTGAGGTATATATCTTATGCAGATTTTGAAGACCTAGCAAACGAGCTAAACATGAAGAGGGAAAACAAATGAAAATAAATGATAAAAAAAAAATCTTGTGCCTGGTGTAGAGATGTGCCTCGATTTAGCAACCGTAGTTCTGTGAAGATTTGAAGTTCTTCCTATCCTGTATCTCTTGCCTAAGAATGAGATCAGTGACAATTTGGAAAGACAGTCAAGGTTCTGGTCCCAGACTGTCCCATCTGATCCATCCATTTCACCTCTCAGTTCCCTGGGTTCATTTCAACTCAGCTATTTACTGAGTGCTTACAGCTGCGTTCTTTCCTAAGTCAGAGAAATATAATGAGATGGAACACAAGTCTGGGAAGCTGCGTGTCCAAGAGGAGCTATCAGCCTTCCTGCCGTTTACAACCAGAAGTTCACTTTAATTTCATTAATAGCATCAATAATGTACATTGCTTTGAGGTGCCAGGATTTCCACACTGGGTCCTGAATTTTATCTCCAGGAACCATCAGTTACAAATTACAGCTCCCCAAGGCCTGACTTACAGGTAAAAGAACACCAAGGCGTAGCCTCGCATCACTTAAGCACATCTAATAGTTCAGCTGAGATGCAGCATTAGACATTACATAAACTAATTGGGTTAATTCAGCCCTGCAATTTAGGCAAATAATGTAACTGAGATAAACACAGGGTCACTTATGCTTCGACGTGTACACATTTATCTGCACTTCTTATTTATATTGCTAAATGCTTAAAACAACATGAGGCTATAAATTTGCCCTTTCTTTCTGATTCTCTTGGCAGGGTTTCTTACATGCTTAACTTTTAAAGGGTGGGGGATCAGTCTCCTCTCAAATAAATAAGGAAGCTGTGGAAGGCAAAAGCTGCAGCTCTACAAAGTAGTTCTAACCCATTAAACGCAGATGGCTCACAGGGGGCTTAATCATCAGGACCAAACACACATCACGTTGAAATAGAGAGCTGGTTTCCATCACTTGTTACCATCCGAGCGTCTGTCTCAGGAAAGTGAACCCCATCTATCTCCCGGGCTATCAGATGCCCTTTGAATAGTCTTCCCTCTGATGTAGTAAGATTTCTCTTCAGAACTTACTGAGATGAATGATCTCTTGCCACACATAGGAGTGAAAGAAAACATTTCTCTCTCTGCCAGAACAGATGAGATTCTTCAGTAGGAGAATGTATTTGACCTTGTAAAGTAGACCAAAGCGATTAACAAACAGATCCACATAAGGCCGACTTGCCTTTATCCTGATGCTCCATCAGAAGTTGTTTCGTGTTTTGTTTGATTTTTACATGCAAGTTATAAAGCACTGGACCTAATCACCTGGAAAGAATCCAAATGTTGCAGTAAAAATGTCCCTTCAATTTAAGTCTTTCTGTGGAACATAATTTGAAAACATAAAAAAATGTTATGATAGCTCAGTTAGCATACTGACAAATTAAATTAATCCACAATTGTTAAAGGGGATGCATGAAACTAGCTTCATGAACAAATCTAGAGATCTGCATTAAAACCCATTGTAAACTGATTGCTGTTCCTGAAGTAAGATAAACCATGATTCATCTTCAGGTTCATTGTATGAACTTCTTTTATGTATTTATACGTTGCTTAAGGGTTTAGCTCCCATTGTGCCTCCCCCCCCCCATTACCGAATATTTACATGTTTTTAAAATCTCTTCCCCTTTCCTGGAGACTACTATGTTGACGCCTATTCTTCAAGTGTAAGTCCTTGGTGACATTCACGAAGTCCCTGGCAGAACACAGTAACACCAAGTGAGCAACTTTTTATTTTTTTTTAACTTTCCCTAGTATATACATTTAGCTAATGCTTTTAAAGTGACATGGTCTTGAATAAACGTAGCTGATAAGCCATGTAGGGGCCGTTCATCTACCAGTGACCCAAACTACTTGGGCCTCTTTATTTCATTTGTCTTTCTGACTGAGTTTGTAAATAATTCAACAATATAGACCATTAGAATCAGAATAAGGGTGATAGTTTAACCCCTAAAACAACCTAGTCGGTTCAAGGCATTCACAAAAAAGCAAATGTCTCCTTAAAATGTCTGTATATCTTTTAAATTTGTTTTTTTTTTTTTACTTTGTAAACTGTAGCTTTTCATAATCAAGCCAAAAACTGGTAAAAAGAGAGAATAGTAAAAAATTCAAATCTAAAGCATTAAAAACACAGAGGCTGAAAAACATTATACAGAGGCATAATAAATCTATTATTTGTTTCAATCTTTACCAGTAGATGGCACTGCATAGGTATGGGATTTATTTCTACCCATGTGACATGGAGCACAAGAGAAATATCAGCTGAGTTGGTGTGCGTGCGACATTCCCTCCATTAGAGTTAGATTTTCCAATTAAATTTTACCTCAGAGTCTCAACAGCTCTTTGTTACAGAACAAACCTTCATGGATACTAATTTGATCTTCGAAATTAAGTGCTTACTTGTGATGGATTCATAGATAAGTTTTATGCTCCCATGCAGACGAAATAACTGAATTAGAGAGGCTGGTTTGCTAGTATCATGTGAGGATATCTAGTGGTAAGCTTTTAATGCGAATTGTATTAATCCGGTCAACATTTGAGAAGGGTCTGAAACATCGTCACTAGAGAATCAAACAAGTTCTAAGAGGTGGTTATAGTGAGTGAAGCAAGTCCCCTCAAGAGATGAGTAGCCAGAGAACAAAAGGAAGTTAAGTGTAATAAACATATATAGGGAGAGGGGAACCACCATGCAAACAGGTCTACTGGTTCAGGGCTTTCCCTAATTTAAAGCTAGTTTTGTTTCAAACATGTGTACTCTTAAAATTCTTCAAGTATGTTGACATTCTACCCAGCTTAGGGGAAGATTGCTAATAGCATTAGTATACAGAGTAAGACATGCTCAGTACCTAGAGCACTGTATCTAGCAGTTGTTGTCTCTCTTGTGCTTTAGTCCTCTATAAACACACCAGATTGGAAGGTCCTGTCTGTTGTTGGATCCCTATCCATTTTGACTTGGCTTCTTCAGCACGCCCATTATGTAATCCCATCATGATCTCCACTTCCTCGACCTCTGCTTGTTTTCTCTGACACGGGTTCTAACTTCACTTCCTTTCCTTTTCAGGTTTGACATCACAGTCCATTCTTTATTCGCAGGCCAATCTCTTCACATTCCTGCTGGTTCGTTTTTATCACACCCCTCTCCACCTGGGCTAATGAACATCTCTGCAAGGAAGTCAGAAAAGCATGCAGATGAATTATGAAAGCAGAATGTAGCCTAATGTCACTAAAAATATGGGTCATCAGCCCCAAAGGGACCCTCTCTGCCTGTTTGAACTCAGTCATTTTTCTTTGCTGTTTTCAACCATAAACATTTCAGAGTTTGGTCATTCCTGAACTCTCTTACCTCAGTTTTTCTCCATTTTATTACAAATACACACAAAAAGAGATTTTTTTTCTAAGATACCTCTTCCAATTTCTGCCACCATGTCAATGAATAACACTTTGTTCAATGCCTTTATATTTATTAGTGACTTTCCTTTAGTGTAATGTTTGGGAAAGCGTTCTGTTCTCTTTCTAATTTTAATCACTCCTGAATTGTACCCCTTCCTACCTCTTCATAGTTTCTATGGCGTTTATTTTAGCTTAGATTTATCTTTTCAAAAATTTCTCCCTAACTTGCTTAATTTTAACTTCTGCCCCTTAGGCACACTTACATACACATATGCACATATATACACATATACATATATACATACAAACATATATACATATATACACAAAAACATATATACATATATACACACAAACATATATGTGTATATATGAATATATATCTGCTCCATATATATATATATATATATATATATATATATATATACATACATACACATACACATACGCATACACATATACAAATACATATTTTAGCATCCTGCCAAGTCCAAATGTTTACTCAAAATCTGCATCCAGGACAGCTCCCGAGCTGCTAACCACACGCGCGCTGGTCTACCCTAACAGATTGCTCCAACTGAGCCTGCGCTTTCCTAGCTACAGATTGTCACTCAGATCATAGACAGCAGTGAAATAGCCAGTTCTCCCAGGATTTGACCAGCATCTCAATTTTCTTAGGTCCTCAAAGATAACATAGTCCCCAGCCACCAGGAAGTAGTCTAAAGATCACAATGACCTCATCCTTGTCCCACCATCACCCCTACCTAGTTCCTCATTTTTGATTAAACAGAAAGGGAGGAATGTTAGTTTACTTACGATTCTGCTACACTCCTCGCAGGAACTCACGATAGCTTATGCCATCACCTGCAGCCAATTCCTGCCGTCAGGTGTGTGTGGGGGGCCTATAAAAGAACTGCTTGCCACCACAGTGCAATTCTCTTTCTGTGTTCCCTGCCAGTCTCTTGCTCCCTATTTTCTGTCCCTCTCTGTATCCCCTCCTTTTTTGCCCTCATGGCTCTGTTCCTCTCTGTTTGCTTCTACCCCTTTCCTAGGCCCTCACTCCCTTCCCTTACCCCAAATAAAACCCCTTCATACCAAGAAAATCTTTTCAACCATTTATGCAATATTTCTTGCGAAAAGTATCAATAATATATGTGGGAGAAGTCCCCCCTATCAAAGCACTACTTCTATATTTGACCTTAAACATCCTAATAATTGTATCTATATTCATGTTTCTGTTTTTAATTCTTGTCCACTAGTCAAACTACAATTGGGTTTCAAAAACTGCCAACCACAATCACTACTTTGAATGTTTATTTTCAAGATCATCAATTTAAATACAATGGTCATATTCTAGTTTTATGTTTTGTATCAACTTTTAACTGGCTGGAATTGTGTTCTCCACATAAAACATGCTCAAGTCTGCCTCCCGTACCTGTGAATATGTTCTTATTTAGAAATATGCTCTTTGCAGATAATCAAGTTAGCGTAGGTTATATTAGATTAAGATTGGCCCTAATTCAATTATTGATTTCCTTATAAGAACAGAGAAATTAGAATGTGGATAGAGGAAAACTGTCACAGGAAAAGGCAAGAGATCGGGGTGATGAGTACACAAGCCAAGGTATACCAAGAGTTCTAGCAACCATGGAAACGGTAGCAGATAGCAGTACAGCAGCTTTCCTTTCAGAGGCTCCAGAGCCGCTGCTTCTGTGAAGGAGCACCTCACACTTCTCATGTCTGTGAGACAATATGCTCTTGTTGCCTCTCATCCAGTTGGTGGCGCAACCGTCTTCACTGCAGACATGGAATGGTATGAGATAAAAAATACTAAATCTCAGTCGGTATTTATTCTTCTGCTGAGGGTGGCATATTTACACTATGGAATACTACTCAGCTATTAAAAACAATACATTCATGAAATTCTTTTTTTTTTTACCTTCCCCGAATAGAGGAGGACCGGTCTTCGGTCAAGGGTCAAGGGTATACGAGTAGCTGCGCTCCCCTGCTAGAACCTCCAAACAAGCTCTTTTTTTTTTTTTTTTTGAAAGGGAATGCTCTGACTATATTAGCCAGCAATTCCCTTTCTTTTTTTTTTAAAGGTTTATTTATTTATTATATGTAAGTATGCTATAGCTGTCTTCAGACACACTAAAAGAGGGTGTCAGATGTCATTACAGATGGTTGTGAGCCACCATGTGGTTGCTGGGATTTGAACTCAGGACCTTCAGAAGAACAGTCAGTGCCCTTAACCGCTGAGCCATCTCACCAGCCCCATTCATGAAATTCTTAGGCAAGCGGGTGGAACTGGAGAATGTCATCCCGAGTGAGGTGACCCAATCACAGAAGAACACACATGGTATGCACTCACTGATAAGTGGATATTAGCCCAGATGTTTGGAATACCCAAGAAGCAATTCACATATCAAATGATGCCCAAGAAGAAGGAAGGAGAGGCCCCTGGTCCTGGAAAGGCTCAGTGCAGCAGTGTAGGAGAATACCAGGACAGAGAATCAGGAAGGGGTTGATTGGGGAATAGGGGAAGGAGGAGGGCTTATGGGACTTTCGGGGAGGGGGGATCCAGGAAAGGGGAAATCATTTGAAATGTAAATAAAGAATATATTGAATAAAAAAAATCCAACTCAGTTTGAACACTGATCAAGATCCCTCCTGACAGTGCAAGGCAGCAAGATCCCTTGCTACATATTTTCCTTGTCAACTTCAGCCCCCTCCATTTCCCCCAGTGTCCTTGTCCCATCCTCTTTTCTCAAGAGCTGGAGATTCTTAGGGCTTTCTGATGCCTTGAGCAGTGAAGCTGGAGTGGGTGAGTTGGTGGAGAAGCACCCTCATAGAGGCAAGAGGGGAGGGGGGCATGGGATGGGAGGCCTGTGGAGGGGTAACCAAGAAGGAGGATATCATTTGAAATAGAAATGAATAATGATTAATAAAAATCAAAGATCAAATTTTCAGTGTTGTATTGCTAAACATAAACACAAATGCTTATATTTTCTTTTCTGTGGGTCTCTAGAATTTGTACAGGTTTGTGGTTGACATTTAGGGCTTTGACACAATTTTAGGTGATGTTCATGGATAGCATAAGGTGTATATCCTGAACTATTTTTCTATTGTGTAAGGATGATTAGTTGCTCAGACGCTTCTACTGAGGGAATAACCTTTCCATCTTTATGTCACCATTTTTATCCTGTCAAAACAAAAGTGAGAACTGGACATAGTGACACATGCTTATACTTCTGGCACTCAGGAGATGGAAGCCTGAGGATGAGGTATTCAAGACCATCCTCAGTTACACGGTAAGTTAGGCTAGCTGATCTTGTCAAAATTTCAGTTACCTATATTTTATTTTAAATATTTGGGGTTTTTTGTAATTTTTAATTCTGTGAAGTTGTGTGTTTCTACATGTATGTATGCACATGTGACTGCAAGCACATTTGACACTCTGTTGCTGGAATTACTGACAATCATGAGCTGCCTGTCATGGACATATGGGAACCTATCATAAGTGCTCTAGAAGATCCACTGCTGAGGTTTCTCTCCAGCTCCTCTACCCCTGCCCCAGTGTTGAATATATTCACTTTATTTTCTGCCCATCTTTCTGGAAAACTCTGGCCTTTCGTGATTATATTACTCTATATTTTGAACTAGACATATACATGCCAGTTTCTAACCCCCTTGAATCATCCTCACAGTCAGTGATCCGCCACTCTCACATGGTATAGATTTTTAATGTGTTATTTATTTTAATATGCAGAGAACTATTTATTCCTGAGCCTGTAGAGGCATTTAACTTGAAGAAATAGACCAATATAGATTTATTCTCAAACTTTATGGTGTTTATTAAGATACAGTGTATCAGTGTTTGAGGTAGTGGACTCTTGACTCAGAATTTTCAAACTTCGTGGCAGTAGATGATGTAGTCATGAAAACCTCACTATCTTCATTAACAGCACATTAATCTAAGCCAACATCATCCCTCAGGAAGATCTCTAACGTTCAAGGTACTCCTTGCATCCAATCTGGCTTTAGTTTGCTTCTTTTAAAAGCACAAATCCCAAATCTCTGAATAGAAAACCATCTCATTGCCCCATTCTTTAGAAAATAGTACACTCCAAAATAATTTTATAACAGACTTTTCTGTCTAAATCCTTTCCCCAACACAATGACTGCTTTCCCTGCTCTGTAGGAAATGTCTATGCTTCTCTCTCTGTGTGTGTCTCTCTCTGTGTCTCTCTCTCTCTGTCTCTCTCTCTGTCTCTGTCTCTCTCTCTAGGTCTTTTTATCTCCTGTAGTCTTCAATCTCTTTACTTGGTGTTTTCTTTTAATTTATATTATCATTATGTCCCAGTAGACTTGGGATGCTTACGAAGGGAAAGGGCATTTATAAATACTATACGGGGAGTACTCATTGTTAGCGTGAAATTGTTCTAGGGTACTTAGTCAAATATTAGGATGTGAAAGGAAGCAGAGATTTAAATATAGACATTTACTATAGAACAGGGAAAACAGGCCACTTTGGCAGGAGTAAGGATTTAGACAGAAAAAGATATTATATATCCCCAAAGATTTACCTTTTCAATATCATTTTTGTATTTGTACATCAGCCACTGCCATTATTTTTAAGGATAAAGAGGCATAGTTTCTAAGAGTATGCTTCTAACATCTACACATACAATGCTTGGTGCTCAATAGTACTTATTATCTATTGTTTAACAAACTAGATAAAATATTTTTAAAATTTATTTATTTTTATTTTATGTGCATCAGTGTTTTGTCAGGTCCCGTGGAAATGGAGTTACAGAAAGTTATGAGTTGCAATGTGGGTGCTGGGAATTGAACCCAACTCCTCTAGAAGAGCATCCTATGAAAGACCAGTCAGTGCTCTTCTCTTAATAGCAAAGGTATTTCTCCATCCCAATCTGTAAATTTTTTTGGGGGGGTCTGATCCTTTACTTTGAGTCATTGCATGCTATATTATTTACATTTCACTTTGGTATTTTAGCAGTAATTCTTTTATACATTAACTTTTATGTTCCTTGTTTATATTATTTAAAACCATGTAATCTATCTAGTACTTCCTTACCACTTTTCTATCATAGTCAATTTTTATGGTTATTCCAATATAACACAAACTGCATAGTTTATAAAGAGCAGAAAATTTTTTATCAGAGTATATAAGAATCTGGAATGTCATAATGAAGGCATAGGCAGGACAGACTCAGTGTCTGCTAGAAGCAATCTTCTGAGTTCACACATAGTTTCATTGTCACCATTTTAGAGGAGAAAAGTTTGGTTTCTTCAGTGCCTTTTAAGGAGATCAGTCCCTTTCATTCCATCCTGACAATTGCTAGAGGCCTCACTACCAACTGCCATCTCATTCAGTACTAGGCTTCAATATTTGAACAGATCCTTAACTTACCTAAGAACAAAGATAAAAGTATATACAATTGGATTGCAGCTTCCTGAATATGTAAATTGTCTAGAATGTAACAAAATATTCTTTTCCATGTCCAGAGGCTGTGACAGCTGAAATAGTAAATATTATCTACTCCAAATTACATAGATAATAATTGTTTACTATATTAGACAACTAGATCATTATTTTCCTTCACTGAAGTTCAAAAGTTGTTATCTGATTTCTTCTGTGATATATTTTCTTCTCCCAAACTAGAATCTGGCTAATTGTAAAATAATCAGACAGAAGTCAGGAGAGATGGCTCAGTGGTTGGGAGTTGTCCCAGCATCCAGCTGAGCTGGGCAGTGGGGGCACACCTTTAATCCCAGCACTTGGGAGGCAGAGGCAGGCAGATTTCTGAGTTCAAGGCCAGTCTGGTCTACAGAGTGAGTTCCAGGACAGCCAGGGCTACACAGAGAAACCCTGTCTCAGAAAAAAAAAATAAAAACAACAAAAACCCAGCATCCAGCTGTGGCTCTAGTTACAGGGCATCCAGTACCCTCTTTTCACCTTTGCGGGCACATACATACATGAGTAAAACACACATACACTTAAAGGTAAGACAACTAAATCTAAAGAAAAATTCCCTCCATAATCTATTTTGAAGACTACTAATTGCCTAGGCAGATAATGAATATTCATTAAAGAATACAAATTGTAGGCTTGTTTATTAGCTAGGAAAAACAATTTAAAATGTTTTTGTTTTCTAGGAACTTCCAAAATCCTTAATATGTTAATGTGTATGTAAACTTCAGAGGCTGTGTAGAAAAAGGGTGATTTTTCTAACTTAATTAAGGAAAAAATCTTTTCATTAGGAAACAGCTAATTTGGGGGAATACTGATATTGAGTTTTATGCTTTCCTCTGGGTAAACGTGTGTGTCAACCAGATTTTTGTTGTTAAATATGGGCCCTTCAGAATGTCTGGCTCAGAAATGTGATTACATAATTTATCTAATAGACCTAGCTTTCTTCAGTCATGTCCATCTGTTTTGAACTACAGTACCCAAGAGTTTCCAAAATAAATGTCCTAGGGATTTAGTATATATAAAATAAAGTTTGTATTTGACACACAAAATGCTAAGTCCATGAGGAGTTATGTAAAAATTCTTGGATAGTTATATATAATTCAGATTGCTGAACATTTAGTATTATGGGATTTTAAAACAAGAACTTCAAAGGCAAAATACAATTCTCACTAATGAATAGCACATGTGGTTTAACTGAAGCCCCTGTAGGCAACAGTCAGGGCTGGACTGATGTGTGATCAGAGACCATGGCCACCTGTGAGCTGCAGTTTGAGGCCCCTAAACCACCTATCTGCTTTCCAGGGCATACTTCCATCCATCCTTTGAATGACAGTGGATCCGTAGAAGTGTTAGCATACACACTGTTGACTATACAAGGTGGCATTCCCATCTAACCATCCCTGGAAGTCTTGCCATTAATAGTAGCTGTTGTTAATGCAAACACATATCCCTAGTGTAAAGTAGTAATTGCTTTTCATGGCTGACCCTCATTTTGCATCTTTGATTACTCAGAGTGCTGTCTAGAATGCTAAGTTTTTGCTTGCATTATTTCAGTTGATTGCCCTAAAAGCATTTTAAAGTTGAGATCTGATTTACGTACATTTCACAGGTTGGAAAATTGAAGCTTACAACTGAATACTTTCGATACAAGAAGTATAGGCAGTGACAAAATGGCATTGAAATGATCTCTATGAGATGTGAGCCAGAGCTCCCAGGAATGTAACCACCAACCAAAGAGTACACATGGAGGGACCCATGGCTCCAGCCCCATGGGTAGCAGAGGATGGCTTTATCAGGCATCAGTGAGAGGAGAGACCCTTGGACCCGTGAAGGCTTATTGCCCCAGGGTAGCAGAATGCCAGGACAGAGAAGGAGTGGGTGGATTAGTAGGCAGGTGGAGGGGGTATGGGATAGGGGGTTTTCAGAGGGGAAATGAGGAAAGAGGATAGCATTTGAAATATAAATAAAGAAAATATCTAATAAAAAGAAAGTTAACAACAACAAAACACACACACATAGATACACACACACCGAATGACAGTGTGGTAGGCGTCCTTGACAAACTTTTACACCAAGACTCAGAAAATGTACTTAATTTGCCAATTGTTTGGTGGACATAGATACATACATTTTACTGTTGCAAAATAAAAGCATTAATTCTATGAAATGGACAAAGTCAACAGAAATACCACGTATGAGTTCAGGGCCAACATGAATATATACTTATTGGAGAGCAAATAATGGCAGAACCAAAAATGAATTCCAGTAACCAAACATTCCTGAAAACCCATTGCTTTATCCATTAATATTGTGTGTGTGTGTGTGTGTGTGTGTGTGTGTGTGTTCGTGATGTGCATTTATTTTCTGTATGCATGTTGCCATGTATACTGACTTGTGTGTGTGTTCTTCCTTACAGATGTCTTGGAATGATATCCAAGAACCTTCCTGGGTGATGTTTCTGCCTTTCCCTGTGAGCTAAAGCCTCACAGTTCACTGCAGAGCAAGCTGAGCCCCAGCTTGTCTCCTTAAAATTTGTAGGCAGAGTAGGGATTACATGAGTTGCAAAATGCACCCGGCCGGCCATTTCTAGTGGCATCTCTGTGACCTAAACTCTGTTTCTCTCGCTTTTGTGTCAACCTCTGAGCCCTCTCTGCAGCTTTACCCAATAATCCTGACTCAGACTTTAAGATTTGAAAGAAAAATCCTGGCTAACTTAAATAAAGATTTTGCCTAATTTATAAGCTATCTGTATAATAACAAAGATATTTGTAGAGAATGAGTTTCTCATCATTAAATATATTAAGAAATAGACCACCTGAGGTTAGGATATCATGAAAAAGCATTACACATTACAGACTCTTCCTAAGTACTCAGTGCTGTTCTGACTTGAGGCTTGACAAAGGAAAGGGTTTTTTGGAGACTTTGCAAACTGAGAGGGACAGTGCTACAAAGAAACACACTCAGAGTGTTATGCCAAGGCTACTAGCAGTTGTTGCATCTATTTATTAAAAATAAGGCACCAGAAAAAATATCTCCTGAAAACCGTATAGTTCTACCATCAGAAATGACTTTGCTAACTCCTAACTAAATAACTGTGCTAACCATCTTCTTTGCCTTCCATGATCAGTTATTTTGTTTTCTATATCAGTGTTTTTCTTCTGTACAAGAATGATCACTTTGAGCAAGTTGAGTTGAATGAGTATGTAATGTCATTTGACACCAATAAAAGTTGACATTTAGTTACATCAGTCACTGCTCTTAACATGAAACTAGTACAGAAACTAGGCATTTTTCATGGTGCTTGTTTAACTTCAAACATTTCCTTTCAATCAAACTTGCCCAGGAAGAAATGCTAATTTCATCATTCACAGCAAAAAAAAAAAAAAAAAAAAAAAAAAAAAAAAAAGTGAAATTCTTAATGACATTTGATGTATAACAAAAGGTAACATAGAGAATATGTTACCCTAACAAGTACTTTTAAAATCTCTTTAAATAAAAGTAAATTAGACAGTACTCTGGAAAATACTTTTTTTAACCATTCTTAGTATATAAATGAGTGATTGAGTGACTACAGTTTATTCACCAATGTCACGTGGCTTCAGTGGGAATCGAGCCCAGATACCATCCCCTATCACCCATGTCGGAAACTCTTGTGGTAGAAACAATCTACTGGAAAAAGCATAACTAGATCCCAGCTCTGATTCAGATATAACCTTCATTTCTTAAAGTCTTGAATTCCCACTCTGTAAAAAAAAGGGGGGCCACTCTAACTAGCCCCCCAAAGTCCATGAGAAGTAAATGTTTTACAAATTTCTTTAATTGTTATAGCAAAGCTTTACAGATATGACTACTTGTGCAGTATCCAACATGGGCTATAAGTAAAAAAAAAAAAAAGCTAGAGAGAATGAATGGTGATTTATGGAAGGGGAGGTAAAAACATCATACATATTAATAACTTCTGCAATACACTGGGTTCATTTAGCCGATCTCTGGAAACAGGAAAATATTACTTTTGCAGATTCTGCCTTTGGCAATCACATACTAAGTCATAGAACTTTAAACCTGGAAAACATTTTTGTTGGTTGTTTGTTTGTTTCATTTTAGGTATTTAAATTTACACAGTTTTATATAGAATGCTTGATTTCTTAGCTCTATTCATAATGAAGAGTAAATTAGAAAAAATTACTAAGGGTTCTTCAACTCTCTGTATCTAAAATATCTGCATCTGACTGTTTTGGGTGTGACCAAAAGACTTCAGTCTTTGTTTTCAAGTGAACTTTTCCTCTTTGTAACTCCATCTTCCATTTTTATTAACCAGTCAAGCATGTTTTACTTTACACTGAGATAAGGGGATCAGAAACAGCTTCCCCACATCTAAGGCGATCTTAATCAGTTGCAAGGGATACGTGAGTGGCATAGTGTGGAAGCTTCCTGCCTCAAGGAGGAAGAGATCTTCTCAGGATTATTGCTTTTGATTCTGTTGATAGAGGGAGAAAATTAGGTAACCTCGAGAACAAGGTCCTTTTTTTTTTTTTTTTTGCCTGTGAACCTTTGAAAGGACGTGAGGTTCGCTGTCATCCCCCTCATGACCCTCAACTAACCCTTCACTTCTCACATATGTTTTGAAGTGCTGGTCATGTTGATTTCCATGGCTGTTTGGGTACAAGTTTCCAAGAAGTGGACTGTCTCAAAGTCTTTAATCACTATTTAGAACTTTGAATATAAACACCAGGAATGCTCTCCTGGCTCGCAGAAGACAGCAAGATGAGTATGAATACAAAAGTTGCCAGCAGGGGGTTTTGAGTGGCCCCTCACTTGGTGGAAAATTATGAGGTCTTATTACATGGATGGGAAAAAGTTGTATAAGATTAGTGATCATTTAGTCATGAAGTGTGAAGAAACATACCACATATACACAGCTTTTCCTGTGGCCCACTCCCCAAAAGGCCACTGGGTTTGAGGGCACTTACTTCAGTGTGGCTAAGCTAGTATGTGAAAAATGAAATAATGCATAATTTTATACATAGTAATTATGTATAATTAATTAATAATTATAATATAATTATATATTATATATAATTAATGTATATTATGTATAATTAATGTTATGGAAAACTTATTGAGAGAGGGAAACAGAGAGAGAGAGAGAGACAGAGAGAGACACACACACATACAGAGAAATGATGCATAAAAGAAAGATAGTAGACTGGAAAACACTTGTTCCTAACAGTCTATTTTGCTGAGGACTAATCCAGAAATATCAATGTGCAATTAGTCACAAGAACCCATGTTATGGCTCTCCAAAGAAAAGAAAATGAGTGTTAAACATGGATTTCTCTCCATTTCTCCCTTAGCATCTGGTAAATAGTTTCAGTTCTTTCTGCTATTGTTATTACGAACAATGCTTCACCTCTGAGAAGTTGCTCCATCTTAAAGAAATAAGGTTATAGGAATGGAATGAAAATCAAGTCCAGCTAACATGCAGGGAAAAGGCTGGCAGTCTTCCAGAAATAGCCTTCTAAAACGCCAGCTTCAGCTTCATATTTCTCAGTTTCCATTATCAAGAAGGAAGAGGAAGGAGAGATTTAGGAATGTTGAGGACCTCTGGGGATTAACACCTGATCAGACACCTCATGACTGGAATTTAGAAGCAGAAACCATGGACCGCCTTCTGCAGGAGGACTGTGAATGTGGGAGTTGACACAGGAGAACCAAGAGGAGACAAAGAACAGCTTCTATCTGTGATGTTAGTGCTATCTGCTTCCGTTCTATCTGTGATATTAGTGCTATCTGCTTCCGTTCTATCTGTGATATTAGTGCTATCTGCTTCCGTTCTATCTGTGATATTAGTGCTATCTGCTTCCATTCTATATGTGATGTTAGTGCTATCTGCTTCCATTCTATCTGCGATGTTAGTGCTATCTGCTTCCGTTCTATCTGTGATATTAGTGCTATCTGCTTCCGGCCTCAGTGCCTCCCTCAAACACCTCCTTGGAGCTCACACGTGAATGCTAGTGAAATAAGCAATATAATCATGTTGTTTAAACATGGTGCAAGATATGGCAAATTCTATACTACAGAAAATTTTTAATCATTTTCTATGCATTTCATATGGGCAGCTAGTTATACATTCCTTACTGAATATCAGCTAAGAAATGTTCAGTAAATTGTTGCAATAATTACTTCGCATGCATATACATTTATATGCACATGGATACTTTAGTTCATATACTTTACCCATGAACATGTACGTGTATACATGTGAAGATGGGGAGCAAAGTTGACAATGGGTATCGGCCTCTGTCCCTCTCACACTATTCATCAAGTTAGCACATCTTGTTGAACATAGAGCTTGCTAATTCTGGGCAGGCTATTGTTCTGGTGATTCCTCTTAGGGGGTGAGAGTACAGGAGGTCACCATGTCAAGCTTTTACAAAGGTTCGGGGCCCTCAGTGTTCAGTTGTCACATCAGTATAGCAAACACTTTGTTCACTGAAGCATCTCCCTAGTGTGAACTGAATGAATGGAAAGTAAAGTCATGGATGGACAGAATAGTATAATGTCCATTCAACATCAAGAAATTTTTTTTTTGGTTTTTTTTCGAGACAGGGTTTCTCTGTGTAGTCCTGGCTGTCCTGGAACTCACTCTGTAGACCAGGCTGGCCTCGAACTTAGAAATCTGCCTGCCTCTGCCTCCCAAGTGCTGGGATTACAGGCATGTGCCACCACGCCCTGCTAAGAAATGTTTTTAAAATCCTGCATGATGCAGGGATGGCTACTTAGACATAGCTCCTATCCTAAGAGAGTCTGTAGTTTAACTATTATCTCAAATCATGCTTGAAAGCCAGTCTGATTGATGTGATGTTATCTAATCTGTGTTCCTGAAGAAAAAATTAATTCATATTATTTTTGTCATCAGAAATAATCCTCAACTTTTAAAACCTTGATGCATCTATGAAGAAACTACACACACACACACACACACACACACACACACACACACACACATATATTGTTACAGAATAACAAACTCTAGTAGCAGCTATTTAAACATAGATTTCAATGTTGCATGTGAAGTGGAAGTTTCTAGTTTCTTAGTTGTGTCAAATGATGATTTGCTGTGGCACATAGGTGAGAGGATGTTTTGCTGAAGACACAGGAAAGAATATTTCTTGAAGTAGATACAGGTAAAAAGATGTTATGATTCCACAAACACATGAAAAGACTTGTGATGAAGGGGTGTATGTATGACCCCACAGAAAGCGGGGATGAGCACTGAGCACTGGTTTGGTTTGTTCTGCCTCACTATTCTTCACTAATGACACACAAGTATTGGTTTGCCTTACATAGCATTATTCAGTTCAACTTATGATAATCCCACCATTGAGAGAAACTTGCCCAAGCACTGCTTCTGAGGGTCCTGTGGCAAATCACTTCCTGGGCCTCACCTGAGGCTGGTTGGCGAGCCTGTTGTCTCCTTCAGGATTGAACTTCAGCTGCTGGTTTATGCCTGGTGTCTGCCCACCTAGAGGACTGGTCTGAAGCTGCTGGGTTGTATTTGGCTTCCAATGGATTGAACTGCTGAGAAAGAAGATCAATCTCACCGCCAAAGAACCACTGCTGAACAGGTCCACTTTCCCCATATCCTAATACTTTTCTCTTCCCCTACCTCTGTTAGGGGATGGGCTAGAGGAGAGGTTGAACCCTTATTGAAAGGAAGCTGCAAAAATTTATGCCTACATACATGTGTGCACTTCTGTGCTTATGTGTATGTCTGTGGTTATATATGTGCATGTAGGAAACCAATGAGGGACCAAGTAAGATTATCACTGGACTTAGTGAAGCTATGAGTTTTCTTTGTGTTTCTTTAGAAGCATGGGTGAGGGTTGCTTATAGGAGGAAAAAAGAACTCAAAGACAGTTAGTTGCATCACCAAAATCCCATTCAAGCATGGGTGATAGTCCATGACAACCAGAAACACACACCACGCAACATGATTTCAGGCAGACCAATGGGTTGAAGTTTGAATTTTTCCCCATAGGCATCTATGTTGGTCTAAGCCCTTTTTAGTCAGTTTGTCTTGTGTAAGAGTAACAGTTCTTACTGACTATGTATGCTTGGAGGAGAGATGAAGTGAATCTAGTCAGTTTTGAGGGACTTCCTGAAGCTGTTAGGTTATTTATCTCTTGGGCCTTGAGGAGGCTTCCTGTGGAATGGAACGTTCTAACTCACTGCAGAACTTTGTGTGCTTTAAAGATCTTCCCTACAAGATGAAGCATTTCATCTCAGAGGAAACTGTTACACAACACCAACTTGAACTCACACAATGGAGTAGAGTATCATTATTTTGAAGGTTAAAAAAATTAAAAGAGTTCCTGAGTGTTTTATGGAAACCATGATAAGGGACATTTCTTCACCTTGTAGTATAAACTTAACAAATTATAATGACCTGGTCTGTGTGCTATCCACCAGTCAATGAAAAGTAAATTAAGTATGAAAAGTACTCTTTATAAATATATAATAAATCGAATCTACTTGCATTTTGTTTTTAATGTTATGTGACACAAACCCTAGCTCCTCTCTGCTTGAGGTCTATGACTGAGGCATGTGATTAAATAACATCTTTGCTTAAAACTCTTCCAGGTTTTCATGTGCTCTGAAAAACTTATCTTCTTGCAGTATCACTGACAAGGTCTTCCATGATCTTGCTATCGTTGTTATACCTATCACCTGTTGCTCTAGCCTAGGGGTACATTGTTTTCTTTGATGTACCATATCCTCCATATCTACTTTTTAAAAAATCTATTAACTGTGATGATAAATACAATATTTTCTCACTCTCTTTAGTGGTCTTTCTATCAAGTTCAACACCAAATTTGGGTGTTTCAGGAGAACTTCATGACTCTGTGTTGAGAGTGACTTCTGTAGTTATGCCCAGTATCTACCTAGTGACTTCCACCTCTCTGGTAATAATAATTCTCACCATTTATTATAGCTGTGACTATAAGATTGTTTCATTATTATACTATTACCACCAAACAACATAGAAAAGGATTTTTTTTTGTTCAAAGAATGTAGAACACAGGAAAAAAAATCAATGGTTTGTCTTTCCTTCCTTCTTTCACTCTTTCAAGGACAAGAATAGTTCTAGATGCTTGGTATTTAACAGTGAACAAAATGATGTTTCCCTCCCTAATGAATATTGCATTTTAAAGAAAGACATTCAGTCACAGCTTGTTAGAAATAATACATGCTATTGACAGTGTCCTTTGCCCTACAGAAACTTTGTAATTTTATGAAGTCCCATTTGTCAGTTCTTGATCTTAGAGCATAAGCAATTGGTGTTCTGTTCAGACACTGTGCCCTTGTGCCATGTGCTCATGGCTCTTTCCCAATTACTTTTCTATTAATTTCAGTGTGTCTGGTTTTATGTGGAGGTCCTTGATCCAGTTGGACTTGAGCTTAGTACAAGGAAATAAGAATGTATAGATTTGCATTCTTCTGCATGGTGACATCTAGTTGAAACAGAACCATTTGTTGAAAAGTCTATATTCTACTTGATGGTTGTGGCTCCTTTGTCAAAGATCAAGTGACCATAGGTGTGTGGGTTCATTTCTGGGTCAATTCTATCCCTTTGATCTACTTGCCTGTCACTGTATCAATACCATGCAGTTTTTAACACAATTGCTCTGAAATACTGCTTAAGGTCCAGGATATTAATTCCACCAGAAGTTCTTTTACTGATGAGAATAGATTTAGCTATCCTGGACTTTTTGTTATTCCAGATGAATTTGAGAATTGCTCTTTCTAACTCTATGAAAAATTGAGTTGGGATTTTCATGGTGATTGCATTGAATTTGTATATTGCTTTTGGTAAGATGGCCATTTTTACTCTATCAATCCTGCCAATCCACGAGTATGGAGGAATTTTCCATTTTCTGAGGTCTTCTTCTATTTCCCTTTTCAGAGACCTGAAGTTCTTGTCATACATATCTTTCAGTTGTTTGGTTACAGTCACACCAAGATACTTTACACTTTGTGGCTATTGTGAAGGGTGTCATTTCCCTAATTTCTTTCTCAGCCTGTTTATCCTTTGAATATGGGAAGGCTACTGATTTGCTTGAGTTAATTTTATATCTGTTCACTTTGCTGAAGTTGTTTATCAGCTGTAGCAGTTCTCTAGTGGAGATTTTTGGGTTGCTTAAGTATACTATCATATCATCTGTAAATAGTGATAATTTGACTTCTTCCTTCCTTTGTATCCCTTTGATCTTTACCAACCCTACATCTGACAAAGTGCTAATATCCAATATATACAAAGAACTCAAAAAGTTAGACTCCAGAGAGCCAAAAACTCTATTAAAAATGGGGTACAGAGCTAAACCAAAAATTTTTACCTGAGGAATATTGAATGGCAGAGAAGCACCTAAAGAAATGTTCAACATCCTTAGTCATCAGGGAAATGCAAATCAAAACAACCCTGAGATTTCATCTCATACCCGTCAGAATGGCTATGATCAAAAAACTCAGGGGGCAGTAGGTGCTGGTGAGGATGTGGAGAAAGAGGAACACTCCTCCACTGCTGGTGGTGTTACAAGCTGGTACAACTACTCTGGAAATCAGTCTGGCAGTCCCTCAGAAAACTGGCCTTGATACTACTGGAGGTTCCCTTTATACCACTCCTGGGCATATATCCAGAGGATTCCCTAGCATGTAATAAGGACCCATGCTCCACTATGTTCATAGCAGTCCTATTTAAAATACCCAGAAGCTGGAAAGAACCCAGATGGCCCTCAATGGGGGAGTAGATACAGAAAATGTACACTATGGAATACTACTTAGCTATTAAAAGCAATGAATTCATGAAATTCTTAGGCAAATGGGTGGAACTGGAAAATATCATCTTAAGTGAGGTGACCCAATCACAAAAGAACACACATGATATGCAGTCACTGATAAGTGGATATTAGCCCAGAAGCTCTGAATACCCAAGACACTATTCACATATCAAATGATGTCCAAGAAGGAAGGAAGGAGAGTCCCCTGGTCCTGGAAAGGCTAGATGCAGCAGTGTAGGGTAGTCAAAGGATAGGGAAGTGGGAGGGGGTTGATTGGGGAACAGAGAGGAAAGAGGGCTTATGGAACTTTTGGGAAGGAGGGAACCAGTAAAGGGGAAATTATTTGAAATGTAAATAAAGAATATATCTAATAAAAAAGAAATAATACATGCTAAGTTAAAATTTTAATAAAGCAGGTAAAAAGAATGAAAGATGCAAGCAGAGGGTGAAGTCATCTGATATTTGACAATGACTCCATGCACATACATGGGAGGATAGATAGCATCTTTCTACTAAGGTGCTGGGGGGAATGAGTGATCACTTATAGAATGAAATGAGATCATATATTTCACACCACAAAAAGATAAATTCCAAATGCATCAAATACCTCAGTATGAGAGCTGAAACACTGAAATCACCAGAGGAAAATATAGACAGAATCCCACAAGCTATACAGGAGAGAAAGAACTTCCTGAATAGGAATTCATTCCCTTAGGATTTAAGACAAACACTTTTCAAATAGGACTTCATAAAACGAGGTAGCTTCCACATCCAGCAAATGAAATAGAAAATCTTGTACAAAGGAAGCTCACACAGATTGAGAAAGCATCTTTGCCAGTTCTGCACCCAATAGAGAATTAATATTCAGAATTTGCAGAGACCTCAAAACACCAGAGTCAAAAGCAAACTAACAAGCAAAAACCAAAAAGAAAGCCATCATTATAAAATGTGCTATGGATATGAACAAAGAATTCTAATAAGAATAAAAATGGTTGAGGAATACCTTAAAGTCTATGAAACATCCAACACAATTAGGAAAATTAAAATAAAACTACTTCAAGGATTTTATCATGTCCTGATCAGAGGGTTAAGAGGAAGAAACAACTACAACAAATGCTACTGAGTGTGTGAGAAGTGGGGAACTCACATTCACTTTTGATGGAACTGCAATCTCTATAGCTATTCTTGGAATCCATATAATGAGTTCTTAGACTATTGACATTGGATACATTTTATGACTCAGGATAATAATGTTCCTTGGCATATGCCCAAAGTTCTTTAGAGCCTACTCCACAAATGTTTGCTCTGTTCACTACCAGTCTAGTCACAAAAGGTAAGAAATGGGAGCATCTAAGATCTCCATCAGTAGATGAATATGCTGGTACATATTCCACGTGATTCTGTTCTGAAATAGAAATAATGAAAGCATGAAACAGGCAGGTCAATGGATGAAATTTGGAAATATAGAATTAGATAACAAAGGCCCATAAATACAAATGTCATATTTTCTCTATTTCTGAATCCTTGCTCTGAATCATGAAATTTGGGAAAGTAATTAATAGGAGTAACCCTGTAGAAGCCAGTGGACTAGAAAGGGACCATGGGGGAGGGATAGAGGCGAAGACATAGCTCTAGAGAGGTGGATAGCAAGACAAAGACATTATAAAAGGGGAAAGGGAGATTTAACTGGGGGACTTAGAAGGAAGAGAAATTCAGAGTGAGAGAGAGAAGGAAGAGGGAACATTATTTCATAAGGTTACTTTACAACATACACATATGCTGGGCAGTTGTGGCACACACCTTTAGTCCCCCAACTTGGGAGGCAGAGCCAGACGGATTTCTGAGTTCAAGGCTAGTCTGGTCTACAGAGTTTCAGGACAACCAGGGCTACACAGAGAAACCCTGTCTTGAAAAAACAAAAAACAAATAAAAATATCATAAAATATGCACATGCATGCATATATATATATATATATATACATATATATATATATATATATGTTTCTCTATGGTTTTTCAAACATTCTTCATTTAATTTATCTCTCCCTCCTTTCTCTCCCTCTGAATTTCATGTGTGTGTGTGTGTGTGTGTGTGTGTGTGTGTGTTAAAGCTATATGTATATAGTTTAAATGGAATTGTGCTGCCTACAGTGGTAATGCCACTTTCAAGAACCACAAACTATTTAATACTCCAGTGTCAGACACAGGAATCTCTCTTCAAGTTGTTGGTCACTGTATAGGCCACTGCTACCATCCTTGGTGGGCTCCCAAAAATTGAAGGCAAGACCTTGTTGCTGAAGACACTATACAGGACTTGGAGAAATCCAAGTGGTATGATACCCTAAGCCTTATCTTCCCAGTATAGTGCCCATTGCATTGGAAGGTTCTACCCAAGCTGCTGGGAAACAAGTCTAACCAGTAAACATGCTCAGAAGTTCAGTCTGAGAAGAACAACCATGAGAAATCTAAAAGATATCCCCAAGTCTCAACCGTGGCAGTCATGCTTGATGAGTAGCCGTTGGTTGTCTATGACCACAGGCCATCACTCTTTTTCAAAACCAGTATAATGTCTAACCAGATCTCAAACACTTACACTTATAACATAGATAAACATCAAGCTTATTCTGCTTCAAAGAATGTGTGACTGTTGGGTGCTTAGTCCCAAATAATACATGCACAATAAAACCTCTGAAATTAAATCTGAAGAACTTAGACATGGGACAGAAAAATTCTAAGAACCAGGGATCTAAGATGCCTAGTGGGAGATATTATCTTCTAGACAGGACACAAAATCTCAACAACGTGGTTGTCTAATCACACCCCATATAACATCTATACCAGTTTATATGCCAGCATAGGCAGGAGGCATCTTACAAGACTCTATCCTTACTTGAAAAGCTACATAGAGACAGTGGCTGGTCATCTCAAGGTTATGAGCTTCCTGTTAAGTTATCCAACGATTATAGAATTGGGCAGAGTGAATATTTGGAAGGGGAGAGCAAGGGGTAGGAAATTAGGTAAATATAGTATATCCATGTGTGAAAGTCTCTCCCAAATGAAAACATAGCTCTATAAAAAGCAAAGAAAGGATTGCTGAGAATGAAAGAGTGTAGTTGGCTAAGAAGGACACTCTGGGGAAAAATGTAATATTCCTGTGGCAGGATGTCTCATCCTACTAAGCAGGGAGCAGCACAAATAGGACAGAAGAATAGGTCAGGCCTGTATATGCTAGCTTTGCAAACTATCTTTGTCTTTTTTGTTTTTGAAGTCCCAGCAACTTGTTTTACGACTCAATTAGAATTTTTGCTAGGAATTTTATTTTATTTTTATTTATTTGTTTAGCTTCTATGTCATTTGAAATTATTTTCTAAAGACTTTTCTACTTCAAATGTCTGTAAGGAATCAGATGGATTCATGGGAATTTGCTTGTTTGGGTTGTGATTCAATTTGATAAATTTTCATTGAATTTCTCCAACACCTTTAGTTTTCTTCTATCTTTTGACATCCTCCAGTCCTCTTCCTGTTTGACATTTGTTCTGTTTAAGAACTATATTATGCTCTCGTCTGGCTGTATACTCACTCATGTGGTCACCTTTTTATATGTGTACTTTTCTATTCCTCTCTTTCTCTTTTCCCCCACTAGCTTCCTTTCTCATTTTAAATGCTTTTGTACCTTGAGGGATTGTAACCCAGATCCATAGTATAATTCCACATCGATGGTGCAATTTTACCTTCATCTCTTCCCATTTTGCTTCTGTATAAGCCTCCCTTCTAACCCCCTCCCTTTTTATTCATTTGTTCGATGTAGTAAACATTCAAAACTTATTTACATTGCTAATTTGTAACTCACACTCTCCTAATTAGTATATAAGATATAGTCCTATGTGCCGATCCTCTATGGAATAACTCTAGAGTGTTGACTATTAGCCTATTGTTAAGGATATTAACACACAATATATGTCACTACAGCCCATGGCACTTCATGCTATCCAGCGTTTGAGCAGCAAGCTCTGCCTAGTGTTTTTCAGTATAAAAGAATAACGCTAACCAATGAGACAAAGAGACATTCCTTGAGATAAGCCTCATTTAAAACAAAGCAATTAAAGCAGGCATATGTGGCTTAACAGCATATCTCTGCCCAACAGGCCTTGTGGCTAAGAGCTTACCACCACCAAATTAATATACTGTCATTGAAACATATTTTCAGCTTATTTTTTTTTGCCAGATGGAAGAAACCTTAAAAATATGTATATTTATTTCATTGAGAAGTTTTCAACAATAATTATATTTTCACAGGAATTCCGTTTTTCCCATTTAAAAGAAAAAGACCATTACACATTTTAATGAGAATTAAAATGAAAGAAAGTAAGTAATATACCCATCTGGAACCAGCCAGTGAGGAATACATGGGTTGATATGACTCCTTTAGGTCTGGGGCTAGAACTGTGCTATGAATTACTATACATCTTTTCAGTACTACCTTAAGGTATGTATATATGTATGTATACACACACACACACACACACACATATTGTCCTCACAGATGTACAATTTTCTATTTGTAACTGGTTATGAAATAGATCAGTTCATAAAGTAGAAAATAGTTATTAAAATCATGCTATATTGCTATATTTTAATTGATCCATCATTACGGGAAATAAGTTTTATAGAAAATATGAAATACAAAAGCAAGGACATTTCTGAACCTCAGTAATGGCCAGAGGAGGACGGCAAAGGAACTGAGGAAGAGATTGAAACAGTGGGAAGGTCAAAGGGGCTGAAATACACTCTGTAAATACGGTAACCTACTTGCCTGTATAATTTAGTTGCCTTTTCTTGTCAAAGTTCACTGTGTTTTAACTCTCCGACATTCCACTGGACACTCCCTGCCATTCCCCCTGAATTCCCTTCATTTTAATTACTCCGGCAGAACTCATTTTCCCCACTATTTTCTCCAGAACTTTTGCGGGATAGAGAGAACTTGATCATTGAGTCATGACCTTCCTATCTCCTCTGAGTGTTTCACCCTTGCCTCAGATGGCGTGCATATACGTCTGCACAGTACTTCTTTGAGTATACAAACCGATGTGATGTTTTGTCTTTCCTAGTCCATCAATTATCCACTCCCCACCCCCCCAAAAAGCCCCTTTTTTCCTAACCAATTAAACCAATCAACATGTCAAACAGGTAAGGTATGTGATCGCATAATACTTGTGTCTTGTTTGCTAAAAACAGGCAATGAGTTCCCTGACATTTGATAAATTTCAAGTTATATTTTCTTTGAAATCTGCTGCTCCTCTTTAAGGAAGATATCTGTGAAATCTCTAGGCTTTCAACCTGCTCCCCCCACATGAGTTGGAACTTGTCAGCCTCTCTATAAGGTTTCAGCTACACTTTGATCATACTCTCATTTCTTTATGCAATACAGTCAGATGAATACACAAATGATTTCCCTGTTAGATTCTGCACTCTTCATAAAGTAATTTTTGTGTACCTTTGGTATGTTGTTGAGTTCTTTTTGTTTGGTACATTTTAATGAAAATAGTCTGTAAATGGTAAGTGCGTGCATCATAATTGTAAAAAAGAATAAAATGTTAAATTATCACTATGCAAAAGAGATATGAGTAAGAAATGGCAGCAAGAAATATGATATCTGGTTTCAAACAAAAACATCCTTTATGCTGTTAGCTCTTTGATTAGATTATACTAAAAGTTGGAAATAAATCATCATTGCTTATTCCTATTCATGGCTTTATAGATTTTCTTTGCAGGAAAGAATACTGAAGAATTCTTGGGCTTATTTATGGAAACTGTATTTTTTTCATTGAATTTAAGCTAATGTATGTTGTTAAGAAGCCAACATGCTTTGAAGCTTTTACTTAGACTTAAGTGTATGTAACTTTTAATTGGTAGCATGTGTTCTCTGGATGTCCATGTTGATGACTTGTACAAAGTTTATTTCTGAATAAAGGTATAGAAACTGGGAAAGCTGCTTTTTATCTGTTTACATTATTTTACTTTATAATATCTAAAATTTACTGAGGCTGTATAATTACCATACTGCTCAAAACCCCTAAAAATATTTTTGCATATATCTACCTAGATGCATTTGCAGAAAGAAGAAATAAGAGAACAAGAAGAAAACAGAGGAAAGAGGCATGTTACTGACCAGGAGTATTTGTGAAGTCACATATATGTGCATGTGTATCCTAACGTGAATCTACATATGTAAGAATAGATGCAGAAACAACTGTTATTTTACTTTCCTATCTATATCTTCATACCTGTTTTATGACCACTAAAGTGTGTTGGTAAAATAATGCTTTTTGTATATATGCCTTTTTATTTTTTACAAATAATCATTTTCATACCACCCAAAATAGAAATTATCAAAACCAGAATGCTAATAATTATACTAAAATATGTACAGATGCATTAAACAAAATGTTAACATTACAAGCTCCTTACATTGCAAATAAATATAAAAATCCATACTCTTGCTATGTATACAATAGGGGTGAAATACCTTATTGGGGTAATTACTCATTTAACTTTTCCAGTCGGTTTTCCTTGCTAGAACAGACAGTTCAGAATCCTACATAACTTAATCTCAATTAACAGCTTAAGACTTTGACTTGTTTTGCTTTTATTGATTGCAGTTACTTTTCTGTGATCTGATCTTATACCTTATGTGTAAATAATAACTGTGAATATAATTTGTAAAGCATAACAGTGAACTTTATTCCCACAAAGAAGATAAATGAAAGTTCAAAGTAATAAATCATTTTGTAAAATGGCTTATTCAAGGAATGACCCCCATCTTTCTAAGTCTTGGCCCTTAACAAACCTCGTCCACTTGTCAGAAGCTGCATCCTGAACTCGATCCTACAGGACGTCACTTAAATCTTCACTCTCGTCTGGCTATATTAAGAAGTTGTGATTCTTACATGCACGTGAGCAAACAGAAAAAATATTTATTTCTGTACCTATTCTAGCATAAATGATTTATTGATAATATAAATATGGATATTTCAGTTTTGGTAAATTAAATAGACACTGTCAGCCTTGAGAAAACTATAAGGAAAGCCTTTGTTGAAAAGCACACAGAAGAAAGAATGTCTATTTCAACTGGATGATTTAGCCATCAGCCTAAAACAGATTCATTGCTACAGGTTTTATTCTGATAGTATTTAATGGACATGAAATAGTATATGTCACAAAAATAAATAATAGTATGCTTGTTTGCTGGGAATTTTATTTTAAGACTTGAGAAAACAGTTTTAGACGTAGCTTCATATTAGTGAATGGCTTTCTTTTAGCTTTTTCTAAACAAATAAACAAAAACTTATTTTAAAACTGTTTAGGCAAATAAAGTCCTTAAATAATAAACAGAGTTTCTGGTGAGTTTCTTTTCAAATTATTCAACAATTTTAAAGTTGTTTCAGGATAAGCCTAAACATAATTTCAAGGAAAATATGCATAATCCCTGTTCTGATACCCATAGACTGAGTATAAACCAGCTTTTTTGAGTCTAATTTGCTTAGTTTTGTTGTTGATGGTAATCTTTTATTTTTGTTTTGTTTTTTTTTTGAGACAGGGTTTCTCTGTGTAGCCCTGGCTGTCCTGGAACTCACTCTGTAGACCAGACTAGCCTTCCCGAGTGCTGGGATTACAGGTGTGCACCACCACGCCCGGTGATGGTAATCTTATTGTTTCTTCTGCATTATTTAAATATACAACTGCATTCATTTATTGTAGAATCAGAAGATACGAATTGAACGGAAATCTGAAAATTTTTAAAAAAATTTATTATTATTCCTGGTGAGCAAAGACTGAAAGAAAGAAGCTTTCTTTCATCAAGTATAAAGATCGGGTATTTAAAAAATATTTGATATTCTTAAAATGTTAACCAGATAATGTGAGAAGTAAGATGAAAATGTGTACATGGATATATAGAGATTTTGTCTGCATATCCATACATATGAGTGGTTCTAATGCTCAGTATCTCTGTCTTAGGAGGGCTATTTCTTTCTCTGACATCCACTGTCTTTCTCACTTCTATAGACTTCTCCTTTCCTCCTCCCCCTTTCCTCCCTTCCCTTCCTTGTCCTCTTCCCATCCCCTCCCCTTCTTCCTCCCATGCCCTTCCCTTCCCTCTCTTCCCCTCTCCTCCCCTCCCCTACCTCTTCTCTTCGCCTCTCCTCCCCTTCCCTCTCCCCCTTCCCTTCCCCCTCCTTTCCCCTTCCATTCCTTCTCTAATTCTCTCCTTTCTTCTTTTCTCAATGATGACTCAGATAAAATAATGAAAGGGTAAAACACAGAAAGAAAGCTGAAAAGTGAAGGGTGACAGGAAGGAAATGTCACGGTCTTAAGAAATGAGCTACTAGACAATGTGTAGGATTCAAGGTGCTGTACGTTTTTGAGTCATTGCTTCTTCTGTGCATTTTTCCTTGAAGATTGCCTGAATATATACAAAGAAAATGTAAAACAAGGATTATCTGACAGTACAGAATTTAGTATCTGGAAGATATTTTAAAAACACAAAAGCTGAGGCACTGCAATATCTTATCATCTAATAAATAATCTCTGGTGGTGACTAGTCTATGTGATTCCTAGTATATGTCCCACTTGTGATTTATCTCAGTTGTGTGTTGGTACAGCAATAGCATTTGGTTAAAGATTTTTCTGCTGAATATAAATCCTGAAAAGGTAGTCTGCACTGAAAATGTCTTCATAACTTCCTTGGTTGTAAGGGATGTAGAAAATGGTTTCTAAGATCTTGGGATAATTCTCACTCTCATTATCTCAACTCTACCACCTAGGTATGTCTTGTATATGGGGTAGCACACATGGGGCAAGAAAGAAATATCGCTTCTCAGGATCAATTCAGTTTACTCTTCCTCTGTCTCTTAAGATGACAGTTGTGTACATAGACCTGCTCATGGTGATGATCTTCTCATGCCCCTGAATGTATTCTAATGTCACTGTAAGAAGCTGCCTTCCTACAAATATTGTAAAGCAGTAGAAGAGAGGGAAGACTACCTCATTGTTTCTGTGACACATTGGTAATTGTATGGATTTTACATTCTCCTTGGATTTCTTCAACAGCTGCTTGGTTTTGTGTGTGTTATGCATAAATAAGAGAGCACATAGGTTGAATTTGGCTTCACAGCAGGGTATTTTACTCTGTGCATGCTATGAAACATTCAAGGAACATACTGCAAATCGCTCAAAGCTCTGTATTTTCATGGAGAGTTCCTTTTTTTTTTTTTTTTTGGTTTGTTTTTTGTTTTTTGTTTTCTTTTGGTTTGGTTTGCATTTTAGAAGGAAAACATTTCTATTCTCTCCTGACAGACTTTGTAAGTCTTGTATGGATATGATAGGATGATCTGCTTTATGTCTTTACATTTTACTCAGTTGTATTCTCAGTTTGGGTTTGGATGCAGTTTGCATGCATTTAATATCACGTATCTCGATCTAGTCAATGTTTTCCCTAAACTTAAAGGAAATAGTTGAAAGGAAAAACCCAGAATAAAATATCTTAGGAAGATTTAGACTTGGTCTGGCTATGTTTAGATTTCTTCCAAATTTTGGCTCAGCTTTAAGCTTTATTGGCAGTCTCATTCAGAACTGTGGCTTTATCCTATTTTTTTCGTTTGGCTAATATGATTTGTTAAAACATTCTCTGTTTATTTCTTCTTGCTTAACATTTTTCCACACAGCGGGCATAATGAATTTTTGTTTATGATGGGCAGTGCTGCCTGAGTTATGGTATGGAATCTGGGTTTGGTTTCTTTGCAAAGGTATTTTATTGCTCTTTTAGGGCATTTGTGCTGCTTCTGGTATTCTATCTCTGAAGTTTCTCTAAAGTTGGATACTTAGGAGAAGTTATTTCTAAGGAAAACTAGGCTGTATCTGGTAGTAAATAACCACCACAATTTATTAAAATTAGATTTACCAGTTTTCTTGGTATAAGTGTTATCATATTTCCTTCAAACATATTTTTGCATTTGAATTATGTACAACTCAACAAATACTGTATCTTTTAATGTTAAGACCCTCAAAGCTCTTTAAAATTCCATATGCATGGGGGCCTATTGATGCTGATCAACTGCAGAAAACATGTATTAAGATATATTCTCCCTCAAGAACTAAAGAGATCATGTTTCTGTCTACAAAGAATACCACTGTCGGCTGTATTCTGAAATGAAAGTAGCTAAAGAAATGACTATACCTCTTTGAGATGCCTCACTGTCAAATTAAATTGCATAAAATAAATGTCTAAAGAAACCAAACCACAGTTTCCAGGTTAATGTGAAAATTTACCACCATCTTACATAAACCGACTGGACAGGCTAGATCTGTTGGTGAAGAAGAAGATTCATTAATTTAGTCTTGTGCTCATCACTGTTGAATTTTACAGTGTATTTTTTACCAACAGATGTTAAAATGAAACAGTTTTGGGTCACTCGTTGCACAGATGTCTTTTGGGATGTTAAAAAAATTTTTTTTTGGATGTTAAAAATTTTGAAAGAAATCCCAACTCCTAAATTCCTTGAAATTTACTTTCTAGAGACAGAGACACTCAAATGGCTCCTGGTCCACATAATACAGAATACAGAAATTCAACAAGGCCGACCTGATTTGTAAAAATCAGTCTAGCAGAGTTGCTACATCTATGCTGAATCTTGGCTTTCTCATTTGTGAAATAAAGTTAAGCATGCAGGGTTGAGAGATTGTTGTACAATGAGTATAAAAGATATGTGTTGGAGAGAGCATTGATGGTTCTGCTTTTTTATTACTATACATGCATGGTTAATTTTACACTAAAACATCATTTTAAACATAAAAATGGACAGTTATTACATATTTCTATAAATGCATACATTATACTTAAATATATAAAATAATTACAATAAGTGCAGAACTATTATTTTAAAAGGCAATGATGATAGGATGGTGTAGTTCCTTTTAAAGTTTGAAACAAGTTGCTCATGATCAAAAAACCTAGAAGCATCCAGTTTTGTAGAGAAACCGTGGGGGGAGGGGGAATGATTGGGGAATAGTTGGGGGGGAGAGGAACTATGGGACATAGGGAGGGGGGAACTGGGAAAGGGGAAAGCCTTTGGAATGTAAACATAGAATATAGAAAATAAAAATTAAAAAAAAAACCTAGAAGAAGAAAGTGATTCAAATGAAGGAAAAATGTATGTGAAATACAAATAATGTTTCCACATATTTGTGTCTCTTTAAGCCTAGGATTGTCATGTTAGGGCTTTCTTTCTAGTAATTAGGTGCTTGGCTTCTGGATATGACTCAGTATTCACTTTCGAATCTCAGAAATTTCCTTCCATTTCCTTGTCTTGTATCATAAAGCTAGCCTTACTCTAATACCTGACAAAGTGCATCTACTCTTTCATGTTAATAAGAAAGACATATTAAGTAGCCAGTTAAACCAGCTAATGCATTATGTCAAGACTAGAGCAAAATTTATATCTTTTTGATTATATATATGTACACAGAACAGTGCTGTAAGGCATTTTTTCCTCATGTAAATGAAACTTCAGCATGATAGATAAATATGCTATTTTCTACATATTAGAGTACTGATGAGAATAAAGACTAAACCAGAAATTAACAACAGTATATCCATATTCATGTTTTCTTATTAATTTAAAACTAACTTTGTTCAAAGACCATCTTAGAAGAATCCCTGAACATTAAAGAAGTAGTGAGTATAATTACATGAACCTGCTTAGCAATATTCAGCCTCAGAATTAGCCTATGCTGTCTTGTTGTGATTTATGGTATGTGAAGAACTAAGCTACAGAGTCATGGAATAATTGCAGGCAAGCTAAGCATATTACATAAACAGAAAAGAAGTCTCACAACTAGGAGATTAACATGTGTCCCAAGTTCAATATTCAAGAGAGTGGGGCTTTGAATTACAAGTTGACCTGGGGTGTATAGTAAGCTCTAAGCCAGCCTGAGCTACAGTATGAGATCTATGTCAAAAAGTTGTTTAGAGTAGAAATTAAATCTTTGTAATAAAATGATTTTCAATGAAATATGAGTGCAAGGAATGCCATCATCTGGTTAAAGATATCGCAATACCTACATGAAGGAAGCTTGATGAGTTTCAAACCATGGGTCATTTGTACTTTAAGCTTCTTGCATTTTATAGTATGTCAAGCGATATGTTCCTGTTATTAACTTCCTTTAGTTCAGTCTAGCACATAGCTTTTATAATTTTATTTTCTGTTTTTATTTGATTTTTTAATTTACATTTTAAATGTTATCCCCTTTTCTGGTCCCCTCCCAGAAATTCCCTATCATATCCCCCCTCTTTCTATGAGGGTGCTCCCCCCCACTCCTGCTTCCCTGCCCTCACATTCCCCTACACTGGGGCATCAAGTCTTCACAGGACCAAGGGCCTCTACTCCATTGATATCCTACAAGGCCATCCTCTGTTACACATGCGGCTGAAGGCATTGGTTCCTCCATGTGTACTTTTTGGTTGGTGGTTTAGTCCCTGGGAGCTCTGGCTGGGGTGGGATGTAAAGAGGGGAGGGTTTGTTGGTTGATATTATTGTTCTTTCTATGGAGTCGCACATCTCTTCAGCTCCTTCAGTTCTTTCTTGAATTCTTCCATTGGGCACCCCATGCCCAGTCCAATGGTTGGCTGCAAGCATCCACCTCTTTGTCAGGCTCTGGAAGAGCCTATCAGGAGATAGCTATATCAGGCTCCTGTCAGCACGCACTTCTTGGCATCTACAATAGTGTCTGGGTTTGGTGACTGTATATGGGATGGATCCCCAGGTGGGGCAGTCTCTAGATGGCCTTTTCTTCATTCTCTGCTCCACACTTTGTCTCTGTATTTCCTCCAGAGAGTATTTTGTTCGCTTTCTAAGAAGGACCAAAGCACCCACACTTTGATCTTCCTTCTTATTGAGTTTCATGTGGCCTGTGAATTTACACAATGGAGTACTACTCAGCTATTAAAAACAATGACTTCATTAAATTCTTAGTCAAATGAATGGAACTAGAAAATGTTATCCTGAGTGAGACAACCCAATCACAAAAGAACACCCATGATATGCACTTACTGAGAAGTGGACATGAGCCCAAAACCTTGGAAAAATCCAACATACAATTCATAGACCATGTAACAATAATGTTTAACATAAAACCAGAACATAAAACAACTCAAAATCCCTGTCCCTGTAGTCACAATGATTCAAGATGATTATCTTAAAACAGGTTTTATTTGATGTTTTGTTTCCTGAAGCATTTCAGTGCTGTAAATTTGATCTACTTCCTCATATTATCTCTTTCATACTTCAAAAATCTGCACCTAAAAATTTAAAGAATATTTTGCAACTAACTTGAAAGAAAAGCCCAGTGTTACCAAAATAAAAAGATTATAAGGTTGATCTCTTGTGTATTCTTCATATGCATGGTCATACATGTTTTTATGTGTGCATCCATTAGGCTCAGATGTAGTGAAAAATGGTCCTCAAATCTTGCAGTACAATAGCAAGCCCAGTGTGTTTCCATAGACAATCAAGACAGTCGGTTTTTACAACATTTTCCATCTGAAATGGTGGTTGCAATCATGACAGAGAGGTAGAGGGCCTTCTGAAGAATTTTGCATTGAAAATGAATAATTGGGGGCTTAACATATGGCTAAGTGCTTAGGAACATTTCTTGATCTTTCAGAAGACGCAAAATTGGTTCCCTGGACCCATCTTGGACAGCTCACAATTTCCTAATACTAAGTCCCAAAATCTGATGCTCTTTTCTGGTCTCTTGAGGTACCTATATTCACACACACACACACACACACACACACACACACACACACACACAGAGAGACACATACACATGAGAAAGAGAGTCACAAAGACTCACACACAACCTAGTACACATAAATAATAAAATAAATATTAAAAGTAATATGTGAATTGATATCAATGCCACTAGCCACAAAAACTGCTCCCATGCCTCCTTCCAAACCACATGCAGCATAATCCTGCTCTTGATGGGAGAGAAAACTGGAAATATTTAGTAAATGATTGCCATATTATGAGTCACTGAAGAAATACTATTATGGTAATTAGAGGGTTCAGGCTCAGAAACCCGCCTGAAGCCTTTGCAAGACATATTATGTATACCATGTTGTTTTCCTATACTCTAAAATAATTTTGGATGCCAACAAATAAATTAAGAATTAGTATAGTGAACTCTAGTTTCTGAAGAGCAATGAGATATGCTCCCTACTTTTATAGCTCATAGTCCAGTGGGGAAGAGAGCATAATTGCATAAAGATTTTCAGTGCATACACTACACATTCCATTGGTGATTTGATGAGTGTGACTGTAGCACAAAAAATGGGACTAGACAAGACCAAGTATGATGGCTACAGATAGAAACACCATTGCTGATGGGAACTAATGCATGGTTGGTTATAGACACTGAGATTATCATGAGCATTTCTGATCATTTAAAATAAGTGTTTACTGATTCCATCTCTGGTTCACAGAGAATCTGCACCAAAAATTTTAGTTGAAAACAGAGGACTCTTGTAACTGTTGCAGGTAATTATTTTTTGAGATTTTAATACATGCACATAATGTGTTTGAACTAAATTCATCCCCCTATTCTCCCTCCAATTCCTTTCCCATTCTTCATACCACTCTTTCTTCTTCTGACTTCATGTGCTCTCTATTTTAAGCCCATTGAGTACACTTACTGCTGCTTGTATATATATATATATATATATATATAGATAGATAGATAGATAGATAGATAGATATAGATATAGATATAGATATAGATATAGATATAGATATAGATATAGATATAGATATAGATATAGTAGCGAGTACTGGAGCATCTATAACCTCTTAGTGAACTCATCATTGAAATGAATGTACTACCTCTCTCCCAGCAGCCATCATTCGCTAATATTTTCTCAATTAAGCATAACATTTCATCTGCTGCTTTCTCATACTTGCTGGCTATTGCTCGCTTCATCTTATGCGGTCTATGTATGCATTCACAGATGCTGTGAACTATTAAATACAATGGTCCTGTTGTGTCTGACATGGTGAGATGCGAATGTCTTGGATACAGTAAAATTATTGGTTGTGTCATAGACTAATAAATAAAAACTGAGTCTGACAATAAAAACTTTATGCTCTATAGTGACATGTTTTCAGAAGATGTAATAAAGCCTTTTAAATGATATCCCATGGATGGCAAAGGCAGTTACTTGTTTTCAAGGGCAGCATGAACTATTTTTATGTTTAAAAATATTAAAAATATTGCATGTGAAGTTTTCAAACAGTAAATAAAATATACTTTATAATCCAAACATTCTGCTGGGCATGATTGTGCATTCCTTTTACTGCAGAACGTGGGAGGCAAAGGCAGGCAGATGTCTGTGAGTTCAAGACCAGACTGGTGTACAAACAAGTCCAGAACAACTAGGGATTGTTGCACAGAGAAATATTGTCTCAGAAAACCAAAAAAAAAAAAAAAACAACCAACCAAACAAACAAACCATGTTTCTAAGTGCTGGAGAAAAAAAACTCAATCAGTAAAGTGTAGCCTTGGTTCAAAGCCTGAGGATCAGTTATAAAGCACTGCACATAGGGGCAGACTTAGAATGAGTAGGTTGAGTAGGCAAAGGCAGTCAGCTTAATGTTTGTCGGCATAGACAATTTTATAAGTTCTAGGCCAATGAGTTAGCTATTTCAGAAAGATAATGTACATGTCATCTGATTCATGACACTTGAGCAACTACACACTTGATTGTCCCCTGACCTTCATTTGCACTGCAAATATTGGCAGAAATATGAACACACATTATATATGCACACATATACCTATACACTACACATATATATTTACACACTCATTACACATATACAATATGCATTCTGAAACAAAGAATGAGACATTGGAATGTCAAGCTCTTCAGAAGGAATATTGATAAAAAATCAATAATGTTCTGGTTTTGCATTTGATATTTGTAGTAATATGTATTCAATACTGAGTTTATATTCTATATTAAACCAAGCTGGGAATGCTGATATTAATCTTCTTTGTTCTTGTTTGAGTAAATGGCTAGGCAGAACTGTCCCTCATGTTTGTCCTGAGGTTTAGTTGACTTCAGCCGTCCCCTTGTGGTTTGATCTGACATCATATGCATTTTATCAGCGATATTGTACAATACAATTCTTGGAAAATGTAAGCAGAATATGATGAACTTTGCACACTAAGTTGTATAAACACCTCCTCAAAAACACACCTGCACTGGCATCAACACTTGTGAAATTGCAAGAGAATCTGTCAGATGGGAAAAACATGAAAAAATGAAACCATTTACATTTGTAGAGGAAACACTTCATTAAGAAAAATATGTGGAAAATTTAAAAACATTGAAGTCTGTTTCTAAGTTATATTTTGCACATTTTAAATAATTGGAGAATTTGAAAAATACACTTTCAACAGAATTATGTATTTCTAAATGATTTAAACTGTTTCAAAATATGAGTCAGCTTATTTATTTTTGACAATACATAAAATTTAAAACACTTTTCTATAGTTATCTCCTAATTTATACATTTCGTTTTTAGAAGAAAGAAATGCATACCTCTACATTAGTTTCCATTACTATTGCTGTAAAAGTTATAAAGGTCGTGTTTTAAAGTGAAAATTAATATCATACAGTTCTGGAGATTAACAAGTCAAAATCACTTTCATTGAGCTGAGGTTAAGTTTTTCACCAGTTCTGCTCATTCTCTAGTTTATAGAACAGAATTAATTTCTTTACTTTCCCAATGTCTGATAATAGTTCTACAGTGTTTCTCTTCCATGTGATCTGAACGCCAATCCTCCCATCATCTCTTTCTCTGACTGCTACACCTGTACATAGAGACTACCTGAAAATAGAAGATAATCTTCTGACCAATCTGTAATCTTACCTGCAAAGCCTCTCGCTGTTCAGAACAGTGTGGGGGAGATCCCCTACCACACCATTCAAGATTCTGGTTAACATAATCAATGACTCATAGGCGTTTCCTACTTACCATGTTAAAAGCCAAACCAAACCAAACCAAACCAAACCAAACCAAAACAAAACAAAAACCCTCACATTATTATCATCTTCCTAATATTATTCTTTTTTTTGTTTTGTTTTACTTTTGTTCCAAACCTTATCTGGCAGTAAAGCTGTTTCCTTATTCACTACAGTCAGAAATTTCCAGTGACTTTTCCAATTTCCAATGACAGTTTCCAATGACTTTTCTTCTACTCTTTTTATGTTGTAAAGTGTTTATTTTCCACGTTTTTCTTAATTTGCATACAGGCTGACATTGCCCTATTGGACTGTCGCTCTTGTTTTCCTTTGGGCTATGAGTCTCATCACACTCGTTACCATGTAAAAATTAAAAAAAAATTTCTGTACTTTCTGGATGAAAGGCAGAATGTCTATCCTAACCAGGGATAGATGTGACCACTTAACTGTATCCTAGACAGACAGATGGAAAGTCAACTAGGTTAATGACTGGCGCATCAAAGTCGCCTACAGGCAAATAGCCATGTTCTCGCTTTCTGCCAAGCCAAGGCTAAACACCTTGAACATGAAGGTTCATTGATGATCCTGCAGATATAAGATGAAGGCATCACTACTGCCTGAAGAAACTTCAGGAAATCTATATTATTTATATAAACCACAAATTAACGTCACTTCTATAAGGTGTGAAGCAATATTTATTTGGAAGTTTCTTTGCTCTGACAGTGATTATGACTTTGACAATTAAAAAATGTCCACCAGGAACAGAACTCTCTGATGCTATTCTTACAGCTTCCTCTGTCAAGAGGGAGCTTTCACCCCCTATGTCATGCTTAGTTATTTAGTGTACTCTAAACCTCCTCTAAAAAATGTCATTGGGCCCATATTTGTTGGTGAATTCTTGTTTCTTGATTCCTTAGAAAGTTGGCTTGGTCCTGTCTTTGTGTATCAGAGTTAAAGTGAAATTGTATTCAATGATTTTGAGAACCATCTCTGCAATAAAATTCTTTGACTTTATATAGGGCAGACAACAAGGATTTTGTATCTTTAGCTAGAAACATTTTTGCCAACCTTGCTAATAGGAATTTATTGTAAAAATATTGCTACAAGACTGCAATAAATGCTTGTTGGACAGACCTCAAAACAATTTCCTTACCTATAAAAACAGTGTTATAAGTCAGATGCCATATGGTTGCTAAGATGATTAAGTGATGTAGTATATGAACAGCATCTGGTGCATGGCAGGGCTTGAGAGTTGCTTGAGATAGTTTTTTTTTTCACCTTACAAACTTTAATTAATGTTTTCTTCCCTTACACTAATTGTCTCTACCCAGGATCACAATTTGCCTCCAAACTCAGTGATAATGATTTTATGTGTGCATTAGTTTTCTTTTCCCATTCAAGTTTCAAACTTCTTCTGGACACCACTACTCTATAGACTTCTTGTTAGCCTCGCTGCTTTTGGACAGAGAAGGTGTTCAATATAAATGTTGTAAAATGGTTGAGTTCTCTCTATATGTGTTCTATTATGATCCATTAGAGTCAGCTCTAAGCTCAGATCTACCCAGAGGAAAGGAAATGCTTTGGCCAATAAATGAGCCAGTGCATAAAATGTACTGTCAACTTGGCCTTAACACTAACGAATGCAGCTATTGCTTCACTTAGGGAATAGAATATTATAGAGTCTCAGTGCCAATTTAGAGTACATGTTGTGGAGGGCTAGTTGATGTGTGAGATGAGTATGTAGAAAAATTCTGTGAAATCACTGAGTTCACTGGCTCTCATTAAAACAAGTATGCGAGCACATGTGCATGTGTGAGTGTGTGTGTGCGCGCGCGTACACACACACACACATAAGAACTATATAAAAATTAACTGTAGTTTGACATGATATTATCCTACTGTTCTTGCTCTATGTATGACTAAGAACTCACTCTCTCTTAACATCATCTTTTATAACAATTCTAAACTGTATCAGTTCAACATGTGGTGCTAGAGTTGAAATAGTAAAGAATTTCTGGAAAATAGTTAAATCAATGAGGAATTATAGAAAGAGTGCTTATGTAGAGTTGAGATCATTATTCCAAGAGAACTGTGCTGTGGGTGAAAACATAGACCATGGAGCCAAGCCACTGAAGTTCTCTGTGGTATTCCTCCTTACTATGTCAACCAGCCATGCCTGAGTTTGTTCCCATTAGCACCCTAACTCATTCCCAACTCAGCATTAGGTGCTCAGGAAAGAGTAATCAATAGTGCAAGAAAACATTTAGATACAGTTCTTACATCTTAAGGGAATACACAGTAGACAATAATAGCAAGCTGTGTAAAGCACCATGAAGTGAAATTCTTCAAGGAAAGATGTAGACAACAAACTGGGAAGAAGGATAAAAGGTAATGTGAGTAAATGGCATTGATTTTTCACTAAGAATATAGTGAAGGATCCTATTGAGAAAATGGTATTTGGCAGTGAGTCTCAATAAGGAAAGGCTCTTCAGAAATGAGGGAAAGCTTCTAAAAAGGGAATAACAGGTGTGAACACTCTTAAAGGGTGAAGAAAGATGAAGAATTTATAGGATCCATCGGTATTTCCAGGATTTCTTTTTTCACTCTGAGTGATTTGCAAAACATTGAAATGCTTTGAGCAGAATAGTGGCCTGTTGCAATTTATGTTTTTGTCATAATGTTTGTTCTGTTTGAAAGGAGTAGTGAGGACTTTAGTGAAATAAAATAGTTCAGAGTTAAAGATGGGGATTGGTTAGTAATTGTGATAACAATCAGTATTTTTGGAAAGAGCCAATAAACTCTTGATTTGAAGCACAATAATAAACAAGAAAAAAATCAGTGATGTATAGTTTGATTAGCAATAGAGTCACTTTTGAACTACATAGAAAATACTGTAGAGCAAAATCTTAGTTCAAGAGCATAAAAAATAATTTTCTAAATTAAAAACATGTTTTATACTTAAGATAACGAGTTAAATGCAGAAGCAAAAGGTCAAACTAGAGCAATCGACAATAAAATCAGTTCAAGACAATGAGGGAATTATTAAAAAGTAGAGTCAGCACATTCCTGCACTTGAGCCTCTGCCCAGGCAACCTGACTGGCCATGCACTGGTGGGCAATGACTGACCTGTTTTCATCTTGTGAAGATTCTGACTCAGAACTTCACCTAGATCACTAGGTTTCCACTGGAGAGTTGCTACAATGACAACTCCATGCTTCAAATCCCCCACAGCCTTTGTGGAGCACTTCAGGTAAACCCAGGCTTGGCCACCATACCTTTCTCTCTTGAACCCAGAGAGCTGCCACGTGAAGGAAAACACAACACAAGCTTAGTTTAGAATCAATTGTAACTCAATCTCTGGGCACAACAACTAGGACCTAATATTGTAAGCCTTATTAAAATCTGATCCCTCCATGTGGTGAATCGTTGTGGATCTACCTTGATACTAGGAAACTCTAGGAGTTTTATCACTTAAAGCCACTTAAAGCCATCAGATTAGATGTGATCATCAACTGTGTATGTGTGGTAGAAAATACCAGATCCTGAAAAATACATAGTAGGAAGAATGAATTCATTGAGCCCTTGTCAACATTAACTACATTGTAAGTGTAACCATCCCAGGACACTGTTGGTACATGATAACATCTCAGAAAATATCGAATGTGAGTATTTTCCTTTAAGCACTATCAATTGAGATAGTCTTGCTCAGATATTATGTGTCCCAAATTATTTTGCTAAATAGAGATTATATCACTTGATACAAAATAGTTATTTTCTGTAGTTCTATCACGTAATAAAAATAGTCATAAAGTATTGGAATTGAAATTGAAGGCTAATCTTACTTGTCCTAACATTTTTCCCAGTAGAATCTAGTATTTGTATTGCTATTTGTTGGGTTATTCATGCTAACTTGTTATACACATTTAATGTTGTGTAACACCCATAAGTTATGGATTGCATGTGTGTTTTATTCAACAGACTATGAAAGATTTCATATTTGCAGATTCAATGGATAGTATACCTGAGAAAGTAATACTAATTGAACATGTGGTGCATGCCTGTAAAGATGAAATGAGTGTAAATAAGATTTCTGCAAGGCATAGAACTAAGTCATCCATGAAGATTTACCTTCAATAAAACTTTAGATGATAATTAATAATTCTATTCAAAAGAATGGAAAGTTTACATACAGAAGTTAATAGATTGCATAAGAAAAAATATGAAGCTTGCTTTAGTGCTTTGACTACATCTCAGAAACACTTTGAAATGCATGCATTCTTTATCCCTTTTAGAAATTTCTGCCAAGGAGGAAATCCACTTAAATTTTTGTGTAAGATAGTTATTGGTCATAAAATCTTTTAAAAACAGAAAGGTCACAATTATACATTTATTAAGAATCATTAGTTGTGTTTTTTAACATATTAGATAGTAGGTAAAAAGATAAAAATATTATGATAACAAATAGACCATATATACAAAACTTGAATATGTGAACAGTACATTCTTGAAAAAATTAGTGGCATAAATGTTAACTATACATGGAAAATACATTAATGTATTGCCTACATAGCTACATAGCTATAAGAATCATAATTTTAAAAGTGAATATTGACACAATGATTAATATTAAATTCCTAGCCTAACATATATCATAAAATACTCATAACAGATAAGTAATCTGGTTCAGAACCATGTGCTTTATTTAGCTGTCATTTAACAGTAGTTTTTTCATTATGAAAGAGTTCTTTAACCAAATAACCCTATCAAAAAATGGGGTACAGAGCTAAACAAAGAATTTTCACCAGAAGAAATTCAGATGGCCGAGAAACACCTTAAGAGATGTTCAACATCATTAGTCATCAGGGAAATGCAAATCAAAACAACCCTGAGATTCCACCTCACACCAGTCAGAATGGCTAAGATTAAAAACTCAAGAGACAACAAGTGCTGGCGAGGATGTGGAGAAAGAGGAACACTCCTCCACTGTTGGTGGGATTGCAAGATGGTACAACTGCTCTGGAAATCAGTTTGGCGGTTCCTCAGAAAATTGGGCATGTCACTTCCTGAGGACCCTGGCATACCACTCCTGGGCATATACCCAGAGGATTCCCCTGCATACAATAAAGACACATGCTGCACTATGTTTATAGCAGCCTTGTTTATAATAGCCAGAAATTGGAAGGAGCCCAAATATCTCTCAAAGGAGGAATGGATACAGAAAATGTGGTATATTTATACAATGGAATACTACTCAGCAATTAAAAATAATGGATTCATGCAATTTGTATCTAAATGGTTATATCTGGAAATTATCATCCTAAATGAGTTAACCCAATCACAAAAGAATACACATGAAATACAATCACTGATAAGTGGATATTAATGAGCCCAGAAGCCCAAATACTTAAGGCACAATTAGCAAGTCAAATGATTCCCAAGAAGAAGAAAGAAGAGGACCCTGGGCCTGAAAAGGTTGGATCCAGTTTTGTAGACCCAGAACAGAGAAATCGTGGGGGGTTGGGAGGGGAGATGATTAGGGAATGGTTGGGGGGAGAGGAATTATGGGATGTATGGTGGGGGGAACTGGGAAAGGGGAAAGCCTTTGGAATGTAAACATAGAATACAGAAAATAAAAATTAAAAAAAGAAAGAGTTCTTTAAACAATATCAACCAACAAGAACCTCCAGAGCTCCCAGGGAATGAACCAGAAAAGAGTACACATGGAGGGACCCATGGCTCCAGCCACATATGTAGCAGAGGATGGTTTTGTTGGGCATCAATGGGAGGAGAGGGCCTTGGTTCTGTGAATGCCTTATGCCCCAGTGTAGGGGAATGTGAGGGAGGGGAGGTAGGCCAGCACCTTCATAGAAGCAGGGGAATTTGGGATAAGATAGGGGGTTTCTAGGAGGGAAGGGGATACCAGGAAAGAGGAAAACATTTGAACTGTAAATAAAATAGCCAATAAAAATTTTTAAATAAAAAAAAAGTTCTTTAAGATTTTTATGTTTTTGAGAAATGTCTTACACATTCCAACTGGTTGTAGACAATATAGAGAAGAATGACTATGTAGACAAGAATGATTTAGAATTTCTGATTTTTCTGCATCCACATTCTGAGTGCTGTAATTTCACAGTTATGCCACCATGTTCTGCTTATTCAATCAGTTCTGAAGTTGAAGCCAATGTTTTGTGCATTCTAGATAAATACTCTACTGAATATACCCTTAGTCTAGAAACTGTACCTTTTCTTTCATGACCATGAGTCTCTTGAAGATTACAGTTTATTTATAACAGTGTTCAGCATCTCTAACCCTCAATGTTTTAGAATGTTTACCTGATGTTTCTCAATAGTATTTAGGTAGCTCTTACTCCCTCTGATCTGTTGCTTACATTCTGTCATGTACCATATGGTTTGAAAAAAAATAGTACTCTGTGAGCATTTCTTTTCTGCATTTTGACTAGCTATGATTTTCTGTAATTGTTTTTTTCTGCCACAAATAAAGTCTTCTTTGATGAAGAGTACAAGTCATACTTACTTGTGGTTATAAGGATAAGTATTTAGAATACAAATAGGATAAATACTGTTTTAGTAAAGAAGTACTAATAAATTCTCTTTAAAAAAATCTATAATTTACCTCATTATCCCTCTGTAGTTGGCTTGATAAGTTTCCAGGATGAAGCATGATCTCTTGCCTGTTAAGCACATTTTAAGACCAATAAGAGAGTTATTGATTATTGCCAAGATACAAGCACCACTATCACACATGTGGGGTGTTTTTTTCATGCAAGTCACTATGGTTCACAGACATTTCAACTAGATATAATTATTGGCCCTTTCTTTCTCTTGGCAGCTGCCATTGACATTACAGTGCTATGAAAGCTAACTCCCAGAGAGAAGGCAGCCCAACCAAAGAGTCCAACATCACAGCAATGAATAACACACACACACACACACACCACACACACACACACACACACACACACACACACACACGGAGAGAGAGTGGGAGAGAGAGAGAGAGAGAGAGAGAGAGAGAGAGAGAGAGACTATTCAACGAGGTGGGAGGGTATGAGAGATAAACATGAGGCGTGGAAAGTAACAGGAAAGCTTACAACATAAGAGAGTGGTAAGGGGGCAGCTAGGGTGAGGTGGCACAGAGGAGAGGAGATAGGGAAGATGGAAAGTATGGTTGGAAATGACACTCGGAAACCTAATTCTCTGTAAGCAAATAAAAGTAATAAAAAATCAACATAAGGACTCTTGGGTACTATACTGAATAGATAGGGAGAGAGTGGGCAGCCTTGTCTAGTCTCTGATTTCAGTGGGATTGCTTCAAGTTTCTCTCCATTTAGTTTCTTGGAATTGATAAATGAAACAACTAAATAAATAAATAAATTCTATATTTTTAAATGTTAATATAAGCAGGGCGTGGTGGCGCACACCTGTAATCCCAGCACTTGGGAGGCAGAGGCGGGTGGATTTCTGAGTTCAAGGCCAGCCTGGTCTACAGAGTGAGTTCCAGGACAGCCAGGACTACAAAGAGAAACCCTGTCTCGGAAAAAAAAATAGATACAGCACCCACATAAATGTTAATATAAACAGTGAATTTCACAACAAAATCCTGAAAGCAATCTCATTTATAGAACAAACACATATATACACACATACATGCACACACACATGCATGCAAACATTCATACACACGTGAGCTAGAAGACAGAAATACAGAACTTCAAATGATAAAAGTTATATAAAAAGTGAGAGAAATTAAAGACACTGAAAGATGGAAATATTTCTCAAATTCGTGGATTAGAGGAATTAATACAGCCAAAATGATATAGTGTTCAGAACAATATACAGAATCAAAACCATCACCATGAAAGTACAAAGAACAGTCTTCATAGAAGTTCTCAAAATAACCCAAAATACATTTGGAAACACAGAAGAGCCTGCTTTATGTTAGCAGTCTCTCCATATGCCTCCCCCCCAATAACATTGTAATCTATATCTCCTCTTTCTGAAGACTCCCTTATCTCTCCCATTCCTTACCTGCTATCCACCTTCTGGAATCACTCAGATTGAAACAGATATATAAGAAACTGAAAAGTTACCATCCACATGTAAAAGAAAATATGCAAGTTTTGTCTTTTGACATTTGAGCTACATCATGTGGGAAGATAGTTTCTAGTGCCAAATGTTTCTTTTAAAAGAGCAGGATAATATTACATTGTCTATATGAAGCACATTTAGTGTACTCATTTATCTATTGATGTCCACCTAGGTTGTTTCTGATTCTAAGCTATAGTGAACATAGCAATCATTAACATGAATGAACAACTATCTCTGCAGTCAGCTGTAGAATCAAAGAGTGGTACAGTTGGATTTTCATCATTCTGAGGAACCTCCAAAGTGTTTTCCATAGTGGCTGTAACAGTTTGCATTCCCACCAGCAAGTAATAAGTTTTCCCCTTCATTCCAGGATGCTTACCAGCATCTGCTGCCATTTTTTAAAAAAAATTATTCAGATCCTCTCCAAGTGGCACAAGAAAGTAGCTAACCACCCATCAGTGCAGAGAGAACAGTCAACACAGGTGAGACCTGCCCTACAGCTCAGAGGATCCTGTCTGGAACCCTCTGGCAGAAGCTTTCCAGTTTCTGTCTCTGGCTTGAGACCATCCTCTGCCATAGCATGGCATATCCAAGTGGTACAGGAAGGTAGCTAACCACCCATCAGCACACAGAGGAAAGTCACCAGAGGGGAGACCTGCCCTGCACCTCAGAGAGTCCCATCTGGAACCCTCTGGCAGAAGTCTTCTAGTTTCACTCTCCTGCTTGGGACCATCCTCTGCCACAGTGTATCATACCCAAGTGGAGCAGGGAGGTAGCTAACCAATCATGAGTAGAGAGAGTCCTGATAACAGACAGAACCACCCCCACAGCTCAGAGGATCCAGTCTGGAACCCTCTGGCAGAAGCCCTTTAGTTTCTGTCACTGACTTGGGACGGTCCTCTGTTACAGTGAGCCATATCCAAGTGGCACAGGAAGGTAGCAAACCACCCTTCAGCCCAGAGAGGACAGCCAGCACAGGTGAGACCTGCCCTGTTGCTCAGAGGGAGCAGCCAGAAACCCTGAGGACATAGAACCAAAAAGCGATCTGGGACAGGAGTCTTCTGTCTTCTGCCTGCACCCAGAACTGATCGGGGCTACAGAGCTTCATACCAAAAACAACCACAAGAGAGTGGGTCTGACAGGAGTACCTACATACCTGTGTACACAAAGAGAACTGGTCTCCCAGGAGCACAGAAACAGAAGCTTGTGTGACAGACAACCCACCATCAGAGACAGAAACACCAGCTAACACCAGAGATAACCAGATGGCAAAAGGTAAATGCAAGAACATTACCAACAGAAACCAAGGCAGCATGACACCATCTGAAACAAGTTCTCCCACAACAGGAAGTCCTGGATACCCCCCCCAAAAAAAAACCCAGAAATACAAGATCTTGATTTAAAATCACCTCTCATGATGGTGATAGAAGATTTCAAAAAGAACATAAATAACTCCCTTAAAGAAATACAGGAGAATATGAGTCAATAGGTAGAAGCCCTTCAAAAGGAAACACAAAAATCTCTTAAAGAAATAAAGGACAACATGGATCAACAGGCAGAAGCCCTTAAAGAGGAAACACAAAAATGCCTTAAAGAATGACAGGAAAACACAAACAAGTGAAAGAACTGAATAAAACCATCCAGGATCTAAAAACAAAAGTAGAAACAACAAAAAGTCACAAAGGGAGACAATGTTGGCTATAGAAAATCTTGGAAAGAAATCAGGTGTCATAGACACAAACATCAACAACAGAATTAAAGAGATAGAATTAAGAATCTCAGATGCTGAAGATATCATAGAAAGCATTGACTCAACAGTCAAAGAAAATGCAAAATTCAAAAAGCATGTAATCCAAACCATCCAGGAAATCCAGGACACAATGAGATACCTAAGGATTATAGGTATAGAAGAGAGGGAAGATCTACAACTTAAAGGGCCAGTAAATATCTTCAAAAAATTATAGAAGAAAACTTCCCTAACCTAAAGAGAGAGATGCTCATGACCAAACAAGAAGTCTATAGAACTTTAAAAAGACTGTACCAGGACAGAAATTCCTCCCACCATATAATAATCAAAACATTAAATGTACTAAACAAAGAAAGAATATTAAAACCAGTAAGGGAAATAGGCCAAGTAATATATAAAAAGGAAGACCTATCAGAATTACCCCAGACTTTTCACCAGGGACCATGAAAGCAAGAAGATCCTGGGCAGATCTCATACAGACCATAAGAGAACACAAATGCCAGCCCAGACTACTATATCCAGCAAAACTCTAAATCACCATAGATGTAGAAACCAAGATATTCCATGATAAAACTAATTTTACACAATATCTCCACAAATCCATCCCTGCAAAGGATAATAGATGGAAAATGCCAATATAAGAAGGGCAACTACACTCTAGAAAAAGCAAGACTGTAATGTTCTTTCAACAAACCCAAAAGAAGATAACCACCAAACACAAAAATAACATCAAAAATAACAGGAAGCAACAATCCCTATTCCTTAATATCTCTTAACATCAATGGACTCAATTCCACAATAAAAGACATCAACTAACAGAACAGATATGTCAATAAGATCCAGCATTTTGCTGCCTACAGGAAACACACCTCAGTGTCAAAGACAAACATTACTACCTCAGAATAAAAGGCTAGAAAACAATTTTCTAAGCAAATAGTTCCAGGAGTTCTGGAGTAGCCATTCTGATATCTGATAAAATTGACTTTCAATCAAAAGTCATTAAAAAAAGACATGGAAGGACACGTCCTAATTATCAAAAGAAAATATACCAAGAAGAGCTCTTAATTCTGAACATCTATACTTCAAATGCAAGGGCACCCTCATTTGTAAAAGAAACTTTACTAAAGTTCAAAGCACACGTTGCATCTCACAATAATTACAGGTGACTTTAGCACCCCATTATCATCAATGGACAGATCAGGGAAGCACAAACAAAAGAGAGACACAGTGAAAATAGCAGAAAATTTGGACCAAATGGATTTAACAAATACCTATAGAACATTTCATCCTAAATCAAAAGAATATATCTTTTTCTTAGTACCTCATGGTACCTTCTTCAAAATTGATCCTATAATTGGTCACAATACAGAACTCAACAGATATAAGAAAATAGAATTAATCCCATGCCACCTATCAGATCACTATGGTATAAGAGTGGTCTTCAATAGCAAAAAAAAAAAAAAAAAAAAAAAAACCAACAAAAACAAACAAACAAAAAAAAAACACCAAAAAAACCCCCACAAAAAAAACAAAAAAAACCAAAAAACAAAATAAAAACAAAAAACAAAAAACCAAAAACCAAAAACCAAACCAAACCAAACCAAAACAAAACAAAACAAAACAAAATAAAACAAAACAAAACAAAAACAAACAAACAAAAAAAAACCAGAAAGCCTATATACACATGGAAGCTGAACAATGCTCTACTCAATGATACCTTGGTCAAGGAAGAAATAAGGAAAGAAATAAAAACCTTTTTAGAATTTATTGAAAATTAAGGCACAACATACTCAAATTTATGGGAGACAATGAAAGTAGTGCTAAGAGGAAAACTCATAGCTATGAGCGCCTCCAAAAAGAAGCTGGAGAGAGCATACACTAGCATTGTAACAGTATACCTGAAGGCACTAGAACAGAAAGAATCTAATACGCCCAAGAGGAGTAGAAGGCAGGAAATTATCAAACCTAGGGATGAAATCAACCAAGTTGAAACAAAAAGAACTATACAAAGAATCAACCAAACCAGGAGCTAGTTCTTTGAGAAAATCAACAAGATAGATAAACCTTTAGCTAGACTAACCAGAGGGCACAGAGACAGTATCCAAATTAACAAAATCAGAAATAAAAATAGAGAAATAACATAAACTGAGAGAATGTAAAAAATTATCATATCCTACTACAAAAGCCTAAACTCAATAAAACTGGAAAAGATGGATGAAATGGACAATACCAACCTAGACAGATACCAACTACCAAAGTTTAATCAGGATCAGATAGACCATCTAAATGGTCCCATAACCCCTAAAGAAATAGAAGTGGTCATTGACAGTCTCCCAAACTATAAAAGGACAGGACCAGATGGTTTTAGTGCAGAATTCTATCAGACCTTCAAAGAAGACCTAACACCAATACTCTTCAAACTATTCCACAAAACAGAAACAGAAGGACCCCTACACAAATTGTTCTACGAAACCACAATTTTGATATCAAAACTACACAAGATCCAACAAAGAAAGAGAACTTCAAATTTTCCTTATGAATATCGATGCAAAAATACTCAATAAAATTCTTGCCAACCGAATCCAAAAACTCATCAAAGTGACCACTCACCATGATCAAGTAGGCTTCATCCCAGGGATGATACAGGGATGGTTCAATATACAGAAATCTATCAATGTAATCCACTACGTAAGCAAACTCAAAGAAAAAAAACCACATGGCCATTTCATTAAATTTTGAAAAAAAATATTTGAGAAAATTCAGCATCCTTTCATGTTAAAGGTCTTGGAAAGAACAGGAATTCTAGGCCCATATCTTAACATAATAAAAGCAATATACAGCAAACCAGTAGCCAACATCAAACTAAATGGAAAGAAACTTGAAGCAATCCCACTAAAATCAGAGACCAGACAAGGCTGCCATATTTATTCAATATAGTACTTGAAGTTAGAGCTAAAGCAATTAGACAACAAAAGGAGGTCAAAGGGATACAAATTAGAAAGTAAGAAGTCAAATTATGACTATTTGCAGATGATATGAATGTATACTTAAGCAACCCAAAAAAACTCTACCAGAGTACTCCTACAGCTGATAGCAACTTCAGCAATATTGCCAGAAATAAAATTAACTCAAACAAATCAGTAGCCTTCCTATACTCAAATGATAAACAGGTTGAGAAAGAAATTAGAGAAATGTTACCCTTCACAATAGTAACAAACAATATAAAGTATCTTGGTGTGACTCTAACAAAACAAGTGAAAGATCTATATTACAAGGACTTCAAGTCTCTGAAGAAAGAAATCAATGAAAATCTCAGAAGATGGAAATATCTCCCATACTTGTGGATTGGCAGAATTAATATAGTAAAAATGGCTATCTTGCCAAAAGCAATCTACAGATTCAATGCAATCACCAACAAAATTTCAACTCAATTCTTCATAGAGTTAGAAAAAGTAATTCTCAAATTCATCTGGAATAAGAAAAAACCCATGATAGCTAAAACTATTCTCAACAGTAAAACAACTTCTGGGGGAATCAATATCCCTGACCCCAAGAAGTACTACAGAGAAATAGTGTTAAAACTTGCATGCTATTGGTACAGTGACAGGCAAGTAGATCAATGGAATAGAATTGAAGACCCAGAAATGAACCCACACATCTATGGTGACTTGGTATTTGACAAAGGAGCTACAACCACCCAGTGGAAAAAAGATAGCCTTTTCAACAAATAGTGCTAGTTCAACTGGAGGTCAGCATGCAGAACGCAAATCAATCCATTCTTATCTCCTTGTACTAAGCTCAACTCCAAATGGATCAAGGATCTCCACATGAAACCAGACACCCTGAAACTAATAGAAAAGAAACTGGGGAAGACCCTTGAGGACATGGGCACAGGGGAAATTTTCCTGAACAGAACACCAATAGCTTATGCTCTAAGATCAAGAATTGACAAATGGGACCTCATAAAATTACAAAGTTTCTGTAAGGCAAAGGACACTGTTAATAGGACAAAACAGCAACCAACAAGTTGGGAGAAGATCTTTATCAACCTCACTCCTGGCAGAGGCCTAATATCCAATAAATACAAAGAACTCAAGAAGTTAGACTCCAGGGAACCAAATAATTCTATTAAAAATGGGTTACAGAGCTAAACCAAAAATTTTTACCTGAGGCATATCGCATGGCTGAGAAACACCTAAAGAAATGTTCAACATCCTTAGTCATCAGGGAAATGCAAATCAAAACAACCCTGAGATTTCATCTCACACTAATCAGAATACCTAGGATCAAAAACTCTGGAGAGAGCAGGTGCTGGTGAGGATGTGGAGAAAGAGGAACACTCCTCCACTGCTGGTGTGATTGCAAGCTGGTACAACCACTCTGGAAATCAGATTGGCGGTTCCTCAGAAAACTGGGCATAATACTACCAGAGGACCCTAATATACCTATCCTGGGCATACACCTTGAGGATTCTCCAGCATGTAATAAGGAGACATGCTTTACTATGTTCAGTGCAGTCCTATTTATCATAGCCAGAAGCTGGAAAGAATCCAGATGTCCCTCAATGAAGGAATGGATACAGAAATTGTGGTATATTTAAACTATGAAATACTACTCAGCTATTTAAAACAATGAAGTCATGAAATTATTAGACAAATTGATGGAATTAGAAAATATCACCCTGAGTGAGGTAACCCAAGCACAAAAGGACACAAATGGTATGCACTCACTGATAATTGGATATTAGACTAGAAGCTTGGAATATCCAATACACAATTCACATATCAAATGATACTCAAGAAAAAGGACAAACAATGTATGGATACTCTGGTCCATTTTTGAAGGGGGAACAACATTCCCACAGAAGGAAGATACAGAGACAAAATGTGGAGCAGAATCTGAGGAAAAGACCATCCAGAGACTACCCCACCCAGGGATCCATCCCATATACTGTTACATAACCCAGACACTATTATTGAGGCCCACAAGTACTTAATGACCAGAGCTGGATATAGCTGTTACCTGGGAGGCTCTGCTAGTGCGTGACAAATAGAGAGGGGTACACTTTCAGCCAGCCATTGTCCTGAACACAGGGTCCCCAATGGTGGAGCTAAAGAAAGGATCCAAGGAGGTGAATGGGTTGGTAGTGCCATAGGAAGAACTATATGAGCCACCCATTACTCCCAGAGCTCCCAGGGACAAAACCATCAACCAGAGAGTGCACATGGAGTTACCCATGGCTCCAGATACATAGGCAGCAGAGGATGGCCTTGTTGGACATCAAAGAGAGGAGAGGCCCTTGGTCCTGAAAAGACTGGATGCTGCAGTGTGGCAGTGTGGGGTAATGCTAGGACAGGGAAGTGGTAGAGGGTTGGCTGGGGGTTAGGGGGATGGGAGATGGGTTATGAGACTTTGGGACGGGGGGGGGGTGTGAACCAGGAAAGGGGACAACATTTGAAATGTAAATAAAGAATATATCTAATAAAAAATAAAATTAGTCATGTCCATTTTGATCTGGTTTAGGTAAAATCTCAGCATGGTCATAACTTGCACTTCTCTGATGGCTAAGAATGTTGATCTTTAATTAAAAAAATGTTTCTCAGCCATTTTGTTTATTTTATTTTATTTTTTTTAGAATTCCGTCTATATCCCATGAAATGGAACTCTACCTAAAGTAGCCAAGATCTGAGAATGTAGTAGAAAGGCTGCTAATGTTCTGCTAAGGGAACAGAGAAATAATTGAATCCTAGTGCTATTTTGCTAAATCCATAAATCAGAGCATTACTCAAACCCTCCGAAGATAAATGCCTTCTTGCGATAGATGATAATTAGCACAGAGACCCACAACCAAATGGGCATACAGAGAGTTAAGACACTTCAGGGTATTCAAAATACCCTGAAGTCCTTATCAAAAAACGGTTATCTATATTGAAGAGAAGGCAGAACGCTTGTAAAAGCTGGAGTTGCTGGATGATCCTGAGCAAATAGAACTGCTGCTCATACAAGCGCCCAGAGGCCACACCAGCATGCACAAGACTGGCACAGATTCAGGGCAGACAAAATTCTAGAATGGAGAAGGGAGGGGTTAGACAGAAATTCACAGTTTCTAACCAGAGAGAAGGAAGAGAAAAAGACAGAAGGAAGGAGAGGGCAAGGACGACGGCTGGAAGGGGAGGGAGTGGTTATGAAGTTGGGTGAAAAAATTGGGGAGTTGAGAAGTATATGGGATGAATACTGGGGGGCAGAGAAAGAATAAGATAAAAATGCATTGCATCAAAAGGCTAAATAGAAAAAAAGAAACATCAACAAACAAGCAAAAACAACAAACATCCTCAATAAACACCTCTTAAAGAAAAAGAGGAACAAAGCTGTATCTATTATAATCCCTTGTTGCCATGTTAAAATGTTTTAAGGACAGTGAACAGGTAGATATATGGACCTTTGTCACAAAATAGAAAAATCCACAACCAGTTTACAGGCCTACATTGAAACGCTCCTTGGGCTGAATCCAAACCAGCTATGTCCTATTGTCCTAGTAAGAAGTACTATCTTTCCTGGTCCTTAGGGGTGGCAATGCTTCAGAGTTTCATTCCCATTGCAATTAGGACAATGGAAGGCATATTAGCCCTTGGGATCTGTGGAGAATAGTAAGTAGATTTTATGTATCTCTCAAGATTAATCCTCCATTTTAAACATAAAATTGTATATTTATATTTTCAAATGGATAAACAGGCAATTATATCTTTATTAATAATTCTATGTTATAACTCTATGATAAATATTAAAAGTAATCTAAGAAGAAAAATTCTGAGAGTTATAACATGTTAACGAGAGCACAGTAGTCAAATATTGGTTTCATATCCTTTTAAATCAAAATTTCTTATAAAAATTTTGTTGTTCTTTAATATTCTAATTACTATATCACAACTTTTGACTATATTTAATTTTTTTACTTTTGGCAATTATGATTGAGAGTGGATTCTTTTCTAAAGTCGATTCCTATATAGAACAACATTGGGTTTTGTTGTTGATGTTTGATTTTTTTTTATTTTTGAGACAGGGTTTTTTGTGTGTAGCTTTGTCTTTTCTAGAATTCATTCTGTAAATCAGACTGGGCTGGAATTTACAGACATCCCCTTTTCTGTTCCCCCTGAGTGCTAGGATTAAAGATGTGCGCCACCTAAAGGAGGGGAGGAAGATTGCAACCCAATAGGAAGAACACCATCAGTGGGCCAGAGAGACCAGTGCTCCCAAGGACTACACCACCAACCAAGGAGTTTATAGGGAGGGATCCTTGGCTCCAGATACACATGTAGCAGAGGATGGTCATGTCTGACATCAATGGGAGGGAAGCCCTTGGTCCTGTGGAGGTTTGATGCCCCAGGGTATGAGGATTCTGGAGCGGTGGGGTGGGAGAGGAGGGTATGTGAGTGGGGAAGCGCCATCATAGAGGCAAAGGGGAGGGAGGAGAGGGCAGATGTGGGATGGGGATTTTGTGGAGGGGTGACCGGTAAGTGGGATATCATTTGAGATGTAAACGAATGGAATGGTAAATTAATAATAATAATAATAATAATAATAATAATAGATATATGCCACCAGCACCTGGATAGAACATTCTTAATCTATATATAATGGTTTCTTACATGTACATTTCTACCAACTTCCAGTCAAAGTTATCAAATACATCAGTGGAAGTAGTATTTTTAATTACTACATAAGTAATAATAATAATAATAATAATAATAATAACAATAACAATAACAATAACAATATTTTGACTAGAAAGCAGTCTGTGAAAATTGTTGCAATGAGTGGAAGGCACAGTAATAATCAGCAGTGTGCCCAACACCTTTCCAACAGAGAACAGGTAAGCACTAATATCCAAGGCTATATGTACAACCCCTCAAAACATAGGTGTTTCATAACAGCTGGAGATGTTGGAGGAATATTTATTTTTCAGACAGGTAATTCAATAGACATAATTTTTAAAGTTTAGATTTTAAAAGTTCCAAGATCTGCATTCTCTACTCTCACTGAAATAGACAAATCATTTCAGGTAATTTTAAGACTTGAATTAAAAGTAATAATACATGAGATATAAGAGATTTTAAATTTGTGAGTCAGAATATAATGGTTTATGACTGTAATCAGAGGATTTGGGAGGTTAAGTTTAGACTGAGATGAATTTGAAATGTAAATAAATAAAATAATAAAAAGGAAAGGTAGTAGGTAGTCAAGGGAAAATAGGGATAATTTAATAAATTTTAATTCTTTCCCCCCCAAAAAAAAGATTGCCATGAATTCAAGGCCCGCCTAGACCAGACTATGATGCCTGTGTAAAATCTGTAACAAAAGAGTCTTTTTAAAAAATATTATGTAAATTTCTTCCAGTCATTGTTCCCCTCTAGATCCCCCATCACAGTTCCTCATCCCATTCCTCCTCCTCTTGCTTCCTAGAGAGTGCTCAGCTCACCAGGCCTCCCCATTCCCTGGGGCTTCAAGTCTCTTGAGGATTAAACACAATGTCTCCCACTGAGACCAGTCCAGGCAGAATTCTGCTGTATTTGTGCCAGGGCCTCAGACTGCCCCCCCATGCTCCTTGTTGGTAGCTCAGTGTGAGCTCCCTGGGTTCAGGGTAAGTTGGAATTACTGGTCTTCCTATGGGGTTACTTTCCCTTTAAACATTTCTTTTTTTTTTTTTTTCCGAAAAAATTTTTTTATTGGATATATTCTATATTTACATTTCATTTCCCTTTTTTTGTTTCCCCACCCCCCTAAGGTCCCACATGCCCTTTTCCCTCCCCCTGCTCCCTCATCCACCCCTTCCCACTTCCCTGTTCTGGTATTCCCCTACACTGATGCTTTGATCCTTTCCAGCACTAGTGTCCATTCCTTTCTTCTTGTCAGACATCATTTGGTATGTGAATTGTGTCTTTGGTGTCCCAAGATTCTAGGCTAATATCCACTTATCAGTGACTGCATACCAGGGGTATTCTTTTGAGACTGGGTTACCTCACTTAGTACGATGTTCTCCAGCTCCATCCATTTCTCTAAGAATTTCATGAATTCATTGTTTCTAATGGCTGAATAGTATTCCATTGTGTATATATACCACATTTTTTGTATCCATTCCTCCGTTGAGGGACATCTGTCTTCTTTCCAGCTTCTGGCTATTATAAATAAGGCTGCTATGAACATAGTGGAGCATGTATCCTTATTGCATGCTGGGGAATCTTCTGGGTATATTACCAGGAGTGGTATGGCTGGATCCTCCGGAAGTATCATATGCAGTTTTCTGAGGAACCGCCAGACTGATTTCCAGAGTGGTTGTACCAGCTTGCAGTCCCACCAGTAGTGGAGGAGTGTTCCTCCTTCTCCACATCCTCGCCAACACCTGATGTCTTCTGAGTTTTTAATCCTAGCCATTCTGACAGGTGTGAGGTGAAATCTCAGGGTTGTTTTGATTTGCATTTCCCTAATGACTAATGATGTTTAACATTTTTTAAGGTGTTTCTCAGCCATCCGAATTTCTTCAGGTGAAAAGTCTTTGTTTAGGTTTGTACCCCATTTTTGGATTTTTGACAAAGGAGCTGAAAACATCCAGTGGAAAAAAGATAGCCTTTACCCAAATGGTGCTGGCTCAACTGGAGGTCAACATGCAGAAGAATGAGAATTGATCCACTCTTATCTCCTTGCACTAGGCTCAACTCCAAGTGGATCAAGGACCTCCACATAAAACCAGACACACTAAAACTAATAGAAAAGAAACTGGGGAAGACCCTTGAGGACATTGGCTCAGGGGGAAAATTCCTGAACAGAACACCAATCGCTTATGCTCTAAGATCAAGAATAGACAAATGGGACCTCATAAAATTACAAAGTTTCTGTAAGGCAAAAGACACTGTCAAAAGGACAAATCAGCAACCAGCAAATTGGGAAAAGATCTTCACCAACCCCACATCCAATAGAGGGCTAATATCCAATGTATACAAAGAACTCAAGAAGTTAGACCCCAGAAAACCCTTTAAACATTTCAATCCTTCCCCTAATTCAACCATAGGGGTTCCCAACCTCAGTCCAAGGATTTTATTTCTCAGTCAGCTGCTGGTAGGGCTCCTCAGATTCCATCCCAGGCTCCTGTCTGTAAGCACATCAGAGCATTAGTGATAGTATCAGGCCTTGGTGGCCTCCCATGAGATCGATCCCAAGTTGGACTTCAGTCTCTTCTCCATTTTGGTCCCTGCAGTTCCTTTAGAGGGGAACAATTCTGGGTCAGAAAACTTGAGTGTGGATTAGTAATCCTGTCCCTCATCTTAAGGCCCTGTCCATCTGCTGAAGGTGGGTGCCCACTGTAGGGCATTCATCTAAGGTCCCTCCCTTTGAGTCTTGAGAGTCTCTCACCTCCCAGGTCTCTGGTACTTTCTAGATGGTCTTCCCATCTCCCACCCTGATGCTTCTTAGCCCTCATTCTCTTGGCCCTCTGTGCTTCTCTCCTGTCCCTCCCTCCCATACCTGATCCTCTTCCTCTTTCCCTATCCCCCTGTCTTCCCTTCTCTGACCCAGGTCCCTCCCTCTCTCTGCTTCCCTTGATTATTTCCTTTCCCCTTCTAAGTGTAATTGAAACATCCTCACTTGGACCTTTTCTACCTGTTACACTCTTTACAGTCTGAGAGTTGTATCCTAGGTATTCTATACATTCTGGCTTATATCTACTGATCAGTGAGTACATGCCACGCATGCCCTTTGGGGTCTGTGTCTTGAAACAAAGACATGTTTAAAGCAGTAATGTTGAGCACCAAGTTAGTTTGACTGTTTTTCTTATTGATGAATTATCCATCTTCAGTAATATCTAGAATGTAATTCCAAAGTCTTTCCAGTAATAAAAAGTAATGGTGAGTGGTGATAAGACAGGAACTTCAAGTCCTTGAAGAAAGAAATCGAAGAAGACCTCAGAAGATGGAAAAATATTTCTTGCTCCTGGATTGGCAGGATCAATATAGTAAAAATGGCCATCCTGCCAAAAGCAATCTACAGATTCAATGCAATCCCCATCAAAATCCCAAATCAATTCTTCATAGATCTAGAAAGAGCAATTCTCAAATTCATCTGGAGCAACAAAAAACCCAGGATAGCTAAAACTATTCTCAACAATAAAAGGACTTCTGGGGGTATCAATATCCCTGACCTCAAGCTGTACTACAGAGCAATTGTGTTAAAAACTGCATGGTATTGGTACAGCAACAGGCAGGTAGATCAATGGAATAGGATTGAAGACCCAGAAATGAACCCACAGACTTATAGTCACTTGATCTTTGATAAAGGAGCTACAACCATCCAGTGGAAAAAAGATAGCCTTTTGAACAAATGGTGCTGGTTCGACTGGAGGTCAACATGCAGAAGAATGCGAATTGACCCACTCTTATCTCCTTGCACTAAGATCAACTCCAAGTGGATCAAGGACCTCCACATAAAACCAGACACACTGAAACTATTAGAAAAGAAACTTGGGAAGACCCTGGAGGACATGGGCACAGGGGGAAAGTTCCTGAACAGAACACCAATAGCTTATGCTCTAAGATCAAGAATTGACAAATGAGACCTCATAAAATTACAAAGTTTCTGTAAGGCACAGGACACTGTCAGAAGGACACAACGGCAACCAACAACGTGGGAAATGATCACCAACCCCACATCCGACAGAGGGCTAATATCCAATATATACAAAGAACTCAAGAAGTTAGACCCCAAAGAACCAAATAACCCTATCAAAAAATGGGGTACAGAGCTAAACAAAGAATTTTCACCAGAAGAAATTCGGATGGCCGAGAAACACCTTAAGAGATGTTCAACATCATTAGTCATCAGGGAAATGCAAATCAAAACAACCCTGAGATTCCACCTCACTCCAGTCAAAATGGCTAAGATTAAAAACTCAAGAGACAACAAGTGCTGGCGAGGATGTGGAGAAAGAGGAACACTCCTCCACTGTTGGTGGGATTGCAAAATGGTAAAACCGCTCTGGAAATCAGTTTGGCGGATCCTCAGAAAATTGGGCATGCCACTTCCAGAGGACCCTGGCATACCACTCCTGGGCATATACCCAGAGGATTCCTCTGCATACAATAAAGACACATGCTCCACTATGTTTATAGCAGCCTTGTTTATAATAGCCAGAAATTGGAAGGAGCCCAGATATCCCTCAAAAGAGGAATGGATACAGAAAATATGGTATATTTATACAATGGAGTACTACTCAGCAATTAAAAATAATGAACTCATGGAATTTGTAGGTAAATGGTTAGATCTGGAAACTATCATCCTAAGTGAGCTAACCGAATCACAAAAGAATACACATGAAATGCAATCACTGATAAGTGGATATTAATGAGTCCAGAAGCCCTAAATACTCAAGGCACAATTAGCAAGTCAAATGACTCCCAAGAAGAAGAAAGGAGAGGACCCTGGGCCTGTAAAGGTTGAATCCAGTATTGTAGACCCAGAACAGAGAAATCGTGGGGGGGGGATGAGTGGGGAATAGCAGGGGGGAGAGGAATTATGGGACATATGGTGGGGGGTAACTGGGAAAGGGGAAAGCCTTTGGAATGTAAACATAGAATATAGAAAATAAAAATTAAAAAAAAAGATGCCAAATTAAAAAAAAATCCCTATATGGCAAGTTTTGTTCCAGATAAATTTAAATATATTGAAAGAAAAAAAAAGAAGAAAAAAGTAAATATATTGAAAGATTTCAAATGCCATGGACTTAAATTCCAGTAAGAATTTTAAATGTCCAGATCTGCTGTGTCTTCTGGCATTACTTGCGTCTTGACACTCTACTTTGGTTTTGCCCTCTACTGACACACATTAGTCAGGAGATCAGTGACCTCAGAATAGGATGAGAGCCTGACAGTATGTACCTGGAAGAAATACCTGACAATTCACACTTAAAGTAATCCACAGTAAGTCCCCAACACTTGTGTGGAAGTAACAGTTTAACTGAAAGAGTGTGAAAGAGACTATAAAAAAATCAAGTCCGGTTTTAGGATACCAACTACTGTTTCTGAAATAAAAGCAAATGATCAGGTTCTTTCAGCCCAAGTCAATAGGAAGCAGTTTTTATGAATAGATTCAATCTACAGTCTTATTTCTTTTGCCTTCCACTTTAGTCGATTGATTAAAAAACACTCATTTAGCCAATGGATTATCTATAATGCGGTAACTTTCTTACAGAGTCTTAATACATCTCACATGTAAAAGCCATTTCAGCAAGGCCTTGCTGAACATAATAATTGTAATCAGAAATCTAAAATGGTCATTTTCTATAAAAATGATGGCAAGAAATCAATAATACAGGTTTTTATACATGGGGAAAGTACATCATGTTTTCTAATATGTTATTTTATTTAAAATGTGTTCCTTCTAAATAACTGCACTACTGTAATCATGCTTAAAATCTAAAGTCTATTGGATATATATATATATATATATATATATATATATATATATAAAACCTTACCAAAGTAACATGTGAAAGTTTGTATTTAATATTTAACAGGTTTTTAATATAAAATTTTATAATAGAATATATATATGTAATGTGATATTATACATTTATAAAATATAGATACCTATTCTCTGGTACCCTCTTTCTCTAATTCTTTAAATATCTCCTGAGTTTTTGTTTATTTGTTTGTTTGTTTTGCTATCTGCTACTATTTTCTTACCATTGTTACTGAAGATCATTTCATAGAGAAATGTAAGCACCAGTATATATATATATATATATATATATATATATACACACACACACACACACATACACACACACATATATATCTGTTTTTTATCTATTAACTATGTCTTTTCTATGAACAATATATATATATATATATATATATATGTATACAAAAACACATATACAAATTTATATATTTTGCTTCCATTAGGCATTGTACTGACCGGTTTTGTGTGTCAACTTGACTCAAGCTGGAGTTATCACAGAGAAAGAGAAAGGAGCTTCAGTTGAGAAAATGCCTCCATGAGATCCAGCTGTTAGGCATTTTCTCAATTAGTGATCAAGCAGGGAGGGCCTCTTGTGGGTGGTACCAATGGGCCCGTAGTTTTGGATTCTATAAGAAAGCAAGCTGATCAAGGCAGAGGAAGCAAGCCAGTAAGTAACATCCCTCCATGGCCTCTGCATCAGCTCCTGCTTCCTGACCTGCTTGAGTTCCAGTCCTGACCTCTTTTGGTGATGAACAGCAATGTGGAAGTGTAAGCTGAATAAACACTTTCCTACCCAACTTGCTTCTTCGTCAGGATGTCAATGATAAAATAAAATATTTCATTATCATAATTTAAAAGCATGTAATATTAATATTAGAAATATCATATTTGGTTGACATTTTTATATAAAATTGCTTTAATTTCTTCAAAAATATCACTGAACTATCAGTATTTGATAAACTAACCGCCTAGTATATTCACTCATGTATCTAGATTGCACTGCAGCAATGCTGAGCAACACCACAGTTGTCTATATTAGTCATAGTCATTTGGTCTATGTTGCATTCTGTATCCAGACAGGATGACAAATTTCAAACAAGAAAGTACATCATGTTCCTAATTCCCTACCTATTGAGACTTTCCCTACTATAAACCTAGTGTCTAATTTATACACTTTCCTTCAATGTTGACATTTTTGTAGCTTATTAGAGAAATTTATTATGTTCATGAACATATGAACAGTCTATCTAAATTTATGTTAAATATCTACAATTCTGTCTGTACATTTTTTTTTTCCTGTGAGAGTGACTGAAGTGAAAGAAAGAGGCAGAATATCTATTGAACATCACAGGCTGGTGAACTTCTGAATTATTTCTTAAATACTTAATGTTGAGATGGTCTAACCACCTAAGTGTATGGGAAATTGAGATTTCAAAAGCCATGGAAAAGTGGAATTCACCATTTAGCATCTAGTTGCCCTTAACACACATGAATAGGCCTGTTATATTAACATGCAATATTGTTGCAGAGTTTCTACATTGACATTCCTAAGACCCTAGGATACTTACTGAGACCCTGTCTCAAAAACAATATAACAAATTTAAATGTTTAGGTATATAACTCAATGTTAGAGCACCTGCCTACCATGTGCAAGGTCTTGGGTTCAATACCCAGTACTGAAAAAAATAACGTTAATTGAGTTAGTCTTCCTGTTTCTTGTGTTAGTGAATTGTTAGATGATCCAATTCAGGATTATTATAAAAAAGAATGATGAAATATTTCCAAATTTAATTCTATATTTCCACATTATCATCTGCTATTTTATTGGAATTTTTCAGTCTTTAATTTTTTCTACTGAGATAGTTTTAATCAATATTGTACATACAGGGAACTCACAGCAAAGTGTATAATGCCATTTACAGCTTTCACAGATAGCTTTATGCTATTTATTTTCCTCAATTATTCATTTTGTTATTTTAATAGAAATTATATTGGAATGTTATCCATTCGCTATTTAATATAAATTAAAGTAATGAATTGCACCTTATTGCTAACATTTATGCTGATCAGTAAAATTTTGTTCAATTCATTCAAAGTATGTGTCCTTTCACCATTAGTAAAAGTAAAATAAAACATCATTCGAAACATTGTAAAAGCAGTGAGTGAACATGTGGAATCATATATTCAAAGACCTCCTAATGGTGAAAAAGAAGTAAGAGCCCCAGGGATGGATGAAAACAAGGAAACAGTGACTTCCAGGGACAGCGGGCTACCACATGTGTGATATCAGATACTTTGCCAGTATGCATAGGTTCAAACCAGATTCCAGTCCTGTGAAAGGAGAATTGTCATGAGTTCCCACCCCTGACTGAGATATCTCTAATGGACAAGCACGTAAAAAGGAAGAGTTAGGTTTTCCTCATGGAGTCTCAGTGGGAATAGAAACCACACTTAAGTGTAAGCCCCATGGTCAGACATAGATGGCCAAGACAAAAGGAACACAATGGCATTTTTTCCCTTTTTTAAAAATTGTATATTTTTTCTTTGGATATTTTACTTATTTGCATTTGAAATGTTATCCTCTTTCCCCTTTTCCCCTCTGGAGATCCCCTATCTGATCCTCCCTCCCCCTACTTCTATGAGGGTGCTCCCTCTCTGTACTGGCTGGTTTCGTGTCAACTGGATACAGGCTGGAGCTATCACAGAGAAAGGAGCTTCAGGTAAGGAAATGCCTCCATTAGATCCAGCTGCAGTAAGGCATTTTCAATTAGTGATCAAGAGGGGAGGGCGCATTGTGGGTGGCACCATCCCTGGGCTGGTAGTCTTGGGTTCTGTAAGCTAGCAGGCTGATCAAGCCAGGGAAGCAAGCCAGTAAGTAACATCCCTCCATGGCCTCTGCATCAGCTCCTGCTTCCTGACCTGCTTGAGTTCCAGTCCTGACTTCCTTTGGTGATGAACAGTAATTTGTAAGTGTAAGCTGAATAACCCCTTTCTTCCCCAACTTGCTTCTTGGTCATGATGTTTGTGCAGGAATAGAAACCCTGACTAAGACACTTACTCACCCCCCCCCCCAAATCAGACCTCCCCACGCTGTCATTCACCTACAACAGAGCATCCAGCCTTAACAGGGCCAAGGACCTCTCCTCCCATTGATGTCTGACAAGGCCATCCTCTACTACATATGCATCTGGAGCCATGGTTCCCTCCATGTGTACTCTTTGGTTAGTGGTTTAGTTCCTGGGAGTTCTGTGGGCTCTGGTTGGTTGATGTTGTTCCTCCTATGGGGTTGCAAATTTTGTCTCACATTGCATTGTCTGGGCATTTTTATATTATTTGTCTTTTGCTTGTATAGTGTGGTTACCAGTTTTCTTTGTTTGTGTGTTTTCATGTGTGTTTCTTGTACTTTATTCTATTTTTTTAAATTCTGGTTTAGTTTCTTTTTGTTTGTTTGTTTTCTAAAAGGAGAAAATGAAAGTGTATGGAGTAGGGTGGGTAGGTTATTGAGGAGAATCTGGGAGGAAGTATAGGAGGGTAACTATGATCAGAATATATTTATGAAAAAATATTTTCAAAAAATACATATATTTATAAAAAGAGATATCCTAATTATTTTACATGTCAACAAATTTGGGGTTACTTGTCATTTACATAGTTATCATATGACATACATCTAAACATTTTAAACTAAATATCACTTATCATGTATGTAGAAAAACTTGTTGTAATAGCCAAACTAAATATCACTTATCATATATGTAGAAAAACTTGTTGTAATAGCCAACTGATATTTCTCATAATTCTGAGAATAAACATACTGAAGCAAGTTTTCTTAGTTTTATATCTATACACACTGAATCTTTTCTTGACACAGATTTTTGTCTGTGCATTACAAATTGTTGAAACTAATGATGACTGATGATAATAATGATAGATTTACTTAAATATTCTGAACACCTTGAATATGCTGCAGATGATTTGATGAAGCTGCCTGACCATGGTAATTTTAGATAATGTAAAAATAGAGGAAAACTTCTGCCATACAGAGTTGCAGTGAATAAAATATAAATGGGGATTTTGAAACTCCTTAGTGAGAATGGCAAGTAAGACTTCTACCTGTTGTGTTGTAATCCTTTTTTGCTCTTTTTAATCTTCCTAAATTTTTAAACCTGGACTTTCTTTGTTTTTTCATGAATAAAATCAATAAAAATATTAATTTTGCATGTAAATGACCAAACTTTAAATTTCAGTGTCAGTGAATGGCATTATTTTAGATGCTAAAAGGTACTCCCTGGATCAGTCAATATGGGGTGTTCATATATCTTGCAAAATGTCCTCTGGACTTTAGAGAAAGTAAAATTTCATCAAGGTATGTTATCCTATTGAGTCTCCTGTGATGACTCATATGTTCAAAGCTAGCATCTTTGCAGTGCCTAGTCTGTGTTCAAACTCATTGGTGTTCACATTCAGACAACATGGAGATCAGCTTGTTTCGTTTAAATTTATGTTAAGTGTGCAGTGTTAGCTGTGAAGAAAATAATCATTTATGGATCTAATGGTGGATTAGATATAAGAAATTCCATAATCTCGCAGATAAACCAGCCAATTAACAATTAAAGATCCGGCCACCATCTTGGAGCGGATAACCAAGCAAGGTACAGTGGACACCAAAGGGAAGGATTTCCCAGGGTATAACCTGCCTGGGTGCCTTCCACACCAGGGAGCTGGGCAGCATTACAGCTGCCTGGGCAGGCTGGAGAACGTCTGACCTGAAGTAGGTCCCATAGATAGACGAGCCCCAAGGACCAGGATCTGCACCATCTTGGACCCTGCAGCCCAACCGGGAGGAGCTCCCGATCCACAGAGAGCCTGCGGTTAGTCAGAGATCTGTGGTCCAACACTATCCTGGGGAGAACAGCCCTCCCGACTGTGAGAGCCACTGCCTAGGCTTCAGCAGCCCATCCAGGAAGCCCCAGGCCTGCAGGGATTCCTGCGGTTAGACAGAGCCCTGAGACCCACCACCATCTTGGAGCTGGTAGACTAACCAGGCAAACCAGGAGGAGACCACTGGAGGCCAGTTAAGTATCCAGAGGCAAGCAGGGAGGAGACATGAGTCCAGCAGAGCTGAGGAGGTAATTTGGAGTCCAGTGGTGGAAACCTACCAGTTTTTGCCTCAGGAGCACAGACGCCCTCTGAGACAGCAGCACCAAATGCCAGGCTCTCAGGAGCTTTACACACCAACCAGTAATAACAAGATCAACTATGTCCAGAAATAAACAAATGGCAAAAGGCAAATGTAGGAACTTTACTAGCAGAAATCAAGGCAATATGGCAGTATCCAAACCCAGTTCCCCGACAGCAGTAAGCCCCGGATACCCCAACACACCAGAAAAATCAAGATACAGATCTAAAATCATTGGTCAGGATGCTGATAGCAGAACACATGGATAAATCTCTTAAAGAAATACAGGAGAAAATTGATCAAAAGTTCGAAGCCCTTACAAGGCAAACACTAAAATCACTTAAAGAAATTCAGGAGAATATGGATCAAAAAGCAGAAGCCAATACAGGGGAAATACAAAAATCACTTAAAGAAGTACAGAAGAACGTGGGTCAACAAGTAGTAGTCATGAAAGAGGAAACTCAAAAATCTCTCAAAGAATTACATGAAATTACAAACAAGCAAGTGAAAGATCTGAGCAAAACCATCCAGGATCTAAAAACAGAAGTAGAAAAAACTAAGAAATCTCAAATGGAGACAACTTTGGAGATAGAAAACCTTGGGAAGAAATCAGGGGCCATAGATGCAAGTATCAACAATAGAATACAAGAGACAGAAGAAAGAATCTCAGATGCCAAAGATACCATAGGAACCATGGACTCAACAATCAAAGAGAATGCAAAATGCAAAAAGCTTGTAACCCAAAACATCCAAGAAATCCAGAACACAATGAGAAGACCAAACCTAAGGATTATAGGTATAGATGAGAGGGAAGATTTACAACTTAAAGGGCCAGCAAATATATTCTACAAAATTATGGAAGAAAACGTCCCCAACCTAAACAGAGAGATGCCCATGAATATATAAGAAGCCTACAGAACTCCAAACCGGCTGGACTAGAACAGAAATACCTCTGTCACATAATAATCAAAACCCCAAATGTACTAAACAAAGAAAGAATATTAAAGGCAGTAAGAGAAAAAGGCCAAGTAACATATAAAGGAAGACCTATCAGAATTACACCAGACTTCTCGCCAGAGACCATGAAAGCTAGAAGATTCTGGGTAGATATAATGGAGACTCTAAGAGAACACAAATTTCAGCTAAAACTACTATACCCAGAAAAACTCTCAATCACCATAGATGGGGAAACCAAGGTATTCCATGACAAAATCAAATTTCCACGATATCTTTCCACAAACCGAGCCCTACAAAGGATAATATGGGAAAAACACCAACACAAAGAGGGAAACTGTACTCCAGAAGAAGCAAGATAGAAACCTCCTTTCATCAAACACAAAAGAAGATAGCCACTCAAATATAAAAAATAATTTCTTTATCAAAAAATGGGGCACAGAGCTAAACAAAGAATTTTCACCAGAAGAAATTCGGATGGCCGAGAAACACCTTAAAAGATGTTCAACATCATTAGTCATCAGGGAAATGCAAATCAAAACAACCCTGAGATTCCACCTCACACCAGTCAGAATGGCTAAGATTAAAAACTCAAGAGACAACAAGTGCTGGCGAGGATGTGGAGAAAGAGGAACACTCCTCCACTGTTGGTGGGATTGCAAAATGGTAAAACCGCTCTGGAAATCAGTTTGGCGGTTCCTCAGAAAATTGGGCATGTTACTTCCAGAGGACCCTGGCATACCACTCCTGGGCATATACCCAGAGGATTCCCCTGCATGCAATAAGGACACATGCTCCACTATGTTTATAGCAGCCTTGTTTATAATAGCCAGAAATTGGAAGCAGCCCAAATATCCCTCAAAGGAGGAATGGATACAGAAAATGTGGTATATTTATACAATGGAATACTACACAGCAATTAAAAATAATGAATTCATGCAATTTGTAGGTAAATGGTTAGACCTGGAAAATATCATCCTGAGTGAATTAACCCAATCACAAAAGAATGCACCTGAAATGCAATCACTGATAAGTGGATATTAATGAGCCCAGAAGCCCTAAATATTCAAGACACAAATAGCAAGTCAAATGATTCCCAAGAAGAAGAAAGGAGAGGACCCTGGGCCTGTAAAGATTGCTTCCAGTTTAGTAAAGAAACCGAGGGGGGAGGGGGAATTATTGGGGAACAGATGGGGGGGAGAGGAACTATGGGAACTATGGTGGGTGGGAACTGGGAAAGGGGAAAGCCTTTGGAATGTAAACATAGAATATAGAAAATAAAATTAAAAAAAATAATTTCAAAAATGTCAGGAAATAATAGTTACTATTCCTTATATCCCTTAATATCAATGGACTCAATTCCCCAATAAAAAGACATAGACTAACAGAATGGATACAGAAACAGGACCCTACAATTTGCTGCATACAGGAAATACATCTCAGTGTCAAACACTACCTTAGAGTAAAAGGCTGAAAGACAATTTTACAAGCAAATGGTCACAGGAAACAAGCCAGAGTAGCCACTCTAATATCGGATAAAATTGACTTTCAACCTAAAGTCATCAAAAGAGACACAGAGGGTCACTACTTGCTGGTCAAAGAGAAAATCCACCAAGAAGAACTCTCAATACTGAACATCTATGCTCCAAATGCAAGGGCACCCTCATTCATGAAAGAAACTTTACTAAAGCTTAAATCACACATTGCACCTAACACAAAAATTGTGGGTGACTTCAACACTCTACTATCCTCAATGGACCAATCAGGAAGCCAGAAACTAAACAGGGACACAGTGAAACTAATTGAAGCTTTGGACAATTGGATTTAACAGATATATATATATAAAACATTTCATCCCAAAGCAAAAGAATATACCTTTTTCTCAGCACTGCACGTACCTTCTCCAAAATTGATCATATAATTGGTCACAAGACAGATGTCAACAAATACAAGAAGATCGAACTAATCCCTTGCCGCATATCAGATCACAGTGGAGTAAAAGTGGTCTTCAATAGCAAGGAAAAAAAAAACCAGAAAGCCCAGATACACATGGAAACTGAACACTACTCTACTCAATGACATCTTGGTCAAGGAAGAAATAAAGAAATAAATCAAAGACATTTTAGAATTCAATGAAAATGAAGGTATCCCAAATCTTTGGGACACAATGAAAGCAGTGCTAAGAGGAAAACTCATAGCCCTGATTGCCTCCAAAAAGAAACAGGAGAGAGCATACACTAGCAACTTAATGGAACACCTGAAAGCCCTGGAATAAAAAGAAGCTAATTCAACCAGGAGAAGTAGAAGACAGGAAATCATCAAACTCAGGGCTGAAATCAATCAAATAGAAACAAAGAGAAACATACAAAGAATCAACATAACCAAGAGCTGGTTCTTTGAGAAAATCAACAAGATAGATAAACCCTTAGCCAGACTAACGAAAGGACACAGAGAGAGTATTAGAATTAACTAAATTAGAAATGAAAAGGGGGATATAACAACAGAGACTGAGGAAATTCAAAAGATCATCAGAACCTACTACAAAAGTCTATACTCAACACAACTGGAGAATCTGGAGAAAATGGACAATTTCCTTGACAGATACAAAATACCAAAATTAAATCAGGATCAATTAGATCAGCTAAACAGTCCCATAAACCCTAGAGAAATAAAAAAGGTTATATAAAGCCTCCCAACCAAAAAAAGTATGGGACCAGATGGTTTTAGTGTAGAATTCTATCAGGCTTTCAAAGAAGACCTAACACCAATATTCTTCAAACTATTCCACAAAATAGAAAGAGAAGGGACACTTCCCAACTCATTCTATGAATCCACAATTATGTTGATACCAAAACCACACAAAGATACAACAAAGAAAGAGAACTACAAGTCAATTTCCCTTATGAATATCGATGCAAAAATACTAAATAAAATTCTTGCCAACTGAATCCAAGAGCACATTAAAACGATCAATCACCATGATCAAGTAGGCTTCATCCCAGGGATGCAGGGATGGTTCAATATATGGAAATCCATCAATGTAATCCACTACATAAACAAACTAAAAGAAAAAAAACCACATGGTCATCTTATTAGATGCAGAAAAAGCATTTGACAAAATTCAGCATCCTTTCATGTTAAAAGTCCTGGAACGAACAGGAATTCAAGGCCCATACCTAAACATAGTAAAAGTAATATACAGCAAACCAGTAGCCAACATCAAAATAAATGGAGAGAAACTCGAAGCAATCCCTCTAAAATCAGGGACTAGACAAGGCTGCCCTCTCTCTCCATATCTTTTCAATATAGTACTTGAAGTTCTAGTGAGAGCAATTAGACAACATAAGGAAGTCAAAGGGATACAAATTGGAAAGGAAGAAGTCAAACTATCATTATTTGCAGATGATATGATAGTCTACATAAGTGACCCAAAAACCTCCACCAGAGATCTCCTACACCTGATAAACAACTTCAGTAAAGTGGCTGGTTATAAAACTAACTCAAGCAAATCAGTAGCCTTCCTGTACTCAAAAAACAAACAGGCTGAGAAAGAAGTTAGGGAAATAACACCCTTCACAAAAGCCAGAAACAATATAAAGTATCTTGGTATGACTCTACCCAAACAAGTGAAAGATCTATATGACAGGAACTTCAAATTTGAAGAAAGAAATCGAAGACCTCAGGAAATGGAAAAATATTTCATGCTCTTGGATTGGCAGGATCAATATAGTAAAAATGGCCATCTTGCCAAAAGCAATCTACAGATTCAATGCAATCCCCATCAAAATCCCAAATCAATTCTTCATAGATCTAGAAAGAGCAATTCTCAAATTCATTTGGAGTAACAAAAAACCCAGGATAGCTAAACCTATTCTCAACAATAAAAGGACTTTTGGGGGAATCAATATCCCCGACCTCAAGCAGTACTACAGAGCAATTGTGTAAAAAATTGCATGGTATTGGTACAGTGACAGGCAAGTAGATCAGTGGAATAGAATAGAAGATCCAGAAATGAATCCATAGAGTTATGGTCACTTGATCTTTGATAAAGGAGCTACAACCATCCAGTTGAAAAAGGATAGTCTTTTGAACAAATGGTGCTGGTTCAACTGGAGGTCAACATGCAGAAGAATGCAAATTGATCCACTCTTATCTCCTTGTACTAAGATCAACTCCAAGTGGATCGAGGACCTCCACATAAAACCAGACACACTGAAACTATTAGAAAAGAAACTGGGGAAGACCCTGGAGGACATGGGCACAGGGGCAAAGTTCCTGAACAGAACACCAATAGCTTATGCTCTAAGATCAAGAATTGAAAAATGGGACCTCTTAAAATTGCAAAGTTTCTGTAAGGCAAAAGACACTGTCAGAAGGACAAAACAGCAACCAACAAATTGGAAAAAGATCTTCACCAAGCCCACATCCAAAAGAGTGCTAATATCTAATATATACAAAGAACTCAAGAAGTTAGACCCCAAAGAACCAAATAACCCTATTAAAAATGGGGTACAGAGCTAAACAAGGAATTTTCACCAGAAGAAATTTGGATGGCTGAGAAGCACCTTAAGAGATGTTCAACATCATTAGTCATCAGGGAAATGCAAATCAAAACAACCCTGAGATTCCACCTCACACCAGTCAGAATGGCTAAGATTAAAAACTCAAGAGATAACAGGTGCTGGTGAGGATGTGGAGAAAGAGGAACACTCCTCCATTTTTGGTGGGATTGCAAGATGGTACAACTGCTCTGGAAATCAGTCTGGCAGTTCCTCAGAAAATTGGGCATGACAATTCCAGAGGACCCTGTCATACCACTCCTGGGCATATACCCAGAGGATTCCCCTGCATGTAATAAAGACACATGTTCCACTATGTTCATAGCAGCCTTATTTATAATAGCCAGAAGCTGGAAAGAACCCAGATGTCCCTCAATGGAGGAATGGATACAGAAAATGTGGTATATTTATCCAATGGAATACTACTCAGCAATTAAAAATAATGAATTCGTGCAATTTGTAGGCAAATAGTTGGATCTGGAAAATATCATCCTAAGTGAGTTAACCCAATCACAAAAGAATACATGTGAATTGCAATCACTGATAAGTGGATATTAATGAGCCCAGAAGCTCTGAATACTCAAGACACAATTAGCTGAGCAAAAGATTCCCAAGAAAAAGGATGGAGAGGACCCTGGTCTGGAAAAGACTAAATCCAGTTTTGTAGGAGAGTACCAGAACAGAGAAATGGTGGGGAGGGGGGTTATTGGGGAATGGGGGCAGGAAGAGGACTTATGGGAAATATGGTGGGGGGAACTGGAAAGGGGGAAAGCCTTTGGAATGTAAATAAAGAATATAGAAAATTAAAAAAAGACTAATTGTTAACAGGAAAAAATAAAAAAAAAAGTAAGACTGGCCTAACATGGCTTATAATTCAAAAAAAAATTAAAGATGATTTCTATACAACCCAATGTCTGATATGGTCCAGAGATGGGCCAGTACACACTAGATGCTGTTTGAAAAGTCTTTTGTGAAAGAGATGTCTAGGGCATTGTTGAGAGAAGATGGATGACCCATATGGGTTTTGTTCTTTGTCTTACATTCCATAATATTGTGTACTTCTTCACAGTTCTTCACAGACTTTTTGTACCTTTATTATTTCTGCTGTACTCTATTTTTGTCTAATTTTTAGTTTAGGGAATATTTTTGCCATTTTATATTATATTTTCCAATTTTATAAACCAAAATGAAAGGAAAACTACACCATTCAAATTTAAAATTTAACACAACTACTGAAATAACGAATAAATTAAAAATTCTCAGTTAGGAGAAGGAGTGAAGGAGCTGAAGGGGATTTCATCCCCATAGGAAGAACAACAATATCAACCAACCTGGAACCCTGGGAACTCCCAAGGAATAAACCACCAGCCAAAGAGTACACATGAAGGGACCCACGGCTCCAGCTGCATGTGTAGCAGAGGATGGCCTTATCTGGCATCAATTGGGGGGAAGGCCTTGGTTCTGTAAAGGCTCAATGCCCCAGGGTTGGGGAATGCTAGAGCTGTGAGGCAGGAGTGGGTGGGTGAGTGGGTGGGGGAGCACCCTTATAGAAGCAGAAGGAATGGGGGTAGGATAGAGGGTTTGCAGAGGGCATAACAGGTGAAATGTAAATAAAAATAGCCAATTAAAAAATGAAAAAGAAAATTTTCCATAAGCTATTTGATTGGGCCAGGAACTAAGAAAAATACTACTAAATAATAGTTTAAGAGAGGACAAACAGGGAGACAATCTGTTTTACTTTAAAAAAAATCCAACTTGTAGAGGAGTAAAGATACACACATGCTGCAGGAATAAGTTTTTGGTAAATGCAAGAAAGCAATCAGGGTTCTGGGAAGACAGGAAGAAAAGTAAAAAATATAGATATACTTGAATGTAACAATATAGAGCCCAGTGGAAGTATTTTTACATATTCTGATGGTAAATGTTAAAGAAATTTCCAGTGTTCTTGTCAGGGTATTAAATATCTCAAAGGTCAAACTGGTTCAGGACTTAAAATAACTGAGTCAATTATGTCACCAATGGCTTCTCTGAAATTAGGAACAATGGAATTGTAGGAGCAGAAGTCATATTTCATTTCATATCATTTCATTTTATTTCATTTCATTTCATTTTATTGAGACATATAGTGTTTGTGTAACCCTGGCTGTCCTGCAACTCTCTTTGTTTACTAGAGTGACTGAAATCTCAGAGATCAGCCTACCTCTGCCTCCCAAGTGCTGGGATTAAAGTCATGCGCTTCCATCACCTGGCTGGAAGTCATGTTGTGAAATAACGCAGAGTAAATGAGATGAGAAGACATTTGTACTGATTACAAAGTTTTTTACAAGAATTTTCCTGGAATGGAAATATTTCAAGACATCAAGTTATTGAGGATGAGTTTTGTAGGAAGGTCTGTACCAATAATGACTCTTAAGTGGAGTATTATAATCTAATGGAAAAAATAAACAGCAATCAATCAGATAAGCTATTAGTGACTAAGCACATCATAGCATTGGTAATAGAACTCATTCCTTCTTAGAAGGGGGAACAAATACTCAACGGTGGAAATATGGAGACAAATTGTGGATCTGAGACTGAAGGAAAGGCCATCCAGAGACTGCCCCACCTGGGCCATCCCATATACAGACACCAAACCCAGACACTACAACTGATGCCAAGAAGTGCTTGCTGACAGAAGTCTGATATAGCTGTTTCCTGAAAGGCTTTGCCAGATCCTGACAAATACAGAGTCAGATGCTCACACATTGGACTGAGCATGGTGTCCCCAGTGGAGGAGTTAGAGGAAGGACTGAGCTGAAGGGGTTTGCAACCCATAGGAAGAACAACAATATCAATTAATCAGCTGCCACACCCCCTCCCAGGGAATAAACCACCAACCAAAGAGTAGTCATGGAGGGACCGCTCCAGCTGCCTATGTAGGAGAGGATGGCTTTGTTGGACATCAATGGAGGAGAGGGCCTTAGTCCTGTGAAGCCTTGATGCCCAAGTGTAGAAGAATGCCAGGACTGGGATGCAAGAGTGGGTGTGTGGGTAGGGTGAAGGGAAGGGAATGGGATAGAAGGTTTCTGGAGAGAAGGGGAAACTGGGAAAGGGGATAACATTAGAAATGTAAATAAAGAAAATATCCAATAAAAATAAAATAAAATAAAGTGATCTATGATCTTTGTATTGAATATTTTTAGTCCTGGGTGTTGATTCAAGGAAGACCAGTTTTATAACTGGCTTTCCACAATTATTGTAGTTCTTTTTGTAGAAAGACCTCTTGCTTTTCTCTGTGTACTCTGGCATGTTCAGTGGTGTTATGCTTAACCAGCTCACATTTTGGCAGGAAATAATTTTTTAAATTTTTTTCTTGAAAGGGAAGTAAAACCAGTTTATGATAAAATTGAATATTTACAACAAAAATATTTCTGACAATATTGAAAAAAATATAAAGAAAAACATGCTAAAATTGACAATTTTATGGAAAAATTAAAGAGTAAAATGGTAGACATAAAGAACATTGCTAAATTAATTGAAAAAAGGAAGTAGAAACATTTTATGACAGAATTGAAGATTTACGTGGAAAATATTTCTGATAAAATTAAAGAAATATATAGAAAAACATGTTAAGATTGAAGATTATCATGGAAAATTATACAGATAAAATGATAGGCATAAAAATATTTCTAAGTTAATTGAAAGTGGAATTATAAACTTTTACTGATAAAATTGAAGATTTACATGGAAAATATCTCTGATAAAATTGAATATGTAGAAAACATGTTAAAATTTCTTGAAAAATTATACAGATAAAATGGTAGTCATAAAATATTTCTAAGTTGATTAATGTGGAATTATAGCATTTTCTGATAAATTTGGAGATTTACATGGAAAATATTTCTCATAAAATTGAAGAAATATATAGAAAAACATGTTAAAATTGGAGATTATCATGGCAAATAATACAGATAAAATGGTAGACATAAAACCATTACTAAATTAATTAGAAGGGGAATTAGAAACATTTTTTGATAAATTTGAAGATTTACATGAAAAAATACTTCTGTTAGTCTATGCCTTTTTTTTGAGAATTGAGTCAATTGATGTTAAGAGATATTAAGGAGTAGCAATTGTTGCTTCCTGTTATTTTTATGTTTTTGTGGTTACTTTCTTTTGGGCTTGTTGGTAGAAGATTGCTTCCTTGCTTTTTCTAGGGTATATTTTCCCTCCCTGTGTTGGCATTTTCCATCTATTATTCTTTTTAGGGCTGGATTTATGGAAATATATTGTGTAAATTTGGTTTTATCATGGAATATCATGGTTTCTCCATCTATGGTGATTGAGCGTTTTGCTGGGTATAGTAGTCTGGGATGGCATTTGTGTTCTCTTAGGGTCTGTATAAGATCTGCCCAGGATCTTCTAGCTTTCATGGTCTCTGGCGAGAAGTCTGGTGTAATTCTGATAGGTCTGTGTTTATAATTAAAGCATTTAATATTCTTTGTTTAGTGCATTTGGTGTTTTGATTATTATGTACTGGGAGGACTTTCTGTTCTGCTCCAGTCTGTTTGGAGTTCTGTAGGCTTCTTGGGCATCTCTTTCTTTAGGTTAGGGAAGTTTTTTTTTTTTTTTTCTATAATTTTGTTTAAGATATTTACTGGCCCTTTAAGTTGGAAATCTTTGCTCTCTTCTATACTTATAATACTTAGGTTTGGTCTTCTCATTGTGTCCTAGATTTCCTGGATGTTTTGGGTTATAAGCCTTTTGCATATCAAATATTTGCATTATGTTTCATCACAGTAGCAAAATTACTGTTATGAAGTAGCAATGAAATAAATTTATGTGTGGAGACCACCACAAAATGATGAACTGTATTAAGCATTCATAACACTAGGAAGGTTAAAAGCCACTGCCATAGAGTCTTTAAGGATGATAAAGAACATAATAAGGTTAAAATAATAAACAAGATAACAGATACACAAAGATCAAAGAGAAGTTTGATTGTATGTATTAGTGTATATGGACTACTTTGTATGTTTTCAGGATGCAAAACCATGTGCTCTCCCACATGAAAAGACTAAGGGGAAATGAAGATTTTAAAGATAAAAATGAGACTGGAAATAATGGCACAGGCTCTTAAAGGACTAAAGAAATAATATGAGCTCTGGATCAGAGTCTGAAGGTAAATAACTGAATCTCTGAGGTATCAAATGAATCTAAACAGAATTTTTCTTGGGGTAATACCCAGTATTTCTTTGATCTTGAAAAGAATGATTTTAAAAATAACAGCACTGAAATATTTTAAATTCATTATTCGCTTATACTTTAAGACAAATTATGTTTTAAAAACATATATACTCTATAGTTTTTGCCATGTATCAATTCACAAAACCAGAAAGAAAAACATGACTCATCATTTTCCAAATTATGAAGGCTGCTAGCAATAGAGCTACATTTTACAACAGCATGGGTATTTTGTTGAAGTATATTTTAAATATTCTTTCTTTTATTATAGCAAAGACTGAGGGAGCTGTGTCTTGAATATTACATGGGGCATTAATGAAGTAGGACCCATCTGATAAAAATTAAATATTTGGTCTATGTATCTATGAGTAATCACTAAAGTCAGGAATATATGGGCAAATTATTTGGCTGCTTATAAAGAGGAGTCCGGTATGGTTATTTAATCATTTTGGCATAAAGTGTTTAGAAATAAATAAAATTTTTAATTTTAATTTTTAATACAATATAATTAAAACATTTCTTTTCTTCTCTCCACATCATCTCAGACACTCCTTTCCACCTTTCTGCAAACTCATGGCCTAGTTTCTACATCACTCGTTATTGCACACGTATAGGTATTCGTATAATATATGTGTACATAAGAATATATATACATATGACTATATATTGATAAACATAGCCTGATCAGTCCATTTGATATTACTTCTATGTATGCCTTCAAGACTGAGTGCATGGTACTGGACAACTAATTGTTGCGACCTATGCTCTGACCTAAGGAAGACCACCTCTCTCACACAGCTTTCAATAGTTGCCTTCATTCTCTCTGTACCATTGAGGCTTCACAGGCTTTCCTATATGCACTTTGACATGTTCATTGATGCACCTTCTAATAGTACTAGGAGACACAATCTTACAGCATACTCTCATACTTCTATAACTCTTGCAATCTATCTGGCTCCTTTTCTGCAGTCTTTCCTGTAGGTGTGAGAGTGTTTTGTAGATGGGGACACATATTCATTTGTATTGTTTTTCAAAATGATTTTTTAAAATTCATTTAAATACCTAAGTGTTTTGGGAAGACAATTTTCCTACGTTGGAAAATAAGATTCAGTATTCTACCTTTTTCCTAAAAATGGCCTTGGGTTATTATTTATTAAATGCAACGGGTAAGCAATTATTAACAGACGAGAGAAGAAGGGCTTACAGTATACCATTACTGTTTGATTCTAGGACGGAAAAGCTTATTTGTGCTGCATTTTCTTACCTTATTTGTTTGTACCCAAGGATTCTGCTATGTATGCATATTCTATTTCCTATAATACTCCAGTAACTATTATTTTGTCACAGAGAGACTTTTCTTTTATTAAATGCTTGTATTTGCATGTGTCTGTGTGTGTGCCTGTGTTTGTGTGTATGTGTATATGTCTGTGTCTGTGTGTGTATCTGTGTTTGTGGTATGTGTGGGTGTCTTTGTGTGTGTCTTTGTGTGTGTGTCTATGTGTGTCTGTAGGTGTGTCTCTGTGTGTATATGTGTATATGTCTGTGTGTGTGTCTGTGTTTGTGTTTGTGTTTGTGTCTATAGGTGTCTGTAGGTGTGTCTGTGTGTATATCTGTGTTTGTGGTATATGTGTGTCTTTGTGTGTTTGTAGGTGTGTCTGAGTGTATGTCTGTGTGTATATGTGTGTGTCTGTGTTTGTGTATATGTGTATATGTCTGTGTGTGTGTCTGTGTTTGTGGTATGTGTGTGTGTGTGTGTCTGTAGGTATGTATGTATGTATATGTGTCTGTGTCTGTGTTTGTGTATGTGTGTATATGTCTGTGTGTGTGTGTCTGTGTTTGTGTATATGTGTATGTCTGGTATCTGTGTTTGTGGTATGTGTGTGTGTGTCTTTGTGTGTATCTATGTTTGTGGTGTGTGTGTATCTATGTTTGTGGTATGTGTGTATGTCTTTGTGTGTGTGTGTGTGTGTGTGTGTGTGTGTGTCTGTCTGTCTGTCTGTCTGTCTGTGTCTGTTTCTGTATGTGTGTTCCTTCTGGCATTTTAATAATTCCCATAGCTAATTTCACTGGGGATTGTTTCCTGTTCCAAATCTCTGAAAATCAGTCCTAGTGCTTTGTTTTCTGTGACTTTTTGAGGTCAAATAAGCTCCAAACTCTGAAGCCTTGATGGTTTTAGTTATATTAAGATCCAGGGGAAACCCTGTATAATTTATATGGCGTGAGATATGGTATAGGCAATATCTTTAGCACTCCGCATGAAAAGTTTCAAGTAAAATCTTTTTGGTCTCCTAATATATTGTAACACCTTTATATCTCATATGAAACCATCAAAATCATATGTGCATTTATGTCTTTGTAAAAACTTCCATGTGAGTAACATATTGAAACCCTACATGATTTTTCCATTCCTGCCAGCTCTAAGGTCACAAGCAAGTCTGACCTCATCTGGAGAGATAACACTTTCTTTCTTAAGGTCTTTTAAGAGAGAAAGTTTCCATTTTCTTTATAACCTTGGCCAAAGCAGAGAGTGTTTGGGAATAGTATTTATAAGAGTGTTTTAGCTTCTGGCCCAAATTTCTGAAATTCATACAGGTTTTATCTCAGCCTTTCTTCTGTCCTTTGCTTTCTATGGCATACAAAAAGCCACAGTACAATATGAAATAGAACTTTTAGACTTTGCCAATCATCCCAAATCAGTGCTTGGAAAATAGAAGTCATCTGACAAAAATAGAAGTTTTACAAAATACATCTGTCCAGGTTTCTAATGGAATTTGTAAGGCTCCTGCTGTAAACTGAAAAGTTATAAACTAGCCTCCCCAAACTTGCTGCTGATAACCTGCACCGTCTGTCTTATGTCTGAGAGCTAAGCTTCCCTTAGAAACCAGGCAACCTTTCCAACTCAGAAGTCAGCATGAGAAGAAACAGGGACAGTATATGTAGGAGATGATTTATATACCTTTTGAATCCCCTTACCCTTAGCAGACATGCATTCAAGGCTCACAGTGATCTTTCTGCCCTTCTAATCCATAATGTTCTTTGACCATTTTGTTTTTCTTATAGATTAGTTGATGCCTGACTTAGTGATCATATTTACAATAGAACATTAAATAATTTTCAGTGTGTGTCATCAGTTATACTATTTAGCTACTAGATGGCTAATAAAACTGATTAAACATAAATATCTTATTCTCATACTAAAAATCATAAAGCTAAAAGTATTTTAAATAACCTTCCAAAATTACAATGTTTAATGGATCCAGGAGGAAAAGTCTAGATTTATGACTCTTTATCTGGTATTCCCCAAAGCCCCCAGCCTTCTGTTTTCTGGTGCACAATAACATAAAACAAGGAACATTGGTTTAATATTCACACCAGGAATCTTGCTCTTACATTAGGTACTTAATGTCCTTAATGGTTAAATGACATTTAGGCAAATTTGCTTAAACCATTTCTCAACTAAGCAAGTGCCTCTATTTGCATTTGTGTAAGACAATTAACTTTCTTTACTTTTGCTGAAGGTTTCAAGAATTTTAAAAATAATGATTTATTTTATGTATATGAGTATGTTGTTGCTGTCTTCAGACCCACCAGAAGACAGCATCAGATCTCATTACAGATGATTGTGAGCCACCATGTGGTTACTGGGAGTTGAACTCAGAGCTTTGGAAGAGCAGTCAGTGCTCTTAACTGCTGAACCATCACTCCAGCCCAGGTTTCAAGATTCAAATGAATTACCCATTAATTTGGACTGCAGGCCCACTGAATTACAACAACAAACACAAGCACAAGAGACGTGTTGACGACCTATAATATATTCTACTTCCTTAAGTGTTCTTTGAGAAAGACGAAAGGGAATTCCAGACATTTTTCCATGGTAACAGTTTAGGTGACAAAAACAATTGTGGTGAGTTACTGTTTTCCAGCTCTGATTTTTTTCAGTTTTCAGTAAGTCTACTGATGCTAGAAGTTCACCACTCTTGAATGAAGTAAGTGGGCACCCAGTTCCCACAGGTGTACAATGAGAACTCAAGCCCAAACTGCAGATTCTCAAAGTATTAGCAAATAACTTTGAAAGCTTAGTGGCTTTTGTCAAACAAGTGAGACTATGCAGTTTGTTTCATTGAACAAAACAGGCCACAGAAAGCTTAGAGACATAGAGTTAAAAGACTGAGAAGCAGTTGACTAAACAGTAGAGCTTTCCAGCTGCAGGAAAGGATCTATTTGATGTTTTGTAACTCTTCTTCTTCCTTTTCTTGTTCCCTCTCCTAGTACTCACCTCTCTTCTTTATTTTTCTCTTCCTTTATAATGATTATATATTCATTATGTATTTACTCTCAAGTAAATCACAAGTACATTACAATGAATACATATTCATTATATATTTATGTGTGTGTGTGTGTGTGTGTGTGTGTGTGTGTGTACTTGAGAACTGGCTTAAGAAAATTTGTATAAATATAATTGCAAATATTAAGGACATTAGGTACCAAATATGAGAGCAAGATTTTTGGTGTGAATATTAAACCAATGTTTCTTTCTTTTTTTTTTTTTACTATGTATCAGAAAACACACAGAAAAACAAAAACCATAAAGAGTCAGAAATCTATCTATGCATCTACATATCTAAGTATCTATGTATCTATATACCTATGTATCTATCTATGTATCTATGTATCTATCATCTATCTATCTATCTATCTATCTATCTATCTATCTATCTACTTTCAAGTATACCCTGCTTCAGGTTTGTAAAATTCTAAGGCCATTACAAAAGCACATAGCTGCTACATAGTCTGTGACAATGGATTATGGATAAATGAAGTTCCATAAATGATGAGTTTTAAGTGGGAGGAGGTTGGTTGGGAACAGAGGAGGGGAGATGTCTTATGGGACTTTTGGGGGGCAGGAAAGGGGAAATCATTTGAAATGTAAATGAAGAATATATCAAATAAAAAAGAAAGTCTCAGGAAGAGACTGGTGAGTAAAACATCTAGGTATGTCTATGGCAGCAATTGTTTGAATGATTGTATGACAGGGATTCCGACCTACTCAGTAGCTTTACCTTTAATGGATTCAAACTGCCTTAATGGGAGATGGAAAATGTCTTCGGAGCTGTATCTTGCCTTGAGTCCTGTGTGCTGCCACCACCTTGCCCACTCTTCTTCCTTCCTGTTGGGCAGATAAGAACAGTCTTCACCACAGGTTTCCATGACATGAGGTTCTGCCCATGTGCTCACAGAATGAAACTTTGAAATTCTAACTCAAAAGAATTATTTTCTCTTGTTTATGGCAGGCATTCTGTTAGTCCTAAGAAAGCAACTCATGTGGATAGACATTATTCAGGTAAGAGCACCATGGCAAGACAGAACAAGCAATCAGGATTAAACTTCAACACTGATCTTTGCACACTTACCACTTGAACAAAACTATTTATACACAACCCTTGTTCAGTAAACCAACTACTCATAGGCCTGAACAGATTGCTTAGTTGTTTTGAACTTTTATTGCTCTTGAAGAGAGTAGACATTCAGTTCCCAGCACACATGTTGGGTGATTCACTCCTGTCTGTAACTTTGGCTTTAGAGTACCTGTGTGGGCCCTGACAAACACCCACACAGTGCTAAAACTCACACCTATACATACACAGACACACAGATACACAGATACACAGATACACAGACACACAAACACACAAAATAAAATCAGTTACTTAATTTGGTAATGACATCACTAATGTAAAAATCAAAGCATTTTAAAAATTCTTGTGGTGGTTTGAATATGCTTGGCTGGTGGGAAATGGTACTGTTGGAAGATGTGGAAGAGGTGTAGCTTTGTTAGAGGATATGTATAGGGCTTTGAAGGTTCCTATGAACAAACTGTACTCAGTACAGAGACACTTCTGCTGGCTGCCTGAAGAAGACAGTCTCATCCACTGTCTTCAGATCAAGATATGAAACTCTACTCTCCTATAACACCAATGTTTTCCTGCACGGTGCCATGCGTCCCACCATGACGATAATATACTAAACCTCTGAAACTTTAAGCCAGCCCCAATTAAAAGTTTTATGTATAAGAGTTACCTTGGTCATGGTTTCTCTTCCTAACATGATACTAGGTACCGTCCCCATAGGCTTCTGTGTTTAAATAAGCTTATTGGGTCCAGGAAGTGGAATGTGGTGGTTTGAATGACCCTTGGCATTTTGGGACATGTCACTATTAGGAGGCATGGCCTTCTTGGAGGAAGTGTGTCGCTGCGTAGGTAGACTTTGAGGGTTCCTAGGCTCAAGATTCACCCAACACAGAGACCCACCCTTTCTGATGCACAAACTGCCTTTGAAAAACAGTCTTTGTTTAGCTCTGTACCCCATTTTAATAGGGTTATTTGGTTTTCTGGGGTCTAACTTCTTGAGTTCTTTGTATATATTGGATATTAGCCCTCTGTGGGATGTAGGGTTGGTGAAGATCTTTTCCCAATTTGTTGGTTGCCATTTTGTCCTTTTGATGGTGTCCTTTGCATTACAGAAACTTTGCAATTTTATGAGGTCCCATTTGTCAATTCTTGATCTTAGAGCCTAAGCTATTGGTGTTCTGTTCAGGAGCTTTCCCCCTGTGCCAATGTCCTCAAGGGTCTTCCCCAGTTTCTTTTCTATTAGTTTCAGTGTGTCTGATTTTATGTGGAGGTCCGTGATACGCACCTTAAGAAATGTTCAATATCATTAGTCATTAGGGAAATGCAAATCAAAAGAACCCTGAGATTTCACCTCACACCAGTCAGAATGGCTAAGATTAAAAACTCAGGAAACAGCAGGTGTTGGCAATGATGTGGAGAAAGAGGAACACTCCTCCACTGCTGGTGGAATTGCAAGCTGGTACAACCACTCTGGAAATCATTCTGACAGTTCCTCAGAAAACTGGGCATGACACTTCCAGAGGACCCTGTTATACCACTCCTGGGCATATACCCAGTGGATTCCCCAGCATGCAATAAGGACACATGCTCCACTATGTTCATAGCAGCCTTATTGATAATAGCCAGAAGCTGGAAAGAGCCCAGATGTCCCTCAGTGGAGGAATACATACAGAAAATGTGGTATATTTACACAATGGAATACTACTCAGCAATTATAAACAATGAATTCATTAAATTTTTAGGCAAATGGTTGGAACTAGAAAATATCATACTAAGTGAGGTAACTCATTCACAAAAGAAGACACATGGAATGCAGTCACTGATAAGTGGATATTAGCCCAGAAGTTCAGAATACCCAAGACACAATCCACATATCAAATCATTCCCAAGAAGAAGAAAGGAGAGGGCCCTGGTCCTGGAAAAGCTTGATGCAGCATTACAGGGGATTGCCAGGACAGAGGAGTGGGAGGGGGTTAATAGGGAACTGATGGAGGGAAGAGGACTTATGGGACTTAGGGGGAGGGGGAAATTAGGAAAGGGAAAATCATTTGGAATGTAAACAAAGAATATAGAAAAAAGAAATATGTCAGACAAAAAAAAAAGACAGTCTTTTCTTGGCTGCCTTCAGATCAAAATGTAGATCAGCTATGTAGTATATCTGCCCAGATTTTGCTATGCTTTCTGCTATAATGGGATGGAACCTCTGAAATCGTTAGCCAGACCCAATTATATGTTTACTAGAGTTGCCTTGGTCATGATGTCATAGAGTTTCCCAGCAATGAAAGCCGTTTATCTCAGCTCCCAGAAAGCAGAGGCATGTAGATCTCTGTGAGTTTAGCACCAGTTTGGTCTACATGAGCAACTTCCAGGATATCCAGGGATAAACAGAAATACCCTGCCTGAAAAGAAAAAAAATCATCAAAACACAAACAGACAGCTTGAAGCAGAACACCTCAGAGTAGCTGAGGAAGGGAGCAACTATTCTATCAAGTAAAAGGATACAATGGGATAGGAAAACAATTGTTCTCAAACAGTCAGAAAACTATTGTTGACAAAAGTTGATTACACATTTCAAAAAATGTGTTTGAAAATTATGAATTTCTCGCACAAATAAATGTTAATTGCTTGAGACAATGAATATTGCAATTGTCTTTATCTGACCATGACATTTTGTGTAGGCATACACATTTGTAAGTATAGCTTTTTAATAGGTAGTACAAATGCTCTAAAATTTGATCAAAGTGATATTTGCAGAATTGGGTACATATAAAATACATTGGATTGCATACTTTAAATCAATAAATTCTATGATGTGTGAATAATTCCTAAAGTATCTGTTAAAAACAATACAAATATCTGTTTATCATTCTCATGTTGCTATGTGTTCTGACTAAATGAGACTATATTCTTTCTACAACAGGATAAGGAATATGAAAAGAGAACTTCTACATACACCATGCACCTTTTAAGTTTACAAAAGTTCATAAAAAGAGACAATGTGTTATTATTGTCTTAAGACTTATATTTGACATTTGAATTACAGTCATTTCCCACAGAACAGGATTCCTGTGGTATCATTCTGAGTCTCATGACATGTCTTTGTTGAATCAGGAACTAGAAGCAGCCAAATACTTGTGGCAAAGCTACTGAGAGTGTTTTTGTGTCTACAAGAAATCTGACTCCTTCTTCGCCCCAGAGAAAATGCTGGTTAATTCTTAGCCAATCATAACTCTAGCATCTCACTAATGGAATCACTAAGCAAGGAGCAATAACCTCAAAAGAATACACACAAAGGAGGTGCAGTCTTCTCTCTGCTGTCTCAGGAACACAGAATGTGTGGAGATTATGTCTATAAACTAGATGCATGAAGATTTATCTAAAATTTCTGGAACTCCAAGTCTGGGAAGAAATTATAATATGGTTAAGCTTGACAGTTTTCAAACAATAATGTTCATACAAATAACTTTTAGATACTGATAAATTTGTGATGATAATCCAGTGAGTTATCCAGGAGATGATTGTTATGCTCTTTGCCTATAATCTATGATTTTGGCAAAAATATTAGATATTCCTTGTACCCCAAGCACACCATGTGTACAAAATATGCATAAGAGTTGAAAAACAGATTTCTTTCTATCTCTATATACCAATAAATACAAATACAAATTACACAATAGGATATCTCTTTCTTTCTCTCCTTCCCACTCTCCCTCCCTCCCTCCCTCTTTTTTCCCTCCCTCCCTCCCCTCCCTGTGTGTGTGTGTGTGTGTGTGTGTGTGTGTGTGTGTGTGTATACATGTGTACGTGACTATCCATGTGTTAGTGCTGGGGACAGCAAACAATGACAGGGACTGCCTGAATTAGGCCAGGATGGAGATATCTCAGAAGACCGCAGCAGTTCCTTGTAGAAAAGGATGGTGTTTGGGACCCTGAGAAGCAGGACACACATCCCTCCAGGGGACCCACCATCTGAAATAAGGAACTGGATGGAGACATCTTTGGTAGCCCGAGGCAGCTCTTTGTAACAACAGTTGTTCCCATTTCTCATAACCTTAGCCCTTGACAACGGCTATATAGATTTCATTTGTGTGTGACTGTTTTTCAGTTGGCCTTGGTGTGCATAATTATTCTATTATATATGATGTTATTACTTCTTTCTCCTTCTGCTCTGGCAAGTTCTGTGAAACTAGATGTTCCCTGATGTAATGACTCTTAAACAATTAAAAATTGAGGTATAGGCCACATCACATCACATCACAGTCCTAATGGCCCAGGTGCATGCTGTGTGTTCTCATCTTAGAAACAATGCAATAACTGCACAACGGTAGTTCCAGATTAATGCTTGGCTTGCAACGAAAGATTTATGAAATTATTAGAAAATGAATTATAGCCAAGATTGGGACCCCAAAGAAAGAAAAAACTATCACAGTTATGAAATAAGTTCTGCACAGCATTTGAGAGTGTTTCCCGGATAAGCAAGTATAGAATATGTTAAATCTTAGATTAGTTAAACTAAGTCAAAACACTGGGACTCTTAGGAGAGTCATTGTGTGCAATGTGTAGAAGCGGAAAGCTAGGGGAATTATGGAGTTAAGGGTTAACTTGATTCTTTCTGGCCACTGCCTGGCAGCTTTGCCCATGTCATTTATCATTAGCGCTTTACAAGGAAATGCAAGTAGCTGGCCTCGGAGCTCTGAGCTCTGAAGTATAATAGTTAAAGTTAAAGTTTAAATAATGAAAGTTTGCAACTATTATTATTTTGGCTATAGGACTGGGAATAGGGAAGCTTGAAACATTGGGGAACAATTGTAATTCTTGACTTTTTGTGGGACTTGGTTTCTCTTTTGAATTTGTTTTGGCAACGATTATACAATGTCTTTTTTAAATCTGCTTTTGGAGTATCAATAAAAGACTAGGGCAAGAAGAAGGCAAGAGAGAATGCAAAATGAATGAGAAGAGACTGTAGAGAGAATGCAGAGTGAATGTAGTGAGACTGCAGAGAGCATGCAGAGAGAATGTAGAGAGCATGCAGAGAGCATGTAGAGAGCAAGTAGTGAACATGTGAAGTGCAAGTAAGAGAGCAAATGTGGAGAGCATGAGAAGAGCTTGTGAAGAGTGAGTGAAGAGAGAATGTGAGGTGTGTGTGAAGAGTGTGTGTGTGAGTGAAAGGGGAACACACAGAAGTGTGTATGAGCAAGAATGCAAGAAAAAAAGTGCACAGGAGAAAAGCAGAGTGCACAGGAGAATGCAGAGTGTGTGCAGCCTCAAGCTGCGAGCAAATGGGCAAGAGAGAAAGAGAGCAGAGAATGAGAGAGAAGAGAAACTTTAAGCCTTGAAAAATTGCCTGTCAGCTTGTACCCCAAAAGTAGTCTGTGTATATTTATTATGCGCCTTCCAGATATCCCTGCTTCCAGTTGAGAACTCTGATCCTGTGTCGAGGCTGGACCCTGGCATGTTAGGAGATCAGAGGTTGATGCTCAGTGCCTTCATCAAATGCTTTCTATCTCGCGTTATTTTTAAAATTTTCATTTTGTGTGTATATGTGTTTTTCATGCACCACAGTTTCTGTGGAGGCCAAAAGGACTCCTAGGAACTGGAGTTACAAATGTTTGTGTGCTGCCATGCCAATACTGGAAATCAAACTCAGGTCCTCTAGAAGAGTAGCCTGTGCTTTTAGTTGTTGAGCCATCTTCCTACCCTCTACCTTAACTTTTAAGATTCTTCTCATGGAACATGGTGTTCTGTGACTCAAATATACCGCATCTGCCAGAAAACCTCAGAGAACGTCATGCTTCTGCTTCTACAGCTGGAAATACACAAATGTACCAAAGTACTCATTTTTTTTCATGTGGTTGATGGTAATCCAAACTCAGTTCCCTTTGTTTATACAGCATGCAAATAATTGGATAAGCCATTTCCCTTTCATTGAAGGTGCTTGAAAATTAGAAATCATCACTGAATCTTACTCTAAGTACTTTTCTATGAAATAGCAACCAAACAGCTCTATTCTGTGATAACTTTGAGAACATTATAAAGACTGGAGCTTCTTTTGATCATTCAGAATTGTGCTGCCTTTGCCAGAGAAGCAGCTTTTTAAAACTAAGTGGTGGAACCCAATCATTTTGGATGCACAAACACTGATTTTAATTTAGAATTTAATCAATTAAGAAACAAGTATGCTAAGTGATAAATATGGATCAATTTGCATTCTTCTACATGCAGACCACCAGTTAGATCACCACCATTTATTGAACATGCTTTTTCCCCCCACTGTATGATTTTGGCTGTTTTGTCAAAGATTAAGTGTCCACAGGTGTGCAACACTTAATCTGGGTCTTCAATTCTATTCCATCGATCGACATTTCAGTCTCTATACCAATGCCATGTGCCTTTTATCATTATTTCTCTGTAATATAGCTCAAAATCAAGGATTGTGATTCCCCCAGAAGTTCTTTTACTGTTGAGAATTATTTAAGCTAACCAGATATTTGTTGTTATTTCATATGAAGTTGAGAATTGCTCTTTTCAGGTCTGTGAACAAGTGGGTTGGAATTTTGATGGGGATTGCATTGAATCTGTAGATTGCCTTTGGCAAAATGGCCATTCTTACTATGTTACTATGAGCATGAGAGATCTTTCCATTGTCTGTGGTCTTCTTTGATTTCTTTCTTGAAGATCTTAATGTTATTGGTCTTTTAAATTTAAATTATTTTATTTATTTAGATTCCAGTCATTGCCCCTCCTTAATTTCCCCCACAGTTCCTCATCCTACCCCTTCTCCCCCCTTTCTCCAAGAGAATGATTCCCCAACTACCAGACAAATCCCATTCCCTGGTGCCACAAATCTCTCCTAGGATAAGTGCATCTTCTCCCACTGAGGCCAGACCAGGCAGACCTCTGCTATATATGTGTCAGGGGCCCCGGACCTATGCATGTATTCTCCTGGTTGGTGGCTCAGTGTCTGGAAGCTTCCTGGCTGGGGATCTGGGTTAGTTGAGTTTGTCTTCCTATGGGGTCGCTTTCCCTTTCAGCTTCTTCAATCCTTCCCCTAATTCAACCATATGGGCTAATGGTTGGGTATAAGTATGTGCTTCTGTCTTAGTCAGCTGCAGGTAGACCCTCTTGTCATACATATCTTTCACTTTTTAGTTAGACTTACACCAAGATATTTTATATTATTTGCGACTATTGTGAAGGGTCTTGTTTCCCTAATTTCTTTCTCTGCCCATTTATCCTGTGTATAAAGGAAGGCTACCAATTTGTTTGAGCTATTTTTATATCCAGCCACGTTGCTGAAGTTATCAGCTGTAGGATTTCTGTGAAAGAGTATTTGGGTCGCTTATGTATACTATCATATCATCCACAAATAGTGATATCTTTCCAATTTGTATTCTTTTTTTAAAAAAAATTTATTTTCTATATTCTATGTTTACATTCCAAAGGCTTTCCCCTTTCCCAGTTCCCACCCACCATAGTTCCCATAGTTCCTCTCCCCCCCAACTATTCCCCAATCATTCCCCCTCCCCCCTCGGTTTCTTTACTAAACTGGATGCAATCTTTACATGCCCAGGGTCCTCTCCTTTCTTCTTCTTGGGAATCATTTGACTTGCTATTTGTGTCTTGAGTATTTAGGGCTTCTGGGCACATTAATATCCACTTATCAGTGATTGCATTTGATGTGCATTCTTTTGTGATTGGGTTAATTCACTCAGGATGATATTTTCCAGGTCTAACCATTTACCTACAAATTGCATGAATTCATTATTTTTAATTGCTAAGTAGTATTCCATTGTATAAATATACCACATTTTCTGTATCTATTCCTCCTTTGAGGGATATTTGGGCTCCTTCCAATTTCTGGCTATTATAAACAAGGCTGCTATAAACATAGTGGAGCATGTGTCTTTATTGCATGCAGGGGAATCCTCTGGGTATATGCCCAGGAGTGGTATGCCAGGGTCCTCTGGAAGTGACATGCCCAATTTTCTGAGGAACCGCCAAACTGATTTCCAGAGCGGTTTTACCATTTTGCAATCCCACCAACAATGGAGGAGTGTTCCTCTTTCTCCACATCCTCGCCAGCACTTGTTGTCTCTTGATTTTTTAATCTTAGCCATTCTGACTGGTGTGAGGTAGAATCTCAGGGTTGTTTTGATTTGCATTTCCCTGATGACTAATGATGTTGAACATCTTTTAAGGTGTTTCTCGGCCATCCGAATTTCTTCTGGTGAAAATTCTTTGTTTAGCTCTGTGTCCCATTTTTTGATAGGGTTATTTGGTTCTTTGGGGTCTAACTTCTTGAGTTCTTTGTATATATTGGATATTAGCCCTCTGTCGGATGTGGGGTTGGTGAAGATCTTTTCCCACTTTCTTGGTTGTCGTTTTGTCCTTCTGACAGTGTCCTTTGTCTTGCAGAAACTTTGTAATTTTATGAAGTCCCATTTGTCAATTCTTGATCTTAGTGCATAAGCAATTGGTGTTCTGTTCAGGAACATTCCCCCTGTGCCTATGTCCCCCAGGGTCTTCCCAAGTTTCTTTTCTAATAGTTTCAGTGTGTCTGGTTTTATGTGGAGGTCCTTGATCCACTTGGAGTTGATCTTAGTGCAAAGAGATAAGAGTGGGTCAATTCGCATTCTTCTGCATGTTGACCTCCAGTTGAACCAGCACCATTTGTTGAAAAGGCTATCTTTATTCCACTGGATGGTTGTGGCTCCTTTATCAAAAATCAAGTGACCATAAGTCTGTGGGTTAATTTCTGGGTCTTCAATCCTGTTCCATTGATCTGCTTGCCTGTTGCTATACCAATACCATGCAGTTTTTAACACAATTGCTCTGTAGTACTGCTTGAGGTCAGGGATATTGATTCCGCCAGAAGTCCTTTTATTGTTGAGAATAGTTTTAGCTATCCTGGGTTTTTTGTTGCTCCAGATGAATTTGAGAATTGCTCTTTCTAGATCTATGAAGAATTGAGTTGGGATTTTGATGGGGATCGCATTGAATCTGTATATTGCTTTTGGCAAGATGGCCATTTTTACTATATTGATCCTGCCAATCCAGGAGCAAGAAATATTTTTCCATCTTCTGAGGTCTTCTTCGATTTCTTTCTTCAAGGACTTGAAGTTCCTGTTGTACAGATCTTTCGCTTGTTTGGTTAGAGTTACGCCAAGATACTTTATGTTGTTTGTGGCTATTGTGAAGGGTGTTATTTCCCTAATTTCTTTCTCAGCCTGCTTGTCCTTTGAGTACAAGAAGGCCACTGACTTGCTTGAGTTAATTTTATAACCTGCCACTTTGCTGAAGTTGTTTATCAGCTGTAGAAGTTCTCTGGTGGAGTTTTTTGGGTCGCTTAGGTAAACTATCATATCGTCTGCAAATAATGATAGTTTCAATTCTTCCTTTCCAATTTGTATCCCTTTGACTTCCTTATGTTGTCTAATTGCTCTTGCTAGAACTTCAAGTACTATATTGAAAAGATATGGAGAGAGAGGGCAGCCTTGTCTAGTCCCTGATTTTAGTGGGAATGCTTCAAGTTTCTCTCCATTTATTTTGATGTTGGCTACTGGTTTGCTGTAGATTGCTTTTACTATGTTTAGGTATGGGCCTTGAATACCTGCTCTTTCCAAGACTTTTAGCCTGAAAGGATGCTGAATTTTGTCGAATGCTTTTTCCGCATCTAATGAGATGACCATGTGGTTTTTTTCTTTCAGTTTGTTTATGTAGTGGATTACATTGATGGATTTCCGTATATTGAACCATCCCTGCATCCCTGGGATGAAGCCTACTTGATCATGGTGGATGATCGTTTTGATGTGCTCTTGGATTCGGTTAGCAAGAATTTTATTTAGTATTTTTGCATCTATATTCATAAGAGAAATTGGCCTGTAGTTCTCTTTCTTTTTTGGATCTTTTTGTGGTTTAGGTATTAGTGTAATTGTGGCTTCAAAGAATGAGTTGGGCAGTATCCCTTCTGTCTCTATTTTGTGGAATAGTTTGAAAAGTATTGGTGTTAAGTCTTCTTTGAAGGTCTGGTAGAATTCTGCACTAAAACCATCTGGTCCCGTACTTTTTTTGGTTGGGAAGCTTTCTATAACCCCTTCTATTTCTTTAGGGGTTATGGGACTATTTAGCTGGTCTACTTGATGCTGACTTAATTTTGGTATTTGATATCTGTCTAGGAAATTGTCCATTTCCTCTAGATTCTCCAGTTGTTTTGAGTATAGACCTTTGTAGTAGGATCTGATGATCTTTTGAATTTCCTCAGTTTCTGTTGTTATGTCTCCCTTTTCATTTCTAATTTTGTTAATTTGTATACTGTCTCTGTGTCCTTTGGTTAGTCTGGCTAAGGGTTTATCTATCTTGTTGATTTTCTCAAAGAACCAGCTCCTGGTCTTGTTGGTTCTTTGTATGGTTCTCTTTGTTTCTATTTGATTGATTTCAGCCCTGAGTTTGATGATTTCCTGTCTTCTACTCCTCCTGGGTGAATTAACTTGTTTTTCTTCCAGGGCTTTAAGGTGTGCCGTTAAGCTGCTAGTGTATGCTCTCTCCAGTTTCTTTTTGGATGCACTTAGAGCTTCCAATTTGTATTCTTTTGACCTTTTGCTGTCAAAAGGTCAAATTGCTTTAACTAGAACTTAAAGTACTATATTGAATAAATAGGGAGAGAGTGGCAACCTTGTCTTGTTCCTAATTTTAGTGGGAATGCTTCTAGTTTCTCTCCATTTAATGTTATGTTGGCTGTTGTTTTGCTGTATATTGCTTTTATTATGTTTATGTATGTGCCATGAATTCCTGATCTCTCCAAGACTTTTAACATGAAGGCGCATTGCATTTTGTCAAAGGATTTTTCAGTATCTAATTATGTGATCATGTGACTTTTTTCTTTGAGTTTGTTTATATAGTGTATTACATTGATGGGTTTTCATATATTGAATCATCCCTGTATCCCTGGAGTAAAGCCTACTTGATCATGGTGAATGATGGTTTGAGGTATTCTTGGATTCAATTTGTGAGAATTTTATTGAGTATTTTTGCATTGATATTCATAAGTGAAACTGGCCTGAAGTTCTCTTTCTTTGTTAGGCCTTTGTATGGTTTAGGTATCATTATAAAATGAATTAGGTAGTGTTCCTTCTGTTTCTATTTTGTGGAATAGTTTGAGAAGTATTGGTATTAGCTTGTCTTTGAAGGTCTTATAGAATTCAGCACTAAAAACATCTGGTCCTGGGTGGTATTTTTGGTTAGGAAGTTTCAGTGACTATTTCTATTTCATTATGTGTTATGAAACATTTTAGGTAGTTTATCTGATCTTGATTTAACTTTGATATGTAGAGTCAGTCTAGAAAATCATCCATTTCACCTAGTTTTTTCCAGTTTTGAAGTAGGATCTGATGATATTTTGAATTTCCTTAGTTTCTGCTGTTATGTTTTCCTTTTCATTTCTGATTCTGCTAATTTGGACAATGTCTCTCTGCCCTTTAGTTAGCTTGGCTAGGGGTTTATCTATCTTGTGGCTTTTCTTAAAGAACCAGCTTTTGGTTTTGTTAATTCTTTTTATTGTTCTCTTTTTCCTAAGTGTCTGATTTCAGCCTGGAGTTTGACTCTTTCCTTCCATCTAACCATCTTGGGCATGTTTGCTTCGTTGTGTTCTAGAGCTTTCAGGTGTGATGTTAAGTTTGCTAGTATGGGATCTCTCTAATTCTTTAATGAAGGCAGTTAATGCTATTAAATTTTCTCTTAACATTGCTTTCATTGTGTCACATAAGTTTGTGTATGTTGTCTACATTTTCATTGAATTATAGAAAGTCTTTGACTTCTTTCTTCATTTCTTCCCTGACAATGTTATCATTGAGCAGAGAGTTGTCCAATTTCCATGAATTTGTGAGCTTTCTGCTGTTTTTGTTGTTATTTAACTCCACCATTAGTCTGTGGTGATCTGATAGACTGCATAGGAATATTTCAATATACTTGTATCTGTTGAGGTTTGTTTTGTGATCAGTTTTATAGAAGATTCCATGAGGTCTTGAGATAGAGGTATATTCTCTTGTTTTGGGGTGAATGTTTTCTAGATATCTGTTAAATCCATGTGGTTCATAATTCTTGTTAGTTTCACTGTGTTTCTGTTTAGTTTCTGTTTCAATGACCTGCCTGTCTGTTGATGAGGCTGGGTTGTTGAAGTATCCCCCTATTATTGTGTGAGACTCAATGCGTGTTTTAAACTTTAGTAAAGCTTCTTTTATGAATGTGGGTGCCCTTCCATTTGCCTTTCCACTTTCCATTCTGCTCACTGTCCCCCCTCCTGGTACCCCCTCTCGCAATCCTTCCTCCATCCCCTCTCCTGTTCTCCTCTGAGTTGGTGGGGGCGCCCATGGGTATCCCCCAATCCTAGCACTTCAAATATCTGCAAGGCCAGGAGCTTTGTCTACCTCTGATGCCAGACAAAGCCACCCAGCTGGAAGAACATATCCCACATACAGCATCAGCTTTCGGGACAGCTCTATATTTTCAGGACCCGTATGAAGATGAAGCTTCAAGGGAATGACCCACCAAGAAACGGCCCAGCTTGAGATCCGTCCATGAACCGTCATCAATCCCTGACACTACTAATGTACTCTGTTATGCTTGTAGACAAACATCTAGCATCTTTTGTCTCAGACAAACTGTGGATGAAGCTTGGACACTTTTGTGGAAGAATAGAAGAATTGCAGTCCCAAAAGGGATAGGAACTCCACTGGAAGACCAAGAGAATTAACTAACCTATACCCTGGACTGAACCACAAAACAAAGAGCATACACGGGCTACAGTTAGGCTCCCCCCGTGCATATGTAGCAGATGTGTAGCTGTTTTTGGCTTGTTTGTTTGGTTGGTTGGATTTTTTTTTATACTCATTCACCACCTCTGGCTCTTACAATCATTTATCTCCTCGTTTATGTGATTTCTATGGCTTAAGGGGAAGGCTATGATAAAGACATCTCATTCAGATCTGAGAACACAGATGTTTTTTACTCTCTGAACATAGCACAGATGTAGCATTAATGTTTACAGCAAGAAGTACCTGATGAGAGTTGAGAACTGTGCTGTTCTATGGACATAGCTCTGCCCTTAGCAGTCACTTTAGTGCTATGTAAAAATAGATTTTTAAATTCACGTTTTTCATTCAGGCCTTTTATTTTGACACATTACAGGCATTTTCTCTCTGAAATAATGCAAATTTTATGTGTACCTCAGAGACGAGGAGAAATATTTAAGTAATGGTATAAAAGTGTAAAAACTGACCTGAGAGAATACGCATGTTCTCTTGTGGACTAATAGAGTTTGGGTCCATAACAAAAGCAACCTTCAGTTGTTTACTTGTTTTTGAGAGGAAAAGAATGTTCTCTGCATGCATTGTGACTGTTGTTGGTTCAGTATCATTTATTTACTATGTAAAATATGTCTTGAATAATGAAAATAACTGTTTCAAAATATAATTTCACCATATTATTTTTTATATTTTCCCAATTGAAGTAAAAATTATGTTAAAAATCAAAAGTCTATTCTATTCTGAGAATAAACAACTCTCTGCAGAAGCAGCCAATACAGATACAAGGCCAACCAATGGGTGATGAAATTAATTCAGCCATCCAGGAACATGTTGTTGGTTTTGGCCATCCTTTATGGTATGTTTGTTTATGTATTCAGGGTGGAGCTGTCTTTAGATTTTATTTCTGTGAGCAGGATGCTTAAAGTAAAAAGTCTTTTTGCAAGCCTCCTTCCTATCAATGGTTATTCCCAGAAGAGATTATTTTAAATGTTATTTAAAACTTCAGTAATATTTTTTTGTAAAATCCCAAGATTTGAGCTAAGATATATGGAAACTCAATAATTGTTTAGGCTATTGGTTTTTAGATGTATCATTACTAAGGGTACATTTATTTTTCTGGTCCTTACAAAATCAATGTTGGTTCATACTCTATTTTTAAAGATTTATTTATTATTATATGTAAGTACACTGTAGCTGTCTTCAGACACTCCGGAAGAGGGTATCAGATCTTGTTAGGGATGGTTGTCAGCCACCAAGTGGTTGCTGGGATTTGAACTTAGGACCTTTGGAAGAGCAATCGATGCTCTCAACCACTGAGCCATCTCTCTAGCCCCCTCCATGCTCTATTTTTTAAAAAATACTTTATGCAGTCTGTCCAAGGAAATGGGTAGCTAGCTACAGATATTCACCTTTCCATCCAGTCTTCCAAATACAGTCTACTAGTCTTAGCTCAGATCTATAACATATCACATGATGTCTCTAACCTTGCCCTCTGCCTTCCTCTCCAACAAACCACAGTTGGCCTGCTCCAACCATCCTTGCTTGCACTTTGTGCTTTATTCTAGCACCTAATTCCAGCAAATATTCCCTGGAAACTCCAAAGCCACTCCCACCAGAACAAAAAAACAAAACAAAACAAAACAAAACAAAACAAAACAAAACAGGTAAGCTGACTGCACCTGTACCACCTGCCCTCCAAATCCAGTTTACTAGTTTCATCCCCAGCTCTTTAGCCTAAGACCTACTGTCATCTTGCCTTCTTCTCTGAACTCCATCTCCAATGGATCTCACAGACATTCTCTTCCATTTTTCCTTCACTCCACTAATCTCATTATTCCAGTGTCTAATACAAGCATATGAACACACCAGGGAAACAAATAGGCTAACTGATATCTCTCAATGTCAGTGGTCACAATTCCCTAAAAAAAAAAAAAGACATAGACTAACAGACGGGGTGTGAAAACTGGATCCATTCTTCCATTGTATTTGTTACTACACTGCAACATCAAAGATGCAACTCTTCTTAGGATAACACAATTCAAAAATATACCCGAAAAAAATGAACCTAGAAACAAGCTGTTGTAGTCATTTTAATATCTAAAGAAACAGACATCAATCAAAAAACTAATTGGAAGAAATAAAGAACACTATGTGTTCATCAAAAGAAAAAAAAAACACCAAAAAAGACATTGAAATTCTTAGTATCTATATTCCAAAAACCAAGGGCACCCAAGTTGATGAAAGAACTCTACTACAGCTTGAATAATATAATGGCCACTACATAATGAGAGGGGGAGATTTTCATACTTCAATCTTGCCAGTAGACAGGTCATCCAGACAAAAACTAGACAGAGAAGTACTTGAGCAATCAGACATTATAAACCAAATGTAAACATATATTTACAGAGTATTTCAGCCAAAGACAAAAAAATATAACTGGTATGGATATCTTGGAATGTTCTCAAAACTTGATTTCGTGCTTAAACATAAAGGAAGTCTCAACAGATATAAAATTGAAAAAATGCTTTGTATTCTATCTGATCACCTCAGATTAAAAATGGATATCAACAATAGAAACCTTACAAAGTCCAGTAAATGGAACACTTTAATGGGTTAAGACAGAAATAAGGAAATAAATAATTTTTAGAAATGAGTTAAAATACATCTAAAACATACCCAAACTACTGGGACACAATGGAGAAGATTCTACGAGGTAAGTGCACAGCCCTTAGTGTCTACATTCAAAGAGAAAGAGAAAGATACAAAGAGACAGAGAGACAGACAGAGACAGAGTCAGACAGAGACCAAGAGAGATCTCATACTAACACCTGAAAGTTTTAGAACTGAAAAAAAAAATTACATCCAAAAGGAGTAGATGGCAAAACATAAGCAAACTCGGGCCTGAAGTCAGTTTAAATAGAAACAAACATTACCAGAAAATAAATTGCATCTTTCAGAAAAATAAATGAAATTGATAGCCACTTATTCAAATTAACTAAAAGCTAGAGAAAGAGATACTAAACAAATAAGTAAAATTGGAAATGAAAAGGGAGACATAACAACAGACACTGAGGAAATCCAGAGAATCACAAAGACATACTTGAAAAATTGAGGGGCACATGGGGGTGTTCTGAGTTCCTAGCCCAGTGGATACTCCTGAGAATTTATTAGGGTGACTCTGGTGAGGACTCTTAGTAGCAGAAGATATGGAGTCTGAACTGACCATCTTTTTAGTTAGGTAATGCTTCGAGTGCTGGGTAGGAGTTGCACTCAGTAGATTTGTTTGCTTAGGGTCCCAGCCTCACTTTTTTTTTTTTTTTTACGTTTTTTTTTTTTTTTATTTTCTATATTCTTTGTTTACATTCCAAAGGCTTTCCCCTTTCCCAGGTACCCCCCACCATATGTCCCATAATTCCTCTCCCCCCCCATGCTATTCCCCACTCTTCCCCCCCCCCACGATTTCTCTGTTCTGGGTCTACAATACTGGATCCAATCTTTACAGGCCCAGGGTCCTCTCCTTTTTTTCTTCTTGAGAGTCATTTGACTTGCTAATTGTGCCTTGAGTATTTAGGGCTTCTGGGCTCATTAATATCCACTTATCAGTGATTGCATTTCGTGTGTATTCTTTTGTGATTGGGTTAGCTCACTTAGGATGATAGTTTCCAGATCTAACCATTTACCTACAAATTGCATGAATTCATTATTTTTAATTGCTGAGTAGTACTCCATTGTATAAATATACCACATTTTCTGTATCCATTCCTCCTTTGAGGGATATCTGGGCTCCTTCCAATTTCTGGCTATTATAAACAAGGCTGCTATAAACATAGTGGAGCATGTGTCTTTGTTGTATGCAGGGGAATCCTCTGGGTATATGCCCAGGAGTGGTATGCCAGGGTCCTCTGGGAGTGGCATGCCCAATTTTCTGAGGAACTGCCACACTGATTTTCAGAGTGGTTTTACCATTTTGCAATCCCACCAACAGTGGAGGAGTGTTCCTCTTTCTCCACATCCTCGCCAGCACTTGTTGTCTCTCGAGTTTTTAATTTTAGCCATTCTGACTGGAGTGAGGTGGAATCTCAGGGTTGTTTTGATTTGCATTTCCCTGATGACTAATGATGTTGAACATCTCTTAAGGTGTTTCTCGGCCATCCGAATTTCTTCTGGTGAAAATTCTTTGTTTAGCTCTGTGCCCCATTTTTTGATAGGGTTATTTGGTTCTTTGGGGTCTAACTTCTTGAGTTCTTTGTATATATTGGATATTAGCCCTCTGTCGGATGTGGGGTTGGTGAAGATCATTTCCCACGTTGTTGGTTGCCGTTTTGTCTTTCTGACAGTGTCCTTTGCCTTACAGAAACTTTGTAATTTTATGAGGTCCCATTTGTCCATTCTTGATCTTAGAGCATAAGCTATTGGTGTTCTGTTCAGGAACTTTACCCCTGTGCCCATGTCCTCCAGGGTCTTCCCAAGTTTCTTTTCTAATAGTTTCAGTGTGTCTGGTTTTATGTGGAGGTCCTTGATCCACTTGGAGTTGATCTTAGTACAAGGAGATAAGAGTGGGTCAATTCGCATTCTTCTGCATGTTGACCTCCAGTTGAACCAGCACCATTTGTTGAAAAGGCTATCTTTTTTCCACCGGATGGTTGTGGCTCCTTTATCAAAGATCAAGTGACCATAAGTCTGTGGGTTCATTTCTGGGTCTTCAATCCTATTCCATTGATCTACCTGCCTGTTGCTGTACCAATACCATGCAGTTTTTAACACAATTGCTCTGTAGTACTGCTTGAGGTCAGGGATATTGATTCCCCCAGAAGTCCTTTTATTGTTGAGAATAGTTTTAGCTATCCTGGGTTTTTTGTTGCTCCAGATGAATTTGAGAATTGCTCTTTCTAGATCTATGAAGAATTGATTTGGGATTTTGATGGGGATTGCATTGAATCTGTAGATTGCTTTTGGCAAGATGGCCATTTTTACTATATTGATCCTGCCAATCCAGGAGCAAGAAATATTTTTCCATCTCCTGAGGTCTTCTTCGATTTCTTTCTTCAGGGACTTGAAGTTCCTGTCATACAGATCTTTCACTTGTTTGGTTAGAGTTACGCCAAGGTACTTTATGTTGTTTGTGGCTATTGTGAAGGGTGTTATTTCCCTAACTTCTTTCTCAGCCTGCTTGTCCTTTGAGTACAAGAAGGCTACTGATTTGCTTGAGTTAATTTTATAACCAGCCACGTTGCTGAAGTTGTTTATCAGCTGTAGAAGTTCTCTGGTGGAGTTTTTTGGATCGCTTAGGTAGACTATCATATCATCTGCAAATAATGATACTTTGACTTCTTCCTTTCCAATTTGTATCCCTTTGACTTCCTTATGTTGTCTGATTGCTCTCGCTAGAACTTCAAGTACTATATTGAAAAGATATGGAGAGAGAGGACAGCCTTGTCTAGTCCCTGATTTTAGTGGAATTGCTTCAAGTTTCTCTCCATTTATTTTGATGTTGGCTACTGGTTTGCTGTAGATTGCTTTTACTATGTTTAGGTATGGGCCTTGAATTCCTGCTCTTTCCAAGACTTTTAGCATGAAAGGATGCTGAATTTTGTCAAATGCTTTTTCAGCATCTAATGAGATGACCATGTGGTTTTTTTCTTTTAGTTTGTTTATGTAGTGGATTACATTGATGGATTTCCGTATATTGAACCATCCCTGCATTCCTGGAATGAAGCCTACTTGATCATGGTGAATGATCGTTTTGATATGCTCTTGGATTCGGTTGGCAAGAATTTTATTTAGTATTTTTGCATCTATATTCATAAGAGAAATTGGCCTGTAGTTCTCTTTCTTTGTTGGATCTTTTTGTGGTTTAGGTATCAGCGTAATTGTGGTTTCGAAGAATGAGTTGGGCAGTGTCCCTTCTGTCTCTATTTTGTGGAATAGTTTGAAGAGTATTGGTGTTAAGTCTTCTTTGAAGGTCTGGTAGAATTCTGCACTAAAACCATCTGGTCCCGTACTTTTTTTGGTTGGGAGGCTTTCTATAACCCCTTCTATTTCTTTAAGGGTTATGGGACTGTTTAGCTGGTCTACTTGATGCTGATTTAATTTTGGTATTTGGTATCTGTCTAGGAAATTGTCCATTTCCTCCAGATTCTCCAGTTGTTTTGAGTATAGGCCTTTGTAGTAGGATCTGATGATCTTTTGAATTTCCTCTGTTTCTGTTGTTATATCCCCCTTTTCATTTTTAATTTTGTTAATTTGGATACTATCTCTGTGCCCTTTGGTTAGTCTAGCTAAGGGCTTATCTATCTTGTTGATTTTCTCGAAGAACCAGCTCTTGGTTTTGTTGATTCTTTGTATGGTTCTCTTTGTTTCTGCTTGATTGATTTCAGCCCTTAGTTTGATGATTTCCTCTCTTCTACTCCTCCTGGGTGAGTTAGCTTCTTTTTGTTCCAGCGCCTTCAGGTGTGCTGTTAAGTTGCTAGTGTATGCTCTTTCCAGTTTCTTTTTGGAGGCACTCAGGGCTATGAGTTTTCCTCTTAGCACTGCTTTCATTGTATCCCAGAGATTTGGGTAGGTCGTACCTTCATTTTCATTGAAGTCTAAAAAGTCTTTGATTTCTTTCTTTATTTCTTCCTTGACCAGGGTGTCATTGAGTAGAGTATTGTTCAGTTTCCATGTGTATGTGGGCTTTCTGTAGTTCTTCTTGCTATTGAAGACCACTTTTACTCCATAGTGATCCGATAGGAGACATGGGATTAGTTCGGTCTTCTTGTATTTGTTGAGGTCTGTCTTGTGACCAATTATATGATCAATTTTTGAGAAGGTACCGTGCGGTGCTGAGAAAAAGGTATACTCTTTTGTTTTAGGATGGAATGTTCTATATATATCTGTTAAATCCAATTGGTCCAAAGCTTCAATTAGTTTCACTGTGTCCCTGTTTAGTTTCTGCTTTCCTGATCGGTCCATTGAGGAGAGTGGAGTGTTGAAGTCACCTACAATCATTGTGTTAGGTGCGATGTGTGCTTTAAGCTTTAGTAAAGTTTCTTTTACGAATGAGGGTGCCCTTGCATTTGGTGCATAGATGTTCAGTATTGAGAATTCTTCTTGGTGGATTTTCCCTTTGACAAGCAGGAAGTGACCTTCTGTGTCTCTTTTGATGACTTTAGGTTGAAAGTCGATTTTATCTGATATTAGAATGGCTACTCCAGCTTGTTTCCTGGGACCATTTGCTTGTAGAACTGTCTTCCAGCCTTTTACTCTAAGGTGGTGTTTGTCTTTGACACTGAGATGTGTTTCCTGTATGCAGCAAAATGTAGGGTCCTGTTTCCGTATCCAGTCTGTTAGTCTGTGTCTTTTGATTGGGGAATTGAGTCCATTGATATTAAGAGATATTAAGGAATAGTAATTATTACTTCCTGACATTTTGGGAATTGTTATTATTATTTGTATTTGAGTGGTTCTCTTCTTTTGGGTTGGATGAGATGGGGTTTCTATCTTGTTTCTTCTGGGGTGTTGTTTCCCCCCTTGTGTTGGTATTTTTCCCCTATTATCCTTTGTAGGGCTGGGTTTGTAGATAAGTATCTTGCAAATTTGGTTTTGTTGTGGAATATCTTGTTTTCCCCATCTATGGCAATTGAGAGTTTCGCTGGGTATAGTAGTCTTGGCTGAAGTTTGTGTTCTCTTAGGGTCTGCATAAGGTCTGCCCAGGATCTTCTAGCTTTCATGGTCTCAGGTGAGAAGTCTGGTGTAATTCTGATAGGTCTTCCTTTATATGTTACTTGTCCTTTTTCTCTTACTGCCTTTAATATTCTTTCTTTGTTTAGTACATTTGGGGTTTTGACTATTATGTGACGGGAAGTATTTCTGTTCTGGTCCAGTCTATTTGGGGTTCTATAGGCTTCTTGTATATTCATGGGCATCTCTCTCTTTAGGTTGGGGAAATTTTCTTCCATAATTTTGTAGAAGATATTTGCTGGCCCTTTAAGTTGTAGATCTTCATTCTCATCTATCCCTATAATCCTTAGGTTTGGTCTTCTCATTGTGTCCTGGATTTCCTGAATGTTTTGGGTTACCAGCTTTTTGCATTTTGCATTTTCTTTAATTGTTGAATCCATGGTTCCTATGGTATCTTCAGCATCTGAGATTCTGTCTTCTATCTCTTGTATTCTATTGTTGATATTTGCATCTATGACTCCTGATTTCTTCCCAAGGTTTTCTATTTCCAACATTGTCTCCCTTTGCGATTGCTTAGTTGTTTCTACTTCTGTTTTTAGATTTTGTATGGTTTTGCTCAGATCTTTCAGTTGCTTGTTTGTGTTTTCCTGTAATTCTTTAAGGGATTTTTGTGTTTCCTCCTTTATGACTTCTACTCGTTGACCCATGTTCTCTTGTATTTCTTTGGGTGATTTTTGTTTCTCCCCCTTATTGGGATTCACTTTTTGCTCTATATTCTCCTGGATTTCTTTAAGTGATTTTTGTGTCTGCCTTGTATGGGCTTCTAGTTTTTGATCTATTTTCTCCTCTATTACTTTAAGAAATTTATCTAAGTGATCCTCAATCTGCATCTTTACCAGTGATTTTAGATCTGAGTCTTGTTTTTCTGGTGTGTTGAGATATCTGGGATTTAATTGTGTTTGTCTTGCAATGGCTTCTAGCTTTTGATCTATTTTCTCATGTATTACTTTAAGAGATTTATCTAAGTGTTCCTCTATCAGCATCCTGACCAGTGATTTTAGATCTGAGTCTTGTTTTTCTGGTGTTTCGGGGTATCCAATATTTGTTGCTGTTGGGGAACTGGGTTCGGATGCCGCCATATTGCCTTGATTTTTGTTAGTAGCGATCTTACGTTTGCCTTTTGCCATCTGGTTAACTCTGGTGTTAGTTGGTCCTGTAGATACTAGCTGGTGCTTGACCCTCCTGTGGGGTTGTAAGGCTATTTCCCAGTGACTGGGATACCTGAATCACTGTCCTGCGGGGGTCTTGCTCACAGATTGCTGACAGGTGGCCTGAGTCCCCCGAGGTCTTAACCTCAGGATATCCCAGGTATTTGGTTCTGCCTGTTGGGCGGCTGCTCTGCACTGCTCCTGCTCAGGGTTCGCTGTCTGATATCCTGTTTCCCCAGGGGTCTTAAAGTTGGGATATCTCAGTTATCTGGTTCTGCCTGCTGGTCCCAAGCTGCTGGGAAGCTGGCTGGGTCCGGTTTCCAGCTTCCCTGCCACTGGCTGGATGGGAGGCTGGTTTGGCCTCCGGCTGGGTCTGGGTACCTGGCACACTGGCTGACTCTGGCTTCCTCACCACCAGCTGGACTGGAAGCGGCAGGCAATATGGCAGCTGCCTGCAGGGAGCTCGGGGTCCGCCCCGCGCGCGAGTGCAGAGTGCACCCGCTATTCTGTGCCCAATTCCCACTCCAGGCCTGAGTCCCCGAAGGTCTTAAGCTTGGGCTGTCTCGGGTACCTGGTTCTGCCGCCGCCGCCGGATGGTTCTGAGCACCTGGCACGCTGGCTGACCCTCCGGCTTCCCCACCGCCAGCTGGGCAGGAAGCTGCAGGCAATATGGCAGCTGCCTGCAGGGAGCTCAGGGTCCGCCCCGCGCACGAGTGCAGAGTGCACCCGCTATTCTGTGCCCAACTCCCACTCCAGGCCTGAGTCCCCGAAGGTCTTAAGCTTGGGCTGTCTCGGGTACCTGGTTCTGCCGCCGCCGCCGGATGGTTCTGAGGATGGTTCTGAGCACCTGGCACGCTGGGTGACCCTCCGGCTTCCCCACCACCAGCTGGGCGGGAAGCTGCAGGCAATATGCCAGCCTCACTTTTAACTCTTTTTTATTAGATATTTTCTTCATTTACATTTCAAATGTTATCCCCTTTCCAGGTTTCCCCTCCAGAAACCCCTATCCCACCCCCACCCCTGCTTCTGTGAGGATGCTCCCCTCTCACCTCACTGCCCTGGCATTCCCCTACACTGGGGAACTGCACCTCACCAGAAGCAATTCAGATGAAGAAAGATTTATTTTGGCTTATGGTTTGAGGGCATACAGACTAGCACTGTGGAGCCATGGTAATAGCTTCACAAGAATTTGCCCGTGACTTTTTCTTCATATCTTGGCAGACTAGGAAGCAGCTAGGAGTTTTACTTACCCACTGCTGCCTAGCTAAGTCCCAAAGGTCCCACCCATGTCTACAGCAATGTTCCTCAATGGGAATCACGAGCTCTAACTGACAAGCTTATGGGAGATATTTCACATTCAAACTGTAACACAAAATAAACACAAAAATCAGATATTTCAACACCTCTTTATGAATGCATACATTCTCAACACTCTACACCTTGTCTACGTGAAATGTTCATATGAAATTATCACATAAAGAATTTTTAAAATATGATAAATGATCAAGGTGTGGTATTATAACAACACTTAGAAAATAGAGGAAGAACTAACATCTTTGTATGACATGTCTCAGAAGCTCCAGGTGATATTTTATTTGCGGCTAGAGTCTTTGCTTCCTTTATACAGAAAAAGAGCAAGTGGATAAATCAATTTGTGTTTAAGCTTCAAAAGAAGCTAGACTATTGTTGTACTCCAGGTTATGATGGCTATTGCAGAAAACTAAAATTATATGCTGCTGACTTCTTTTTTCATGAAGAAAATCAATAAAAAGCAATTTTACTTGAGCTGTGATTTTCAAAATTATAAACAACTGCTTCAGATTCTCCGTACAACCAATTCTGAGATGACTATAATGTGATCATCAGAAAAGCTTTATCCAAACAACGTTTAAAGAAAAAAAATGTGTTTAGGCTTCGTAGAAAGTTTATACACGTTAGCTTTTCTATAATTAAAGAAGCATGCATAATAACAGTCACAGACCTGCATAATAGGCCATTTTCTAGAATAACACTTAATTTGTGTTTGTGTGCAGTAATAATGTATCTTCGGGGTTGGCTTAGGGAGAATGTCTGTCATAATAACTCTTATCAGGCACTGAGTTCTTGCTAGGAACCAGATGCTGCACCAAACGCTGGGTAGGAATCTCTTCTTTCACAATGCAACAAACAGAAATTCAGCTGTTCTTTTGTTGTTTGAAGGTTTAGAAATTGAATCTTTAAGTGTTTGTACAAGTGCTCAGATGCTCAGTGTTAGCATGTATTTGTGATCAGACTGGAATCCAAAGTCTGAAAGTATATGTGTGTGTGTGTGTGTGTGTGTGTGTGTGTGCGTGTTTGTGTGTGTGTGTGTGTGTGTGTGTGTGTGCATGCGTGCGCACGAGCGCGAGCGTTTAAAGGTAAGTAAGTGTTTCAGTTCCCTCTCCATTGTGGGTTCTGAGGATTGGATTCAGGTCATAAACCTTTCAGAGTAAGGACTTTATATTCCTAGTCATCTTACTGGTGCTATTTTTAACCTATTTAAATGAGGTCTTCCCCCAGTTTTGAGATTGGAGGCTTTTCAGTTCCCATTTCATGAGTGGCTGAGCAGCTTGTATCCACACTTAAATGAGATTTCCTGGGCTGGAGAGATGGCTCAGTGGTTAAGAGCACTGTCTGCTCTTCTGAAGGTCCTAAGTTCAATTCCCAGCAACCACATAGTGACTCATAACCATCCATAATGAGATCTGACACCGTCTTCTGGAGTGTCTGAATACAGCTACAGTGTACTTACATATAATAAATAAATAAATCTTTAAAAAAAAAGAACAAAATACGGAGCAATTATGGAGACAAAGTGTGGGGCAGAGACTGAAGGAAATGCCACTCAGAGACTGTCCTAATGGGGATTCATCCCATAAATAGTAACCTAACCCCAGCACTGTTACGGATGACAAGAAGTGTGTGCAGAAAGGAATCTTGCCAGAGCCTAACAGATACAGAAGCAGATGCTAGTAATGGAATAAGCACAGGTCCCCAATAGAGGAGTTGGAGGGAGGACTGGATGAGCCCCTTAGGAAGAACGACAATGTTGACCAACCAGATGCCCCAGGGCTCCCAGGGACTAAAACATCAACCTAGGGGTACACATGGTTCCGGCTGCAATTGTGGATGAGGAATGCCTTGTCAGGCATTGGTGGAAGGAGAGGTCCTTGGTCCTATGAAGGCTCGATAGATGCCTCAGTGTGGGGGAAATGGAGGGCGGGGGGTAGGTGGGAGGGGGTTGGGCAGAGGGGCATCTTCTTGGAGGCAGGGGGTAGGAGATTGAGTTGGGGGGTTTCTGGGAGAGGGGAAACCAGGAAAAGGTATAACATTTGAAATGTAAATGAAGAATATATTCAATTAAAAAAAGATTTCCTTTAGGCTTCCCCACTCTGGGCTCAGTGTATCAACTTCAGTTATACCAGGCCAAGTGTCAGAGAAGTAGGGAGAGTCTCTTTGTCTTGAAACACCAGAATTTATTAAGTTTGCTGGTAATAAACAGCTCAGAATACAGAAAATCGTATCTCTGTGGCCATACACCAGCTGCTTCTCCTTCCAAACTTCTGTTTCTCCTTTTTAGGGAGCAAACCTAATTCCCCACCAAGCCTATGTCTGGCAGTAGGAGCCCAAGTTGTCTTTTATCTATTGATCCAGACTCTTTTTGCTGTGCCTCACCTTCTCAGCAGTCTTCAATCTTACAAAACACAGGGCACACTCCTTCTACCTCTGTACTCCATCCCTCAAAAGTATTTAAACAGTTATTTTTCATCCTAGATCAATTATTGCTATAAGCGCTAGACCAGAACTATAAATTATAAATCAGTTAATCCTCTTTTCCATATATATTAGGTTGCCCTTGGTTCTTATTAGCTAGATTTGTTGCTAGCATTTCACTAAGATCTTTTCTCCCATGTGGGAGTAGAGATCATATTTAAGATAGCATTAAATTTAATAAAGCAAAGAGAAGGTTATAAAATTAATAAAATGAGCAGGCTTTAAATAACATAATGGTTTCTGTCAGGTTTATGAATAATAAATTGCTAAGTAACCTTATCAGAAAAGTAAAAGGATTATTATATATGAGCAAATGGCAATGAAAATATCAAGTAACTAATATGAAATATGAAAAGAGAATAAAACTTCAAGTAGATTTCTTTATATATTAGACATTCAGAGATAAATATATTGGTGATAATTCTCCCTGGGTGTGGAAAAGAAGTAACTAAATGGGGTAGCCAGCAGGGATTATTTTTAGCAGAGTGACAACTGATTAGAAAACCTTGCAGAGACTCAAATTAGAAGAGTTTTGAGCTTTGGCCTGTGAGGTACCAGTGCCAACTACTCCATGTTGACTTTGTCGTATCCATGGGGTTGTGAAGAGGATTTAATGACCATTGTGTCTGTGTTCTAGAAAAGCTCCGTTATAAGAACTGGCAGTAGGTTGGTCACCAACCATATGTTGTATTTTTCTGACCTCTGGTTTAATATTCTGAGTTATGATTTTTGGTTTCCTCTTTCATCTATGATATACTGATATTTATATAAAGAACCGCATGACAGCAAAAAGGTAAAACTGGTTTAATTAATCGTAGTGTTTACGTCTCCTTTAGCAATGCATTTGTTAGATCTTTGAGAATATAGTTCATTTTGAGCACATTTACATTCCACTTTCACCTAGCTTTTCCCATATGGAAATCCTCCCCCTACCCCTCCAATTTATGTCCTTTCCATTTAGTGTTTAAGACGATGTCTCACAGTAGATGTCCTCTGCCTCTTAAAATCTCCCTGCCCTGTCTTTCACAGTGTGTCTCTTTATAACCACATTATGGTTATAAATAATCTAGTCCTTTTAGCACCAAACAAGAAGGTTCTAGAACCTTTTTCAAAACCATTTTCTGAGGCTCAGCTGCTCTGCATTTTCCACTTGTTAACTTTGAAAATATAACATCGACCTCTGTGCACATCTCTTACATGAAATGAATACTTGGTATGAGAAGAATAACACACCTTTATACTTTGTGAGTAATGATATTAATATCTGCTGTGTGACATTCCCTTTTTTCCTAGAAGCCTTCTCTTCTGGCACCGAAATAATTTTGCAAAGTGGTTTTCAAGGTTTCTTCACATCACGGTAATTATTACACTCCAAGCAGCTCAATATTATTTACTTCCTAAGCTGAGATCAAGTGTAGGCTTCAGAACATATCATGCATTCAACTTTACTTGCATAAGCTTTAACACTATGCCCAGTTCCCAGTAGATTCTTCTACTTATAAAATTAAAGAATAGATCATTATCCAGTCAATTCAAGTATTGAAACCCATAGGAACCTGATTCAAGGGTCCTGTGTAAGGTTAACCTCAGAGGCTCATAAATATCCAGAATCGCCCATGGGCTCTAGTCTCTGTGGTGTGCTGACAGCGTGGTAAGGTACTGTGCATTTCATCTCTCTGGCTCCACACTTATTGGAAGTTGGCTTGTTCATTCTCAGAACTAAAAAAGCAAGATGGATGAAAACAGCTTGTTTTCTTTTTTTGATCCCTGCTTTTTTTTTCTGTTTATTACAGTCTGGGCAGGAGGATGCCTGTAAAGATGTGTGTAGATAGGTTACTAAGAACGAAATCCCAATTTAAACTTGGCACTGAGTGAGTTGCTCACCAAATGCATTTTACAATGTGCTGACTGTAATACTTCGAAAAGAAACCACTGGTAATAACAGAAATTAGGCCCGGGTTAGAAACATATTACTGTGTTGCCAAATCTTCTGTGGAATTCAACTACTACATATTTTAGGTTAAAGAAAACTAGATCTTCTGCATTTTGGCCAAATTTGATTTGGGTTTCGGACTATCTCAGAGGAAAATTTTAGCTGATAATTCCTTTTATGTGATTTGTTTCACATGGAGATATATTTACAATATGCATGGGGGAATATATATCTTTTCATAGTAAAAAACATTTTTTAAAGTACACCTAGTTCTACAAATAACTGATGAATCATTTGGGGAAAATGTCAGTTGCCTTGGAAGACAAGTAGAAACAGAAATAGATCAATAGGAATGTAGATGTGTTTGGGCACTGGATCTGGTGGTGAGTACATGTGGGAACTAGACAAGGGCAATAGACTATGAAGAAGAACCAAACAAAATGAAATGTGTGCAGTCCCAGATTAATATCTGCAAATATCTGGGCTCTAATTCTAAGTTGATGCTTAATTCTCCAATTCTGATTGTGGTTCCTGGGTATATTCAGTAAGCCACATACTTTGTGATTTCTACACTTAACATTGTAGAACTGTTCTGATGGTTCATTGTTTCACTTTCACTTTCTATGGAATGATAAAGTGTGAAAACAGGCACCCAGCACTTCTCCCTTGTATGCCGCAGAATGAGGTATGATCTGGAACAAATCTATATTTATCTAGTAATTTATCGTCCACCACACCAATTCTGTGTGTATATTGCCATCACTAACATGCCAGGAAACGTATCACTAGATTTTCATGAAAATAAAAAATAAAAAAAAATAAAGGACAAAAAACCCCCACCACTTTATGGAAGTAGTTTGTGCCAGAGGAAATGACACTGATGACTTACACATTTAACAAACATAATCTGGAGTGTTCACTATACAAAAGTAGGTGAAAGTAATTTCAAGACATTGTAATTCATAGTCCTTTCAGTGAAGGGGCTTAAGCTATTGTAAAAAATAACTTACAATTGACATTTTCATGTGATGTGTTCTCAGACACGTTCACTCCCAAATTCCAACAATGATTATTTTCTGTGATAACCCTGAACTCTGACCTTTGTAAATTTTTCCTATTAGGGAACTCATGTAATTTATCTTAGAACATGTTTTCTTGTTTTCTATGCCTACCCCCCCAGTTACTCCTCAACAATAATAAGATCAAAGTCTGTTAAAGAGTCGTCCGATGTGCCCCACATTCATTGCCCATCTCAGAGCAAGAACAGGTATGTTTTTAGAGATAAATGATTTCATTTTGATAAATTAAATACCCTTGCTTTAATGATAGCTGTTATATTGCCACCCCTGGGAATTTTTACTGTAAACACTCTTTGTGTTTAAGGAATAAAAAAATTTCCAAACTTTTATATTTTTATCTATTGTTGAGAAGGCTTGAATATAGGCTTTTGTCCAAACAATGGACAAACTTTGTCCATTCCAACAAAATTTATTGTGTATTTGTCTAATCACAGCTGTGATAAATCTCTGATCTAAAAACATTAAAGGAGGACATTTTATTTTGAATCATGGTTTCAGAGTTTTTAATCTGTGGTCAGCTGCCTTCCTCATCTATAGCCTGCAGTGGTAGAATATTATGGTGGAAGAGATGGAAAAAGGTTGTTCATCTCATGACAGAAATGAGGTGTGTGTGTGTGTGTGTGTGTGTGTGTGTGTGAGTGTGTGTGTGAGAGAGAGTGTGTGTGTGTGTGTGTGTGAGTGTGTGTGTGAGAGAGAGACAGAGAGACAGAGACAGAGACAGAGAGACACAGAGAGACACAGAGAGACACAGAGAGACACAGAGAGACACAGAGAGACAGAGAGGCAGATGGACAGCGCGGGCAGGGACAGAATGAACCAAGGGACAGAATACCCTGCAGCGATATTCCTTCAGTGCTTAGAAACCAATTCTTTTTATCTCGATCTACCTCCTATTGGCTAATTTAGTCGGAGTTTGTAATAAATTTACTTGTGGATGATAATTAAAACCTGAGAATGCCATCATCTCTAAGCAGAACCACCAGCTAGGGAAAAAGACTTCAAAATACAAGCATTCCGGGGAGGCAAATCATACCCAAACAGCATGGCATATGGACATTTTAAGACAAACTCCCTAATTTAAATGAATGGAAAAGGAAGTAAACAGACTTCGATGTACTTGATGGTTTTTTTTTTTAAACTTAATATAGTCGCATGTCAAGATAGTCTACATTTATAAGTGTGAGATTACCTGTTCAAAAGCCCAGTGGTGTTAACTTTTGATTTTATTATTTTGGTTCCACTCTTATTAAATAAGTTAGAAATAAGATACCAATATCCTTAGGTTTAATTACAATTTATATTTGAATTTTATTATTATTTATTGATTAAATCACTTATTTAGTGTCAGTGTCAGGGGCATAAGGGGTTTGTATACCACAGTACTTGTGTGGTTACAGAACAACTTGTGGGAGCTGATTCCCTATATACCACATGGGCTCTTGGAATAGCCCTCATCTTGGAAATCGCCTTATCAGGCTAGCCCATAGTGGCCTTCAACCACAGAGCCATCTTACCGCCCTGTCCTTATAAATTTAAGCCATTTATAAAAGAAAAAATTAGCAATTTTGATCTCTACATTAAGGCCTGTATCCATATTCACCGGTATAAGGAAGAAATCTCTGCTGAGCATTGACCTAATCTCTGCTTAGATTTCTGTTTATACTTCAAAGTAGGTAACTGCTATGGATAATATCAAGAAAATAATAATAATTCTAATGAGAATTCAAATAATTTGCATTAGACTTGAAAATAAGGAACCCATTTACAATCTATTCTTCCTGTTAGCCAATGGATCTTACCACAACATTACAGAGTACTTTTGAAATAATTGTATTATATACAACACAGTATAACTAATATAGACAACTAAACATACTGATTCATGTATATATACATGTATAAACATGTATATACATGTATGTGTATATATACATGTTTATATAGATATAAACATGTATTTGCCTGATTAAATATACAGAATTTTCGGTACAAACTGATATACTTCATAATTTAAAGGATAGCAAATAATCTATCCTGAAGATCAGTGACTCTGGAAGTAGAAGACATGTGTTCTGATTTATACTCTGCCATAACATGCAACGTGACACAGGGGGAGAATATTTCAGCCCTAAAGCTTTGGTTTCCTTATCTCTTCAATTTCTAACAATCAGCACTTCCTTTTGGCTACAAGACTATGTAAATATAAATGCTCTGATTAGAATAACTTCAGTGTAATCAATTACTACCACACTTTCTTGAGTTCAGCCTTCTTTTATTTGTTTACTTTTTACAGAGTATACTTTTATGATGATTTAAGTACATTTTGTCATTAGATAGATACATATTTACATGTTTCCAGTCAGGGAACATACAATGTGTTATAGAAAGAGCAAGAGGAACATATAACAGGATTGTGTTCTTCGAAGGTAAAAAGCTCAGATTCCCAAGTATCCCTGTGTGTTTGTGTTCATACACCCATGTGTATACATGTATCCATGCCTTCCTGTCTGTGCTTGTTTACATATGCATGCACATGTGTGAAAGCCCACCTGGACATGACCAGAGGATGGTGTTGGCTGTCTTTCTCTATTGCTCCTCACCTTTCTCTCATTTATTTCCAAGGTATTTCCAAACTATCATTCCTTTTTATTTCCAGTAAACCTAGACTCATTTTCTAATGTGATTTTTTTTCTCCCATAAAAAGAGAGGCCTTTAGCCTCCTTTTTTCTCTCTCTGTTTCTTTTCTGGACAATTTGATTTATAATAGATTTCTTCTGACTGCAGCCATCTGGCTTAGTCCCACCACAGATCACTCCCTCTCCTAACTATGGCATCAGCAGAATGGCCTCCTATTACTGTTGAGAATACTTTTAGCTATCCTGGGTTTTTTGTTATTCCAGATTAATTTGAGATTTGCTCTTTCTAACTCTATGAAGAATTTAGTTGGGATTTTGATGGGGATTGCATTGATCTGTATATTGCTTTTGGCAAGATGTCCATTTTTATTATATTAATCCTGCCAATCCACTAGCATGGAAGATTTTTACATCTTCTGAGGTCTTTGATTTCTTTCTTCAGAGACTTGTAGTTCTTGTCATGCAAATCTTTCACTTGTTTGGTTAGAGTCACACCAAGATACTTTGTTTTGTTTGTAGCTATTGTGAAGGATGTCATTTCCCTAATTTCTTTCTCAGCCTGTTTATCCTTTGAGTATAGGAAGGCTACTGATTTGCTTGAGTTAATTTTATATCCGGCCACTTTGCTGAAGTTGTTTATCAGCTGTAAGAGTTCAATTCACATATCAAATGATGCCCAAGAAGGAAGGAGAGGCCCCTGGTCCTGGAAAGGCTAGATGCAGCAGTGTAGGGGAATACCAGGACAGGGAAGCAGGAGGGGGTTGCTTGGGGAACACTGGAAGGGGAGAGGGCTTGTGGGACTTTTGCAGAGGGGGGAACCAGGAAAGTAGAAATCATTTAAAATATAAATAAGTAATATATCTAATACAAAATTACAAAATTTAAAAAAAAAAACAAAACAGAATGTCCTCCAAATAAATACCTCTAATTTTGCACTCCCCCAGGTCCAGATTTGTTTAAATGCAGTCTACTTCTCTTTTGCTTCCAATAAAACTTTAAAATCCAATATAAATAGAAGTAAATTTTAAAGTCAGTCCTCCCAAAATGTCTCTTTTTCTCTACTGTTTACTTTTAATATTTGTGTATCCTATGTGTTTTTTAACTGTTCAGTGACTTTAGGAAATGACAGAAATAATCAACACGAAGAAAAAAGATTTAATTTGGCCCAGAGTTGTAAGGTTCTAGCGTACAGAATATCATTGTATGAGGATGTGGCATACAAGTTGCAGAGCACAATGAGAAGAATAGACTCAGTATCACAATCCTCTTTGAGGAAACATTCTCAGTTCCACTTTTATTACTTGTAAAGTAGCAGTAATGATACAATAACTTCTTTGGATCATTCTAAAAATATTAAATGTATTACTTACATATGATACCTTTAGGAGGTGTAAGGCAGAGTGAATCCTCAGTTATATGTCATCAGCAGCATTATGGCTTACTTCTGTTACCTGAGATATCTATTTCTCTATATCATCCTCCTATGGTATTGTTGACCTATAGAATCTTCAATCTTCCTTTGGTTTTGATGATTATCCTTCATAATGTGCAATCTGTTCTGCTACTAGTAAAGTGGTTCAGGTTTTTTTCATCAATCAATGAACCCTACAATCTGTCCCTGTCATTTGCATGTTCTTCTACCTCATTAGCATAAATGAGGAGATGGATAATGAGAAGATGCCATGAGTGTTATTTGAATTCTAGGGTTGGGGTAGAGATGATAGATGCATTAAAACCTCATGGTTATCAGATTTTACTTGCCAGGAGAGTATTGAACAAATACAAGAAGTGAGCAGTTCAATCTGGTTTTTCAGTTCAAACAACTCATGGATCAAACTTTCCAAACCAGTGGTAAGATGTAATTTCTAAGGTGTTTAAAAGTCTCTTAAGCTTGAACCCCCTACTCCATTTTCTCTATCTGTTTTGGCAGGAATTTTCCAGGGCTAATCTGAACACTTCCCGTCCAAATAGGCCCCCTTTGGTTAATCTTTGGCCATCACAGGAGGCCAATTAGAAGCCACTTGTTAATGTTTTCTTAGAGAATTAATCCATGATAAACAATCTCTGAATAATCCTGCTAGGCAGCTCAAGAACTTTAGTTACTGTTGACAGCAGTGTTCAGACACAAATATTCAACACCTATTTCTTCCCTAGAATACTCATGGTAGCACAGCAAGACCTCTCATTAGGTAAGGAATATGCTAAATCCTCCAATCCACATCTTATTCTGGTTAGCTGGCATCTAATTGATTGTTAATCTTTTGAAAAAACAGAGAGAAAATTGATGACACCTTTGCTTCTATGATTACTTCTTTGAAAATACCAGACTCGAGTAAAATTCCTTTAAATTTGTACTTTGATTATACTCTGGTTTTGCCAAAGGAGTCATTAATTTCTTCAGTGTAAGCAATTGATTTAAATGACTCAGAAAATTTGTCAGTTTATTCAATAATAATTTATTTCTCAAATTTTAATGTGATTATAAACTATAATCAGAACAACAGTGCAAAACATTGAATAATGGGTTTTATTGAACTTGAAATTAATTGGTCCCTTCTAGAAGCAGCTTAACTTAAGTATTTCTTTCATGGTGAAATTTCTGAGACAGACAAGTCAATTTTTCATGAATTAGATGCCAAGGGCATTTACTTCTCAATGAATAAAGATTTCTGCATAACTGCCTCAATTATCACTACTAATTTGAGTTCAATTGAATTAACTGTTCTGTATATTACTCACACGGGATATTGTCACTGTGTATACTGAAATAATTTAAAGTTTTGGCTGTTCGGTTTTTGTTCTAGAACTTTTTTTCTTGTGTATAAATTGTTTATTTTCCAAATTGACAATTCACAAATTCTTCTGGTGTGTGTGTGTGTGTGTGTGTGTGTGTGTGTGTGTGTGCATTTTCTGAGTGTGTAATTGTATACAGCCCTATAGTTATTTTACTGTTAAAATACATATTAAAAGTGTTAAAAGAATCATTGTGGGGGAGTACAAGAACAATAAGGTGGGAGGGGGTGGATGAGGGAGCAGGGGGAGGGAAAAGGGCATGTGGGACCTTTGGGGGTGGGGAACCAGAAAAAGGGAAATGAATTGTAAATATAGAATATATCCAATAAAAAAACAGACATTAAAAGGATTCATTCACACGCAGTGCGTGCATGAATTCAGAACCAGAAAAAATAAAGTGTTAAAAGAAAACAACAGATGCATGAATGCACAAGTGTACATATAATTTATCCTCTTTTCTTCTATACACACAAAATCTAGCAAGTCATATGCATTGCATTGTTTTATAAATGTATATACATATTATGGATTTCTTTTCACTTTAATGTTTAAAAGCTGTTTTCTGTTAATTTGTTTCTGGCTCTATAAAAACCTATTTTGTAGAAACATTAGGGTTTATCTTATCACTCCCCTAAATTTTGATACAAGGATTAATTTGATAACGTTTTCTTATGATTAATGCCACAACAAATAAGTATATATGCAGTGTTTCAAAGATAAGGTAGCATGTGTATAGGACCAAGTGTTTTTATGTGAAAGAGTAAGCATGCTTAAACTTTGTTTGCAACTACCAGCTTGCTCCTTGTAAGCAATCGAATTCTTTTTCCCATGTCCCTTTCACTAGAATCTTGAAAACCAAGTATGTTTATATTTTAAATGTTGTTAATGTTAGAATTAAAAAGTAATAATTGAGTTTGTACATTTTCATACTCTGGTTAACAAAGTAAATATTTATGTATTTAAAAGCCACTGGCTGTAATATTCTGGAAAATATGAATAATACACTTTCTTGACTCTCTCAGACTGGCCTTTGTTAATGCCATTGGATTTCTGTGTGTAAGATGAAACTCGATTACTAATTGTGTAACTGATTGTATTTGACAGGGAAAAATCATTGACAATTGTATATGAAAATATTAAGTCTGGTTATTTTATTAATTCTGATTTATTTTTATTCTGGGAGATTCTAATCATACATTGTTACAAGATATTTCATTTTACTTTTAGTTTGATTGCCCTAGTTACACTCACTCACTTAAGATTATTAGTAGAACATCATATTCATTCATGGAAAGTTGTATAATATTACACCGATTTACATAAATCCACTAACAGTTTCTAATGGCACAGGGTATAGGATTCTTTTACATTTGTAACATTTGAGGATTAAAAGTCATTTGGAATTAATTATCTGGAACACACATAGTATGACATGGATCAAGTTTATCTTTTCTTCCTTGAATACCTGTCTAACTTTCCAACATACCACTCCTGGGCATATACCCAGAAGATTCCCCAGCATGCAATAAGGATACATGCTCCACTATGTTCATAGCAGCCTTATTTATAATAGCCAGAAGCTGGAAAAAACCCAGATGTCCCTCAACAGAGGAATGGATACAAAAAAATATGGTATATATACAATGGAGTACTATTCAGCCATTAGAAACAATGAATTCATGAAATTCTTAGAGAAATGGATGGAGCTGGAGAACGTCATATTAAGTGAGGTAACCCAGTCTCAAAAGAATACCCATGGTATGCAGTCACTGATAAGTGGATATTAGCCTAGAATCTTGGAACACCAAAGACACAATTCACGCACCAAATGATGTCTGACAAGAAGATAGGAGCGGACACTGGTGCTGGAAAGGATCAAAGCATCAGTGTAGGGGAATACAAGAACAGGGAAGACGGAAGGGGTGGAAGAGGGAGCGGGGGAGGAGAAGAGGGCATGTGGGACCTTTGGGGGGTGGGGAACCAGAAAAAGGGAAATGAATTGTAAATATAGAATATATCCAATAAAAAAATGAATTATAATATTTGTATTTATGAAGGATTCAAGAGGCAATCCTCATTAAGGATTAAATAAAAGTAGGCAGGGAAATTGGGCCACCTTTTAATACTCTGATATGACTCTATGGCTCAGAACACTGATGATTTTGTTTCCCTCTTTATGTGCTGGCCTCTCTACTGTATCTTATTTAGAGTGTCACTGGGTATTTTTGTTATAGAACAGTCATTTTTCTTACAGAACTTCAGTATAAACATATATATTTCTTCCAGAACATAACCTAAATGAAATCTGTAGGAATCTGTTTAATAAGTACATCAAATTTCTTAAATGTGTCTTTCCTCTTAGCATTGCTCATAAGAACTTCTCTTAACTCAGTAACATGACTTACATCACTTATGTATCTATATTATATTAAAGACACTATGATATTGAATTATATTAATATTGGAATAGATTCAAAGTTTTCATTATTCCAAATGATTACTGATTTAATTCCTAGATAATTAGATATTTATTCTTCTTTATATGCTGTGGAAGTATTTTACTCCAGCAACATATCTGCTCTGTCAAGGGACCATGCACAAAGTTCTTTTAGGTCTGTGTGTTCTTGCTGGAATGACAAACCTTTAATCCCTTTGGCTGAATTACAGTCATAACATTAGTACACACCTTTAATCCCAAACACTGAAGGTAAAGTTAGTTTGTAAAGTGATGCAGCCAGATTTGAATGTGACATCTAATTGAGGGGGAGACAAAGTGGTAAGTCAGAGAAATATTTGACAGAATGAGTAGAGACAGGGTATGCCCAACTCACACTAGAAGAGTAGAGGAAGAAAGGCTACTTAAGAGTAGCCAAAGAGAAAAGTGGTATGGTGTGCTAGGTGGCAGATGGTGTGTGTGTGTGATGTGTGTGTGTGTGTGTGTGTGTGTGTGTGTGTGTGTTTGTGTGACAGTTTTATTGGGACAGTCTCTAGGACATGACAGAGACCTTGGATGGACTCTAACAAGGACTTCTAGCAGTGGTGGATATGGAGCCTGAAGTGGCCACTTCCTATAGGCCACACATACCCAGGGGAGGGATAAGGACACCACAAAATCTTTGACCCCAAAAAATTTCAGTAATTTTTAAAGAAACAATTAGAACTCTTGAATATTCATAAGTAGAAATACTTTCAAATTACAAAATACTATCAAAACCTTTGCCATATATTAAAAGTTGAGGTGTTCCAAAGTTCTTATTTAAATCATTAATTTTTGGGGTTGTGTGTACTTTGTCATCTTTGTCTTGGAGCAAAAGTTTGGAGAAAATGAACTTCTTTCAAAACTTATGATTTGTTATTTTTCTTTTTTTTTTTTTTTGGTTTTCTATATTCTTTGTTTATATTCCAAATGCCTTCCTCTTTCCTGGTTCCCCCTCCCCATAAATCCCATAAGCCCTCTTCCCTCTGCCCATTCCCAAATCATTCTCCTCCCATTTCTCTGTCCTGGTACTCCCCTACAATGCTGGAACAAGCCATTCCAGGACCAGGGCCCTCTCCTTCCTTTTTCTTGGGAATCATTTGATATGTTAATTGTGTCTTGAGAATTCAGAGCTTCTGGGCTAATTAATATCCACTTATCACTGACTGCATTCCATGTGTATACTTTTGTGATTGGGTTACCTCAGTTAGGATGCTATTTTCCAGTTCCAGCCATTTGCCTAAAAATTTCATGATTTGCATTTCCCTAATGACTAATGATGTTGAATATTTCTTTTTTTTAAATTTTTTTTATTTTCTATATTCTATGTTTACATTCCAAAGGTTTCCCCTTTCCCAGTTCCCCCCTCCCCATGTCCCATAGTTCCTCTACCCCCCAACTATTCCCCAATCATTCCCCCTCCCCCCACAGTTTCTCTACAAAACTGGATCCAATCTTTCCAGGCCCAGGGTCCTCTTCTTTCTTCTTGTGAATCATTTGACTTGCTAATTGTGCCTTGAGTATTTAGGGTTTCTGGGCTCATTAATATCCACTTATCAGTGATTGCATTTCATATGTATTCTTTTGTGATTGGGTTAGCTCACTCAGGATGATATTTTCCAGGTCTAACCATTTACCTACAAGTTGCATGAATTCATTATTTTTAATTACTGAGTAGTATTCCATTGTATAAATATACCACATTTTATGTATCCATTCCTCCTTTGAGGGATATTTGGGCTCCTTCCAATTTCTGGCTATTATAAACAAGGCTGCTATAAACATAGTGGAGCATGGTGTCTTTATTGTATGCAGGGGAATCCTCTGGGTATATGCCCAGGAGTGGTATGCCAGGGTCCTCTGGAAGGGACATGCCGAATTTTCTGAGGAACTGCCACACTGATTTCCAGAGCGGTTTTACCATTTTGCAATCCCACCAACAGTGGAGGAGTGTTCCTCTTTCTCTACATCTCCTTGCCAGCATTTGTTGTCTCTTGAGTTTTTAATTTTAGCCATTCTGACTGGTGTGAGGTGGAATCTCAGGGTTGTTTTGATTTGCATTTCTCTGATGACTAACAATGTTGAACATCTCTTAAGGTGTTTCTCAGCCATCCGAATTTCTTCTGGTGAAAATTCTTTGTTTAGCTCTGTACCCCATTTTTTGATAGGGTTATTTGGTTCTTTGGGGTCTAACTTCTTGAGTTCTTTGTATATATTGGATATTAGCCCTCTGTCGGATGTGGGGTTGGTGAAGATCTTTTCCCACTTTGTTGGTTGTCGTTTTGTCCTTCTGACAGTGTCCTTTGCCTTGCAGAAACTTTGTAATTTTATGAGGTCCCATTTGTCAATTCTTGATCTTAGTACATAAGCTATTGGTGTTCTGTTCAGGAACTTTCCCCCTGTGCCTATGTCCTCCAGGGTCTTCCCAAGTTTCTTTCCTAATAGTTTCAGTGTGTCTGGTTTTATGTGGAGGTCCTTGATCCACTTGGAGTTGACCTTAGTGCAAAGAGATAAGAGTGGGTCAATTTGCATTCTTTTGCATGTTTACTTCCAGTTGAACCAGCACCATTTGTTGAAAAGACTATCTTTTTTCCACTGGATGGTTGTGGCTCCTTTATCAAAGATCAAGTGACCATAAGTCTGTGGGTTAATTTCTGGGTCTTCAATCCTGTTCCATTGATCCACTTCCCTGTTGCTGTACCAATACCATGCAGTTTTTAACACAATTGCTCTGTAGTACTGTTTAAGGTCAGGGATATTGATTCCCCCAGAAGTCCTTTTATTGTTGAGAATAGTTTTAGCTATCCTGGGTTTTTTGTTGCTCCAGATGAATTTGAGAATTGCTCTTTCTAGATCTATGAAGAATTGAGTTGGGATTTTGATGGGGATCGCATTGAATCTGTATATTGCTTTTGGTAAGATGGCCATTTTTACTATATTGATCCTGCCAATCCCAGCTGCGTCCTGGTTGCAATCTTGAATATTTCTTAAGGTGCTTCTCAGCCATCCGAATTTCTTCAGGGGAAAATTCTTTGTTTAGCTCTATTTTTAATAGGGTTATTTGGTTCTCTGGGGTTTAACTTCTTGTGTTCTTTGTATATATTGGATATTAGCCCTATGTTGGATGTGGGGTTGGTGAGGATCTTTTCCCAATTAGTTGGTTGCTGTTTTGTCCTTCTGACAGTGTCCTTTGCCTTACAGAAACTTTGTAATTTTATGAGGTCTCATTTATCAATTCTTGATCTTAGAGCATAAGCTATTGGTGTTATGTTCAGAAACATTCCCCCTGTGCCCATGTCCTCCAGGGTCTTCCCCAGTTTCTTTTCTATTAGTTTCAGTGTGTCTAGTTTTATGTGGAGGTCCTTGATCCACTTGGAGTTGAGCTTAGTATGAGGAGATAAGAGTGGATCAATTTGCATTCTTCTGCATGCTGACCTCCAGTTGAACCAGACTAACCAAAGGGCACAGAGACAGTATCTAGTCCTGTAATTCTTTAAGAGATTTTTGTGTTTCTTCTTTTATGATTTGTGCCTGTTGACCCAAGTTCTCCTGTATTTCTTTAAGTGATTTTTGCATTTTCTCTTTATTGACTTCTATCTGTTGACCCACATTCTCCTGCATTTCTTTAAATGATTTTCGTGTTTCCTTTGTAAGGGCTTCTAACTTTTGATCCATTTTCTCCTGTATTTCTTTAAGAGATTTATTTATGTGCTTCTTGTGTACCTCTAAAAGCATCATGACCAGTGATTTTAAATCCAAATATTTTTTCTGGTGTGTTGGGGTATTCAGGAATTGCTGTTATTGGAGAATTGGGTTCCAATGCTGCCATATTGCCTTGATTTCTGTTACTAATGTTCCTACTTTTTCCTTTTGCCATCTGGTTATCCCTGGTGTTAGTTGGTCCTGTTGTTATTGTCAGGTGTTTGAACCTCCTATAAGCCTGTAGGGCTATTTCTTCTCCTCTCAATGACTGGGTTTTTCCTGGCACAGATTACTGATGGGCTGCCCTGCTCTTGGGTACCATTGGAGCCCTGGTGTGCCTTTCCCTAAGCAATGTTATACTCGGGGTTGTCTCTGTGTACTTGGAGCTGTCTGTCCTGTCTGACTGGGAGTGAAGATGGCCACAGGGAACCTCTCCAAGTGCAGATTACTCTGCAGGGCATAGGAACCCTGAAAGGCTGGAACACAGATGAACTGCAGAAGTGCCCAGGACTTGGGCGCAGGCAGAATCCTGGCGGCCTGTGTCCCAAGTGCTGTTAAACTCTGGATATCTCTGTACCTGGAGCTGCCTGTCCTGTCCAACTGAGAGCGAAGATGGCAGTGGCAGTGGGGAGGTCATTTTTCTTTCTATGAGAAAAGAAAGTGTAAAATACAATTTTCTCTATGATAGTACATTATTTGCGTTTCAGAGCCAACCCAAAGTAAAGCAATCTGGGGAACTGCTATATTTCATTCTTCAGTCTATCCACTTGAAGGTGAAGATGATCTGGGATCTTATTTGCTGTTTGATACCTAAATTCAACTCACATGTGCACTTGGAATCCCATTCACTTGTCCAAATGATGTTTATCTGTCTTTTAATTTTTTTCTGTACCCATGTATCTTTTTAACCAACAGTGCTGCAAGTTCTTAGCAATACATCTTTCTTTTTCCTTCATCACAATTACTACCATGGCAATCACATGACATAACTTAGTACTTACCTATTGTACAGCATAACGCAGACTTACCCATGAACTCAACCGAAAGTAGAGATCCATAAAGCTCAGAGCCTTTAGCTTCCAAGTCTAAAATGTAACAGTTTAAAACACTCAATTCTCGAGTTCCAGTGCATAGAAGTTAAAATAACCTCACTTTGCTACAAAGCTCTCCCATTTTCTTTCTCCTGCTACATGTATTCTCTTCTTTGTGTTCATTCTAGTTCTTGATACTCAGTAGATTATGCTTGGCAATATGGGCATTGGCTTTTCCTTAGAGGTTCAGACACTTAGTAATGACAGATATAAAATCTAGTTAAAAATAATATGTAAAGGAATGAAGATAAGATGCCATCATCATCTTATCTGACATAAGATGCTATCAGCAATACATTGAGAAATGTTGATGGTGGGAAGAGGGTCTACATCTTGTTGGATGATAATGTATTGCAATGTGGAGAGAAATTCCCTGCAAGAGAAACTGAGGTCCATACAAAGAGCTCAAATAATTTGAAGTCATAGACATATTATTTCCTTGCAATGTTTTATCATTAAATACAGATTCCCCACTACCTATCTAATTGAGTTTCCTTTTTAAAGTATGGTTGTTTTCCTTTTTCATCACTGTTGGGTGTCATTATGAGCTCTGGCACTTGTTGATAAGGATTGAACACTCACTCATTTCTACACTGGCCTCTGCTTTCCCTCAACTTTTCCCTTAGAGACTTTTAAATAGTTACTACAAATCTATCTGACCTGTCAAAACTTCCTGATTTTTTTCAATTTATTTTTTCTTTTCAGATTCTAATTGTAAATTTTTAAATAGTTACTACAAATCTATCCAACCTGTCAAAACTTCCCTAGTTTTTTTTCCAGTTTATTTTTTTCTTTTCTGATTCTAATTGTAAATTTTTATTTAGTATTTTTGGCTCTGTCAGGATGACTTCTATAGGAGTTAGTCTTACCCAAGAAAGACATGTGTTAAAGGAATTATCAGGCCATTTACAAATATATTTCAGCCGCCCAACATTTTAAGTGCAAGTCTAATTTCCCTCTATGTATGCTTATGTACATTTCTGTGCTTATGCATATTTCTTTGAGTATACTAAAAGCATTCAGGGAAATTCCACTCTCAAAACCTCTTTATTTTTCTAAAGCATTACCTCTGAATGCTATCACATATTGGGGGGCAGGACTACAAGATATAAATTTTGAAAAGATATAAGCATTCAGTCTAAACCTGTTATTCTCAACCTATATGTAATGATTCCTTTGTGGGTTATATATCAGATATCCATTACATTAGATATTTACACTACAATTTACAACAGTAGCAAAATTACAGTTATGAAGTAGCAAAGAAATAATTTGTGTGGGCACATCACAACATGAGCTATATTATGTAGTGGCAGCATTAGGGTGTTTGAGAACCATTTGTCTATAACATTTTTATACCATACATGCATACATGTAAGATTTCATTAAGTTCTTGGATCAGGATTCATTTTCAAATTCAGTCCATAATGAGTATAATTTCTTATTTTTAAAGGCATGTAGCAGGGACTGTAACATTTCCTCATTTTATTGTGAAGAAATTCTGAATGACTGTGTCTGCCAGTAGATCACTAAACATTCTTCATTCCAGAGAGCCCCTGAAGCAAGACCTTGATGAATTTTCTAACTCAGGCCACTAGCAGTGATGTTTATAAAAATGACTCTCCTTAAAAATTCCTCATCACACATAAATAAATTGTACAGACTGGGCAGGTTCTACTTGGAATGTATATGTATATGAATGTATATTAACAATTAATGAAATAAGAGGCTATGAACTTGAAACTAAGCAAGGAATGGTACATGGATGAAAGGGAAGAAAAATGATGTAATTATATTATGATTACAAAACTAAAAGAAAAAGTAAAGCTAAAAGAATTTTACTTTTTTAAAATCCACATTGAAATGATTCAGAAACCATTTAATCAGACAAGCACTAGGAAGTCTCTCGAAACAGAATCATGAGGTGAAAGAGTGTAGAATTACCCTGGTCTTCCATAGCATGCCTTTTGTATACTGTATACTGTTCAAATATATTAATCATTCCAAAGCAAGGAGTATTGTACAATCCTGGTTTATAGAGGGTTGGACAGAGCATAAGCAAAACTAATTGGGAGTTTGTGACTGGCAAATTTAGTAGAGGGTCAGTTTTAGAGACTGAGTCCCTAATCTGTGAGAGTTGTAATTATTTTTAGGTAGATAAAATCAGAAATGAATGGAAGGATTCCCACTCTTCCCACTGTAGAAATTGCCATGTGTGACTCTGTATGCACTGTGGTGGGGTTCCTGTAATGACAGAGAATTCTCCATTGCTGATTGTTTTGGTGTGAGAACAGGAAGCCCAGACAGTTCATCCTTCTAGCAGATTATTTGCCTAAGTGGATGGACATTTGCCTCTTTTGGTACTTGTCTGTCTTCATGTAGTGACTCCCTTGTTAGTTCAAACTTGCCCTGAACGTATTGTCCTCCTAATTCAGCAACCTGAGAGCAGGAATTTTGGACCATCATGCCTGGCTTAGATGTAATTTTCTTGCAGAAATTATGTCTTCTTTGTCTTTACAAACCAGAGAGCAACTTCCAAAGCACAGATGACAGAGCCTTGCTCTCAGATGTTTCATATAATGCTTCTTAAATAATGGAATTCTCATGTCTCTATGTTCCCTATAGTGCTAAGTGGGGCTGAAGGCATTGTTGCCACTCAATAAATAGCTGTTGATTGATTGATATGTTAGTGGAACATAAAAACTAAAAGTAGTTGAAATCAGACTAATATTTTATTGAAATGCAATAAAACTATCTTCAGTTTTTAAGTATTTTAATGCTTTCAACGGCTGTTTCATCTTCCCATAACAGCTAAATTTTTATGCAATGTCATGAGGCTGTTGTCTGATCAAATTTATAAGACCCTTAAAAATGAACAAGCCCCACAGCCATGACGGGATCTAGGAAATCTGCAGTCATTTATGATTAATGAAGCTCTGTGTTTTGTGAGGCATTATTGAAAACAGAAGCCTATGACTTCACTCTTTCTGACAATAACTTTGAACACAGGGTCAGTCCTTCAATTTTAACATTTCTTTGTAAGATTAATAAAAAGTAAAAACAATCGCATAGGGAGTTTCACCCAGATGTGACAAAGTGGGAGACACAAGTTTTCAATCTGTTTCTGCCAATGAATCTCCACCTCATTTCACAGAATATTGATGATGAGCAAATGTTACCAAAGGGCAGATCTAGTCATCAGGAAACCATAGAGTTCAGGACTCTATCAGGCACCACAGAGTGAATTCGTAGAATGTTAGCCAAAAGACTGGAAAATAGTGCAAGAGCTGACTCATAGCACATGAAGAGGATGAATAATTGGAAATAGAATGACCAAGCTTTTTAAAAAATCAAGATTATTTTAAAAATAGAATCAATTACTGCATATTCTGAAAAAAAGCTGCATGACATATGGACATTTTTCTTCAATCACTGAAAAGAATTATGTGCTTCAGCAAATGAAATAAAAAGGAGGTAGAATATATAGTTTTCATCTAAAAGACAAAGCATATGCACATCTCTTTCCAATGCAGATAATAAAAATTGTGTCTAAATGCACGCATATAGAGATTTGAATAAAAACTGTTGACTTTTATAAAAAGCACACTTTAAGTATGACTCTTACATGCCAACTCTGCCTATTAACAGGCCTTTCTAGTGCATAAAAAAAAGATGGTGTCTCATAAGAATAAGTACAGCCCACAAATAAAGCACCACAACAAATTCTATCACTCCTGGTTTCTTTAACCTGCTTCTTATTGTCAGTTAATGGGAACTGACTATTAGATGTAGCCACTTATGTGCAACTTCTGTGTAACAGGAACCTCTGAGGTTGCTAAACCACAGTCTGACCTTAAATTTGTATGAAAAATTAAGTGGAAGGGCTACAGTCAGCTTGTGGTTTTTCTCAGTTTAATATGGTTGTCCTGGGGTCTGGCAAGGAGAAGGAGGAGGAGGAAGACGAAGAGGAGGAGGAGCAGGAGGAGGAGAGAGAGACAGAAACAGAGACAGAGAGAGAGAGAGAGAGAGAGAGAGAGAGAGAGAGAGAGAGAGAGAGAAAAAAGAAGAAGAAGAAGAAGAAGAAGAAGAAGAAGAAGAAGAAGAAGAAGAAGAAGAAGAGGAAGAGGAAGAGGAAGAGGAAGAGGAAGAGGAAGAGGAAGAGGAGGAAGAAAAAGGAGAGGAAGAGAAGGAGGAGGAGGTGGAGGAGGACGAAAACCAAAAATAATTAACTTCACTAAAGAACACTAAAAAGAATTTAGCTGGAGCCAGCTTTCAACCCACCCTTCCTCCTGAAACTGTGAGGATAGGAGGATAGAGAGGCCTAAAAATGGAAATATTAAAAATTTCCCCCATTGCATTTCTAAATGTCAAGTCTGTGTTTAAAAGAAAAAAGGTCCACCTGCCCTGATTGCTTCAAAATAGGAAACTGGAGTATCAAAATTAGACACATAGTTCAAGCCTATTAAAAACCAAGTTCCTGTTATGACATGTTTCCAATGGTTACAGAAACAGCCAGCAAGAACTGTCTGAGGAAGTACATCCATCCACAACTTTGCATGTCTGAAGCCCTTTTCTAGGTAATTGAACAGGATGGTGAACTAGCAGGGGTGTGTTGCAGATGTGCTCAAGTCAAACTCTGCAGTTCACCCCACACAGGAAATCAATCACAGCTTTTCAAGTATGATGTTTTCTTTTTAAGTAATAGTCGTTGTGGTATTGTTTCCACCAGTGAAAATGCAGGACTCGAGGTACAGATTTAGACAACATTCTTTTCTTCACTTGGATTAACCTGGCTTCCACAATCCTCAGTATTAAAGCAATTGTTAAAAATATAATAATAACACTGTAGTTTTTCTAAATAGTTCTGCATGATGGGAGTGTGGAATTCTAAAATGGTAGGATAAATTCCAAGAATGTGATACTATATATAATTGTCTCTAAAAAATAATATTGCCAGAATTTCTCCTTTACATGTTATAGGTCAAATGCAATAGAAGTTAATGAATAGAAATATGAAGTACTTTGATGTGGGTTGATAAATCCTGCTAGACATATAAAATAAATGAGCCTAGGGACCCCTTTCCCTACAAAGGCTGTAAATTTTACAGGAAGTGCCTGAGCATTTGCTTGCCTTCACTTTCCTATCTTCCTGCAGTAAATGTTGATTCAGCAACTACATTGATGAAGTATCATGCTAGATCTCAGGAGATAACAGAAAGGAAGGCAAGTGAACTATCAGTCTAGTGTAGGCAGTATGTGAAAATTGTCATAAATAAGTCTTAGAGGGGTTTATAGGTCTACTGATCTAAAAGAACCATTAATAAGTGAAATGAAAACAATAAAAATTTCAAAAAAAGTAAAGATTTTGCTGTAGAGGTGAATTTTATCTTAATTTTTTAAAGGTGGATTGGAATTTACTCATTCGTTTTTATTGGTTATTTCATTTACATTTCAAATGTTATCCCCCTTTCTGGTTTCCCCTTCACAAGCCCTCTATCCAACCTCCCCTCTGCCTCTGTGAGGGTACTCCCCCACCCAGCCATCCACTCTTGCCTACCCCTCTAGCATTCCCCTAAGCTGGGGTATCAAGCCTCCACAGGACCAAGGGGCTCCCCTCCCATTGATGCCAGATAAGGCAATCCTCTGCTACATATGCAGCTGGAGACTTGGGGGTGAATTTTAGATCATGTCTAAAAAACGAAAGTCAACATTTACTACATTACAATGATAGTTTACTTGCCTTCCTTACTTGCTATCTCATAAGATCTATTGTGATGCTTCAATAATTGCATGCATAGGACACAAAGCCTCTGGCAGAAAAAAAGAAACAAAAATCAAAAAACATTTGGTGTGCCAGTGTGGATGGGTAGGTGACTCATGAGAAAGGAGCAGGGTGCTTCAAGCAGATGGTGTCTTGCTCATAGGCAAGTTTCCTGTAACCAAGGAAGGGAAATGGCAAGTCATCAGAAGGTACGAAGACTCTGTGGGTCTTCTTGTGTCCTCGACCCCTCCAGCTTGCTCAATCCTATCCTTCACTCTTCTGCAATACCCCCTGAGGTCTGACTAGGTGTCTCAGGGTAGGTCATACTGGAGAGAGCCTTCCCCTCCTCTTAAGAGAATGGGAGTGGGATTTGTAAGGGCAGAACTGGGAGGAGTGGGGAGGGAGGCTGCAATCAGAATTCAAAGTGAATAAAAAAATAAATTATTGGGGAAAAAAGGCATGAAGACCACAAGGGGCAGTTGTTGAGGTTGATTTCTGGGCCTTTGCTGTAGTAGTACGATGGATTCTTCATTCTCTGGAGTTCGTGGGCTATGAATATCTATGCCATGCTCGCTGAAATGCTACTCCTGCCTCTCCTCTCCATATCAGCACCTCTCAAATCTTCTTCATGTAATCTCTCTCTATCATGAGGAACAAAATCCTGTTTCCATAAACAGTTCGTCAACAAATTAAAACATACGATAATGTACTAGCTAAATTAATAATAGAAGCTAATTCGTATGTCTGAACTGTATTCATCAGCAAAAGTAAAGGTGAAAAACTGTCAATAAATTGGCCAGGTACCCAGTGATGGAGACACAGAATCTGAACCCTGAATTCTATTTTATTTACTATTTTAATTTTATAGTTTGCTGTAAAAACTGTAACCAATAAGCACATCATATATCAAAATTAACCATAACCAAGGCCTATGCAGCTCAATGAGATTTTACTGAGTAAGAATATGCACTCAGAGTTGAAGCTGTGAAGCTGAGTGGTAAATTCTATGTGTTCAGTGTTGAGTGTACTTGCTATCATACAAACCAAAAATTCCATGACAGAATCAGAATAAAAAAATTGATTAGCTTTATATACAGTTTTGTAACTTGGGTCACTTACATGCATGCAGTTCTTCCTTGTCCATTATATATTTTTTCTCTTTTATTCATGTTATACTGTACTCCTATGTGCATTTGTTCATGTATACATATATGTATGTGTATTATTGGCTAAATTATAAGTCCATCCACTTTCCTATAAATTTTCAACTTCATTTTATGCCTGTATGAACACACACACACACACACACACACACACACACACACACATATGAACACACATATATGTGTATATTCTAAATTTTCATTATCCATTCAATTGTTGGTGGACAATTGCATTGTTTTTAATTTATTGCTCTGAAGAATAAAGCATCCATAAATATGGGGTTTCAAATACTAAGAAAGAGGTTAGGAAGGTATTCCATTCAAAATACCTCTCCTGAAATCAAGTATTTGTGAATATATATATATATATATATATATATATATATATATATATAAGTAAAATACCTCTACAAGAAAAAAAATGCCAGGATAATGAAAAGGAAATCACAGGGATTTTTTTCCCTTAGGTGATGGGAAAATATTTCATGTTACTGGATAAACAGAATAAATACTGTGAAAACATCTATATTACCAAAATACTGATAAAAATTAATTTACTAAAAATTTAAATTACTGAAAAATTTAAAAGTTTTCATTTGTTCTTTGTGAATTTTACTTCATGTACTCCGATCCTACTCATCTCCCTGTCCCCTTGTACCTGCCCTCTATCCTTGCCACATCCCCCACAAAAGGAAAATATCATTGTGGAAGCTGCAGTGTTTCCCAGTGTGTCCCACAGTGTAGCTTTTGGTTCACACTTCGTGTGACGAGAGGACAAACAAGTAGGATCAAGGCCAGTTCGTCCACACTCCCACTCTTGAGTCCTCCAGTTCATCATCAACTTCTGAAACCAAGGCAAGCTCTATTGTTTCCTGGGCAAGGTACTTGGCCTGCCCTCCAGAGTACTTCAGCTGGAGAGGGACCGAGCCAGCTTTCCTGTTCTCATACCTTCTGGACTAGCTTTCCCATGATATCCAGGTGCGGGACAGGGACAGTTCTACATAGACCTTAGACATCACCATGTCCCAGGTGGCAGCCCAGACCAAGGATATCCACCTGGCCTTTGGTGATAACCAACCACTGCAGCTGTAGGACCACAGGCCCAGACATGCCCCTCAGTGGCAACAAAGACCTGGAACTCACCATGACCTTGGCTGGCATCACTGGCTACTCACATCAGGATGTTCCTCACTATACTTGACAGTCTTCAGTTCTGTTTCTCCTCATTGTGTATACATCTTCTGCTTCTCTTTTCTTCCTTTTCTCCATCACTTACTTTCTCATCTTAGTGGTACCCAGGCTATCTGTGTATCTGTGGTCATCTCAAGAGTCTCAGAAGTGCTATTCCCAGCTCATGCTGTGCACCACCTGGCAGGGTCCATCTTAGGCATTGTTGGCCCACCCAGGTTGTATGGCACTCAACTGACAAGACTGGTAGTTATCTGGATCTTGCTTCCTGCCTAGGCCACGTGGTACAAGGTGGTGGTTATTTTGTCTTGGGTTCGCTTAGCTAACAGAATTATTGAATTACCTATCGATTTATCTATGTCATATTTATAATACTTAGAAAGGATCAATAAATGATTTTGTATGGAACCATAAATGACCACAAATAGCCAAAATAATCTTAAGGAGTAAGAACATTGTGGGAAAGGCATTACAATACCATACCTCAAATCAGAGTATAGAGTTTGTATATGCTTGGCCCAGAGAGTGGCACTATTTTGAGGTGTGGCCTTGTTGGAGTATGTGTGTCACTGGGAGCATGGGCTTAAGATCCTCACCTTAACTGTCTGGAAGTCAGTCTTCTACTAGCAGCCTTCAGATTAAGATGTAGAACTCTCACCTCTGCCTGCAACATGCCTGCCTAGATGTTGCCACGCTCCTGTCTTGATAATAGAGTGAATCTCTGAACCTGTAAGCCAGCCCCAATTAAATGCTGTCCTTATAAGAGTTATCTTGGTCATGGTGTCTGTTCATAAGTGAGAATGGTACTAACATAGAAACACAGAGGAAGAGCAATGGAATATAATACAAGACCTAGAAATAAAACAGCAAATCTGCACCCACTTAATTTTTGACAAAAGAGCCATTAACATATTTTCAGAAAAAATGATAGCCTACTCAGCAAATGGTGCTGGCAAAATTATTTCTATGAATCAATTTATATTTCTTTTGCTTTAGAAGGTTTGTGTACAGCAAAGGAAACCACCAGCAGAGTTAACATGCAGCCCATAGAATGTGAAACATCTTGAGGAGCTATACTTAAGACAAGGAGATCATGTCTAGAATTTCAAAGAGTCACAGTGTAGGGGAATACCAGAACAGGGAAGTGGGAAGGGGTGGTTGAGGGAGCAGAGGGAGGGAAAAGGGCATGTGGGACCTTTGGGGGCAGAGAACCAGAAAAAGGGAAATGAAATGTAAATATAGAATATATCCAATAAAAAATTGAGGAATTAAAAAGGAAAAAAAAAGAGCCAAAAAAACCTCCAAGAAAATAGAACTGCCAATCAACAAATGATCAAATGAACTGAACAGATTTTTTTTTTAGTATAAATGGCCAATGTATTAGTTACATTTGTATTGTAATAAAGGACCAAATGATGAAGGCAACTTATAAAAGAAAGCATTTGTTGATCTTATGATTCTATAAGTTCCATCAGATTAGAGTTCATTATTGTGAAGCCACAGCATTAGGGCAGGTTTCTGCTGAGACCTGGCGTATCAAACCACAGCTAGGAGACAGAAAGCACCCCGAGAATGACAGGCGTCTTTTGAGATCTCAAAGCTGCACACCTACTCCAACAATGTGCCACCTCTTAATCCTTTCCAAATACAAGCTTTTTCAGTACATCCCCTACCCCTGGTGACCTACTTCTTGCAGCCAGGACCAATCTCCTTCTTTCCAATACAAACATCCCATAAGTCTTTAATTAGTTGATTAGGCCAAAGTTCTTCTAATCAATTCCCTTCTCAGTGATTATATCTTCTAGCTGGGAATGTGTCAAGCCTTCTACAAAGTGGTGATATACCATGATGCAGTTTATATGTAAAATAAATACTGCATTCTTCATAACCTGTAGCCATGTTGACATCTTTTCAAACAATGTCTACCTGTGAAAGCTGTATACCTAGTCTGTGAATACAGTGTGATGACATGAATTTGCCTTAGTTGTCACTATCCACTTTAGGTCAGAGAAACTACCCGATCAAAGATGGCAGATGGATATCTTACATGCAAGTTCTTTTCATACCCCTGTGAAGTAAAAGTACTGTAAAGAAAAGTGAAACACACTGGCTCACAGACTAGGTATACAGCTTTTTTGAGCCATCTCTCCAGCCCCTTATTATTCATTTTTATTAGTATAAATTTGTTTAAGTAAAACTCAGTTAAGTAACTTTATTTTCTGTTTGCTGAAATACCTTATGTTGAAAATCTTAACTATTTCAAGCTATCTAAATGTCTAAAAATGAAGCTATTATTTGCAGCAGCACAGAGCAAGGTTCAACACCAGGAACACTTGGTTAAGGAATCCATCAGCACTGACAGATCTTTGCTTCAAAGAACTACTCTCAGACTATCCTGACTGCATTACATTAATAGGAAATAATTAATGTTACAGTATAGCCATTTTATATTATACATTTGTACAGTTTAACATAAACTTGCTCTGTTAAAACTGAACTTTCTTTTTTGCTTATTTAGATATATTCTTTATCTACATTTCAAATGTTGTCCCCTTTCCTGGTTCCCCCTCTCCAAAAATCCCATAACCCATCTCCCCTCCCCCTGTTTCCCAATCAACCCTCTCTTGCTTCCCTGTCCTAGTATTACCCTACACTGCTGCATCGAGCCTTTTCAGGACCAATGGCCTCTCTTCCCTTTGATGTCCATCAAAGCCATCCTCTGCTGCCTCAGTGGAGGACCTAGAGAAAGGACCTAAGGAACTGAAGGGGTTTGCAGCACCATAGGAGAAACAACAATATGAGCCACCCAGTACTCCCAGAGCTCCCAGGGACAAAACCATCAACCAAAAACTGAACTTTCACACATTCCTTCTGAGAGGGAAAATCAGTTTTCTCCAAAGGAGTGACACTGGGTATATCCACAACTACAAGACAAGCCTCATGTTTAAGAGTAGTAGACCAATGAATAATGGGCTACACACTTGTGTGTGTGTGTGTGTGTGTGTGTGTGTGCGCGCGCGCGCGCGAGCGTGCTTTTATTCGGTTTTCTAGCTTTTGCAATGTTTGGTTTTGTATTGTTTTGGCTTGTTAGAGAAAGATCTTAAAGTTGGGAGGGTGAGGAAGGGACAACAGGAACAAACTTAAAAGAATATGATCAAAATACATTTAAATTTAAAAATCACTTTAAATAATAAGATGCCTTAAAGGATTTTAGGAGAGAGATGCAACCTTTCAAAATCGCTTGAGAGGGTATATTCAGGAGAGAAGCTACAAACATTTCCACATGCATAACGGAAACTCTGCACTAAACATGGTGCTTTGTCTTATGAAATCAATCTGAAAATATTAGAGAAAATTGACAAGTGTGGGAGGGTAGTATAGGAGCATTGTGTGTTCATGTATGTTGTATTGTAAATGTATGGCATATGCATGAGGTATGCATGTGTGTGTAGATGTGTGGCCTGTGCTGTGCTTAAGCAGAGAAGAGGACAAGAAGTACATGAATCTCTTCTCACCTGTTCTCTTGAGATGGACAATCACTGGACTTGCAACTAAACAGGTGGTCAGCAAGTCTCATAAAATCTATGTCTGTGCTACCCACAGGGCTTTGTTAGAGACACCATGGGCACTATGGCTTTGAGATTACATGGGCAGAGAGGATACAATCTCAGGTACTTATAATAAATTCAGCTATTTCTCAGACATTTAGGAGCACTTTAAATTCTAGTTTTTACTTAGATTCTTGGGCATCATTAATAAATAGTGTAGGATTAAGTTTTACTTAAGTAATCTATCATCTATCTAATCTATCTATCTCTATCTGTATCTATCACCTATCATCTGTCTATCTATCCATGCACCTATCTATCCATCTATCTATCTATCTATCTATCTATCTATCTATCTATCTATTTCTTGATTTTCAAGAAAGGGTCTATGTAACCATTGCTGTTCTGTAACTCACTATATAGACCTGGTTAACCTCAAACACACAGAAATTCCTCTATCTTGGCCTCCTAAGTACTGGGATTAAAGGTATGCTTTTAAAGCTTGTTTCCTCGTGCTTCAGAATAATAGCACTTCCAAAGGGTTGACCTCCCCCTCCGTTCCACCCCAAGGAGACACATATTAAGGTTTCGATGGTGTAAATAGGTAAAAACACTATTTAGTGGGTAAGGACCAGAGAGGCTGCTGTCTTTTACTGTACAGCACAATCTTTTGTCACCAAAACAAAACAAAACAAAAACAAAAAAACACAGCCTGCTTTACATGCTTAGAGTGCTAATGCTAAAAAAAAAAAAACCTGAAGCAGGAAGTCAGTCATGTATCTTAATCCCTGAGAGTGTTTCAATGGTGTGATGAAAAATGTAAACTTTTAGAAAATCAACCAGAGACTCATTCATTCTGGCTCGATTCCCTATCTTACACATAGACAAATATTTATAATATAAGTACCTTAATAAAGGGGAAGGGTGTATGCAGTTCTTCCCACTGGACTTGCTTAGATGAGTGTGTAGGGGTTGGTGGGTGGGTGGGAAGGCTAAAGACACAGTGTACCACCAAAAGCAATTTAGCAGTCATCACTGTATATCAATGTATCTCTGAAGTCTATAGGAAGTATTTTTCATATTACATTCTTCCTGTCCTTCAGACTGTGTGCAAACAAGCAAGTAATCCAAATACATTTCAACTCTTTCTAGGGTATGGGACACATTAAGATGGGTTTGATAGTACATATATGTAGCCACTTTATTATACTGTAAAATTACTGTTCATTCCTACGGAACAATAAAATTTGTGGAAAAGGCTCTGTTACAATTTTTAGTCATAAATGATAGATTTTTTTATATACCCCAGGCAGTAATATTCCTGATAAATTTATACCATACATCACTTTAACGTCAACTTTTTTTTTATATTTTTTTATTAAGGCGACTGATTCGAGTCAAACCACATGCTGTGCTTTTTTGCTTAGGGAGCTCTCTCACACACACACAGCAAGAATAATTGTTCCTACTTAATGGGGTTACCGAGAAGGAGAATGTGGCCCTGGCTCACACTATGTATACAGGATAATGAAAACCCTCTGTAGAGCCTCCAAAGGCTATGCAAAGAGTTTTGCAGTTTTGTGGGTTTTCTCTTATTAAGAGAGAAAACTCGTGGTTGAAATCTCTAAAAGAATAGTTGAGGGGGATAAGGTTTCAAAGGGTCTTTAAGTAAGATATTTCACTGCAAGTTTGTAAAGAAAATGTCTTTGTCTTTTGGGATATGAGTTGTAGGAAGAAGGGGTGTGGTTAGCTTTAAAGGTATTTCTCAAAATGTACCATGAAGAATGTTTCTGTCCTTGAAAAGTAAGCCATACATCTAGACTTTGCATCTTTCTTAAAAAGTTAAAATATGATCATGTTGCTTTTCCTGACTTCTGTTCCCAACCTCTCTAACTCCTTCTCCGCCCTACTCTCAAATTCATGGTTACTTTTTCTTTAATTATTACTGTTACCTGTACACTTATGTATAAATATATAAGTGTACACTGCTGAGCCATTTGTTGTTATTTGTATTTGTGTGACATCAGAGCTGACAGAGTCTACCATTGCACTGGCTTCATAAGGGTCTCTGCCTCAGAATCTCTTTTCTAACTTCAGAAGTTCATCTCTTATTCTTTTTTTAAAACATTTTTTCTATTGGTTATTAAATTTTTTTTACATTTAAAATGTGATCCCCTTTCCTGGTTTCCCCTCTGCAAACACCCTATCCCATCTCCACCCTGCTTCTGTGAGAGTGCTCCCCCCTTTCGCACCTCACCACTCTAGGATTCCCTTACACTGGGGCATCCAGCCTTCACAGGACCAAGGGCATTCCCTCCCACTGATCCCAGATAAGGCCATCCTCTGCCAAATATGCAGCTAGATCTGTGGGTCCCTCCATGTGTATTCTTTGGTTGGTGGTTTAGTCCATGGGAGCTCTGGGGGTTTGGTTGGTTGATATTGTTGTTCTTGAGCTCCTTCAGTCCTTTCTCTAACTCCTCCATTGGGAACCCTATGCTCAATTCAATGGTTGACTGTGAGCCTCTGTATTTGTCAGGCTCTGGCAGAGCCTCTCAGAACACAGTTATAACAGGCTTCTATCAGCAAGCACTTCCTGGCATCTGCAACAGTGTCTGGGTTTGGTGTTTGTATATGGGATGGATCCCCAGGTGAAGGATGTCATTTCCTTCAGTCTCTGCTCTACACTTTGTCCCTGTATTTCCTTTAGACACGAGCCATTCTGGTTTAAAAATTTGGAGATGAGTGGGTAGACCCATCACCCACTGGGGGTGGGGGTGGGGTGCTTTCCTAATCTCTGGATATGGTTTCTACAGTTTTTCCCTTCCCTTTGTTGGTCATCTCAGCTAATGTCATTCCTGTTGGGTCCTGGGAGGCTCTTGCTTTCCTGGTATCATAACCCCTCATCCAGGCTTAATCACAGAGATCTTTTCTTTCTCTACAAATGCCATAGTCTTTCATGCCTTTTGCCTTGTTTTTTTCTAGCTAGACATTGTCAAATTATCCAATACTGCCTAATCTTGAAAAATGCTTTCTACTCTCCTTTCAATGTCATTTCACTGTCTTCCTAAATTTGAATGTTTATCTTCTCATGAACTACCGTGTTTGCACAAGCAGAGTAACACTAACACGTGGTTAATATTTTATGTCCTTCTACCTGAACTTGAGCTTAAATTTTATACCTATTTGAAAAGCAAAATGTAAAAGACTACAAACTCTCTACACTTGGAAAGACCCATGGCTCCATGTACATATGAAGCAGAGGATGGCCTTGTAGGGCATCAAATGGAGGAGAGGCCCTTTGTTTGGGAAGGCTAGATGCCTCAGTATAGGGGAATGCCAGGACAGGAAAGCAAGAGTGGCTGGATTGGTGAGCAGTGGGAGGGGGTGGGTTAGGGGAATTTCGGGGCAGATACTAGGGAAGGGGACAACATTTGAAATGTAAATAAAGAATCTATCTAATAAAAAAATGAAACTCTTCTGCTGCTGCTGGGTAAGCTAAAGAGTAAGATAAATGCTGACAATAAACAAATTATTCCATGAGAGTTAACGTGTGCTTGTTGATAACCTACCTATATTACCAATAGGTAATTACCCATGTGAAAGTAAAATGTGTCTACACGGAACAAAATGTATACTCTTATGTTTCTACACACTTTAAGAGTCCCCAAATGGAGACAACTCCACTTCCCATAGGTAAATCATAGGAAAGCAAGTTGATTTACTGAAACACAAAAGACTATTTACTATTCTACAAAAAGGGGGGAACCATTTGGATTAAAAATAAAAAGGATAGGTGAAGAAAATATGTGTGTGTGTGAGTGTGTGTGTGTCTGTAGGAGATAGTCTATAATTCAGTGATAAGGAAGAAATTTCACCAATTTGTTCAGATGCAGTAGACCCCTGCCAGTTCTGCCACAGTAAGACCCCATTTCCTGATACTTTCTAGAGAACCAGCAGCATGCACAGCAATCAACCCCTGCCAGTTATACCACAGGGAAGACCCCATTTCCTCATACTTTCTAGAGAACCACTGGCAGGCGGGATATTTGCGAATCAGCAGCATGCAGAGCATTTCGTAAGAACCACCACCATCTCTGGAGGCCCAGAGCTGGTAACTGGGACTCACTACCCAACAACCACCAAAACCTGCCCTCCCTCCAGAATACCACTACCCTACTATACCTTCTACCCCTCCCACCTCCTCTGCCACAACCTGCCTGGTTCATTCCAATATGGTAGACCCCTGCAAGTTCTGCCACGGGGAAGACCCCATTTCCTGATATTTTCTAGAGAAGAAGCAGCACACATGGCATTCAACCCTTGCCAGGTCTACCACAGGGAAGCCCCTATCTCCTGATACTTCCTAGAAAACCAGCTGTATGCAGGGCATTTGAGAGAAAGGAGTACAGATACACAGGCCTGCAGGGCATTTGAGAGAAAGGAGTACAGAAACACAGGCCTGCAGGACAGACAAGCCACAATCAGAGACAGCAAGACCAGCTAATGCCGGAGATAACCAGATGTCAAAAGGCAAACACAAGACCATTACCAACAGAAACCAAGGCAACATGGCACCATCAGAACCCAGTTCTCCCACAAGAGTAAATTCTGGATACTCCATCACATTGGAAAAGCAAAAGTTGGATTTAAAATCACATCAAATGATGCCAATAGAAAACTTCAAGAAGGACATAAATAACTCCATTAAAAAATACAAGAGAACATGAGTCAACAGGTAGAAGCCCTTAAAGAAGCAACACAAAAGTCCCAGAGGGAATTACAGGAGAGCATTGGTCAATAGGCAGAATCCCTTAAAGAGGAAATACAAAAACCCCTTAAAGAATTTCAGGAAAACATAAACAAACAAGTGAAGGAACTGAACCATACAAACATAAAAATTACATCAAAAATAACAGGACCCAACATTTTGCTGCATACAGGAAACACATCTCAGTGTCAAAGACAAACATTACCTCAGAGTAAAAGGCTGGGAAACAGTTTTCCAAGCAAATGGTCCCAGGAAACAAGCTAGAGTAACCATTCTAATATCCAATAGAATAGACTTTCAACCAAAATTCATCAAAAAAGACACAGGACACTTTTTATTCATCAAAGAAAATTCTACCAGGAAGAACTTTAAATTCTGAACATCTATTCTCCAAATACAAGGGTACCTTCATTTGTAAAAGATACTTTACTAAAGCTTAAAGCACACATCACACCCCACACAATAATTGTGGGTGACTTAAACATTCCACTCTCCTCAATGGACAGATCAGAGAAACACAAACTAAACAGAGACACAGTGAAACTAACAAAAGTTTTGGACCAAATGGATTTAATAGATGTCTATAGATCATTTTATCCTAAATCAAAAGAATATAGCTTCTTCTCAGCACTTCATGGTGCCTTCTCCAAAACAGACCTCAACAGATATAAGAAGATCTAACTAATTTCATGCCTCCTATCAGATCACTACAGAGTAAAGTGGTCTTCAATAGCAACAGAAAGGACAGAAAAACCACATAAACATGGAAGCTGAATAATGCTCTACTCAATGATACCTTGATCAAGGAAGAAATAAGGAAAGAAATCGAAACCTTTTTAGAATTTAATGAAAATGAAGGCACAATATACCCAAATTTATGTGACACAATGAAAACAGGGCTAAGAGGAAAATTTATAGCTCTCTGAGTGCCTCCAAAAGAAGCTGGAGAGAGCATACACTAGCAGCTTAACAGCACACCTGAAAACTTTAGAACAGAAAGAAACCAATACACCCAAGAGGAGTAGAAGGCAGGAAATCATCAAACTCAGGGCTGAAATCAACCAAGTAGAAACAAAAAGAACTATATAAAGAATCAACAAAACCAGGAGGTGGTTCTTTGAGAAAATCAGCATGATAGACAAACCTTATCCAGGCTAACCAGAGGGCACAGAGACAGTATCCAAATTAACAAAATCAGAAATGAAGAGGGAGAAATAACAACAGAAACTGAGGAAATTAAAAAAAATTATCATATCCTATTATAAAAGCCTATACTCAACATAACTGGAAAATCTGGATAAAGTGGACAATTTCCTAGACAGATACCAACTCCCAAAGTTTAATTAGGATCAGATAGACCATCTAAATGGTCCCATAACCCCTAAAGAAATAGAAGTGGTTATTGATAGTCACCCAACCAAAAAAAGCAGAGGACCAGATGGTTTTAGTGCAGAATTCTATCAGACCTTCAATGAAGACCTAACACCAATACCCTTCAAACTATTCTGAAAATAGAAACAGAAGGAACACTACCCAACTTGTTCTATGAATCACAATTTCCCTGATACTAAAACAACACAAAGATCCAACAAAGAAAGAGAACTTTAGACCAATTTCTCTTATGAATATTGAAGCAAAAATACTCAATAAAATTTTTGCCAACTGAATCCAAGAACACATGAAAATTATCATTCACCTTGATCAAATAGGCTTCATCCCAGGGATGCAGGGATGGTTCAATATATGGAAATCCATCAATGTAAGGCACTATATAAACAAATTCAAAGAAAAAAACACATGGCTATTTCATGAGATGCTGAAAAAGTATTTGGCAAAATGTATCATTCTTTCAAGTTAAAGGACTTGGAAAGAACAGAAATTCAAGGCCCATACCTAAACAGCAAAAGCAATATACAGCAAACCAGTAGCCAAGATAAAGTTAAATGGAGAGAAACTTGAAGAAATCCCACTAAAATTAGGGACTAGACAAGGCTGCCCTCTCTCTTCATATTTATTCAATATAGTACTTGAAGTTCTAGCTAGATCAATTAGATAACAAAAGGAGGTCAAAGGGATACAAATTGGAAAAGATGAAATCAAATTATCACTATTTGCAGATTATATCATAGTATACCTATGCGACCCAATAAACTCCACCAGAGAACTCCTACAGCTGATAAACAACTTCAGCAAAATGACCAGATATAAAGTTAACTCAAACAAATCAGTAGCCTTCCTCTACTCAAAGGGTAAACAGACTGAGAAAGAAATTAGGGAAGTAACACCCTTAACAATAGCCACAAACAATATAAAGTATCTTGGTGTGACCCTAACCAAACAAATGAAAGATCTGTATGACAGGAACTTCAAGTCTCTGAAGAAAGAAATCAAAGAAGTCCTCTGAAGATAGAAAAATCTTCCATGTTGGTAGATTGGAAGGATTAATATAGTAAAAATGACATTTTGCCAAAAGCAATGTACAGATTCAATGCAATCCCCATCAAAATCCCAACTCAATTTTTCATAGAGTTAGAGCAATTCTCAAATTCATCTGGAATAACAAAAATCACAAGATAGCTAAAATTATTCTCAATAGTAAAAGAACTTCTGGAGGAATCAGTATCACTGACCTTAAGCAGTACTACAGAGCAATAGTGCTAAAAACTGCATGGTATTGGTACAGTGATAGGCAGGTAGAACAATGAAATAGAATTGAATATCCAGAAATGAACCTATAGTCACTTGATCTTTGACAAAGGAGCTACAACCATCCAGTGGAAAAAAGATAGTCTTTTCAACAAATGGTGCTGGCTCAACTGGAGGTCAGCATGCAGAAGAATGCACATTGATTCATTCTTATCTCCTTGTATTAGGCTCAACTCCAAGTGAATCAAGGACCTTCACATAAAACCAGACAATCTGAAACTAAAAGAGAAGAACCTAGGGAAGAGCCTTGAACACATTGGCTTAGGGGACTATTTCCTGAAGAGAACACTAATAGCTAATGCTCTAAGATCAAGCATTGAAAAATTGGACCTCATAAAATTACAAAGTTTCTGTAAGGCAAAGGGCACTGTCAAAAGGACAAAATGGCAACCAACAAATTTGGAAAAGATCTTTACCAACCCTACATCTGACAGAGGGCTAATATCCAAGATAAACATAGATCTCAAGAAGGTAGACTCCAGAGAGCCAAATAACCCTATTAAAAAATGGTGTCCCCCCTCTCCTGACTGCCTGGCTGTTTCCTTCTGATGAGGTAGACCTGTGCCACTTCTACCATGGGGAAAAACCCATTTCCTGATACTTTCTGTATAACTGGCAGCAGCAGGGCATTCAGTAAGAACCACCCTCCACCTCAGGAGGCCCAGAGCTGTGGGCTGTGACTTGGTACCCAGCAACCACCAAAACCTGCCCTCCCTCCATATCACTACTATCCTTCTGTACCTTCTACCCTTCCCTCCTTCCCAGACACTGCCTGCCCTGTTCCTTCTGATGAGGCCTGTGCTACTTCTGCCAGGAGGAAGACCCATTTCCTGATATTTTCTGGAGAACCAGCAGCACAGGGCATTCCAGAACCAGTACTTCACAGGGAATTTGAACAAACAGCATGCAGGACACTTGAGTACCAGCAGCCTGCTGGTCATTCTACCCCTGCCAAGTCTGTCACAGGGAAGACACCATCTCCTGATAATTCCTGGAAAACTAGCTGTATGCAGGGCATTTGAGAGAAAGGGGATCCCAGGAGTACAGGCCTGCAGGACAAAGAAGTCACAGAGACAGCAAGACCAGCTAACACCAGAGATAACTAGGTGGCCAAAGGCAAACGCAAGATCTTTACCAACAGAAACCAAGGCAACATGACACCATCAGAACCCAGTTCTCCCACAACAGCAAATCCTGGACACTCCAGCACATTGGAAAAGCAAGAGCTGTATTTAAAATCACATCTCATGGTGCTGTTGGAGGACTTCCAGGAGGACATAATTAACTCCCTTAAAGAATTGCAGTTGAACATGGGTCAACAGGTAGAAACCCTTAAAGAGGTGTAACTGCCCACAGTTACATCGAATGGGTTACCTGTAAGGGAAGCAGGGGATGTATGGGAAGGTGGCAAAAAAAAAGAAACAGAGACCAAGATAACACCTGCTATTCAAGATCTCAAAGTTTAATGAAGAACTCCCAATATATATAGGCAGGGAGAAAAGTCTGGAAGTTTCTCAGCAGAATCAGTTCAGTTGCTCCACAGGTGGCGAGTGTTTTTCAGGAAACTGCAGGTCCTTAAAGAACAATAGGCTTCACCTTTGAGCACTCCACCCTAGGTGGAGGGGAATATGGCTTACACAAGAGTTCCCACTCAAAGGAGAGGAACTTCACATTGGTTGATATCAAGTTCCTGTTATGTGATATAACACCTCAGTAAAGCTCTCTACAAAGAAGAAACACAAAAATCCCTTAAGAAATACAGGAGAATATGGGTCAACAGGTAGAAGCCCTTAAAGAGGAAACACAAAAATCCCTTAAAGAAATACAGGAGAACATGGGTCAAGAGGTAGAAGCCCTTAAAGAGGAAAAACAAAAATCCCATAGGGAGTTATGGGAGAACATGGGTCAATATGCAGAAGCCCTTAAAGAGGAATCACAAAAATCCCTAAAAGAAACACAGGAGAACATGGGTCAACAGGTAGAAGCCCTTAAAGAGAAAACACAAAAATCCCTTAAAGATTTTCAGGAAAAAAAACAAACAAATAAGTGAAGGAACTGAAGAAAACTATCCAGGATCTAAAAATGGAAGCAGAAACAATACAGAAAGCACAAAGTGAGACATCTCCGGAGATATAAAACCTTGGAAAGAATTCAGGAGTCATAGATGCAAGCATCAACAACAGAATACAAGAGATAGAAGAAAGAATCTCGGATGCTGAAGATTCCATAGAAAACATTGACTCAACAGTCAAAGAAAATGCAAAATGTGAAGATCTTTTCACAATTTGTTGGTTGCTGTTTTGTCCTTTTGACAATGTCCTTTCCCTTACAGAAACGTTGTAGTTTATGAGGTCCCATTAGTCAATTCTTGATCTTAGAGCATAAGTTATTGGTATTCTGTTGAGGAAATTTTCCCCTGTGCCCATGTCCTAAAGGGTCTTCCCCAGTGTCTTTTCTATTAGTTTCAGTGTGTCTGGTTTTATGTAGATGTCCTTGATCTACTTGGAGTTGAGCTTAGTACAAGGAGATAAGAATGGATCAATTTGCATTCTTCTGCATACTGACCTCAAATTGAACCAGCACCATTTGTTGAAAAGGCTATCTTTTTCCCCTGGATGTTTTCAGCTCTTTTGTCAAAGATCAAGTGACCATAGGTGTATGGGTTCATTTCTGGGTTTTCAATCTTTTCCATTGATCTACTTGCCTGTCACTGTACCAATACCATGCAGTTTCCTACCTCTGACAGAGGGCTAATATCCAACATATACAAAGAACTCAAGAAGGTAGACTCCAGAAATCCAAATAACCCTATTAAAAAATGAGGTACAGAACTAAACAAAGAATTTTCACCTGAAGATCTTTGAATGGCTGAGAAGCACCTTAAGAAATGTTCAACATCATAAGTCATTAGGGAAATGCAAATCAAAAGAATCCTGAGATTTCACCTCACACCAGTCAGAATGGCTAAGATTAAAACTCAGGAGACAGCAGGTGTTGGTGAGGATGTGGAGAAAGAGGAACACTCCTCCACTGCTAATGGGATTGCAAACTGGTACAACCACTCTGGAATCAGTCTGGCACTTCCTCAGAAAACTGGGCAAGACACTTCCAGAGGTTCCAGCTATACCATTCTTTGGCATATACCCAGAGGATTCCCAGGCACGCAATAAGGACACATGCTCCACTATGTTCATACCAGCCTTATTCATAATAGCCAGAAGCTGGAAAGAACCAAGATGTCCCTCAATGGGGGAATGGTATACCACAAAAAATGTGGTATAATTACACAATGGAATACTACTCAGCAATTAAAACCAATGAATTCATGAAATTCTTAGGCAAATGTTTGGAACTGGAAAATATTATACTGAGGTAACTCATTCACAAAAGAACACACATAGAATGCAGTCACTGATAAGTGGATATTAGCCCAGAAGCTCAGAATACCAAAAATACAACCCACATATCAAATCATTCCCAAGAAGAAGGAAGGAGCAGGCCCTGGTCCTGGAAACGTTTGATGTAGTATTATAGGGGATTGCCAGGACAGAGGAGTGGGGGGGTGGATGGATTGAGGAACTGGCAGATGGAAGAGGACTTATGGAACTTAGGGGGAAGGGGGGAACCAGGAAAGGGAAAATCATTTGGTGTATAAACAAAGAATATAGAAAATTTAAAAATTTTTAAAAAATAAAGAAAATGCCAAATGCAAAAAGCTTGTAACCCAAAACATCCAGGACATCCAGAACACAACGAGAATACCAAACCTAAGGATTATAGGTATAGAAGAGAGTGAGGATTTACATCTTAAAGGACAAGTAAATATCTTCAACAAAATTATAGAAGAAAACTTCCCTAACCTAAAGAAGGAGATGCCCGTGTACATAAAAGAAGCCTACAGAACTCCAAATAGACTGGACCAGAGCAGAAATTCCTCCTGTCATATAATAATCAAAACACCAATTGCACTAAAAAACAAAGAATATTAAAAGCAGTAAGGGGAAAAGGTCATGTAACATATAAAGGCAGACCTATCAGAATTATTCCAGTCTGCTCATCAGGAAACTATGAAAGCTAGAAGATCCTGGGCAGATGTCATAAAGACCCTAAGAGAACATAAATGTCAGCCCAGAACAGTATACCTAGCAAAAATTTCAAATACCATAATGGAGAAAACAAAAGCCAATTTACACATTATATTTCCACAAATCCAGGTCTACAAAGCATAATGTGTTAAAAATACCAACACAAGGCAGGAAACCACATCATAGAAAAAGCAATAAAGTTATTTTTCAACAAACCCAATAGAAGATAGCTACACAAACAGAATTTTACCTTTAACAAAGAAGATAACAGTAAGCAACAATCACTTTTCATTAATATCTCTTAATACCAATAGTCTCAATTCCCCTATAAAAAGATATAGACTAACAGAATGGATATGTAAACAGGACCGAACATTTTAATGCATACAAAATACCTACTTCAGTGACAAAGGCAGTCACTATTTCAGAGTGAAAGGTTAAGAAACAATACTCCAAGCAAATGGTCCCAAGAAACAAGCTGGAGTGGCCATTCTTATATCAGATAAAAGTCACTTTCAAACAAAAGTGGGCAAAAAAGATTAGGAGGGACACTTCATACTGGTCAAAGGAAAAGTGTACCAAGATGAACACTCGATTCTGAACATCTATGCTCCAATTGCAAGGACACCCACATTCATAAAAAAAAAAAAACTTTACTTAAGCTCAAAACACACATTGCACCCCACACGATAATAGTGGGACACTTCAACACCCCACTCTCAACAATGGACAAATCGTGGAAACAGAAACTAAACAGAGACACAGTAAACCTAACTGAAGTTATGGACCAAATGTATGTAACAGATATTCATAGAACATTCCCCCCTAAAGCAAAAGTATATACCTTCTTCTCAGCACCTTCTCTAAAACTGACCATATAATTGGTCACAAAACATGCCTCAACAGATACAGAAATATTGAAATTAATCCATGCACCTTAACAGATCACTACTAAAGCTGGTCTTAAGTTCAAACTAAAACAATGGAAAACACACATACACGTGAACTTTGCACAATGCTCTTCTCAATGATAGCTTGGTCAAGGAAGAAATAAAGAAAGAAATTAAAGACTTTTGGAATTTAATGAAAATGAAGACACATCATACCAAAACTTATGAGACACAATGACAGCAGTGCTAAGAGGAAATCTCACAGCTCTGAGTGCCTCCAAAAAGAAAATGGAGACAGCTTACACTAACAACTTGATAGTGCACCTGAATCCTCTGGAACAAAAAGAATCAAACACACCCAAAAGGAGTAGATGCAGGAAATAATGAAACTCAGGGCTGAAATCAACAAAATAAAAACAAAAAGAACTGTACAAGGAATCAACAAAACCAGGAGCTGGTTTGTTGAGAAAATCAACAAGATAGATAAACCTATAGCTAGACTAACCAAAGAACACAGACCACTACCCAAATTCATAAAATCAGAAAAGGGAGACATAACAACAGGAACTGTGAAAATTCAAAAAATTGTCAGATCCCACTACAAGAGATTTGAAAATCTGGATGAAATGGATGACTTTCTAGATACATACCAGGTATGTATCAGATAAACAATCTAAATAGTCCCATAAGTCCTGAGGAAATGCCAGCAGTTGCTAATCATCTCCCATCAAAATAAAGCCCAGGACCAGATGGGTTTAGTGGGAAATTCTATCAGATCTTCAAAGGAGAGCTAATACTGATACTCTTTAAACTATTTCATGAAATAAAAATTTAAGAAACACTAACCAACTCATTCTATGAAGTCACAATAATGCTTATATCTAAGCCAAACAAAGATCAAACATGGAAGGAGAACTTCAGACCAATCTCTCTCATGAACATCAATGCAAAAATGCTAAACAAAATTCTGGCCAACTAAATCCAAGAATGCATCAAAGGTATAATTCACCGTGATCAGGTATGCTTCATCGCAGGGATGCAGGGATGGTTCAATATACAAAAATCCATCAATGTAATCCACTACATAAACTCAAGAGGAAAAAAAACACATGGTCATTTCATTAGATGCTGAAAAGGCTTTTGACAAATTTCAGCATCCCTTCATGATAAAAGTTTTGGAGAGATCAGGAATCCAAGGCCCATACCTAAACATAGTGAAAGCTATATACTGCAAACCAGTAGCCAACATCAAGTTAAACAGAGAGAAATTTGAAGGAATCCCACTAAAATCAGGGACCAGATAAGGCTGCCCCCTCTCTCCCTATCTATTCAGTATAGTACTTGAAGTCCTAGCAAGAGCAATCAGATAACAAAAGTAGGTCAAAGGTATACAATTTGGAAAGGAAGAAGTCAAATTATCACTATTTGCAGATGATACGATCATATAGTTAAGCAATCCCAAAACTTCCACCAGAGAACTCCTAACACTGATAAACAACTTCAGCAAAGTGGCTTAATATAAAATTAACTGAAACAAATCAGTAGCCTTCCTCTACTCAAAGGATAAACAAGCTGAGAAAGAAATTAGGGAAATGACACCCTTTGCAATAGCCACAATGTTAAGTATCTTCATGTGACTCTACCCAAATAAGTGAAAGATCTATATGACAAGAACTTCAACTCTCTGAAGAAATAAATTGAAGAATATTTCACAAGATGAAAAAATCTCCCATGTTCATGGATTGGCAGGATTAATATAGTAAAAATTGCCAAAAGCAATATACAGATTCAATGCAATCTCCATCAAAATCCCAACTCAGTTCTTCATAGATCTAGAAAGAGCAATTCTCAAATTCATCTGGAATAACAAAAAACCCAGGACAGCAAAAACTATTCCCCACAACCAAACATCTCCTGGGAGAATCCTGATCCCTGACCTCAAGCTCTACTACAGAGCTATTCTGATAAAAAGCTGTTTGGTATTGGTATGGAGACAGGCAGGAAGATCAATGGAATAGAATTGAAGACCCAGAAATGAACTCACACCTGTCTGGTCACTTGATATTTGACAAAGGAGCTAAAAACTTCCAGTGGAAAAAACACGACATTTTTAACAAATGGTGCTGGATCAACTGGAGGTCAGCATGCAGAAGAATGCAAATTGACCCATTCTTATCTCCTTGTACAAATCTCAAGTCCAAGTGGATCAAGGACCTGCACATAAATCCAGACACACTGAAGCTTATAGAGGAGAAAATGGGAAAGAATCTTGAACACATGGGCACAGGGAAAAATTCCTGAATAGAACACCAATGGCTTGTGCTCTAAGAACAAGAATCTACAAATGGGACTGCAAAGCTTCTTTATGGCAAGGGACATGGTCAATAGGACAAAACAGCAACCAACAAATTGGGAAAAGAACTTTACCAATCCTACATAGAGGGCTAATATATTCCCCTAATTCAATGTATACAAAGAACTCAAGAAATTAGACTCCAGAGAGTTAAATAAGCCTATTTAAAAATGGGGTACAGAGCTAAACAGGGAATTCTCAACTGAGGAAACTCAATGGCTCTGCAAGCACCTAAAGGAATGTTCAGCATCCTTAGTTATCAGGGAAATGCAAATCAAAACAACACTGAGATTCCACCTTAAACCAGTCAGAATAGCTAAGATGAAATACTCAGGGGACAGCAGATACTGGAGAGGATGTGGGGAAAGAGGAACACTTCATTATTGGTGGCACTGCAAGCTGGTATAACCACTCTGGAAATAAGTTTGGCAATTCCTCAGAAAATTAGACATAGTAACTATCTGAGGACCCAGCTATACCACTCCTGGGCATATACCCAAAAGATGTTCCTACATGTAATAATGACACATGCTCCACTATGTTCATAGCAGCATTGTTTATAATAGCCAGAATCTGGAAAGAACCCAAATGTCTGTCAACAGAGGAATGGATACAGAAACTGGTATATATACTCAATGGAATACTATTCAGTTATTAAAAACAATGAATTCATGAAATTCTCAGACAAATTGATGGAACTAGAAAGTGTCATCCTGAGCAAGGTAACCGAGTCACAAAAGAACGCACATGGTATGCACTCATGATAAGTGATGTTAGGCCCAAAGCTCAAAATATACAACTTACAATTCACTGACCATAGGAAGTTCAAGAAGCAGGAGGACTGAAGTGTAGGTGCTTTGGTTCTTCTGAGAAAGGGAACAAAATACAGCAGCAATAAAGGAGAAAAATTGTGGAGCAGAGATTAAAAGAAAGGCCACCCAGTGACTGCCCTATCTGGAGAGTCATCCTATAAACAATCACCAAACCCCAACACTATTATGGATGACAAGAAGTGTATACCAGAAGGAGCATGTCATGGTTGTCTCTGGAGGATCCCTGCCAGAGCCTTACACATACAGAGGCAGATGCTAGCAGCCAACCATTGGACTCAGCTGCTAATGAGGAGCTGGAAGTTGGTCCAGAGGAGCTGACAGGGTTTATAGCCCCATGGGAAGACCAAAGATGTCAGCCAGCAAGATGCCCTAGGTTTCCCAAGGACTAAACAATCAACCAAGGGTTACACATGGTTCCAGCCAAAAATGTGACAGAGGAATGCCTTGTTGGACATCACTGGGAGGAGTGGTCCTTGGTCAGGTGAAGGCTCAATAGATGCCCAACAAAGGGAAATTGAGGGGCGTTCGGAGTGTGTTGGGTGGAGGGGCATATACTTGGAGGCCAGGTGTGGGAGGAGGGGTTGGGTGTTTTTGGGGAGGTGGGAAACTGGGAAAGGATTTAGCATTTGAAATGTAAATGAAGATGATATTCAATAATGAAAAAAAGAAAATACACTAATGTGGGTCAAAATGGATGGACCCAAAGGATACCATGTTCAATGAAATACAGGTCATAGAATGACAAATTGCATGATCATTTTTTATTATTACTTAGTATTATTTTGTTTTACAAGTCCAGCAGAACATGCAGTGGGAAGGAGGACTGGAAGGGGTCTGTGGCTGGACATTTTTTTCTATATTCTTTGTTTACATTCCAAATGATTTTCCCTTTCCCGTTTCCCCCTTCCCCATAAGTCCCATAAGCCCTCTTCCCTTCCCCATTTCTCCAATCAACACCCTCCTACTTCTCTGTCTTGGTAATCCCCTACGATGCTGCATCAAGCCTTTCCAGGACCAGAGCCCTCTCCTTCCTTCTTCTTGGGAATGATTGGATATGTGAGTTGTGTCTTGGTTATTCAGAGTTTCTGTGCTAATATCCACTTACCAGTGACTGCATTCCATGTGTGTTCTTTTGTGAATGAGTTACCTCACTTAGTATGATATTTTCCAGTTCCAACAATTTGCCTAAGAATTTCATGAATTCATTGTTTTTAATTGCTAAGTAGTATTCCATTGTGTAAATATACCACATTTTCTGTATCTATTCCTTCATTGAGGGACATCTGGGTTCTTTCCAGCTTCTGGCTATTATAAATAAAGCTGCTATGAACATAGTGGAGCATGTGTCCTTATTTCATGCCGGGGAATACTCTGGGTATCTGCCCAGGAGTGGTATAGCATGGTCCTCAGGAAGTATCATGCCCAGTTTTCTGAGGAACCCCCAGACTGATATCCAGGCCAGGCAGTGGTGGTGCATGCCTTTAATCCCAGCACTTGGGAGGCAAAGACAGGCCGATTTCTGAATTAAGGCCAGCCTGGTCCACAGAGTGAGTTCCAGAACATTCAGGGCTATACAGAGAAACCCTGTCTCGAAAAACAAAACAAACACTGTCAAAATAACAAAACGGCAACCAACAAACTGGGAAAAGGTCTTCACCAGCCCTACATCCGACAGAGGGCTAATATCCAATATATACAAAGAACTCAAGAAATTAGACTCCAGAGAACCAAATAACCCTACTAAAAATGGGGTACAGAACTAAACAAAGAATTTTCACCTGAAGATCTTCAAATGGCTGAGAAGCACCTTAAGAAATGTTAAGTATCAGTAGTCATTAGGGAAATGCAAATCAAAAGAACCCTGAGATTTCACTTCACACCAGTCAGAATGGCTAAGATTAAAAACTCAGGAGACAGCAGTTGTTGGCAAGGATGTAGAGTAAGAGGAACACTCTTCCATTGCTAGTAGGATTGCAACTTGCTACAACCACTGCATGTTGTTAATCAATCACAAAAATCAAAAATGTTACTGTTCATAGAAACTTTGTTAGTTACTACTATCAGAAAAAGGAGAAATGATAGGGGTCATGGAGTGGTTACAAATCAGATACTAAAATCCAACTAGGGAGAGACAGTTATTTCTAGTCTTATACACAGCATGGTAACAATGCAGCAATTTGTCATCTACTTTAAAATTATTAGGAAAGCCTGAAGTTACCCAAGATGTAAAGTAAATATCAATGAAGTGCTTTTTAATTCTGATCCAATCCCTATGCTTGTGTGAAATTTGAGTACTATGTTTTCTATGTGCAAATATTACCTGTCATTAACATTAAAACAGTGAAAACATTTACAAGTCAATCTGCAAAAATTCCTCTCCCACTGTGGTTAGTGGGAAGTGAAACAGAGGTTTTTGGATTAAGAGTAGAGTATATCAGGGAAGGTCAAGGAACAAGCCAAAAAGGCAGGATTAAAGAGGCTTGGAAGGGAGGTCTGCAGGGATGAATATGTTAACTATATTTTGGTGATGGTTTCATGGATAAAATACACATTCCAACTTATTAAGCTGTGTATAATAAATATATGGAATTCATTCTAAGACATTAAAAGTTCCAGTAAAGCTTCCTTGAGAAGCAAAGAAGCTACAATTATGGTGAAACAATATTTTACAAGATAGAATCTATTGATTTCATCATACTCTAACAGGATAAGCATATATAGCTATTGAAATTATTGATAACATATGCTTTCTTTTTATAAGAGTGACAGTTAGATTTGAAATGATATATCGCAAATGCTATTCATTTTCAAGTGTCTTTTATAGTTCATGTGAATCAAATAAATGATGATCTAATATTTCTATTGAATAAGAAGGAAAACTAAGCCAAGTTTGATTCTACAAAGATAAATATGTGCTAATAAGTATTATTTGCTGAGATCTCAGCAAATAACTTACCTTTGTTAGATAATACCACATTATTTTCAAAATTGAGGCTGCTCACATAGAGTGAAGAGACCTAGTGAAAGAGTTGGGATGCTTACAAAATTACTTAGATAAAATATTATTTAAAGATGGTGGCTTATCAGCACACCATCTCACTTGGATTTAAAATGACAACGTCAATAAAACTATGCACATAGAATTGTCAAGAACTACCATGTGGAAGTGGGATATAACTCAAGAAGCTGGTATACATGTCTAGAGACCTCCAAAGGCTTAAGAAGGACATTTCATTGGAGACAGATATGATTACAAGATGGTGCAGTTGTAGTTTTATGCCCTTGCCCAGACTTCTGTGTTACTAATTGATTAGGCATAAGGGCAAAACCAATATGAAGATATGCCCAGTGTGTAAGGCATTGTCTTCAAGATGTTTTAGTAGATGTAATATTGATAATTTTTAGTAAAAAACACATACTTGATAAAAATGATTGACAATATTCTGCACTGGCATTATTCTTTTATATTGCTGGAGTCCATTAAAATGTCATTTTGTGAATAATTCAAAGAATCAAGGGATTTTCTGGTCACTGATGAGAAATATTCTCTGGTTAAATGAAAATGTAAATAAGATCAACCTTTAAAAGGGAGTTAAGAATTTCATTCTATGACCCAATGCACATACACTTAGAGAAGGCTGCAATAGTGAAGGACTGCCAACACTGTCATCATTGCACAACTACAAAAAAAAAGTGTTTTGTTCCAGATCTTTGCATGTACAATGAAAGCGTATTTTCATTCTTTGGAAGGAGCTTAAAAATACCTAACGCTTTTACAGTGTATGATGATACTGAATATCAAGTAAATGAAATTACCAATTCAGTTATCATTCTAATTAGCGGTTGTACAAATCTGTTCCTATATCCACTGATTTCAGAACTGAAGATTTGTTGGTTAAAAGGGAGCATCACCATAGATCACTTCTGAGCACTCAATACAGGGCAAGGATACAGAGAACCAGCATGTGTTCTGCAAAGCTTATCAGCTAACTAGTGAAATTTCAACCTGGTGGTGCCAGCTTTATTTTTAGAGTGTCACTGTGTAAACAAAAGAAGCCAGTAGGATCTTGTTTTGGAGTTTTCACCTCATTTAAATTCTTAATTTGTCTCTTGAGTTTAGAAAAAGAAACCAGAGTGTGGTCCTGCTTCCAGTTAATGGGCTCCAGGAAAGGATTAGGTTAGCCTCACTCAGCCTTTCCAAAACAGACTAACCTTGAATCACACAAACTCCAAGAAAAGGTAAATACTGTATTCTGACTCAAATTAGTTTAGACAGAGAGGACAATCCTGGGTTGTTTGTTTTATAACAGCCTGAGCTTAGACTCCTAAAACTTAAGGTCAATAAAATAGAGATCATTGTTGAGAGCTAAAGGGGAGATGCTGCTGATCTGGTGCTTTCATTACTCTCCTCCTCCTCCTCATCTCTCCCACCCTCCCACCCCTTCTTTTTTTTCCCTTCCCATCTCCTTCTTCTCCTTCCCTAACTGTCTGCCATCTATCCATTAAATAAAATGTTAGCAGTTACTAAAATATGAATAGGGGAAAATCCAAAATATCAAGGGATTTGCTTTGGGAGTTGACTCTTAGACAGCTGCTTAGAAAACAACAGTAAATAACTCTCTCATGAGATTTTAAAGTGTGCATATTTATAAATTCATTTTGAGAAAATGCATGTATTAGAGTAAAATAATATTTTGTTGGCTTTCATAGATATCAGGATAGCTAATCACAAGTTCACAAGTTCTTCTTCTTCTTCTTCTTCTTCTTCTTCTTCTTCTTCTTCTTCTTCTTCTTCTTCTCCTCCTCCTCCTCCTCCTCCTCCTCCTCCTCCTTTTTCTCCTTCTCCTTCTCCTCCTCCTTCTCCTTCTCCTCTTCCTCCTCCTTCTTCTCCCTCCTCTTCCTTCTCCTTCTCCTCATCCTCCTCCTCTTCCTCTTTCTCCTCCTCGTCCTCCTCCTCTTCCTCTTCCTCCTCCTCCTCCTCCTCCTCCTCCTCCTCCTCCTCCTCCTCCTCCTCCTCCTCCTTCTTCTTCTTCTTCTTCTTCTTCTTCTTCTTCATGAAGCCAGGTACTATTTCTTCAAATCTGTGCCTCTGTGCCTCTGTCCATACCGCAAAACAGAGATAAAATTCAGGGGAAACAAAGACGGCATAATTTAAAATTTAAAATTAAAATCTAAGAAGTTCAAACTTGTATAAATTGTATTTCAAGAGGTTATGTTTATGCTAATGTGTTTCTGGTAAATTCTTAAGGCACCCTTTTCTGATTACAAATGTCTGTCCATGTTCACAAGAGTTAAATATTGTCATCCCTTTAACAGGCAAACTGAATTGCTAGTTTCTATAAAAGAAAAATAATAATCCCACTAATCTAAATGTAAATGATTGGCTATTTTTCAGAAGTAATGCAAGAAATAAGAAATCTTTTAGTTGTAGTGAATCTTTATTTCATGTTAGTTCCTGAGCCTAAAGCAACCAACAGAGTTGTAAATGAAAATATTATTGAGTGAAAATAATTAGGCTTGGTGTTCTTCCGTCTTGCCTCTCACAGCAGGTTTTAAGCACAATCCAAACTTGATGTGCTGACACCTGTAATCAACACAAGAGCTTTCTTTTAAGCTAACAAATCATTCTTCCCACTGGAAGTATAAACAAGACCCTAATTGGTGATTTTGCCAACTCTTCTCCCTGCTGGGAACACTAGTCAGCATTTGGTGTGAAAACAGCAACATTCACAACAATTTATAATTGGCAAATGGTGAAAGCTGATTCCGCACTGAAAGCCTACACCAGTCAATGGCTTCTTAATTACGAGCTCCTATCAATGACCTCAAAACCAAAACTGTATTTAATTGCACAGAGATAAACAGTAATAACTAACCCAGAGAGATATGCTTGAGAGCCAGGCTCTGGGGTTTTGTTTTTGTGTCTGTTCATTCGGGCGTCTACATGTTTCAAATCATTGCATGTTTTATCAAACGCACATAGGAGAAATTCCAATCTCAATCCCAATTTGCTGAGGAGGAAAATGAAGGCCAAGGGTAGCAAAGTTAAAACCTAGAACTATACATTAGATTGAGCCCCAGGCAATCTCTTGTCTCTTCCATTGAAAACAAAATTCTACATAAATGGAAATTAGCTACTCTCCCATTCAATTAAATTTGGTAAGATCAATGGATCCAGTCAGGCTTCCAGGGTCATATAAATTCTCATGATAATGAGGTACATAGTTTGTAATGACACTTCCAGAGGACCTTATCATACCACTCCTGGGCATATACCCAGAGGATTCCCCTGCATGCAATAAAGACACATGCTCCACAATTTTCATAGCAGCCTTATTTATAATAGCCAGAAGTTGGAAGGAGCCCAGATATCCCTCAAAGGAGGAATTGATACAGAAAATGTGGTATATTTATACAATGGAATACTACTCAGCAATTAAAAATAATAAATTCATGCAATTTGTAGGCAAATGGTTGGATCTGGAAAATATCCTAAGTGAGTTAACATAATCACAAAAGAATACACATGAAATGCAACCACTGATAAGTGGATATTAATGAGCCCAGAAGCTCTGAATACTCAAAGCACAATTAGCAAATCAAAAGATTCCCAAGAAGAAGGAAGGAGAGGACCCTGGTCCTGAAAAGACTGGATCCAGTTTTGTAGGAGAGTACCAGAACAGAGAAATAGTGGGTGGAGTGGTGATTGGGGAATTGGTGCGGGGGAGGGGGGGATGGGGCAGGGCAGGGGGAAGAGGACTTATGGGACATATGGTGAGGGGGGAACTGGGAAAGGGGAAAGCCTTTGGAATGTAAACAAAGAATATAGAAAAAAAAGAATAATTGGTTAGGGAAAAGGACCGGAATCTCTGTGTACAATGAATGAACACAGATAAGAAAGTGTGCAGTTAAATAAGTAAAATGTTCTTCATTTTAACATAGTATACTGATTGTCTTACACTACTAGGGAATTTGCCTTTCTCCTCTACTTGCTTTTCTATGTAACTATCATGGTCCAAGGCCACATTTTCCTGTTCCCTATAGCAGCCATTACTAAGTTCCAACTGTAGAATTATATAAATTAATGTAAAATAAATAGTTTATGTCTGATAAAAGTAAAAGTAAGCATGGTGCCATTTAGAAGTTAGACCAGAGAATGTGGGTCTCAATTTCTGTCCACAGTCCAGAAACACATTTTAATCTAAACTTTCAGCCCCCTATCAGCCAAAATGGTCATTGTCTATTGCTTTATTAGTATCTCAAGATAAACATTAAGTTATTATCCAGGAGCACTGTTGGTATAACTAGAACAGGAAAGGGCTTTTCATGAATCCTAGGAAAGAAATGTAGCATGGTTTAACATATACTCAACACACTTCTCGTCACAGAAACATGGGAAGTGGTTCATGTAACTAAAAGTTTCATGTAACTATTGTACATAATTAGCCCACTGAAAAAGAAACAGATAATTGTGAATATACTGTTAATTACAATAGACAAAAGCTAAGAAAGAAAATGTGTTAGGACAAATCTCAGGATCGAGCTTTACACAAAAATATGTACAGAAGTATAGAAAGGGCACACAGACACACAACAAGTACTGACATAACAAACTGTCACAAATCCTCCTGTGTTTCACAGTTTTCCTGACCTCCTGAGCAAGTGCTTTTTGATGTACAGTACTGCTTACTCTTCACAATCTTAGATAAAACTGCTGAAGAGGAATAGGAGCAGGCCACAACATCGCCAGCTTAAGTGGATTTGATGGCCGTGAAGCTCATTTACAATTTTTGCATGAATTAATAATGCTAAAGTAGAAACAAACACTTTGTTTACAGAACATGGACACTTTAGCACAATTCACTTCAGAAATATTACTATAAATTAAATTTAGATCAGCAGATTTAATCATTTTAAAGCTTTTTTAAAAAAGTATATTATAAGTAGTATACAGGGCTTATTGAATATAAAAAGGTTTGTGTTATTAACCTATAAACCTTAGAACATTTATACTTTAAAATAAGTAGGTATGGGGAAATTCTTGTTATACTGTAAACACTTGCTCTGTGTGATGTTTTGGGGGTTTTTGGCATTTTTTATTCGATATATTCTTTATTTACATTTCAAGTGATTTTCCCTTTCCTGGACCCCCCTCCCCAAAAGTCCCATAAACCCTCTTCCCTCCCCCTGTTCCCCAATCCACCCCTTCCCACTTCCCAGTCCTGATATTTCCCTACACTGTTGCACTGAGCCTTTGCAGGACGAGGGGCCACTCCTTCCTTCTTCTTGGGCATCATTTGATATGTGAATTATGTCTTGGTTATTCCAAGCTTCTAGGCTAATAGTTTGTCAGTGATATCAGTGAACACTCAGCATACCATGAGTGTTCTTTTGATAATGGGTTACCTCACTTAGGATGATGTTCTCCAGTTCCATCCATTTGTCTAAGTATTTCATGAATTCATTTTTCTAATGGCTGAATAGTACTCTAATATATATATATATATATATATATATATATATATACATATATATGTATATATATTATATATATATATATATATATCACATTTTCTGTATCTATTCCTCTGTTGAGGGACATCTGGGTTCATTCTAGCTTCTGGATACTATAAATAGGGCTGCTATGAACATAGTGGAGCATGTATCATTACTACATCCTGGAGAATCCTCTGGGTATATGCCCAGGAGTGGTATAGCGGGGTCCTCCAGAAGTATCATTCTCAGTTTTCTAAGGAACCCGCCAGACTGATTTCCAGAGTGGTAGTACCAGCTTGCAACCCAGCCAACAGTGGAGGAGTGTTTCTCTTTCTCCACATCCTTGCCAGCACCTGGTATTGGTACAGTGACAGGCAAGTAGATCAATGGAATAGAATTGAAGACCTGGAAATGAACCTACAGAATTATGGTCACTTGATCTTTGATAAAGGAGCTACAACAAAGGAGGGGGGAAAGTTAGCCTTTTCAACAAATGGTGCTGGTTCAACTGTAGGTCAGCATGCAAAAGAGTGCAAATTGTTCCATTCTTATCTTCTTGTACTAAGTCCAAGTGGATCAAGGACCTCCACATAAAACCAGACACACTGAAACTAATAGAAAAGAAACTGGGGAAGACCCTTTAGGACATGGTCACAGGGGAAAATTTCCTCAACAGAACAACAATAGCTTATGCTCTAAGATCAAGAATTGACAAATAGGACCTCATAAACTACAACGTTTCTGTAAGGCAAAGGATATTGTCAAAAGGACAAAACAGCAACCAACAAATTGGGAAAAGATTTTTACCAACACCACATCCGACAGAGGGCTTATATCCAAGATATACAAAGAACTCAGGAAGGTAGACACCAGAGAGCCAAATATCCCTCTTAAAAATGGAATACAGAGCTAAACAAAGAATTTTCACTTGAGCAATATAGAATGGCTGAGAAGTGCCTAAGGAAATGTTCAATATCCTTAGTCATCAGGGAAATGCAAATCAAAACAGCCCTTAGATTCCACCTCACACCAGTCAGAATGGCTAAGATCAAAAACTCAGGAGATGTTTCATTTCTGATATATTGACAAAAACCCTTCAGATATTTTTTTATCAGTGTTGAGCACATGGAACTAACTTTTTATATGAAGTGAACTTTAGGTCTGTCTGTGTTTGCTGAATAACCCATTTTAGCTCTAACTCACAGTTTTGCTGCTCAGTGAGTTTGTGCAAAAATATCATTTGTTTTTCTGTTGTACTTGTCATCTCCTAGGTTTACTGCCTTAGTCTGCTAACCTAGACCCAGTCCTGGAAGCTTCGAGCCCCCCTACAATCTATTCTAGGTCTGGGATATTTTCAGCCTCTAGTTCTTTCTGTGCTTTGATTGGCTGGTTCAACTCAGGTGTTCTGGCTCAAATTCCTCTCCAAGCTTCTATTCACTTCACATGAGTTGCTCTGCTTGACCTCAAACTAACTTTAGTGATCCATTGTGATCTTCTTGCTCCTTCTCTGGCTCATATGTCGTCACATATGTCTTACTTGTCGGCTCTCAGCAATCTGTCTATGTACAACTGTCCCAGTAAAATTGCCACTATCTATGTATCTATGTATGTATGTATCTATCTCTCTATCTCTCTATCTATCTATCTATCTATCTATCTATCTATCTATCTATCTATCTATCTATCCCTCCTATTTTCTCTCTCTGCACTGCTCTTTTAGGTGACTTCCATTTCTTCTCTCTTCTTTTGATAGTTGGGCATATCCTATTCTGTTAAATCTTTCTCTGATTCACCTGTTTGTCTGCCACTCAATGAGACATCATTTTCAACTCTGAGTGCATTCTTCTACAAACTGACTTTCGTTTCATTGTTTTGGAACACAGCTGTCTACTAAGGACAAATCTGCATTCCAGGTACAGTAATTAAAAGTGTGTGCTAAGGGTTGAGACACACCTTGACTAGAAACATTTTTTTCCAGTAAATAACACAAATTAAGGGTTCACAGTGTTATCAAATATCCTGCAACAGGGTCCTGAACCTAGGATCTTGTGCATTCAAGACAAGCACTCTTCCAAGTGAGCCCTTTCCTATGAAGTATGTACTATGGTGTTGGTGGTATTCATAATTGTTTAGAGAGAAACACACCCTGAAGGAGAGAGAGAACCTAAAATTGTGTTAGCTGTCAATCAAATTAGTTTATAGTTCACTTTAGAGTCTAATTTGGATTTTTTTTGGTTGGGGTAAAGGAGGACTTCTACTCGTTTAAGTAATTCAAGAATCCAGCTTGATTAAATCTTTTTCATTTTTGGCAAATGCTTCTAAAATCACCTGCATGTCCATATGAAACTTGTGAGGTAGTGAGAAATACAGCTATGAAAGTATACCCAGGGCTGACACTAGACTGGGAAGAAATAAATGTATCTGAGATGACCTTGAGTGTAGAAATGAGTATGTACTATACTTGAGGAGAGAGAGCAATGAGAGGCACAAATGAAGGTGTGACTTTTTTGCTCAGTTCTGGTTGGAACAGCAGCACCATTGTTTAGTCTGAGAACCTGCAAAAAAACCTGAGTTTGTAATAAGCTGAATATGAGTGGTTTAAGGACATGCAAGTGAATATATATACACACAGTTATTTGAATTTAAATACTTAAAAAACAGCTGTTTGTGTGAAACATTAATGAAAAGACATATGGTTAACCATATATTCTTAACTCCCGCTTTGCTCTTCCACCTAGTCATTCTGTGCTGTTTGTGGCTTTTCTGTGCCTTATGGGGTGTTTAGAATATTCTGAACCTTTATCCATCAGATGCCAGGGTTAACCATCAAATCAGACCAACCAGAAATGTCTCCAGACCTTGCCTAACATGCCATCTGCAAATTGATCCCCGGTAGAGACAGAGGATTTCAGTGGTAGTAAGCAAGAAGAAACAAAGTCACAAGAAAACCAAATAGCCGTGCTGACACCAGAAACCTTAAATGTAATTTGGTTCCAAAATACAAGGCTCAGGGAATTTTCTTTAATTGGAATAATTGTCATGGATATGAGTGGATAATGCAAACAAGAACGCGGCATTCTTGTGTGTGCTATTCTGAGTCTAGGAAGAAGGAAATCCGAGGGAGATGGAGAATGAGACAAGAAGAATCAGAGATTTCAAACCGGTTGAAGGTGGGGTTTTCTGGAAATAAGGTCTTAAAAGGTATAAACTACCGGCAAGTTCTAATTTGGCAGTTTTGTCTCCTAGTTATGACACTAGTTAATGCTACATATCTATGAATGGAACTGTGAGTTAAACTTAGACAGATTTCCTTTTCAGTAAAGAAGAAGGTTGGTATCAGCTAGGGTACAAACTTAACCAGGGGTCCTTCGTAATTTATTGTTTCTGCCTTGTTGTGACTTTTTGGTTTGTTTGTTTGTTTACTTAAAAATCATTCTCATTTTACCAGAAATCATATATCTTAAATATGACTCAGATTGATAGTAATTCTCTTTCCCTAACCTTTTATGTGTTGAGGGTGTTAGCTCTCAAGCCTACTTAGTTTTTACTTACTAGCAAGCCTGTTTATTAGTTGCTAATAAGCTCTGTGGTCTTCACAGACAGTCTTTATTGCTTCATAAAGTATTAGAGCTGCGTGGATTAACTATTAATGTTGAAACCACTACAGCAAACTAGTCATATTAAGAGAATTTTCAATATGTAGATTCATTTATTCATCTAAGTTCAGGTTTAATTTAAATAAAAGTATATTTGGTGTTGTTTATCTTATTATTTTTTTCAAAAGCAAAATATTTCTTTACTTTGTTGGTAAAAAAAAATAATTCCTTTTGAACACTGAAAAATGTGCTAAATTTATAATTGTTTGCAAAATGAAACTACTGGAACCTGAAATAGTTTTACTACATCATATTTTTCTTCCTTCATTAAAATTATTTTCTTCATTTACAAGTTACTCTAGCATACAATGTCTTCTGAAGAATTTTCATTTAACCTTCAGCCAATTGTGTTAGACAATGCTTGTGATATATATATCAAGCCCCTTTTCTGTTCAACTTTCATTTGAACTCTTAGTATGGAAAGTTGTAATTTGCCTACAATTGCAAACTTCTTTGAAAATGAGAGTAAAAACAGAAAAGAAATAGAAATCTCTTTTAAAATTATTTAAAGATCTTTATTTCCCTCCCCTTAATGACCAGATATTACTAGAATTCTGGTTTCTAAAAACCATGCCATTTAGAAATTTCCCTGGCGGACAATATTGCTTTGCTGTGTTACATGTGGTTAATGTTAGCCATATCCTTGATGTAACATAACACAAGCTGGTTGAAGTAATCCAATGTGACATATGACAGCATTGTGAGCCAGTCTGGAATATTTGAAAGTATGCCATCTCTCAAAGACCATGGGTCGATAGCATGGTGAACCAAGACAGGAAACTTTGGTACTGCATTTTAAAGGACAACACAGTATGGCTAGGTGATAATTAACAGAAATTTCCAACCTGTAGATCGTCATTTTTTTAACTAAAGCACATGTATTTTTCTTGCTAGTGAGTTTATATACTTCAGACCCCTGAAGTTAAATCATTGAAAAAGCAGCTGCTAAAGAGCTGTAATTATACATTATTATGGGTGCAAGAGAAAATGTCTCAGATAATTGGGAAATGAATCAAAAGTACCTAGCAATGTATAAATAGGTGATATGCAGGACCGTGGGTCCCAGTTACATTTCATTTTTTAAAAAAGTGCTCAGTTTGAATCAAATGTCATTTTATTAGTATAGGAGGAAGAATAATCTAGAAACATGAGCACCGGGGCAAAAATATAAGTATTCTACATATGTTGTTGGGTTTCTCTGCAAAAAGCCTTTCTCCCCTCAACCTAATTTATTGTGCAGGCTGTGGAGAATTTGAAAGCCATGTTTTCTTCTAAGATTACTTCAAGATCAGCTCCTTTGGTTTTAAATTTGTTTCACATTTGTTTGAGCAGAAAATACTAGCACTAATAATTCTTGATGAATGCTGATGAGTTACAGAAATGAAAATAACTTGGACACTGTATTCGATAGGGGACAGAAAAGGAAATTGAACATAATGTGTACATCGCAGAATGAAAAGGTAAAACTGAACTACACGGTGAAGGATCGCCTAGTTGTTCTTCCTGATGGGGGGGATGCTCCATTGCCTTATTCTACTCTATTTCACAATACACCCCTGAGGAGCTCTCTTATCTTCTCATGTAAACCCAGAATTGCAACGTGGTTTTGCACAGTTCTTTTAGATTTGGATGAATGACACAAACAATTCAATATATACATATATATATATATATATATATATATGTGTGTGTGTGTGTGTGTGTGTGTGTGTGTGTATGTATGTGTGTATGTATGTATGTGTATATGTATATGTATATATACATATAGATAATATATATTATATATATATAGTGTGTGTGTGTGTTATATGAGTGTGTATTCTAATAATCATTTCCAAATACAGTATGATGATGCATGGGCATTGCTAAACTGCTAGAAGTGCATACAGAAGAGGAAGAAAATTGCTTTTATATAATGATCTTAGATAACTTCTCAACACATTATTATTAAGCTCATAGTCTTTAGTGATAACCTTCTGATTTCTCCTTTGAAATATGAGACTGTCCTGTGCTTTAATGCAGAATGATTCTTTTTTTTTTTTTCTGAGGCAGGCTTTCTCTGTGTCATCCCAGTTGTCCTGGACCTCATTCTGTAGACCAGTCTGGCCTTAAACTCATAGATGGCCTCTGGTCTCTGCCTCCTGAGTGCTTGGATTGAAGACCTGAACCACAAACTTTAATTCCAGCACTTGGATTGGTCCTTTTATCGTACTTAACATAAAGCGAAACTGAAGTCTTGCTCTTACTGTAGTAATAGTTGAATCCTTATTATGATTCAAGCACTGAGGCTGGTGTTCACCATCTTTCTTTCCTTTTTTTTCTATTGCTCCCCTCCTGGTCACCCCCTCCCACAGTCCTCCATCCTCCCTCCCCTCTCCTTTGAGCCAGTGGCCCCCACTGGGTTTCCACCACTCTGGCACATCAATTCTCTGTGAGTCTAGGTGCCTCCTCTCCTACTGAGGCCAGAGAAGGCAGCCCAGCTAGAACATATCCCACGTGCAGGCAACAGCTTTTGGGATAGTATCTGCTCCAGTTCTTCAGGATACCATCTTTCTTTTTGTACTGCTCATAAAACCAGAGGTTCATGAAAGTAACCCAGGACATGTTGAATAGCATTTAAGGTCAATTTAACATCAGAGGAGAATGAGCCTGTGTCACTCTGATGTTATACTTTGTTAAGGCTGAAATGGTAGGCAGGTGTTATATCTTAAGTTCTGGGTGGAAGTTTGTAGATAAATACATTGCAACATTTTACTTTTTGAGTAGAATACATTTAATTAAAAGATATCTATTATCTCCAATTAATCAAAAAGTTGGGATTTAATATAATGAGAGATCTGTGGAGGAAATGTTAAGAAAAAAGGTCTAAATTGAGGTGAAAACAGGTGGAGCAATTTATGTTAGTGGCTGAGTTGACTTCAGTAATCCTGGCTGAACTTTTCATGAAACTGGGTTTTCATGTCTCTGCATACTATTTACAAATCGTCGGTCCCACAGAGATAGGGAATGAAGTGCTTGTCAATCTGCTACTCTTTGTTGGGAGTCTAAAATTACAGTTTCCTAGGAATTATTAGATTTCACAGATACTTGGTGGAAGGGCTTTTTTAGATCAGCAGAAATGAGACCTACTGATTTCATGTGACATGTTGAAGGTCATAGAGTGAATACATTTCAGGGTAGGTGCTTTAACCTAAATGTATAACTGAAAGCTAGTGCAATTGATAAACTATACAAGTGAATGTATAAAATAAACAGAGTAGAAAGTAAATGACATAGAAGTGATGCCCTAGCACGTGCAAGGGATGACCGAGCAGAGCTATATGGCAAAGCTGAGGAATACTTTTGTGGTGACATTGGTGACTTAAGCATGTGAGGAAATTCCTAGAGTGGATTGGCATGGATTTTGACCTCCCAAAATGCCATAAGGTAGAACATGACCTACAGGGCCAGATAATTTTGAATTAACTCCCTTGATGTGTAGTTTGATGAATGTGTTTCTCTGGGTCACCTACTGAATTCTTTATCCCATCCTCTGTAAAATGACGAATAGTGCCACTTACCTGTGTTCTGTCCATGACAGTGTGCTTACAAAACATTGTCTAAACCTCTGTGGCTTACAATCAGATCCATCCTTGCTTGTCTTCTTCAGGACATCTGTATGCAATGATCCTTCATTACTTCTTCCCCTGGGGTGTACTGGTCTCAGAGCAGAGAGAAAAGAGGGGTGGAGCCAGTGGGTGCTTCTGAGAGCAGTTGACTGGGTTCTTCATCTATTAGTTATTTGTGGGTAGGCCAGGGAAGTCCCAGACCTGAGCCATGAGAAATGGGGTGAGAACTCATTTCACCTCATTGGGAAGAGCAGAAAAGAATTAGAAACTCTGCCATCCATCAATGCCCATCTCCAGGATTATAGTGCAGTTTACTGAAGTGAGAAAGTTGGTCTCTGGCACATAGCAGGTACTCAAGAAATAAAATTTCACTTTCATTCCCAGATTGCAATTTAATGATCCATCTGAATAAAGACCAATGTCATGAAATACGGAGGGTGTCTATAGTGATGATACAGTAGTTATTTTGACTGTTAACTTCTATTATAATGACTGAGAGGTGCTAGTTACTATATTGATGGAGATGTTTCGTTTGTTTTTTGAAACTAGGATTTTTCATCGAAAAATCTTAATAAGCAAGAAAGACTGTTTTTTTTTTAAATCTTAATAAGCAAAGAAGGGAATGAATAGCAAATGAATACCCAGCTTTGAAAAGTTTATTCTTATTTTCTTAATTATAGAAACTTTTTCTCATAACTACTGCACAAGGGAACAGGCAATACATACAGATGCAAACACATGTGTGTATGTGAGTGAGTGAGTGTGTGTGTGTGTGTGTGTGTGTGTGTGTGACAAAGTTTTACTTGGAAGCTAGTATTTGGAATACCAGATGCAAATAGGTTTTGGTAAAAGTAACATCCCAGTAAGAAAACTTTTACCAGCTTTGCAAACTATAGAACAAGAGGAAAATTCTTGACTGAATGTTTCTTAACAGACCTCTTTTCTGTGTCATGTGGTCAATTTCCTCAAAAGGATTTTTAAAAATAAGAAATGGATTTGGTACACCTTTTGGATGAATCCTTGAGGAAAAAGCCAAGAAGTTTGGATTTCGTTCTCTGAGATCAATGACACCACTGTATTTTGGTATAAAAAGGGGTTTTTCCATGGTTGCCAAAAACCTACTATTTTGCCATCAGCTATATAGTGGCCATACAGTGATTGACAGCCTGAGCAGTTTCTCCAGGATGGCTGCATTTCAACTTAAAGCAGTGCTTAGCTTGAAATGTACTTTGAGTCTCTTGGACACAACAAAAACTCAGTTCTTCCTTTCAGCTGACAGCCGGTCAGTGCCACCTACTACATACGGTGCTTGATTTTGTTTTATAATGTATTGGATACATTGAGCACTTTCAAGAAACATTCTAAAACTACAAACTGGTTCATAAAGTTTTCCTCACGTTTGTGATATCAAAGTAGACTTTATATGTATGAAGGCCTTGTAATACATAGAATACTTTTTGGTCTGTATAAAGGCAAATAACTAAGTTGTAATAATCTACCTAATTTAGTGCACAAATAATTTCTGATGATACATGAATTGTTTAAATACTTCCATAAAAACAAAATTAAAATTACCTTGGGAAAAATATATGAGGATATTTTTGGCATATCATTCACGATAAGCTCTTGAAATACTAGAAATGTTTTCACATGAATTTTGGTGTACTACAGACATGCTTTCTCTATATTGATATAACATATATTCTGAAAATTGATATAAAATTGATGAATGAATGTGTGTAGTATGTTCCTACGGACCCTACAACATGGAAACTCCACTATAATATCACAAATTTGGGGAAAATATTAAGAATCACTTTTGTAGTTTTAGAATGCTTCTTAGAAGTGTTCAATGTACCTAGTACACTACAAAATAATTTAAAAATAAACTGGGAAGACAAAACCAAATAACAGAAGAAATGTTGATTAAAATTCTTACCAGTCGTTGGTTTGGGTTTGGAAAATTATCTAGATAATTATGCTTTGTCTTAATGATGCGATTCCTTTGAATGTCTAGTCAACCTAAGGAGCTAGTGCATTTACAGAAGCATTTGCAACCTTGAGATTTGTAGCCTCCTGTAGCTTTTCCCTGAAATTTCAAGTCCAACTACATAAAATGATGTGAAAAAAAACATGTAGACACTTTGTGCTCCAAATCACAGAAGTAAGGATATGAGATCTTGGGTAATTAGAGCTCATTGGTGACTGCACACAGAGATCAAGTTTGCCAGAAAAACGGCTTTACTGTTTGCCTCAGTTCACAGGCACTGTTTATAATCAGAGCCTTAAATAAAGGATTGCATGTTGTGTTAATTGATTTAGGAGTATGTTTTGTGCCCACCTTTGATGATAGAAAATGAGAGACAGCAGTTCAGAATGCAACCCGAAATGTAGACTGCATGGGTGTGGCCAAGCCTCAGGTTCAACCAGTTTGTTGTTTGCCTGTAAACAGTAGCTCTTCCCTGAGACCTGGAGTCTGGCTAGAGAAATTTCACAAATCCTGAGTGATACAGATAAAATACGCACTTACCTTCTAGAAACTCCACAGATTTTATTTTACCCCTCCCCAAGTTTACAAGTCACTAATGTTCCTCCTTCAGCTTATATATTCATAAATGTTATATAACCTTAAGTAGTTTGTTTTAAATATTTTGAGACCCTCAGATGACATTTCGGATGACCATATTGCGCAATGTCTCCTGCTTTTAAACTTTAATTTTAGATAATTTGTGTTCTGATTACTTTGCTAGATAATATAAGGTTTTCTGGAAAATCTTGAAAAAAAAACCATAAATCGAGAAACCACATGAACAAAATTGTTGACAAATTATGCTACGTATAGTTATAATGTTGGTAAATTATGCTATTTAGGATAATAATGTTGGTAAATTATGCTACTTATGGTAGCAGTGTTGGTGCATAATGAGTAGATGTTTCTTTTTGAAAAGTGAACATTTATTGGACACCTTAATTCTCATTTTTGCTTTACAAATATTTAAGATCGGTATAAAGTTTTAAATTTATTCTAGAAAGATTCAGCTTTTTGGCAGAAATACATGCTATAGATTTCACTTGAAATGATTGGAATCTGTGTGAGTGATGTTTACTGTCTCCTCATATATTTGAACTTACCTGATTCCTATCTCCTGAGTCATTTATCTTTTTGTAGACTGAAGCCTTCGATCAGCTCCGTTTCTATCATGAAAGGAAATATTACCTCTGAAGTACTGAGATTAACCAAGCCCCCACAGTGTGTTTCGAAATTCTTACAGTGCATTTCTTGTATCAGAGATTATAAAAATCTATGCAATATTAATAAGAAACTTTACTCAAAAGATTTAAAATTACTGACGAGAAAACCAACCCTCTTGCTGTTTTAATTCCTAACCTTAGATTAAATTCTACAACATAGCACCCAGCAGCACTCAGGTCACGTGATGGAAACCCTTGAGCATTGTTCACCTTATACCTTTTCTGTCTACACATGATCCTTGTCTCTGTCTTTGGAAAAATAAACTCAAACACCCAACTTAGAATTAAAAGACTCAAACAGCGGTCTGAACACTGAATAGAAAAGTAGCAATGTCTGAAAAATAAAAACAGAAACCTCTAAAATAATGTTTTATTTATCACATACAAACGTGTTTTCCTAAGAATTATTTCCAGTGTGGGCCACCATATGGAAGCAGGAAGCCATTACAGGAGTGGACGAAGATGGTTTGTATCAGCTGCATAACTTGTTTTGTTCTGTGCCTTCAGGCTTCAAAACCCGCTTCCCATATTTTTTTTCCCTTTCTTTAAAAATAATGTACATCAGTTTAATTTATCCCAGGTCCTGACAGGAGGATCAGATTTTAAGCATTTAATGCTGTGGTTTCAAATCCAATTTCTCAGTGTTCATCGTTTCAAAAGTGGCAGAATTCAGGTTTTGAAAAGGTTTAAGAGCTCAGAGAAACTGGCCCCCTTTCTGAAGTTCCACATTAACATTAACGTTAAAGGCAGCTCTGTAAGAAAGGCACAGTTTGGTCTGAATTTGTCTATAGTGCTTCAGGAAATACTCAAGCCTCAGACTCTCCAACAAGAGCCTCTTCTTGCTGGTGTCAACCGAGGAATACTGTTTAAACTCAAAAGGCATATTGAATAAATCATCCATTTACAGGTTTTCTGAACTAGGATACTGATTGGCTGGTGCGTTTTCCTAAAAGGAGGGTATCAATAGATCTGCTTAAGGCTTGATTCCACTGAATGTGTTCCCGAAGCAGCTTTCCCTGTGACCGATGGAATGTTCATCCATTCAGACACTGAGGCCTAGGTCTTTGCACAGTAAATTCATTGTAGGCTGTCTTTATTGCTGGTGGGGGAACCTCAAAAGGTCAGGAGTCCAGATTGAATCAAATAAACATCCAGGATCTCAGATGCTTTTTTGAAATGGACCCAAGTTTATTTGAACCTCTTTCTCTGGTTGGGAAATCAGGCTGAAAATTTCACAGAAACAGATTTTTTTTCTTATGAGATCTCAGAATGTTGTGGTTTAAAGTAAAGCAATAAACAAGCTTGAAAAATGAAAAGCAAAATTGGCTCAAACTCACCTGGTTTCATTCTGCTAAATGCCTAAAACTGAGTGGCACTGTACAACTTAAAAAAAAAGAAAAAAGAAAAAAAAGAAAGAAAAGAAAAAGAAAAAAAATGTAAACAGCCTTTGCTGTGGCTTAGCTTAGAATTCTAAGGCTTAAAAAAACATTTCTTCACCCTCTTCTCTGTTTTTGAGTTCCTGTGATAGTTGTCTGTTTTGCTGTATACCTCCTGCCTTGTCATTTGGAGACCAGTACTTTCATATTCCATTTTCAAACTGCCCATGAAGGATAACTCTTCAGTATTATGAAATGGGACAATCTCTGTGTTTGCAGGCATGAGTGGACTGAAACTGTGGTGCTTGTATGATGCAGGCAAAAAGAAAAAGAAGGAAGAATTCTCGACACTTATTGCTACATACCACGTGTAACAAATAAGTTTTTTTTTCAGTCATAGCACTGACAATAAAGAGGCATTTTATATCCATTTATAAATGGTGACATGTAGCATGCTTTCGAGGGGTTGCTAACTTGCTCAAATTTACATTTACATTACTGCCAGTAGGGAGGTGAAAATGCTGGATTAGCAGTTAGCACTGAGGATGCTTAGGCTCAAAGACCATACACTCCTCTATGAATTTGTAAAACTTTCTGTTAAAACATTAAGGTCAACCCAAGAGATTTTAGTCTGTTTGCTTCTAATGAAAGTTGCAAATAATGTCTATTATTTTCATAACGGAATATTGATCTTATATGCTACATAGGAAATGTACTGGATTTTTAAAACTGTGATGCATATGAAGGTCAATCCAAGAGATTTTAGTCTGTTTGCTTCTAATGAACATCGCAAAAAATGTCTATTATTTTCATAACAAATTATTGATCTTATATGCTACATAGGAAATGTATCGGATTTTTAAAACTATGATGCATATAGGTAAGCTCTATGGTAAAGAAAGTCAATTTTAGTGTGATTGCTGAATCTCTGTCATGCACTCACTGACATCATTCCAATGAGTCGAGAAAAGAATTTTGATACTTTTGTGCAAGTGGAGAAAACATAGTGGCTGGGAAATTAAAAGATTTTTCCAGTCTTGAAATTAGGAGACATCATGAAGGGTCTCCAAGTCAAACCCTTTGCCGTATATAAATTGTTCTTTGCTAAGCAATGCTTTAGAATTATGCGGGTGTTCAGTTCCTATGCCTTTTTAAATTTTCTCTTCCTTACATGTTTCAATAACAGTGAGTGTTCTCCTTAGGGTTTTCGTATAATTCAGCTTTGCACATATATTGTGCTTCTGATAGAAAGAGTTTTATGCCCACTGATAAAATCCAAACTGCTTTTTTTTTTTTGCAAAGCTCAAAATAGTCTGGACACATGATACCAGGACTGATCGTGAGCTACCCATTTAAGTTATGTATTAAGTCTAAATTTAATCAAGGCCACATTTTATTTATACATTTCATGCATTAAACTCATTTAAACTTTTAGTCAGATTGCATTAGAAGAAATACTCCCGTGTACATCATGCAGTAGTAAACCTAGTGTACTTCAGGAATTTGAAAGGAGTTAGAGATCCGGAGTCTGATTTCAAGGTTTCTCTTTCTTTCTCTCCCTGGTGCTTGCAGCGGGTCTGTTGTGGGGCACACAGTTTGTCTCCTAACACACTAATACAGTCAGCATGCTCTGTACAAATGTGTAAACACAGACATTCCCTGTAATCAGGGACGTTGGTATCTTAAGGCAAGATTATGTTTTTTTTAGGAAATGCAATTTATGTTCAGGATTGGGTTTCGTTTGCAGACTGATAACGTCTGGGGTTCAAGCGAATGATAATAGCATTGTATCTTTACAGCCTGCCTGGCATCTGGAAGCTTCAGCCTTCCTAAGAAGTTGCATCTTATGATCTCAAGTTAAACTATGTTAATTCTTCCTTCCTTTGAATGACGGCCAGCATAAGTGATATGAGAATCATTTAAACCTATAAAATCTGTAGCATGAATAAGCCACATAGGCGAATGCGAGGAAATACAGACATGAGAAAAAAATACACAGGGACACCAGGACTAACATCCATCCTCACACGTCAGGAAATTAAAATTTATGTCTGTAACTCTGGTACCCTTGAGGTTGAGGTTGTTGGGTGGGGAGCACGTTAGACACGATGCTTAGACTATAATCATTTTAGTCTGGTTGAGGCATTGCCCTAATATTATAAGACAAGTTAAATATATGACAAATATTCGTTCCTGTTTCAAATACAACTTGAAATAAATCCACCCAAATACCACTTGGTATTATAGCTTTCTCTATAAATCCATCTATTCGCTCAAGAACAAAACAAAACAAAAAGAAAACCGCTGCGCGTCTTTTCCAATGCCGTTTAAAAAAAAATGTTAAATGTTTTTGCAAGTTTAACGGTCAGGTTCCATGCCTAAAGCGCAGGTTTCCCCCAATATTAAATTCACTAGCTCACTGTTATTCCTCCTTCTCTTTCTCCTTCCCGTTCCCTCTTCTCTCCTTCCTTCTTCTGATCCTTTGGTTTCTGTTTAAAAAGTTAAGCCAGCGAAGTAGAGAGCTGAGCCCCGGCAGCTCCTCTATGCAGTGGATGCATAGATCAGGTGAAAAGCAAGTAAAGCCTCTTTCAGCTGAGTCTCTTCAAGTTAAAATAAATTTTTTTTAAAAAGTACCCAATGAATTGAGTACCCAGAACCAAAGCTTTTCTTAGCGCCGCGGAGTCCTCCTTTTTAAGCATAGTAATAGGCACTGTGAGTGGAGAGACCAGACCAAAGAAACCTCAACCTGCCTGGGCTGTGCTTGGAGAACTGCAGCAACACTGACCAGAGCGAGCAGAGCTTAAGATCATTTGCTCAAACATAGTTTCTAAATGACACATGTGTCGGTTCGAAGGACAGGTCTGGAGCATACCTTTTCGACCTGATTCTACAGCACGAGATCCTTGTATGGCATTATAAAAATCGAATGTTTAGGTATGTGCTTATAGGCACAAGTTTGTGGACAAAATTTATTATCTCATGATTCTTCCATTTTTCTTCCAAACACTTGGAAAAAAAATAGTCTAGTTTTTTCTTTCTTTAAAAGAAAAAGAAAGGAAAAGAATCTTTTATTGTGGTCTTCTGCTTGCTCCACCTCAACTAAAACGACACTCAGTGCCATTAAGACTATTTAATGGCAATGTTTCAGCCTGGCGTGCAGCATAACTAGTACGGATTATGTGGTCGCTGTTGTTGTTGCTTGCTAAGAGTTTCTGACAAAGAGCTGAAATATTGAAAATCAGGAGCTGAACTGGAGAATCCTCACTTTAGGTGCAGTCCCGGTTGCTTTAAAGGGGGAGAAAAATATTAGCCCTGTCTAACCTATCTTTTCCATTAGGTGTAAAAAGCACTCTCTACAAGTGGAGACTATGAAAGCCAGCTCTCGACTGATTGCTTGCATGTTATTCCTATGCACGCCCATTGTCATAAGCTGCCCCTGGGCGAGCCCCTGATTCTAACCATATGCTGCAGGCAGGAAAGCTTGGAGGAGTTTCCTCTAGGGTGCCCGCACCAAGTCCTGCTGGATCCCCAGGCTCCAGGAGAAAATGAAAACTTCAAGTTCTCCCATGATGAGATGTCATCCAGATGGTTGTGAGTTTATATATTAAATAATGAGTTCTGGACTTTAAGTAGCATCTTTAAATTGTGAAGGCCATATAAATGTGTCCACTGGAGGGCGCACAAAGGCCATATTACTGACGCCAACTCTCAGGCCGGAAACTGAAAATCTAATTTAAAATGTATCACTTGAGTGGATTAATTCATAACTACTGGAATTCTAATAAGATTACTAATTTATAGTGTCAAACGCCATTCAGTCCTCTGCTCTGGCTTTCTCCTGAGCAACCTGCTGAGCCGTTGAAATAGTTCAACATTGGAAAGAACATAAAGAAATTTAAGGCTAATAATCTGGAATTAAAAATAATTATCAACGCTAAAAGTATTTTCCTGAATGTGTGTTTGGAATCATCAATTATTATGATAATCTCTGTGCAACAAAGCGAATAGGTATATTATTTCAGCCATACATCTTCAACACACTATATCTATAACTCACTATATGAACTTCAATTTAAAAATAGAAAGATGAATTTCTGTTGGAAGGCATTGAGACTAAATATGCATCACTTTGCATCTAAAGAAATAAACAACATTAATGTGATCTACAAGACAATGCCTTTGTGAAGTTTTATTTACCCTAAGAAAGTGCCTGTGTGTGTGCTCAAACAATTCATAAAATACCCATCAATACATTTGAGGCTTATATTCACTTTATTTTATTGGAAATCTTTCGAAGGAAATCTCAGCATGGAAGGCTAGTTCACATCACTATTGCCTTTTCTTGCTCTGTTTGGTTTTTTTTTTTTTTTTTTTTTTTTTTGAGACAGGATTTTTTTTTTTTTTCTGGTGTATATGTGGCTGCTCTGGAACTCACTCTGTAGACCAGGCTGGCCTTGAACTCAGAGATCTGCCTGCTGCTGCCTCCGAGTGCTAGGTTTAGAAGATGCAGCTGATTACCCAGGAGGCAGAGCATGGCGATGCCTGTCTTTCTTGGCGTAACAGTTTCATTACATTTCTATAAATGGAGTCCTGTGATTGTTCTACTCTCCCTCATTCTACAAACAAAGGCTGGAACTGTACGGGCTTTCAGGTAGAAAAGACCTTAAAACAGAGAAGGGGCTTTCAAGTGGACGGAAGTTGGCAGTAGAGAAGTAATCGGTCGTTTGCAATTAACAGGTCTTCAGTCTGAGTATAATGGCTGGGTGCAGCCAGGATGCACTGCTAGCTATCGTTGTCATTGTGAAGACAGAATAGCTAATGCTGATGATGCTTGGGTTTGTCAAAAGGGCTCTAAAGCTGACACTGATAAATGCAAGAACTGTTTCTTTCTCATTGGTTTCATTAATTTTTTGAGAATTCACCATGAGTACTGTCTTTATAGCACTCTTCCCTCTTCCTGTTCCTCCTGTCTCACTCCTACATCTTCTAAAGTTCATCGATATATATAAATATAATATTTAATATATGTATAATATTTAATATATATATGCATGTGTGTTGGTGTGTGTGTGTGTGTGTGTGTGTGTGTGTGTGTGTGTGTATTCAGTAGTAGGCTGTCTTCTAAAGTTCAAAGCATCCTGAAGATCAGCAAAGATGAAAAGAAAAATGTTTGGGAGGCTGAGGGTTATGATCCACCTAGGCGGAAAAATATTTTTGGCGGAATTCCATTCTAACACTTTTCAAATTACACAACATAAGCATGCTTATCAGAATTATTTGCAAAATAGTTTTTAATACCTTAAAACAAGTTTAAAATAATCACAATGACAAACATGGAAACAAAAAAAAAAAAAAACCCTATGAAATCCAGTGGGGTTTAAACTTTTCCCGCCTCAGCATTTTAGAATGCTTCCCTAAGGTGGTAAAAAGTAATGATATTTTCTAATGTAATGATATTTTCAAAATAGATGCCATTGTCTTCATCAATAATAATTACATATGGTAATTGGGTGAGTAAATTTAAACAATATGAACAAAGTTAGTAGAAAGGATAAAATAAATAATACAAGCTTCCTACTAAAGATATGAAAGCTTCCCACTGTGACCATCAAAACTGTGTATTAAATGTGAAATGAGTGGAATTTGAATCCCCCAAACTCAATAACGGTAAGTTGATAAAAAATCATGTGAGATTTGAAAATGAGCCGCCTGGTGAGGTGACCTCCAGGTCCATTTCTTCGTTTTATTTGCTGTTTTTAAAGGTGGGAAAGAACATAAATTTGGGTGGGTATGGAGGTGGGGAGGCTCTGGAAGGAGTTGGGGTAGGGGGAAACATGATCGAATACACAGTTTTAAAGTTGTGATGACCAAGTGAGTAAATGTCTGTACTCATTTTGGGTTATGCATCTCCCTCCGTGCTCTGCCTCCCCATTCATTGTTATTATGATATTTTCTACGGAGCAAGAATTTTCAGTTAGTGTATTTCTAGGTTTCTAATTTTCTTCTTCATGGCCATCACGGGACCAGGAAATAGGTGCCCAGATTTTTCTAAAAGGATACGTTTGTTTTTCATGTCTTGTCCCATTGTAAATCAGCACTGGCCTCGTTGGAGTTCTAATGCATGGTAGTTAACAATGCCAAGTTTGCTTGATCGTGATATTAAAAGAAAAATCTCTTTGTTTACTCTTAAGTGGAAGTAGGGAAATACTTAAGAAGTAAAACTCATTTGTTTGTAGTTAAGTTCCAAAATTTTTGTTATTTGATCTAAACATGCCCAAAGCACACAATTCATTGGATCTTTCTTCCACAAGTGAAGTGTTTTGTTGAAGCAGCTCATGCCTTTAGTGGTGAAAATGTCTTTTTATGACTTCATTATATTCCACGACACTCCATATTGACTTATTGGAACTTGTTTTTGCTTTATAGAACAAAAGTTTCTGGCTTCAGGAACACCGGGGCACATGTTTTCTTCTCAGTCCTTCTTGGTCTTGGTGTGATTTCAGCTTTACTTTTTTCTATAAAGAAAAATAGCATGGATGACAAGGAAAAATTTAATCAGTAAATTCCTCACTCTGTCAACTTTAAGGCTTGCGTGCTTTTTGATCTGTTCTATTGAAAGTCCTTCAGACTTCTCCCTAGTTCTTAAATAGTGATACTTTTGCCAGCTTATTTGAAAATAGTAGAATTTATTTGCAGGTCTAATTCTGTAGATCGTAGTTCATTTTGGCATCCTTTAAAGTCTCCTTAGATTCAGTATTCACCTTGATTTTCTTGGCTTCCTCTGAAGTCTTTGTACTCTGTGCTCGTTTTGAACTCTTACCACTAGAAAAAAGAATCAAATCTAATAGGTAGTAGGTATCCCACCTCTTCCACCAGCTTCCCCTCCCCTCATGTCCCCACTAGCCTTCCTTTATCCTATCCACCTATTTGTTACTGTTCTCCAAGAGAAAATCCAAATTGGCTATGGAATTATGGGACAATAATGATGGAGTTGGGGATTCAGGAATTCAAGAGTCCAAAGCTGAAGGTCTGAGAAGGAGAGAAGTTGACAGTCATTCTGTTGGTCTGGGGACAAAGGCAAGAGAACCCAGAAGGCTTCTGGAGAAAAAAATCCAGTTCAAAGGCTATGGATTCCAGAATTCTGTTGTTCAAGGTTGAGAGGAAGACTATCTCAGTTTTAGGACAGTGGGGATGTGGCATATATACAGAGGACAATATAGAATGTGATCATTCATGAGGAGTAAACATTAAAAACTTAAGTAATAATTTGTGATATAGTTTGTCAGAAACTATCCTCCACTGCCACGATTTCACAGCTGTTGTTCAAAAAGAAAAAGAAAATACAACCAGAGACTGAAAAGCATTGCTTTAACAGAAACATCAGCATATCTCTCTCAGATCCGTTTGCTTTGGTCCTCAGAAGATGATGCACTATGGTCCGTTCCATTCCTGAAAAGACACTGGTTTGCTTTCTAGAGAGGAGCTACAAGCTCAGAAAAGGAGAATCTATTATTCAGGACAACGAATATACCACCATGCAGTGTGGGGAGAGGCAGCAAGGGTCTCTGTGGGTGCTGCTGCCTAAACGAATAGTCTGGAAAGGCTTTCTCAGAAAAAGAACCAGCCTATTTTCTGCAAGAATGGGGGATTTAATGGAGAATATTTCTTGCTGAGTGTGTCAAGTGTTCTCTCTCTCTCTTTTTTAAATGGATATACAGCTTCAGAACATGGCTGTAATTTTGTTATCTGATAAGATCTATTCTGATGGGTCTGCATTTCATAAGATGTAGAAAGCTGTATTCATGTTGCACTTGCATGGTTTTGCAGTAGGCTGAAGAACTGCACAAAGGAAAAGCATTCCTTTAAGTGTAATCACTGCACGGAATGCCCGTGGTTGTCAGCTTTCTGCTGCTGTAACAAAATAACCCAGAAAATCAACTCAAAAGGACGAAAAATGAATCTTGGCCCATGGTTTCAGAAATCTTTTCAACCAATTACTTCACTCCCATGGCAAGACTTGATTTTATGCTAGGGGACATGAGAAAGAGAAAAATCCTCTCACATCATGACAGCTAGCAGGTGAATAAGAAGAGTCCGTGATTGTCCTTCAAAAGCACATCTCCAGAGACACTGAGTCCTGCCTCTGAACACTTCCATCACCTCAAAATTTGCTCCCACTCAGGCTAAACTTTCAACAGGTAGACTCTGAGGGAATGTCTCAGTCTAAACTACAGTAATATGTTTGGCAGCACTTATGAACTGATTATGATCAGTGACGGTAGCCTGTCTTGAATTATTAATTTTCAGTACACCATTCTATGACAGATGCACTCCCATTTTATGTAATATATTTTATTGCTCATTATCCAAAAGCCATTTGTCTTCATTTGAGATCACCAGCTCACTAATCTTATCACCTTTCATTTCATACGGGGCCACCATGACATTGCCCTGCCATCAAAATCTCCACACACTGACCCATAACAATGACTTCGGTCTATAATCAGTGCTAATTCTATTGCATCTGTAGTCTAAGTATGTGTTCTCCTCACTCCAACAAATCCCCAGATTTAACTTCGACTCCCAGTACAATAGTGATAACCAGTGAGACCTTTGGAGGTGATCGATTCTGAGGTCTCTGTTCTCATGAATGGCAACATGGTCCTCACTAAACAGGCCCAAAGGAATCTTTTGCCTCCTTTCTACCATGAAATTCATAGCTAGATGGAAGACTCTTTCTAGGAGGAATGGATCCTCATCTGAATATCCTACTGCTTTAAGTTTGAACCTCATAGTGAAGGACGGAACTCTGAACAGTCCTTCTATGTTACTCTAAGTATTGGCCTAGTTTGTTTCCTATTGCTTTGAGAATGACAGTGGCCAAGAAAGAAATCTGAGGGGAAAGGGGGTAATTTGGATTAGATGTCCTGATCATAATCCATCACTAAAGTCACTCAGGGCTGGGATTCAAGCAGGAACCTGGAGGCACGCACAAACTGAAGTCAAAGCCATGGCGCAGCTTCCTGGTGCATTCTCCATGGTTGCTCAACTTGCTTTTATTTTTTATTCCACGTAGTCTCAGCAGCCCACAGTTGATATCATCCAAGATGGGACCTCTGACATCAATCATTAGTGAGGCCAGTGCTCCAAAGATGTATCTAAATGCCAATCCGATGGAGGCATTTTGTCAATCGAGATTCTCCTCTTCTCAGATGACTCTACCTGTGGCAAGTTGACAAACAAAATACAACACAAACCATTGCCACAGCCACCACCACCAACCACAACAACAACTACAACTGCTACAGCAGTAACCACAAACAAACCAACACACCAGTACAGTTAAGCAGTCTAAACCCACTGTGCAACCTGAATAGACTAAGAGAGATAAAACACTGAAGAAATGGAGAGAAAGTAGCCATCATACAACTATTTTCAAAGAGGATGAGGCAAAGTTTAGCATATAAGTATTCTAGGCAACCGTGTACAGGTTTAATTGGTTCCTTCTTTTATAAATGGTGTCGGAGACAGAGCCTCATGTAGCATAGACTGGACTTGAAATTAATATTCATCTGAGGACAGCCTTGAACTTCTGAACATGGTATATTACAAATTCTAATAAGTTCCATGTTCATAAAGGGATAATTTTATAAATGTGCAATGGAGTTGCTCTATGTCTTGAAATCCTTAGTTGGTTTTTTTTTTTTTGAAAGAAGGAGCTTGTATTTTTATTTTATCTTGTATCCTGTGTCTTACGCTGGCAGATTTTAATTTGCAGCACTATGGGCATCCTGCAGGACCTTCTTGTTTGGAGAATGATGAGCTGAAGAGGACAGTAGAAGATATTAAGCACATAGTGAGCAGGGATGTCCTGAATGAACCTGAGTAACCTGCACAGCACCCCAGCAGAAAGATTCTAATGGCAGTGCTGAAAACATGGGGACAAGATCAAATGTAAAAGAGGCGATTGGTTTCAGGAGAACCGTGGAGTAAAATCCCAGGAGTATTCAAAGAGTGGGGGGATAACATCTGGTTCTATATTTAAAGTACCCTTGTATCATTCTGCTTTAAATTAAGTACATGGGTTCTGATGCAATTTGAAGACATTTAGGGACAAAAGGGAGAAAGTCTTATTACAAAGGCACTCTTGCTGGAGGAATCAGGGTCCTGAAAGAGAATTCTGTCAAAGTTTTTTAACAGATCACGACTGTACCGAATCGTTAGGATCAGTAGGATGGCTGGGGACTTTCAATCTGTAAGGCTTCTTTCCAGCGCTTGCTTGATGTATTCATTGTCTTTTGCCATTTGATACCAGCTCAGATGTGATTTTATTTCATTCTGACCCCAGACAGACTGGGATTACTTCAGACTCACGTTTAATTCTCAGGGTGATAGTATTGCCATAACTTTTACATTTTAATATAATTATATGCACATTTCATCTATTTGAATCAAATGGGATAATGTATATAAAAATGTTTTGGAAAGCCCCAATCACTCTATAAACACAAAGGATTAAGCAGTATATTAGGAAGATTGTCGTCTCAAGCTGTTTGAAATAATCTGTTTGAAATCTCACTTACATTTTCCAATAATTTAAGAGAACTATATACTCTTTTACTATAGCTAAACACAGAACTTGCTTTCATTTTATAAAATTAAATTTTTGGAGAAGGATTAACTGGCAATTTTCTACATAGTGTAAAGATTGTTCTTCTGATATTGGCACTTGTAGACTGTTTAGAATTTTCCTGCCAAATGTGCAGTTTCTTGAATTTTTTGAGCTGGGAGAGAATTAATTTTCTTGCTCCTACTTGTTTTCAACTTTAGACTTCAATTTACAAGCATGAAAATAAGCTTTCTCCCCCTACCTTAAATGTTAACTTCAAGCCCTCATTCTCTGGATCAAGTTGTTGGCAATTACAGTGTTGGCTCCAGTGTGGTGTGCGTTCTCAGCCAGACAATGATGTCATTGTAGATGTGTTTCTTCAGGAAGATGGAGATTTTTGCAGAGGTCCAGTCCTCCATCACCGATGTTGATCTCAGCTTCAGACTTCTTACCCACATCTTTCTTGCCAGCCTTCCCTGGGTTTCCCAATTAGACCACACCCTTTTCCTGACCTGCATTCTCTTCCCGCAGGGAATCTGTCATATGGGATTGATGTGTTTTTTATTTGTTAGCTGGCTGTCTAAGAGATTCTAAACTTGGTTGGAACAGAGTCCATAGTTCTTTGTAGCTCCAGGCGTATCATATTACCTGCCAGATAGTAGATATTCAGCTGATTAAATAATTAACAATATGGTGGCAGTCTCATAAGGGACTGTTGTGCTAAATATTTTGAAATAAAATCAAATATGCAAGAGATTACTAGCTATGTGATTAATAGTGATAAGGTAGCATAATTTTTCACAAACAGGACATAATTTTACAGTTTTCCATTAGTCAGTGTGGTTAGCTACTCTAAAACTTACCTTCTAAATATCCACACATATCTCAGACATCAGTGGGATCATTACTGCAGGAAATCAGCTAGGACTGATTTAAGGACCTCCATTAAACTCAGATTCCTTCTTTTTAAGCACCTGGCCAATACAGATGCAGATATTCACAGCCAACAATTGTACTGAGCCGGGGGAACTCAGTGGAATAGCTAGGGGAAGGACAGAAGGATCTGAAGGGGATTACAACCCCATAACAGATAGTAGATACTCAACTGATGAGTATCAAAATCATTATCAACTCACTGGCCCACCTAGAGCTCTACGGTATTAAACCACCAACCAAAGAGTACACATGGAGGCCCCAACTGCTTTATCTGGCATCAAAGGGAGGGGAGACCCTTCTTCTGGTGGAGGCTTGATGCCCCAGAGTACAAAATGCTAGGGCAGTAAGGAGGGAGTGGGTGGGTGGGTGGGTGGAGGAGCACCCTTTAGAGGTAAAAGGGAGGAAAGAAGAGGAGGAATGGGATGGGAAGTTTGTGGGTGGGTAACTGGGAAGGGGGATGCCATTTGAAATTAAAAGAATAAAATGTTTAATTAAAAGGTATTCTTTAAAAGAAATAAAAATCGTTTCAGGTATTTGATTGAGTAAGGAAATCTAAATAAGACAAAACAGAAAAACAGAAAAATCATTCTTGTTTAATGACATGCAATGTCAGGTAATATCCAAGAACCTAAGTAATTCAAATTATTTTGTTAAGTAAGTCACAACTCCATTTGAGAGTCATGCTGCCCAATCCTTTAATATCTACCCTGCTTTTTATTCCTGCTCATCATTCACACAATAGATTTAAAAGGTGTAATTTATAAGCTTTATAAACTTAACATACAGAATAGCATAAAGCAGAGACAAAACATAATCTATTTAAATCTTCAGGCCAAAGTTGACAAATATACAAAAGATTATGAATATACAGTTGATAGCCAGAGTGAGGGTTGGGACTGTGGCTGGAGAGTCAAGGCTGCCATCGATGACACACTCTGGAATCCGAAGTGAGTACTCTTAGAAAGGGGAACGCTGATTTTTTTTTTTTTTTTATGAAGAGCTTGCACTGACTCTCCGTAATCAGTTTTGACATTTTAACTAATTTCATAGTTTACGAACTACTCATTTTTCAATTTAGTCAAAAAACTAATAGCAAGTGTGTTTAGCCAAAGCAGTAAAACTAGGAAAAGTAGTCAAATTGATAAAACCTATAGTTATAGCCTCAACCATATCGAAAAGACTGACAGAGCTGAATATGGCCCAAAGTTTTGGTTTGGAAAATCCTGACCCCATTTCCGTGTAATTGTTAGAAACCTACATATCCCATATCAGCTTCTCCCAGTGATGTCTTACTGAATGAGACAGACTGACTCTTCTAGCCGCAACCACTTCCCTCCACTTAGCACATATTCAGATTAGGCATAAAAGCCACAATTAAAACCTCACATAAAACAAAAGCTGAGACTAAATAGAAGTGCATGTGTGTCTTTATGTGACAAATACATTTGTGTCACAGAAATACATATGTTAGGAAACTTAGTCTGTCTTTCCCAACCTTCTGGTTCAACTTCCATTATCATCACTGGGTAAGAACGATATCACATTATAGCATACCATGCCCAGTGGCCCTGGGGAAGCTTTAAGAGTGCTTATTTTTACCTACTGTTGACATATGCCAATTATGTAGTAAAACTGATACTTTTTTTTTTAGATTTCTATGAAGAGCGACTTCTGAAAATTACAAATCAAATTTGTTCTGCTTGAATAATACTTATTAATACTTAGAATAAATTCATTCACTTGATAGATATTATCTCCTGCATGAGACCTTTGGTTTAAATTTATTATGCATGTAAGAACTCTGATCTCATGGGATGTAGAGACACATATAAGAATAATTCTAGTTAAATTCGCTGTAGAAGCATTAACTTCAATTCTTGAAGGTAGTGAAGATATTGGGAGTGTTAGGAATCACCAAAGAAGTTCTGTTTGAAAACGAGATGAGGATGACATGTCAGAAAGCTCGGTGGACATTCTCACGGAGCAAAGGGAAGGCCTGAGGTAAAAACGAACTTCTGATTGGGATTGCAGACAACCAAGGAGGCTCTGTGACTTGCGTAAAGAAAAGGGCACAGCAAGAATTGAAGAGGGAGGGGAAAAAAAGAATCCATGCTCCAAACTTGCACTCTCAATGATGCAGATGCCATGAAGATGTAAGTTCTACACGGACAGGATGTACAGACTGTGGCTGAAGCAGGCTTGGAAGCAGCTGGAATGGTTTGTCCTTTAAGAACTCATGCCTGGATGTAGTGAATCTGTGATGTCATTAAGTTGAGAGAAAACTGAGTATTTTGTGGGATGTGTAATAGAACTCCTAATATAGCTTTATGCTCTACCAAAAAAAGTATTTGAGTGAGATACACATCAAGAAAAAATAATTGTATTTGATCCTAATTCATTTAAAGAAAATTTCTCTCTTGTCTCATATGCTAATGTCACACTAAAGTATTAAGAATATATTAATAATCTAAGCATATTTGAGGCATATAGACATAAAGGACAATAAATTCTTTGCGATTCTAATTCATAAAGAAGCACTCTTACATTTCGTCTCATATACTTCATTTTATAGTTACATATTCATCCCACAGATGGTTTATAGGCTTGCTGGTAGGGAAATAGCACCATCTTGTGGGCAAGACTATACAATTTTATTTAAAAACAATTTATAAAAAATGACCCTGTGGCACATTTTGCTGCATTATATAGTGTTTAGTTCTTCAGAAAATTTAATTACTTATCTTGGGATGTATACCAATTATGAGCAGCATTTACATGGTACAATGTAAAATTTTCATCCTTGTATTTATTGTACAAATATTTAGAAAAAGCAATGAAAATATCCATGTTAAAGAAGGAACTTTATTTTTTGATTTCTGATTTTTGAACATTTTCTTTGTGATGAGACCTGTAAAAAGCTGAGGGGTCAAGAAGACAGCTCGGTGTGTAAACTGATTGCTGAAGAAGCCTGAGGTTCTGCGTTCTAATCTCCAGCAACCTTGCAAAAAGTTCAAATGTGTTGGGTGATCACTGGCACCCAATACTGCAACATTTTAAGGCAGCGGATCTCAAACTGTGGGTCACAAACCCTTTTCTTTTATATATATGCATATAATTAATATGTAATATATTATACTGTTATTACATAACAGTAGCACAGTTACAGTTATGGAGTAGCAACAAAATAATTTTGTGGTTGGGGGTCACCACAACATGAGACACTGTAATAGTTACTGTTACAATTAGGAAGATTGAGAAACACTCAGATAAAGACTGGAGGATCACTGGGTTTGCAAGAGCCACACCTAGGTCCAGGTTTGTGAGAGAAACTTGTCTTAAGAGAGTAAAGAAGAGAGATATAAACTATAAATATCCTCCTCTGGCTTCTTATAGGCTTTTTTTATGGTGTCAAGCCTCAGATTCTTTGCATGACCCCTTCAGTCCTGGGCCATCAACTAACTACAACTGAGGCTGCACCTTCATCAACGGCCTCCCATGGCCTCTCACAGTGCCGAGCCTCAGCTTCTCTTCATGACCCCCTTCATGCCTTCAAAACCACTACCACCTGGGAAATTCTTACACATTACCAAGTACAGCTGCAGCATGAGGTATACAACCTTGGCTATCTCTGAAACAAAGCTTCTTTGTGCTCTGAGAAAACACTTCCCAGAACATTTCACCTCAGTGAGGCTCATCTCTTTTTAATAACTACTACTTTCTTAGATCAAGCTAACCAGCATCGATTATCTCAGTAGTCTCCTCCTTTTGACTGTAAAGCCAGAGCCACGTGGCCAAAGCTGCTGAGTTCTGCTGTTTGCAGGAACTGGGCCATGGGCCCCTTGTTCTATTACATTATCACTAGCTTCCTTTTTTCCTACTCCCTCACTGCCTAAGCTTGGCTGTCTTGGATCTTGCCCTGTTGGTTGACCTTGAACTCAGAGATCTCCTTGCCTTTGTCTCCTGGGATTAAAGGCATATACTACATTGCCTGGGCCTAAGCTTTTCATGGCCACTGTGCCTCAAGATCACCATGTTAAGATCCATGTCAGAAACTTGTGTTTTCTAGCCTCAGGATCAGGCTCACAGGTAAGCCCTCCAATTCTGGATTGTAGTTCATTCCAGATATAGTCAAGTGGACAACTAGGAATAGCCATTCCCGGGAAAGATCCTGGAATGAATAAAGGAGAGAGTTGAGTACCACCTTCCTCCTTGTACTTCTTGTTTATAGATGAATTGACATCAGCTGATTCCAGCACCTGCCCCCTGTCTGTCCCACCACAAGGAAGTGTAAAACCTGGAACTATGCCCAAATATAGTGCACCTTTTTGCGTAGCTTTATCTGTTAGTTTTGGTCAAAAACATGTTACAGCTTTTTACCTTACATTTATTGTCATTTAACAACAAATAAGTTAATAATTAGTAGGTTTAAATGAATTAAATATAAATAGATTTCTTTTTAGTGTATGTTAATTTTTAGTCAATTGGGTAGATATCATTTAGAACATGATCAAACAGTAAATTATTATAGAAGATACTTTGTACCATGACACTAGTTATAGCTTTTAGTATTATAAAACAAAGCAAAACTCAGGTAAGACCAAAACTGAAATATTGACTGAAGCTTTTATATTTTAATGTATAGCAAGTAGAAGAGAACCAGACCTCTGTGGACATATTATCTCATAGAATTTTAATTTTACGTGTGTAAACATTTTATATATTAAAAATATTAAATGCCCAACAGTTGGGAGAGGGAGGGAACTTGTAGAATCCACATCTAGTAGAAAGACAGGGCATCAGGTATAAGACTGGGATTGCCATTCCACAGTCAAAAACTCTGACTTGAAATTGTTCCTGTCTAAAAGAACTGCAGGAACAAAAATGAAGAAAGAGATTGAGGGAAAGGAGGTCCAGAGACCAGTCCAAATTGGATTCCATCACAAGGAGAGGCTCCAAAGCCTGACATTATTACTGATCCTAAGGTGTGTTAACAGACAGGAGCCTAGCATGGCTGTCCTCTGAGAGGCCCAACAAGTATCTGATGGGGCAGATGCAAATACTTATACCCAACCAATGGACAGAAGTTGGGGACTCCTGAGGTTGAATTAGAGAAAAGAAGCTGAGGAGGAAGGCGACCCCATAAGAAGACCAGCAGTCTCAACTAACCTTAACCCTTGGGATCTCTTAGATACTGAGCCCACCAGCCAGGCAGCAGACACTAGCTGGTCTGAGGCCTCCAACACATATACAGCAAAGAACTGCCTGGTCTGGCCTCAGTGAGAGAACATGAGCCTAACCCTTGAGAAACTTGAGGCCCCAGGGAGTGGGGAGGCCTCACTGGCAGGGGTGGGGTGAGGTGAGGGGGTGGGGACATCATCTTGGAGACTGGGGCTGGGAGGAGGGAAGAGGAATGGGGTGAGGAACTTTGGGAGGGCAGACCGGGACATCAGTAACAACTGGACTGTAAAAACTTAAAGGTAATAATAATTAAAAATATATTTAATTTACAGGGATAAACAAAGCTATCTTAAAGGTAAAAACAACCTTAATATTGTACCAGACTGTTAATATAACCATGCAAAATAATAATAAATAATGTAAACCTGAGCTATCATAGGACCTCATTTATTAGACTTTCAGGTGTCAATAGAGAATATATTTACTTGAATAATCGTTAATTATTTTTTTATTGGATATATTCTATATTTACAATTCATTTCCCTTTTTCTGGTTCCCCACCCCCAAAGGTCCCACATGCCCTTTTCCCTCCCCCTGCTCCCTCATCCACCCCCTCCCACCTCACTGTTCTTGTACTTCCCCACAATGATGCTTTGGTCCATTCTAGCACCAGTGTCCACTCCTTTCTTCTTGTGAGACATCACTTGGTATGTGATTTATGTCTTTGGTGTTCCAAGATTCTAGGCTAATATCCACTTATCAGTGACTGCATACCATGGGTATTCCTTTGGGTCTGGGTCACCTCACTTAGTATGACGCTCTCCAGCTCCTTGAAAAGTGCACCTGAGAGATTACTTCTACGATAGTGAAAAGAAGCATTTCCTATAGTGGGAATCCTCATGTCTGGGATATAGAAAGGATAATGTAACTGGAAGGTTGTTCCCTGGGTGTGGATGGATTAGCAGAAGCAGCAACAAGAGCTAGAGTTTCTTCATCAAATTTTGTAAAGTTCCAACAAGATGGCTCCTTGGGGTTAAGGCACTTCCTTCCAAGTCTGATAAGCTAAGTATCATTCCCAGAACACCCATGGTAGAAGAAAGAGAACTGGCTCCCACACCTGGTACTCTGGCATGCTCTGTAATACATGTGTACATGCATGAAAACACACACACACACACACACACACACACACACACACACAAACACACAACTGTAATAAAATTAAAAAATTAAAAATATCATGCTGCCAAATCATTTAGCACTCTTAAGAGTCTGGGTGTCATGTGACTTCACAACGTAGGAGTGTAGAGTCTTTCTCCTTAGCTTTAGCCACGGGGAGACACCAAGGCAATGGTCTTCAAAGGCACATCCAAGTATTCTGAGTTCCAAGACCTTGCTATCTAGAATGTTACCACCTTCAAAAAGACATTGCAAATTGCAATGGTTTTCAGGTTGGGGACAAACACAATAGTTGAACCTGAAAGTTCTTTCTGTGACAGAATCTATGAAAGAGCACAGAGAGTATTGGGATCATACAAAAGAGCCTATTAGCCTCCCCTCCATTTTTTTTTTAAGTTAGAACACCCAAGGTTAGCCCTGTGAGTATTTGGATTTTATTTATGATTTTTATTTTTTAATCTTTAAGCCTTTTTTACAGTCCAGTATTCATCCCTTTCCCTGTCTGCTCCCTGACAGCTCCCCAACCAGTACCTTCCCCCAACCCCACCCACCTCACCAGACCTCTCCATTCCCTGGGGCCTCAAGTCTCATGAGGGTTAGGTGCATCATCTCTCACTGAGGTCAGGCCAAGCACTCCTCTGCTATATATGTGTCGCGGGCCTATATATCAGCTGGTATATGCTGCCTGGTTGGTGGCTCAGTGTCAGAGATCTTGTGGGGTCCAGGTCAGTTGTCTGGTGGTCTTTCCTTGGGGCCAATCACAAAATAATAAAAAAAAAAGTAGGTTGCAGAGTAATCACTATCCAATGAGCAGAATAATATGGACTTTGGAAACAAAAACATCACCAATTTTAAACATTGATCTGATAACTGATTTAGAAAAAGGTAATCAATATACATAAAATCACCAAGTAAGGCAAAAGAAAGAAAGAAAGAAAGAAAGAAAGAAAGAAAGAAAGAAAGGAAGGAAGGAAGGAAGGAAGGAAGAAAGAAAGAAAGAAAGAAAGAAAGAAAGAAAGCAAAAAAAGAAGAAAATAAAAGTGGCTTGATATTTGGAGTTAAACTGGCTACATTTATTACTACAGATCACACAGCAATCAGAAAAATAGAACGTGCTCCCATATGAAGTAAGTTACATCACCTTCAAATGAATCAGAGCAGCTTCACAAGTGAAACTAAAATTTCAAGTATATGATATAATTTAAACAAGTTGGTTAGCATAGATACATATATTATACATACCATATATATATATATCACATATATAATATATTTAGGTTAAATAAACTCCCACATTGTCCTTTGGGTCTCACTTTTGTAAGTAAGGAGTGCTCTCCCTCCCAGGTGGCAGCTGGAGTGGTTGTGGGGAATATCAGTTCTGAATATCAGTTAAATATCCTGAATATATAAGTGAAAATACATCTGGATAAATCTATGAGACATTCTGTAATACAGCTGTCCTCCAATCTAAAAATACAAATGTCACAAAGTCTGAAAATTTCTAGGCGAAAGAAATTTTGCAAAAGAATAGATAGAACATTCCCCTTTTATTTAATGATTGATGGAAGAAAAAATTACATTGCTCAAATACTTGAGAACATTTTTATGTATTAATAGGATGACTGATATTTCATTAATGTTGATTTTCAAGGGAGAAAAATGTCCTTTTAGGAGACAATGGGTAAGGTTTTTATGATACTTAATTAGGTATAAAATATCTTCATTCTTGCTATTTACTCTTGATTTTTTCTGGAAATGATAGAAAGTTAAATCTATATGTGATGATTATATCTATCTATCTATCTATCTATCTATCTATCTATATCTATCTATCTATCTATCTATATCTATATCTATATCTATATCTATATCTATATATATATATATATATATATATATATATATAAGCTATATGACCTCTACCTTTTGATAGTTAGTAAATCAATATGGAAGTTATTCAGAATTTTAGAAACCACTTTTATTGATTTGAGACTTTTAAGCTTAGAAACAGCTTGACTGTAACTTCATATCACACATGTTTCAAACTGTCTTATAGTTTTTGTGTTCTGTTTATTTTTGAGATTGTAATGTAATTGCAACCTTCCTTTTTCCCCCTCTCTTCCCTATAACTGTTCCCACATAGTCCTTCCCCATCTGCTTCAAATTCATGGTCTCTTTTATCATAAGTTGTATTTGCATGCATGTAAATATTGTACATACTTGTATATTCCCAAACATACCCCAATGAGTGCTAAAATCGTACATAGATGTGCATTTTCAGGGACGACTGTTTGGCATTGAACAGCAGTTAGTGTGTTCTTCCCTGGGGAGGACCACCTCCACTGCTCTTAGCACTTCTCGGTTTTCTTAGTTCCTCAGTAACCTAAGGGTTATGGTTTCATACACTTTTCCCTGTGAAGTTTCACATGTTCATTGGGATACTTGTTCATCTCACATTTGGGTGGTCCTGTTGGTGAGAGATTACAAATATAGCTTTTCAACACACAAGCTCAAAACGTTTTACTCTGCTGGATGGATAGTCACCTGAGCACAGAGTTAAAATGTCATGAGGATGTGATGTAATTCAAGCCAAACTGAAATCTCTGTCCTTGGTACATTAACCATACTGTGTTCACAGCACAGCCGATCTGTCCACAAGCTAATTTTGTGACTATGTTTTAATCCCCTATCATAAGTCTCTTATTATATAAAGCTTAGACTTGCTGAGTAACTTATTTTTAATTTTGACTATTATATAAACAATGTATGTTTTTCTTTTGAGACAGGGTCATATGTAGTCTGGGTTGGCCTCACACTTGCTGTATAGTTGAGGGTGCTCATCAAGTCCTGACCCTCTTCCTCTGGTGTGTATTACTATCTCTATATTTTTTCAATTTTTAAAATACTTAAAGCAACTTTATAAACACAGATGTTTGGGTCACTTGGATTTCTAACCTGCATCTAAAATCTAAGATTCTTGTCTTGTGTACCTTTTTCAGTTTCTGCATTTCATTTTATTTCTGGTTGTATCTCTCTACATATTCCAGACTAGCCTCAAGCATGAGATTCTCCTGCCTTGGCATCTTCTAGCACAGAATTTTGAGTACACCATTATACCTAACAAGATTTTACATAGTCTATACATCTAGTTCAGAAGAATAAAATCTGCTATTCAACCTTGAAACACCATTATAACACTTCTGAAGTTACCAGTAGTATAACAGACTATTTTTAAATAATACAATGTGGTGGTATGTTCTGTTAATTTGCATATATTCTCCTTCTTGTGCTTAAATCTTTACCATTATATACATTTTGTTTTTGTTATATTCCAAAATTTGTTATATTTCAAAATAAAATTTTGTTACATTTCAAAATCAGACCATAAATACAGTCAAGTCATATTTATAAATAGAATTTTAAAGCAATTTTCTTAAAATAATTCAATAACTTTCAAATTATTTTAGTTTATGTGTCTGGTTCCTTTATTCTCTTGTTATTCTTAGCCCCTATCTACACATGCTAATAAAAGTCTTTATTCATTGGCAGAGGGAATTCTGAAACTGTTTACTTTGCTTTTCTTTTTAGGATAGCAATTTCCTTTGCATTAATTAAATTAAGCAAAACTCCTTTACATTCTACCTGCCATAAAGAGGAGATGCATTGAGGAATAGAAGCAAGAGAGGAAAGGGAGATACAAACAATAAAAACATTCACCTAAGGCAATGAGGAATGGGCACAATGTTTGGGGCAATAAACTGAAATAATTTTAGTGAGGACATTTTATGGACTCTGTAAAGACACTCTGATATACAGGATATATTGGCTGAAGTCAAATATCATATTATCAGTGGACAAAGTTCTAATCCAGTTAAACTCAATGCATCATGTATTCAGGAAAATAAGAATGCAATTGGTTTCAACCAGGAAGTAATTACATGTCAGGATTCCCCCCCCCCCGTTAAAAACATGTATCTCTGTATTCGATGTGCAAGTATCACTTATGGAAGCTCATGAAGTGTCCTCTGTTATATGGTCTGCCAATTTAATGGAATTTTCAGCATAGTTAAAGTAATATAATAAGTTCAATTAATTATTTTCAGAATCATCTATGCAGCAAGCATGGTGCTAGACAAATGTATATAATACACCTGAAAATATTCTATTCAGCAGAACTGGAAAAATATACATATATCAATCTGTTTATTTTTTTATATAACCACCCACTGAGGTATAGATTCTCTGAAGCCCTCCATTTATGACCCAGTTTTTTCCTGAAGCTGGAAGAAAACATCAGTTTATCAAGGAAAGCCTTTACCCTCATGTTGGAGCAAAACCAGAATTGACACATACTGATTATTGTGAGTATAGAATTCATAAGTATGTGTGCTTTCATCTCATGCTCAGAGAGAAGAGTCACATTGTTTTGATTGCAGCTTTGCTCTTACTGTTTGCAGATTATCACCTCTCACCTTCATTCAGAGGTGACAAGCCAAGAGGTCCTGCTGCTTTAGTGGCATCTACTAACTCTTGAGAGAGACACACTCAGTTTTAGGGGGGAAAAACCCAAATGAATAACAGGAATGCTTAAAGAGGAAGAAAGCTTAATCCCAGCTTGAGTACACTGTGAGAGTTTTAAATTCATTCACACTGTGAAAGGAAGTCTAAAGCTTCTTTATTTTGGAACAAAGAGCTATTCAGAAAGGGAGATTCTTTACACAAATCAAGACATCTGGGAACATCTGTCCAGTACCAGTTTGATTCTCCTTGTCTTGTGATTGGTGTGTTGTCATCCACAAAGCAATCTTACCATCAGGTTCCAGAGGGCAACCAAAATCAACAGTGATCATCTGTACTGCTTATGGGATCTCTGGAAATGCCCTGACCAACGTCTCTAATGGAGGTTTCCTATACCTGGCATGGGCCTTTTTATTTGAGACCAAATATTTTGTGGAAAGAGTGTGATTTCCCATGTGTAGTAAGACTTTTTAAACTCTTTTGATGTAGGCATACTTTGGAATTTTATAAACTAGATTTCCATACGGATTTTCAGACATCTTTAGTGTCACTATCCCTGTCTTGCTCATTCTCTGCACTACTACCCTGACTTATAACCTTTCCCATAATTATCCCACCATCCTCCATATCACTTCTTTGCTACTATCACTCTCCCTCAAATTCCGATGTTCCCTCTTTAGTCTCCTGATTTCTACATTTACTCCAACCTAACCACATACATGCAAATGTCCACAATTGTACATCTAATAGAGGACTAATATCCAAATATATAATGAACTCAAGAGGCTATATATCCAAACATTACCCAGTGGAAAATGGGATAGAGATCTAAACAGAGAATTCTTGATAGAGGAATTCTGAATGGTTGAACAACACTTAGAGAAATGACCAATACCCATAAAAGAATTAAAAGAATATAATTATTCGAAAATCATTTTCAATTAGTTTCTTTCACTGAAAACAAATTAAGTTCTTGTGTGTGTGAATATGTGTGTGTATGTGTGTGTGCATGTGTGTGTGCATGTGTGTGTGTGTGTGTGTGTGTGTATGAGAGAGAGAGAGAGAGAGAGAGAGAGAGAGAGAGAATCACTGAGCTAGAATAAGCCAAAAATCTAGTGACCAGAATTCATTTCTTTTTTGCCAGATTAAGGGTTCATTTTACAACAGTTTTACTCTGACTAAACTCACAGAAGTCTGTAGCTTATTTTATCTATGTTTTTAAAATTGCATATGGACACTTGGAAATAGGCAGTAATGAATGATTTCTGTTATCTGAATTAAATTCACACAAGTTGATTTCCTTGACCCATCTGCCAAAATGTATGTCTATGGTTGATGCTAATATTCAAATATCTTCCACATCTTTCGTTACTAAGTCAATGGGAAGTAGGACTTGGGCTATAAAATGTGTTGCTATACAAAAACCTACCCTGCTTTCTATTGCATTTTCTCTCAGAAGAATTAGTACTTGTTCTCTCACTTTTGCATGGTGTTTCTTTGCAGTGCTTTATTCAAGTGTTTGCTAATACAAACTCTGTACTACAAAACTATTAATTCCAGAAACAATCATTTTCATTGTTCTCTGTCAAAGGGAATAGACCATTATTAAAAACTCCCTATGCTGTAAGAATAAACAGGTTGTCAGAGCTGGCTCTTGTTTGTTTTCTCTAGTCTTCTGATTCTAGTGAGTAGACAAAGAATGTTAAACATAATAAATTATAAATTTTCAGTTTGAAAATTTCTTTTAAAATGTATATAATGAAGCCAGTTTTAAAAAGTACTGTATAATTGGCTAGAAACAGAGGGGACTTTAAACGAAATAATCACTTTTCATTGTCAATAAAATCTATCAACAAAAATAAATGATAAAAGTCTACAAATAAGTTTTCATTTGTCATGATAATCTGTTGTTTACATAGTATTGCCACTTAACAGCTGATTCATAACAATAGCTTATAGAAAATAAATCCTTAAAATGATATATTATAGAATTTATTCATACTCATACATTCAGTAAGTGATAGAATATAGATGAGACTCCATTAATTCCAACTTTATAGCATGCATTAACAAACTATAAATTATAATAATATAATATCAAATGATTATATTGGATTACTTTAATAATTATTTCACAATGACTACACAGAAGTAAATACAGAAAAATTGGGCAAACTTATTACCAAAGAGGGATTGAGATAATTAAGCAATTGCTTTGTGAAATTTCATTGAAAGTATTTAAAAATATGAGAATGAAATACTATCTTGAACATGTCAGCATTTTTTATTTAAATGTATTATCAGACATGGAATTTTATAAACAATGCAACTATGAAGGTTATTCTTGTTTGTCACCTTGAATGGGTCTGGAATAGACTCAGACAAGTCTCAAAGTAGATATTTAAAGTATTTCCTGGAATGATTAAAGGACAAGGATGACATTCCTAGACTGGGAACAATCTTCAGATGTTAGGAGAGTTTTAAAGAGTGCTGCAAACTGGTACAACCACTTTGGACATCAATCTGGCAGTTCCTTAGAAAATTAAAAAGAGTTCTACCTCAATATCCAATCATATCACTCTTGAGGATTTGCACAAAAGATGTTCCTACCATGTTCACAGTAGCCTTGTAAGTAAAAGCCAGAAGCTAGAAACAACCCAGATGTCACTCAGTAGAAGAATGGCTACAGAAAACAAGGTTCATTTGCACAATGGAAAACTATTCAGCTATTAAAAACGAGGACATCATGAGTTTTGAAGGCAAATGGATGGAACTAGAAAATATCATTCTAAGTGAGGTAACCCAGATGCAAAAGGACATGCATGATAACTGGAAATTAGCCAAAATACAGAATACCCGGGATACAACCCACAGACTGTAAGAAGTTTAAGAAGCAGGAAGGAGGAAGGCCCAAGTGAGGATGCTTCAATTACACTTAGAAGGGGAAACAGAATAATCATGGGAAGCAGACGGAGTGAGGCACCCGGGTGGGAGAGAGGGAAGGGAAAAAGGAAAATGGGAACAGAGTCAAGTATGGGTGGGGGTTCAGGAAAGTTCATAAGGCCAGGAGAATGAATAGAAATATGCAATTTCTGGGGTTGGGAGGTAGGGAGACAGCATTCTAGAAAGTCCCAGAGACCTGGGAGGTGAGAGACTCTCAGGACTCAATGGTGGTGACCTTAGCTAAAATGCCTAACACTGGGGAGAAGGAACTTGATGAGTCCACCTCCAGTAGATCGACAAGGGCCCCAAGTGGAAGGAATGGGTTACCAACCCACCATCAAAATTTCTGACCCAGAATTTTACCTGTCTAAAAGAACTGCAGGGACAGAATTGGAGAAGAGTCTGAAGGAAAGACTGTTCAGTGACTGGCCCCACTTGGGACCATGGTGGGGGAGGGGGACCAAGACCTGACACTACTACAGATGCTATGGTGTTTACAGACAGGAGCATAGCATAGCTGTCTTCTGAGAGGCCCTAACAGCAGTTGACTGAGTCAGACGAAGATACATATATTGAACCATTGGACTGAAATCAAGGGCCCCTATGGAAGAATTAGGGGAAGGAGTGAAAGAGCTGAAGTGGAGGATGACCCTATAGGAAGACCAGCTGTCTTAACTGACTCGAAACCCTGGGATCTCCCAGAGACTGAGCCACCAACCAGGCAGCATACATAGGCTGGCCTGAGGCCCCTGGCACATATTTAGCAGAAGGCTGCCTGGTCTGGCCTCAGTGGGAGAAGATGTACACGATCCTTGAGAGACTTGAGGCCCCTGGGAATTGGGCGAGCACCCTCTCAGAGTCAAGGTGGGGAATGGGACAAGAAACTGGGGCAGGGGGTTGCTGTGAAGGGTGACAAGGGTTCGAATGTATATAAAATTAATATAAAATAAAGAATGCTATATAATGAAAAAGCTATGGCTTTTTCCTACCTGCCTTTTCATTGATGGGGGCGGGGGGGAAGATGTTGGTGAATCTACCTCCATCTTGCTGCTAAGGTTGCTGCCATTATCTACTGACAGTAAACCCTTGACTCTCCAGGAATTCTGAAGGTCTTTATCATCAATTTCAAATTTCCAAGGCATACAGCCTTGGAACGGAGCAGCTATAAATTCCACAACAGGTAAGTAGGGGCTGTCATCATTAACACACTCTGTGTCTATCTCTGTCAACTTCACATGAGGGAGTTATGTGCTTTCCTTGGTCCTGTGTTTCTAATACTTTCTTGGACCTGGTGTCCCTGATATGGTTTTAATATGTTCATGTGCCCCTATATTCCAAATTCATCCAAATAAGCTTACATTTTCACTTCCAGGAATAATAATCTATGCTACATGTGCAGTGCTGAATACATAGTGGCTTAGTGTTTACTCCTGTGCATAGTTATCCTCCAACTTCAAAATGGTGTCACGAGCTGTTTGTAAAATAGAGTCTCTTAGGACAAGGCACAGTTTGCAAAGCATTGTTCTACACAATATGGAGCAGCTTGGGGCATGGCACAACCAGAACAAAATATTCTCTTGGATTCAAAAGTCCCTGTGGTTTAAACTGAGTCTCTCTCATAGTTAGACTTGTCTCCAGGGGACTGAGCTTCTCAGAGGTGGCAGCTTGCCCAGTGTCATAAGAGGCTTCTGCATTAAAAAGTATTTAACTCTAAAGTTAAAAAGTTAAAAAGTGTTTTACCTCTAGATCTTCAGGGACCCTAAACAAACAAAATTACCTTCCCAATTTCCATTTATTATATTACTGCTTATACAAATTTATTTTTTAAGCTTATAGGGATCTTGTTGAAATAATATCTGTAGCAATGAAGTAAAATTTATTTAAAGTTCAATGATTCCTTCATTTTCACCTCTGTTTATATATTTTATTAAATCCAAGTAAAATAAAAGTTACTACCCTTGCTATAACATGGATTCTTTTAATTTGGTTTAGTTTTATAAAATAAATTCTATCTCTATCTTGTACTTCCATCATTATATAAGGAGAACAATATATTTCACATGAATAACTTATTTTCTAGAATACCTAGGTTCAAACTCACATTGACATTAACTATTTGATGCCTTGAGCAGTTTACCTAACTTATTTATGCCATTATTTTCTTGAAGATAAATATAACACCTACTTTATTCATTGCTTAGAGTGATTAAGTCAGTTGAACTTATTAATGAATGTCTTAAGTCAGTAATTACATAGTTCAAATTTATGACCATCTCTCTTGTGCCAAGTGTTCCCTCTCCTGTTATTACATCCTTTGTGGTAGTAGTTTCATGGGGACAAGACAGAACACATACTCATCGTACTATTTTTTGATATTTACAGCATATTGATTGATAGTCACAACTTAATAAAACTGAAAGAAGTTTATTAGTAAGTGAATACAATGATGCCCACAGTGCTGTTTCTCTAAGCACGAGATGACTCTTTCTGGATAATGACAGACTGTAATTTATGACCACACTATGTTTCAGGAGAGTGTAATTAAACTCTTTTCTTAAATGCATGGATAAATGTTTTTAAGAGTGATAAATATGTAAGACAGACATAAACATCTATCATAGGTCCTTAGGAAAAAGCAGTTTGCATATACAGGGCATACAGTGTATTCAATGTTCATTTTAAATGCTGTACTTTGTCACTCTTCATTAGACAGACTTTAGAAATAATATTTCCTGTCTAAATCTCTGAGTGCTATTATTTCATCATCCTCCATTGACAGATATATGCAGGAGATTTGTGAACAACTCTACAATTGCTCACTGTGAAAACACCTTCCCTTATCTTCTGCTTCTTTCATACAGAAGCAATTCATACAACAAATACCTAAGTGCTCTGTGGCTTCCTGTCTATAGAAAACAACTGCTCACAAACAAATCCAGCTTCTGCAATTTTCTCAAATAGGGAGTACTAAACATCCTCTTCACTTGTCTGAGTCAGTCACGTCTTCTCTCTTGTACATTTCTTGTTTTCACACTCTGTACCGGAACATGGCATTTTCCAGTGAACTGTCTCTGAATTGATTAAGATCTACTGCATCAGTGCCAAGAACCCTCTCTTCCTTTCCAGGAAATTCTCAAAGCATTCTTTCATGCTTGAGCCTATCATCAGATTACCAGTTACAGAGTAAAAGCTGGATATGGAACATTGCATATGTGTTGATGCTTTTATTGTGGTACTGCTGTGCTAAACACTATAAAGTATTGACAGTTACACAAATTATGGTCATGGAAATGTTTATAAAACTCAAGTGATCATTTTTCCATTTCTCTATGATATTGAAAGTCAGGGTTGCTTTGTGTTTATGGACACAGCTTAGAGAAACAATTGAATACAACAGTCTAATTTTCCTTGATTCCTTTGGTATTTTGAGACAGTGTTCCAATACTATTCTAACCTCAAAACAGTCTTCTCACCTCAGTCTCTTCAGTGTGCCATATGCAACGAAGGTTTATACTTTACTCATGAGTTTTCTTTGCTTTATTATTTTTCATCGACTAAACATAATGTAAGACTGCTATATCTGTATCCCATTTTACATAATTATATTTTCATTGAAAACATTCAACTTGAATAACACGTTTTTAGAGTAGTAGACCTGATATATAAAGCTATCATTTTATTTCCCTAGAATATTTGATCCTGTTGATCTACTTCCTCAACCCTTGAGGCTTTCTATTATCCTCTAAGTATATTTCTTCTCTTGGTTCATAAACACGTATGCTATTGGTCTCATCCTGACTTCCAGAACATTTCCTATGATATGATTCTTGCATCTGCCAAAGATCCTCTGCTAATTCAGACAACTTCCTACAGTTAGATGGACATGACACCCCATTATACACACCAGGTTTCACATCACGTTCACAGTCCTGTGTTTCATAGTTCCTGTTTCTTCATTCCTTCCTTAATTCCTTTGTTCATTCCTTCCTTCCTTCTCTTTCCTTCCTCCCTTCTCTCTCTCTCTCTCTCTCTCTCTCTCTCTCTCTCTCTCTCTCTCTCTTTCTTTCACTTATTCTTTGGTTCCAGCCCATTTTAAGATTTGTTCCCTTCCAATGCCCTCTAAGAATACAACTATTCTTTTGCTGCCTTGTTTAAATGTAAAATTAAAACCATGGATTTAGAGATGGAAGGTGTTTCAGAGACCTTGCATTTCCATCCCTTAGTGAGACCTGGGAAAGTGAAGTGAGTTCATAGTTCACCCTACCCAGTAGGCTGCAGAGTTGAGACTGAATTTACTGCATTAACGTTTCATATCATATGATACCACTTTTCCTTTGGTCCCATGTGGTTGAGGTTTTGTCATTTACTGTTTATTGTAATGTTATGTGTTGGTTTCTAAGATCTGGAGTCCAGACTCTGGGACCAGCCCCCCCCCAAGTTAATTCTGATTGGTGAATAAAGATGTCAGCAGCTAATAGATCGGGAGAAGAGTCATAGGCAGAGTTTATTTAGAATCACAGGTCTTGGGACCATGAGAAGGAGGAAGGAAGGGAAAGAGAAGCAGCAGCCATGGTCTAGAGAATATGTGCAGGAGAGAGAGAGAGGGGGAAGAGGAAGCTGCCATAGACGAAGAATAGCATGCAGGAGGGAGGAAAGCCACCATATGCTAAGGGCCTACGGAACGTGGCCCAGAGGGCTGCTCAGTTGGGTCAAGAGCAACTTAGTAATTATTGAGTTAATTAGTAAGTTAGTAAGTAGCAGTCACTCAGTTATCAATAGTAAAGTAGATTCTAACAGCATGGAGGGTAGGCAGTTGCCCAGCTATGGTCCTGCTTAAGGCATATTAAAATATAAGGCTGCCGGGCATGGTGGCGCATGCCTGTAATCCCAGTACTTGGGAGGCAGAGGCAGACAGAGTTCTGAGTTCGAGGCCAGCCTGGTCTACAGAGTGAGTTCCAGGATAGCCAGGACTACACAGAGAAACCCTGTCTATAAATAAATAAATAAATAAGACTCTGTGTGTGTGTGTGTGTGTGTGTGTGTGTGTGTGTGTGTGTGTGTTTCATGCAGGGAACCCAAATGATATAAGTCAGGAAGAAACCCTGAGACATGATTTCTTAATATTTTTTTTACAATACCATGTAATTTGATATTAGCTTCAGTGTGTTACTGAACCATTTTGTGTTTTGTTTCATAAATCTTGTTTCTTAGTTTTGTATGATCCAGTCCCCTCACATAGTCTAATCTGTGGAGAGAATCTGTTTTCTCTGTTTCTATCTCTTTTACCCTCTTCACCCCACAAAAGTCATAAAACATAGCTGTGAATTGTATAAAAATAACACTGTTTACATAAACAACCCATTATATACATAGCACCCCAGTAAGCTGTGAACATAGGCTGAGGGTGTGGTAAGATTAGTGTAGGTGTCTCTATAAAGTCTTCATAAAGACAAATCACCAGCTGCTTATTTCTCAGAGGACACCACCATCATTAAGTTACGCATGACTCTGTGCGTGCATGTATGTCTGCAAGTGGTACTCAACTTAAAATTACAGACTTAGCTGAATTCTATTTTTAGAGTTTAGAAAAGTATGTGTAATCTCAATTTAGGATCTATTAATGAACTTTGTGATTCTATAACTCCTTGGCTTAGGAGGAATATTAACTACAAAATGTATTGGTTGATTCTACAATTTTCTCTCCTGATTGCTATCCTCAATTATTTTTACACAGGCCCATTACTCTTCTTTGGTTTGCTTTCCATTACAATATCAACAGTCACCATCTCTCGGGGACACAATCTTTTGTTTGTCCTGCCCATGGGTGAGGTCTACAGCTTGTGTAACAAGGCCTTATGTGCATTCTTCAGGACTTGCACACTGCTGGCCAGTGCACTGTATCCCACTTACTAGTTTAGGTTTTTCTGTCATAGGGCTATGGACTGATGTAGACCCTGTGATCACTTGGGCCATTAAACTTTTATAGATTCAAATGTTTACGTCCTCTTTTCCAGTAGTCTTGGTATAACTATGTATGACTATGTTTATAGGGGAGGGCATGTATATATGTTGAGGATGGAGAGGCAAGGCGACGGCTGCTTTGAAACGGTTGCATAGAAACTGCATGGCTGAGTCATGAAGTGTCCCGCATGGACTGAGAACAGCTTGGAACGTTGGGAAGTCTCCCAGTGAATTGCCCTTTCACAAGAGAGCAGTCCCTCTGGAACGCCAAGTTAGGAATCAAAGCTATGCTTTACTATTAAAACTGCTCATGCTTATAGTAAGTTGTCTTAGTCAGTAATTAAATCATAAAAACACTGAATAAACTAACTGACATCTTTGTAAAGTGGGGATCTAATTATAAACTTTAACTTTGGCATTGCTAAGTGAAAACCAAAACTGTGCCCATGAAAGTGGATCCTCAACCAAACTAAGCTTTCCACTCATTAGCAGTGCTTGCTTCACTTAGGGCTTTCTCTTCTCAAGCTGCTGGCACACAGAAGCCACTCCTTAGGCCTCTTAAACATGTCTTCAAATATGGGCCCTGAATTCAATAGCCTCTCAAACAACTGATGATTTGAAACTAAATCTAACTAAACTACAGTCAGCCTGAATTTTAATGTGAAGAACTATTATGTGCAAGCATAATGAAAATTTCCCTGTGAAAATTTTACTACAAAGCTATGATCTTAAATAATTTCAGTAGAGTTAAATTAAAAAGAAACTATGCTTGCTTGATGCAAAATAACTTTCCATGTAAGAGTATTTATTCCCTCTGGAAAATGAATGGGCTTAGGAGATGTACTTTTCATTGATGGGGCATGAATCCAAAGCAGAGTTTATACGCATTTCCTTGATATCTTTGACTATGGGAAGTTGTAGAAGGAGTCCTTCCACAATTCAATCAAATTTGATTTGGTTGAAATTAGTAATAATTATCTAACCACTTTAGCAATGTTCCTGCAAATTATTGCTTAATGGAACGTTTCTTGGTATTGCTTAAGAGAAATTCCCTTCCAGGGAAGCGCCTGGTCTCAATCCCTTTCTGTCATGACACCCTGGGATCAGTGGTAGTGAGCTGCTACAGAGATATTTCTAAGAATATCTTTTGCACCTTGGTCCTGGATGGCATGAGAAGAAATGTTTGATGAAGATAATGTGTGGTGCATTGCTGTGGACCTATGTCTGTGGTAGTGCATGTCATTGCCTGTGGATGGAAATCATTCAAGTGGTCACAAGGTAAGCAAAAGGAAATGACTTGCTATGTGCTTACCAAGAAGACACACTCACCCTGACCAATGGCTGTTTCTGCCACACCTTTTGCTACTTCCCCTATTCTTTAATGGTCTAAGAAAGGGATAGCTTATCCTTAGCTAGCACATAACAATAAAACAATCAATCGACCTCATAGTACAGATCTGGTTGGAGAATTTCCTGTTTTGCAGTTACTGATTTTCATCATTCAAACTGAAGTCATTCATATCTAACACATAAACATATGTGGGTATAATATACAACAGATTTTTATGTGTGTGGCCTCATTTTCTGATTTCAGTCACATGTTTCCCAAGCTTGTCTTTTATCATAACTTTACTGACAATTTTAATGGTACCTTAGAGCATCAATGTCTAGAATCATCTCTTGGGTATCAAAATACATTGGTGAAAACTTTTTTAATTTTGAAAAAGCTGTGTTGAAAAATCACACTCTATGTCCTCGTGATGCAAATGAATAGTATTATAATGAAGCATCTTGCAATACTCAAAGATCACTATGTTCTTCCTGGTCATGACTTTTGTTAAATTTCTCTTGCTTTTCATAATCCCTGACCTTGTCATTCAATTTAACTTTGGGAGAGAAGAAAGTGTTAAGACTTAAAAGCAGAATATCTGTCTTCTGATAGCACAGGTAATCTATTGTCCTGAGACAATGGCATTTATCAGGTGCTCTGTGCTCTGTTCCTGCCCCCCCCCTTGTGTCAGGCAATGTAGATTCTCCAGTTGAGGCACTCAGTCTCTTCTTGTTGTCGAAACCATTACCTGTTCCTAAGCTGATGTTCCCAGGCTGTGTCACATCAGAGGACATCTTGCCAACCTCTCTTCTGATATTTTCAACAACTGATGACTCTTTTGAGGAAATGGAGGCTAAAACAAAGAAACATTGAGTTAGAAATTACAACCAGAAGTTTTCCAGGACAACAAAGATGAGTAGTTGCTCTTTCAGATTTCAGATCCTGAAGAGCAGTTGGGCATCACCAACACCACAAGACCTTACCCGTGCTCATATTTCCTCAGGACAGTCATCTGTTAATTGCACCTGGGCTCAGAAGACATCATTTGTCTACACTTCTGCATCGGAATAGGAATGGTTTTGAAAATGCAAACCCTTGAGTTCCACCTAACATATACCTTCACATAACAGATGATAAGGCCTGGAAAGCCACATTTCTAACAAATACCTGTACTTGTTAGAAACAAATACAATGTAGAACAATAAAATTAGGGGCCTATGTATTTAAGGAGTACACTTATAGAGTATCAAGAGAGCATCTATTTTTTTCAACTGCCTGGATAACATTGAGGAAACTGCAGCATTTGGCAAGAGCCTCACTCTTCTGCAATGCACAAAACTTTAGAAAAGACAAGCATGTCTGCATAGAAATGTGCGAGTTGTAGTGTGCCCCAGTGGCTTGAGACACTGCTCACTTAGGTAGGTGTCTTAGATGTCTGGCTACCTGGTACTCCCAACATCTTTGTCTTCTTCTTTTCCCTCTTCCCTCCACCCATTCCACAATCACCACCCGCCTCCCCCATTTCTCTGTTCTGATACTCTCCTGCAAAGCTGGAACCAGTCTTTTCTGGACCAGTGTCCTCTCATTCCTTCTTCTTGGGAATCTTTTGATTTGCAAATTGTGCCTTGAGTATTCAGAGCTTCTGAACTAATTAATATCCACTTATCAGTGATTGCATTTCATGTGTATTCTTTTGTGATTGGGTTAACTCACTTAGGATGATATTTTCCAGTTCCAAACATTTGCCTACAAATTTCATGAATTCATTTTTTTAATTGCTGAGTAGTATTCGTTGGATAAATATACACATTTTCTGTATCCATTTCTCCATTGAGGGACATCTGGGTTCTTTCCAACTTCTGGCTATTATAAATAAGACTGCTATGAACATAGTGGAGCATGTGTCTTTGTTGCATGCAGGGGAATTCTCTGGGTATATTCCCAGGAGTGGCATGACAGGGTCCTCTGGAAGTGTTATGCCCAATTTTCTGAGGAACTGCCAGACTGATTTCCAGAGTGGTTGTACCATCTTGCAATCCCACCAGCAGTGGAAGAGTGTTCCTCTTTCTCCACATCCTCACCAACACCTGCTTTCTCTCGAGTTTTTAATCTTAGCCATTCTGACTGGTGTGAGGTGGAATCTCAGGGTTGTTTTGATTTGCATTTCCCTGATGACTAATGATGATGAACATCTCTTAAGGTGCTTCTCAGCCATCTGAATTTCTTCAGGTGAAAATTCTTTGTTTAGCTCTGTACCCCATTTTTAATAGGGTTATTTGGTTCTCTGGGGCCTAACTTCTTTGTATATATTGGATATTAGCCCTCTGTTGGATGTAGGGTTGGTGAAAATCTTTTCCCAATTAGTTGGTTGCTGTTTTGTCCTTCTGACTGTGTCCTTTCCCTTACAGAAACTTTGTAATTTTATGAGACCCCATTTGTCAATTCTTGATCTTAGAGCATAAGCTATTGGTGTTCTGTTCAGGAACTTTCCCCCTGTGCCCATGTCCTCCAGGGTCTTCCCCAGTTTTTTTTTCTATTCATTTCAGTGTGTCTGGTTTTATGTGGAGGTCCTTGATCCACTTGGAGTAGAGCTTAGTACAAGGAGATAAGTGTGGATCAATTCGCATTCTTCTTCATGCTCATCTTTGTCTTGTATGACTTCTCTACAGCTCTGGGTCAATGATTGTTGTCCTCAAAGCCATGAAGAGTTTCTTTCTTTTGTTCATTCTTAACAATAATTTTAAAATTCTTTACTGCAATCACATCCAAAAGTGGAACTCTTTCATTCAACTCCTGGTTACTGCATTTGTCATTTCTTCTCCCTCGAATTTACTCCATGACATCTTCGGCCCACTTAGAAAACTGCATGTCTGGATAACCTCCTCAGTCTCTATCAGCTACTCTGTGCAGGACTTCCAAGCAGGGCAGCCTCCAGATTTCCTTTTAAAGAGGCGAGGTTTCGTAAAAGAAGGGGGAAGTAACAGTGGCTATAATTGCCTTCTGCTTACGACTCCACGTTTAAAGTACTTCCTTTAATTTCCAGGTATTATCGTGGACATACCATTTTCTAGGCAGAACACTCCTCCTATTTTAATATGTCTGCTCTACTTTTAAGAAAAGCCTGAATGCCCAAGACACAATTCACATATCAAATGATTCCCAAGAAGAAGGAAGGAGAGGGCCCTGGTCCTGGAAAAGCTTGATGCAGCAATGTAGGGGATTACCAGGACAGAGAAGTGGGAAGGGGTTGATTCGGGAATAGGCTGAGGGAAGGGGACTTATGGGACTTATGGGGAGGGAGGAATGGGGAAAGGGAAAATCATTTGTAATGTAAACAAAGAATGTAGAAAATAAAAATTAAAAAAAAAAAACAAAAAAGAATGAAACGAAAAAGAAAAGCCTGAGTGCTACTTGATGGAAATTTCTAGTTGTACTAGAAATTTCCACTAGGTGGCACTCCTGAGTCAGTTAAGTTTTCCATTTCCAGCAGTGCAGGGCTAGTGCACTAAAGTGTGAACTGGAAGATACGTTTTACTTTTCTCACATATCCATGACCTAGATTTAAGTAAGTGTGTGTGTGTGTGTGTGTGTGTGTGTGTGTGTGTGTGTGTGTGTGTGTGTGTGTGTGTGAGAGAGAGAGAGAGAGAGAGAGAGAGAGAGAGAGAGAGAGAGAGAGAGAGACATTTGGGAGAAATAAGAGACTTAAGGGAAATGAAAAAGTGTGGTGTGTGTGTGTGTGTGTGTGTGTGTGTGTGTGTGTGTGTGTATGTGTGTCTTGAGGGAGAAGAAAGATTTAAGGGAAGTGAAAAATTGAAGGAGTAATAGGAGAACATCACTTTGGAGAAACTGAAAGAAGGTAGATGGGACTGGAAATGTAAATCAATCACAGAAACCCATGTATGAAATCCATTATTTTATATATGTATATGTATCTGCATCTGCATATGTATATGTATATATGATAAAAAATAAAATCGTATATATGATTTTATTTTTTATTTTTAAAGCTTTTTAAATTTATTCACTTTTAATATTTTTGAGAATTTTATACACGAGTACACAATATTTACAATATTTCCATACCCTCTCTATTTCTTAACCCTTTTGTGTCCCCATACCACCCCCACCCCTAGAATTTATGACCTCTTTCATAGACATGTAAAACCTACTGAGTCCAGTTCCTGTTCTTGTTGCCTGAATGTACTAATGGTTAGGGCTGACCACTTTGCTTTGGTTAACCTATTAAAGGGTTTGTCTGTGGAGAAGACTGATGCTTTGTTATCAGCCCTGATTGCCAGTCAGTTTTATTTTTATCTATGTGTGCTTACCGCATTGCATGTAGTAACCTGTAGCAGCCGGTAGAGGTGATCAAGTTACCTGGAAATGGAGTTACAGGTGGTAAGGACAGGCTTGATGGGAGCCGAACTAAGTTCACTCAGAACTGGAGCAAGAACTGTCAATCCCTGAGCCATCTCTCTAGCTAAAATATTTAAATTAAGCAGACTGTACTGCTTAGTTTTGTATGTCAACTTGACACAAACTGGAGTTATCACAGAGAAAGGAGCTTCAGTTGGGGAAGTGCCTCCATGATATCCAGTTGTGGGGCATTTTCTCAATTAGTGATCAAGGGAAGCAGGCCCCTTGTGGGTGGTGCCATCTCTGGGCTGGCAATCCTAGGTTCTATAAGAAAGCAGGCTGAGCAGGCCAGGGGAAGCAAGCCATACAGAGGCAGATGCTAGCAGCCATTGGTCTGGGCATGGAATCCCCAATGGAGGAGCTGGAGGGTTCTAGAGCCCCATGGGAAGAACAATGATTTCAGCCACCCAGACGCCCAGGACTCCCAGGGACTAAACCATTAACCAAGGGGTACACATGGTTCCTGCCAAAAATGTGGCAGAAGAAGGCCTTGTTGGGCATCAGTGGGAGGAGTGGTCCTTGGTCAGGTAAAGGCTCAATAGATGCCCCAACAAAGGGAAATTGAGTGGGGGCAAGGTAGGAGTGGATCGAGTAGAGGGGCATATATGTGGAGGCAGTGGGTGGGAGGAGGGACTGGGGGTCTTTGGAGAGGGGGAAAATTGGGAAAGGTTTTACTATTGGCAATGTAAATGAAGATGATATTCAATAAAAAAAGAAGCCTCAAAAAATAAAGTGTGAATGAAGATTATATTCAGTTAAAAAAAAAGGCTCATCCCTCCATGACCTCTGCACCAGCTCCTGCTTCATGCCCTGTGTTGACTTCCTTTAGTGATGAACAGCAGTGTGGAAGTGTAAACTGAATAAACCCTTTCCTCCCCAACTTGCTTCTTGGTCATGCTGTTTTGTGCAGGAATAGAAACCCTGACTGATAAACAGAAAAAAGACAGTGCTGATTTTTCCAACTGCTGACTACCTCATGTTTCTAGCAATGTTTTATGCTTTTCTGTGTTGAGAACATGGTCTTTCACACATTGATTATTTATAGGTGTATGATATTTGAATAGCACTGGTCATATTCCCTTTTCCAATTCCCAGACTAACTCTTTTATAGAAAACTACGTATGACGCTGAATACTAAATTTTCTAAATTCAATTACAAAGCTAGTTTTGATAGTGTCCATAGATTTTTTTAAACATGTGTATAATCATATCATTTCCAAATAAAGAGTTTTATTTTTACTTTCAGGATTGCCTTGGGTTGTTAAAATAATATTCTTTCCCCACAAAATTGTTTCTGAAAAATAAAACTTGTGTTTTATTGTTGAACCAAAGCTAATTATGTTGCAATTCACATGAGTGATCATTGTATTTCATGCACACAGCAGTAAACAAGTAACTACCTCCCCTAGGTTCCTCATCTCTGTATTGTTGAATAATAATGAGTACAACCCCAAACACTGTCCCCAGAATGTAACCTTGGTCTTGCTGTTAGTCCCATTGGCACATCCCTGATCAACTTTTCTTCCTTTCCAGATTAGTTTCCATCTGATATCACTGCTTGGTTTCTCATCTGATTTCACAGGATGGTCGCTCATTTGATGTCTCAGGTAGGTTCCCAACCTGCTGTTAAAGATTGGTCTTCTGTCTCATGTCACAGGTTTGTTCTCTAACTGATGTCAAAGATTGGTCCCCTGTGTGATGTCAAAAGTTGAACCTCCATCTGATGTCACAGGTTGGTCACCTGATTGTCTATCACAGAGAAGTTTTCTTTACTGCTTCTGGTTCAAAGCAGTGTTGGTTCATGTCAGTTAATTCTTGAACTATATTTCCCTCCCCATCTACTTTTTAAATGGGTGTTGGTGAAAGTTAGAATTGGTGTCATAGTTATCCAACTTAAGAACTGTTATTTACAGAATGGAAAGCACTAACTCCAAACACGCCCATCACTAAGAGAGAAATGGGTAGCCATGGAAGCTTGGGACCAAACAACACAACTCATTTTTTTTCAAGTCTTAACTTGGCACTGGGGATTTTCTCACTGAGATCAAAGAATGAAATAATGTTTCATCCATGGAAGCCGCTTGTATTCTTTTATAAAATACCAGAAACCAAAACCCAGATAAAAAGTTCGAAGAGAATGCTACAAGAGAGAGCATAAGACAAAAGTAAGAGGTTTGCAGGGAGAAAATTAAAACAGATTCAAGCAGGCAAAGGCACGGTCATGGAGACCCATCTCTGAAGTGGAAGTTTCTGGTTCCTTTGGAAACGCAGTTGTATCATCTGATGTTTTCCTGGAAGCTAGCTTTCGAGAGGATGTTTTGCTGAAGCAGGGCTGGAGAGGATCTGTAATGTTTGGAGAGAAATGCACTAAAGGAATTTGTGTCCAGATGATTCTTGCCACTTCCACCGACTCTTGTGGATTCAAAAGAATCTTGCAGTGTTGGCTGGACCGAGCATCTGTACTGATTCCTGTTTGGTGTTTGCTCTTACATTGTACTGCTGGTATTCTGGCAATGCAGAGCAGACTCATCTACCCAAAATACTTTTAAACAGGCCCACAAACCCTTTTCCTATAAACCTTTTCCTTCTACTTCTGATCGGTGGGCTAAAAGGGAGGTTAAAGGTGTGCGCCACCACCGCCCAGTTAAAAGGGAGGTTAAAGCATTCAAGAATCCTAAATAAAGTAGGTAGAGGAAAATCTAAGCCTACACATCTCTTTCTCTTCTTAACAGTTAATATATTCATACCTATTTGCCTAGGCAAACAGTGAGGTGACGATAAATATTGCTGATATAAAGAAGACCAATGCGAAACTGTTCCCCTTCAGAGGTGGATCTGGGCTTTCCTCTTGAGTAAATAAGCAAGTGGAAAAGGAATGAATGTATTTGGGACCCTTTTAGACTAACACTAGAGCTGGCACCACACTTTACAATACCTACTTACCTGCTTCAGTTTTGCAATTTAAAATTTATGTTTATAGTAAAAGGGAGGATAGTAGATGTAGCAAAATAAAATTTAGTGAAACTACAGAAACATGCATTGATACATATACAGCTCTGTATCTATATATCTATACATTATGCTTACATTCAGAAAATTTGCATTATTAAGACTTAGTAGACATTCTTATAATATATTCATTATTAAGAATTAATTTCACACTAGCAATATTATTAACACTGCCAGCAAAGCAACTTGCAATTGTTAGAAAGAGAACTCATTGATTAATTATTCATTTTTAAAAGGTCATTGATTGCTACTTTATATTGGGCTTCATACCGAGAATTCTAATGTTAAATTATGTTTCCATACCCATTCCCAAGAAGAAAACAGTCAATGCTTAGTACCCTTTGTTTAGAAATGCAAAAAATACAGCCACTCACATTTGCTTCTCCAAAGAGACTTTTTCTTTTGCTTCCACTTCTGCTTTATACAGTAATACCATTTTAAAAATTGAAAATATACTTTTAAAAATAGTATATTCTGATTATACATCTTCCTCATTTTCATAAAATAAAAAAACCACAAATTCTTTTTCATCAGTAAGACAAAAGAAATAAGAAAAATAAGAACCAACATGAAAATAATTTTTGATTTACATAAATTTCCATTCTCAGTGCTGGAAAGTAAGACTGTCAAATGATTTTTCATATGCAACGATGTTTGAGAAAACGTAACACAGCAGTCTAGTAATTCCTCATGGATCACAGCATAAAATAATTCCTAGTTGTAGTTATAAGAGCTTGGTGTGACTGTCAAGCACTCTATAAGAGTTTCCTGTTAATAAGTGTCAGGAGGTCATGCTGGGATCACTTACCATGAATGCAACCTGAGGCACCTCCACTGAACACTGGTCTGGTGCTTTGAGCTGATGATTAACTATCTCCAGTTATTCAGCTCGCAAGCTCAGGCGCTAAAAGAAAAATGAGGAATACTTATAGTTCTTGCACATACAGTTCATTCACGGTAAGTTCCTCATGTAATCACTCCCAAAGCAGCCCCCAAATTGAGATGTGATGAGGGTCCTGGGGGATTTACAATGTTCCCCTCATTCATTTTAAATGGCAAATTTAATTTTGGATTTGAAAGAAATTTATACCGAATAACACATGGAACAGTATACTAAAAATAATAGCTTTGAACACACATGCACTTTATAGGTTAATGGTTCACTTCTATAACCTTAATAATAGCCAGAAATCTCAAAAATAGGTAAGTGGGGCTAAAGGGATAGCTCAGCTGTAAAAAACTAGGCTGTAAAAGACTAGGCTCACAATGACCAAAACTTCAAAACTAGGTAACAAATAACACTGTAATCGACGTAACTGTCAATTAAGTTCAGATGAAAATGGTCAGCCTGGTTTATACACATGGCTAAAAAAAATTGCTATTCACAAATATTTCCTTCTAATGAGCTTCTGTCTCTATAGTGTAACCTTTTAATACATGTCTTCAAAGTATAAAAGATCAATTTGTTGTATGCAGTTATTCAACCTGAAATATGATTATTGATATCTTGCTATGTAGATGAGGGTTTTAGACAATGAAATTTCCCAAATATGTGTGGTCTGGTTTCTATTCTTATCTTGGCCATAGTCTGTCTGGATTTAACAAGATGGCTCTGTCTGTAATTGAATGAGCTCTCCCTCTGTGCACCATATGCGATTTATAACCTTCCCTCAACTACTCTGCAAAGGCAGCATAGGAAGTATACAACCTTTACATGATGTTTTAATCATGTCTTGTTATTGGCATACTGAATAAAAGTATTAATTAATTAATACTGTAATTTCCTTCTGCTTCTTAGTGCTAAATCATGACTCTGCTTTCTACAGTGGCTGTGCCTTTAAACACAGAGTTTGCAGGAGAGGCTAGAGAGCCTGAGCATCCTCTATGTGAACTCACTGATTCTCAGTCCAGAATGGACATTACAATTATTTGTGGCATTGACAAAAATGAAGCTAAATGTTCACAGCCAGTCTGCTGCATACAGCAACAATGATTTCTACTGTACAACTAGAAAGTCCTTGTCTGAAAAATGAAACTAAAAAAAATCAATCTAATGAGAAACTATAATGAATTAGTATCCATATTTCCTACACAGAAATGCATTTTAATTAGACTATTGCTTATTCAGAAAATGTTAGGTGCTTCTAATTTAAGCAATCAGAAACTGAGGTAAGACAATTGTAAATTTAATGATCAGCATTAGGTACATAGTAACATACTAAGATCTTGTCCTCTTTAAAAAAAAAACATCAAATCTGGGGAACAGGAGAGTGCCTTGTTATATTACAATTATTTGTCTCTTATTCTAGATATCTCTTCTTTCCTTCATAGACATGTAAATTAACTATATAAACATGAAGAAAAGCTTCCTTCAGTGCAGCTGCATGCTTGCAACCTCAAGATCATTTAGTCTAAACTGTCACAAAATGGCAGCAATATATCATCAACAGTTTTGACAGCTGCCTGTGCAGTAACAGTTCACCATGACTCAAAACAGCCTGTGACTTTGTTGGACTTTAGTCATCAGGAAACTCTGCTGAAGCTAAATATCTTTGCTTATTATTTCTTCTACTATCCCAGCATCACTGTTCTGGGTTGGGCCCATGACTCATCACCTCAGTTTCCTTGGTTACCCTTTAGATAATTGGAGAAATTCACAGGTTCCTCTGCCTCTTATAGATGACACAGTCTTAATCACTTCAATGGTTCTGCCTTCAATGCCTAGTGGTTTGAGAAAACGATTGGAAATTATTTCCTCTTTTATGCATCAGGAGGTGAATTACCTAAGTGTATGGATTACAGCTAAAAGTACAACTCTAGTGGTGCTATGTGAATTTCAAGACTAAGTCTTCCAAAGGCACGCAGCTCTTGCTGTGTTCCCTAAAAACATTCCTTGTTAGAATCCTGAGATTAAGACTCTAATTGGACACGTGTCAATTGGGACACATGCTCATGTTCTTCATCACATGGCGTGAGCACTTCCTCTCACTGTCCTCACAAAGTCCCTTCTTGACCACCGGACTCTTCTGAATTTTCATCATTAACACCCAGAACTCAAGAATTGCTTCCCCATAATTCTGTGTCTAAGTGTCCACTCACAATACTAAAAGTTCTGTTTCTATCTCCAACAATTTATGTTCAAGTTTCCACTCACAAATAAAAATAGTATGCAATGATATATATAGCTTCACCTAATAAGTTTTGGGGTAGTTGCTCAGAAGCAACTACTAACTGAACCTTCAATTTCTATACATGCTTTTTCTACAATGTATGTTCTTATTCACACTGGTATAAAAGATCTTAAAATATTCTTGCTATTAGACAGGCGGTGGTGGTGCACGCCTTTAATCCCAGCACTTGGGAGGCAGAGGCAGTTGGATTTCTGAGTTCAAGGCCAGCATGGTCTACAGAGTGAGTTCCAGGACAGCCAGGGCTACACAGAGAAACCCTGTCTCGAAAAACCAAACCAAAAAATATATATTCTTGCTTTTGTTTATAGATTAGTGTAGAGGAATTTTAATCCAGCATCATGGAATAACATCCAAAGCCCTTCTAGGTCTGTGTGATCTGGCTAAAACAGACACATATTTCATCCCTCCATTGGAATACAGATACAACCTTAGTGCACATCTTTAATTCCTAAAAGGGGAAGGCAGTTAAGGCAGTAGAATTCAGCTGAGTTCAGGCAATGGAATGGAGTCAGATGTGTTGAGTTCAGTCTAGTTCTGAGCAGGTCAGCTGAGTTCAGTGAGTGCAAAGCTGTTGAGTTTGTTAGGATAAAAAGTTCAGGCAGTCATGGAAACCATAAAAGAGGAAATGCACAAATAAAAGGGACAGGACAAGGAGAAGAAATCCAGATCAAAGGTATAGGAAATATTTTCCAACTTCTAGCCAGAAGTTGGAAAGAGCCCAGATGTCCCTCAAAGGAGGAATGGATACAGAAAATGTGGTATATTTATACAATGGAATACTACTCAGAAATTCAAAATAATGAATTCATGCAATTTGTAGGCAAATGGTTGGATCTGGAAAAATCATCCTAAGTGTGCTAACCCAATCACAAAAGAATACACATGAAATGCAGTCACTGAAAAGTGGATATTAATGAGCCCAGAATCTCTGGATACTCAAGGTACAATTAGCAAATCAAAAGATTCCCAAGAAGAAGGAAGGTGAGGACCCTGGTCCTGAAAAGACTGGATCCAATTGTAGGAGAATATTAGAACAGAGAAAATGGTGGTGGTGGGGGGGGGTGATTGGGGAATGGGTAGAGGAAAGAGGACTTATAGGACATATGGTGGGGGCGGGGAACTGGGAAAGGGGAAAGCCTTTGGAATGTATGCAAAGAATATAGAAAATTAAAAAAATTAAAAAAGAAAATAATTTAATAGCATCATAGGAGAAATTTTCCCTCACATAAAGAGCAAGGTCTCTATTAGGTATAGGAAGCATACAGAGCCACAAATAGACCAGATTCTCCTCAGCATATAATAATCAAAGCACTAAGTGTACAGAATATCAAAAGGTACAAGGGAAAATAACCAAATAACATGTAGAGGGAGAACACTAGAACAACACCTGATATCTATTTAGAGACTCTAAAAGCCACAGATATTCTGAACAATGTTCTATAAATTCTAAGCGACCCCAAATGCCAGCCCAGACTGCTATACCAATCAGAACAGTCAGTTACAATAGGTGGGGAAATAAAGAAATTCAACAATAAAACCAAATCAACTCATATAGAAGGGCCTAAAAGCATAAAACTTCAACTTGAAGAGTTTAACCCCGCCCAAGAAAACACAAGGAATAGATAATCCAAGACCAGCAAAGCAAAAGACCTGGCAGGGAAAACACATGAATAAAATATCACAGATCAAGAAAACATGCTCATTGATAACTATCAACACGAAGAGTCTCAATCACCCCAAAAAAGACAGAATGGATGGAAAAAAGTTCTATTATTCTGCTGAATCCAAGAAATCCATCTAAACATGAAGGATAGATATCTATCCTCAGGGCAAAATGATGAAAATAGATATTCCAAGCAAATGGATATCAGAAGAAAATAGGTAGCAATTTTAATATGGGAAAAATGAAAGCTAAGCAGGCAAGATAGAGAAGGACATTATACATTTCTCAAAGGAAAAAAAATCACAAAGAGGACATAAGATAAAGACACTACACATTCATCAAAGGAAAAATAAAACACAAAGAGGATATTGTATTTATTACCATCCATTCAGCAAACTCAATGCACAATGAAGTTCATAAAAGAAACACTACCAGAGCTCAAATCACTTAAATTGATCTTTAAACACAGGGAGTGGTCACCTTCAGTACTTCATTCTAGCCTATAGATATGCTATCTAGACAATACTAACTGATGGAGATAACTGGCATTATAATCCAAATGGACCTAACAGATATTTACAGAACATGTCACCCAAACTAAAAAAAAAAAAAAAAAAAAAAAAAAAAAAAATGCCATCTTCTCTGTAACTAGTGGAAATTTCTTTTTTCTTTTAATAGTATAGAATACAGTTTATTCAGGGCATGGGGAGGGGAGGAGAGAGAGAGAGAGAGAGAGAGAGAGAGAGAGAGAGAGAGAGAGAAGAAGAAGAAGAAGAAGAGGAGGAGGAGGAGGAGGAGGAAGAGGAGGAGAAGAAGAAGAAGAAGAAGAAGAAGAAGAAGAAGAAGAAGAAGAAGAAGAAGAAGAAGAAGAAGAAGAAGAAGAAAGCAGAGCAGAGAAGAAAAGAGAAGAGAAAAGCAGAAAAGCGAAGAAAAGAAGAGAAGCAGAGCCATGAGCACATGGAGAAAGAAGGGGAAAGGGAATGGGGAGAGACTGGGAAAAGGAAGCAGAGAAAGAGCAAAAGAGCAAGAGAGGAGGAGCAAGAGATCCTGAAATTTCTTCTAAACTGACCAGATACTTTTACACAAAGCAAGATACAAAAAAAAAGAATTAAAGAAAAAAGAAAAGAAAAACTGTAATAGCAATCTGGATCATCGCTAACAACTCCAGATTATAGCAGAAACAAAAGAAAACTTACAAACTCCTGGACACCGAACAACTTACTGACTGGAAAAAAAATGGGCCAAGATGGAAATTAAGAAATAAAGTAAAAGCTGTCTAGAATTAAATAAAATGAAAATATCACATCCCAAACTTATAGGACATAATAGGAAAGTTGCTAGAAATTAGTTCATTGTACTAAGTGGCTACAAAATTTTTTTGAGAGATTTTATCTTAGTAACTGAATAGAACACCTGAGTGTTCTAGAACAAAAGGAGACAGCAGATCCAAAAGCAGATAACAAGAAATAATAAGACTCAGGGCTGAAATCAATAAATAGAAACAAACAGCAACAAGAACATACATATTAAGGAATCAATGAAACAGAGTGGTTCTTTGAGAAAATCAGTACATTGGAGAAACCTTTGGCTAAACTAAGCAAAAGGCACAAATGGAAGATTCAAACAAATAAAATTAAATATAAAAATGTTAGCATAACAACAGAAACCAAAAAAATAAATTTCAAGGATCATTAAGAAATACTTTTTTTTTCTAATGGCTGAATAGTACTCCATTGTGTATATATACCACATTTTTTGTATCCATTCCTCTGTTGAGGGACATCTGGGTTCTTTCCAGCTTCTGGCTATTATATATAAGGCTGCTATGAACATAGTGGAGCATGTATCCTTATTGCATGCTGGTGAATCTTCTGGGTATATTCCCAGGAGTGGTATGGCTGGGTCCTCCGGAAGTATCACGCCCAGTTTTCTGAGGAACCGCCATACTGATTTCCAGAGTGGTTGTACCAGCTTGCATTCCCACCAGCAGTGGAGGAGTGTTCTTCTTTCTCCACATCCTCGCCAACACCTGATGTCTTCTGAGTTTTTAATCTTAGCCATTCTGACTGGTGTGAGGTGAAATCTCAGGGTTGTTTTAATTTGCATTTCCCTAATGACTAGTGATGTTGAACATTTTTTAAGGTGTTTCTCAGCCATCCGAATTTCTTCAGGTGAAAAGTCTCTGTTTAGCTCTGTACCCCATTTTTGGATAGGGTTATTTGGTTTTCTGGGGTCTAACCTCTTGAGTTCTTTGTATACATTGGAGATTAGCCCTCTGTCGGATGTGGGGTTGGTGAAGATTTTTTCCCAATTTGTTGGTTGCCGACAATGAATTCATGAAATTCTTAGAGAAATGGATGGAGCTGGAGAATGTCATACTAAGTGAGGTGACCCAGTCTCAAAAGAATACCCATGGTATACAGTCACTGATAAGTGGATATTAGCCTAGAAGCTTGGAACACCAAAGACACAAATCACATATCAAGTGATGTCTCACAAGAAGAAAGGAGTGGACACTGGTGCTAGAATGGACCAAAACATCATTGTGGGAGAGTACAAGAACAGTAAAGTGGGAGGGGGTGGATGCGGGAGCAGGGGGAGGGAAAAGGACATGTGGGACCTTTGGGGGTAGGGAACCAGAAAAAGGGAAATGAATTGTAAATATAGAATATATACAATAAAAAAATAAAAAAAGAAATACTTTTAAAGCCTAAAGTCTTCCTAATTTGAGAAATCTAAAAATTTGATAATTTTCTCATTACAAGCCTCCTCCAAATGATAAATTAAGATCAGATAAATAATTTTTGTAGAGCCATAACCAAAGAGGAATACAAGCATCAATTAAAAGTCTTCCAGCCAGAGAAAAATATGTTGCCAGATAGTTGAGGCACAGAAATCTGCCAGACTTCCAAAATGAGTATCAATAGCCCTCAAAGCATTCCACCACATAGGACTAGAATGAACATTTTGAGATTCATTTCATAAGAATGCATTTACCTTGATATTTAAACTACATAGACTCAACAAGAAAAGGATCACAGACCAGTATCTCTTATGAACATAGATGCAAAAATTCTCATTAAAATACCATGCTCCAGAATGAGTTTATAGATAACACAATTTGAATTTTTTCTATTTATGTTGATTTTAGGGGAGTATGTCCAAAAGGAGAATGGGGACATGGAAGTGAGTGGGAAGTGAGTGTGATAATGTGAAAGTCCCAAAGAATCAAGTAAAATATTATGCTAAGATATTTTAAATTGAATTCAATAAATATCAAAGATCATTCACCAAGGTCAAACGGGCTTTCTGATAAAGGTGTACAGATGATTCAGTATACGTAATTCAATAAATTTAATCTGCCATATAAACAAACAAACAAAAGACCAAATCACATGGTGATCTCAAAAGGTGTAGAAAAAGGCCTTGGACAAAAATCCTATATCCCTTTATGATTAAGGTCCTAGAGAGATTAAGGATACAAGGAACATACTTCTACATATTAAAGCCAATTTACCGGAAGCCAATAATAGCCAATTTAATTGAAGAGAACCTCAATGCATTTCCACTAAAATCAGGAACAAGATAATGTTGTCTACTCTTTCCATACTTAGTCAAAAAACTTGAAGTACTTAAAGTCCTAGCTAGATTATTAAGACAATTGAAAGAGATCAGGGGATACAAAAAGAAGGGAAGAGGTAAAATTATCTTTATTTGCTTATTTTATGAATATAAATAAGTGACCTTAAAATCTCTATTAGAAAATTTCTTCAGCCAATAAACACTTTCAGCAAAGTAGGGGGATATAAAACCAAGTTACAAAAATGAGCAGTTCTTCTATACATGAATAACAAATCGACTGAGAAAGAATTCAGGGAGACAACACCTTTCACAATAGTCACAAATACTATACAATATCTTTGGGGTAACCCTTTCAAAACAAATGAAATATTTATATGATAAAGAAATTGAGACTATATCAGAAGATAGAAAGTTCTCCAAATCACACAAGTCAGGAGAATTAACATAGTAAAAATGCCCATCCTACCAAAAGAGATCTACAGATTTGGTGCAGTCCCTTCAATTTCCAACACAATTCTGAAGGAACTTTAATGGCATCTTTCAGATTCATATGAAACATAAAGATTACTGAATAGATAAACAATCCTGAATAATAAAACAAATGTTGGTGGTATCATCATCCCCAATCTCAAATTGTACTACATAGCTATAGTAATAAAAAAAAATATGATACTGGCAGAAAACCAGATGCACTATTGATCAATGACATTTATTTGAAGACCTAGACATGAATCCTCACACCTATAGACACCTGATATTTATAGGGAAGCAAGAAATAGACACTGAGAAGAGAATAAAAGAGCAGCATCTTCAACAAATGGTGTTGGTTAAACCCATGTCTAAATTTACAAGATCCCAGTGACAGCTCTTGCTGTCAACATTGTTCCATTGCTAATGAGGGTGCAATCTTTAGCTACTTTGGAAATAAGTACATGAATACTTCTTTACGCAGGTAGAACTAATCAATGTACTTCAAGATCCATCTATACTCTGGCTTATAGATGCTTCATCCTACCACTGAGACTATGTTCAGGGCTGCTCATTTTATAATAGCTGTTAACAACTTAGATGCCCCTTAACAGATGAATGGGTATAGCAAATTTAATAATTTACATAATATAATATTACTCAGCTAATTAAAAATTATTGCATAATAAAATTCTTGTGTAATAGAGGAAACAAGAAAAAAAATCATGCTGAGATAGGTAACCCAGACATAAAAAGGTAAGCATTGTATGCATTTACTTACATGCACATATTAGATTTTAAGTTTCTGTTACCTACAGTCTATTATCCCACAGTGCTTAAGTATAAAGGGACTAGTGGGGACAAACATGTATTTAGAAAGCAAAATAGAATGGGATGAAATAGGAGGATCAAAGTGTTCATGAAGAGGAATAGGCAGACAAAAGATGGGCAGCTAAAAGTAAGGGCCATTTGAGTTGTAATATGGAAACAATGCAGAGGAATCTTCCATATATATATATGGAAGGTGATCTAAATGAATTCATAAATAATGGGAATGCAGAGTCCCAAACGGACATCTCTCCTCACCAAAAGAAACTTCTAGTACCGGAACTTGGTTTTATCTAATGTGAGTGTTAGTCCAAACAGGGTCCCTTTTTAACCTCCAAACAACCTATGATGTTGTCAAGGTTCTACATAAACCAAAATCATTGTTCTGTTACTGAAGGCAACAACTACACAACTCATTGAACATGGAGAAGTTGAATTAATGTCTACAGAGAGCTTGCACCTCTACTGGCTAATGTTCACGGCACTGCAAGGGACTTTGCATTCTATCTTGAATGCAAATTCAAGAAGAAAATGCATATTATTCAGTTTGCCAAAGTGTCCTCTTTGCATAATATGACCATGCAATGGTGACACAGACTGGTGGGAGTAACCAAGCAATGTCTGATTTGATTTTAAGGCCCACTCTTTGATGGAGAATCCACACCTTACCACTGTTTGTGTGACCAAGAACCTGATACTTCTGTCCTACTAAAGAAATGGCAAAAAAATTACCTCTAATAACATTCTACTGTATTCACAAATGAGTACCATGCTCTTCCATCAACAGAGACACTTTCTCCTGCAGCAGATGGGAGCAAACACAGAGACCCAAAACCAGACAACATTAAGAGAGCGAGAGACCTTGGAACATTCAGCTCTAACGGGATGTCTCCATCACATCTCTCCTCAGGGCTCCAGCAACCCTGCAGTAAATGAGGCTGAAGGAGTGGAAGTGCCAGAGGTGGTGGAAGACTGAGGACACAAGGCTTTCTGAACACAGCAGGCCTGATAAACATAGGAACTCACAGAAACTGAAGCAGCATGCGCTGAACCAGCACCAGACGGTACCTGATGTTGTCCTATCGCTGAAAGAAGTAGAAACAAGCTCCAGTCTACCTAACCCAGAAGCCATCTCCAATTGATAGCTACTTGCTTAAAGAAAATTTATTTTTCTCCCAGGGAAGCTTAACAAGGGAAACAAACTACTCTTAGAAGTAGGTGGCATGCCCAGCGATAGGTGGCCAGCAGAAAGTATGAACGGCAACGTTGGAGGTTCTCAGTCTTGCAATGTCGTGCTTGCCATTCTTGTTCTTTGTTTATATATTATGGCCTCCAGGTTTGTATTTTTAGGGGATTCCTAAGTTAGTAATCAAGTGAGTCTCTGTATCTGTATCTATTTCTTGTGCCTCTTGGGCTCCTGTTTGCTCTACTTTATTCTAATTTGGTTGTTTTTGTTTCATCCCATTATATTATATTATACTCCCTTAGAAGCTTTTAGTTTTCTCACAAAGGACCGGAATATGATTGGATCCAGATGGGAGGGGAGGTTGGAAGAAACGGGGAGGTCTTGTGGGGAGAGAGAGCTATAATCAGAATATATTGTATGAAAAAGTTCTATTTTCAATAAAACTTAAAAATGTGAAACTTATCATTTAACTTTGCAGTGGTAAACATAGAATAGTTTCGTTTGCTTATATCTCCCAGTCTCTTTGATTTCATTATATTTTATATTTTCTTTTATAGGGTTGAGTTCTGTAGCTGCTTGTGTTCTCATGCTAATTATGTTACCCTAAAACCTGTTTGGAGTGTCCAGCATGTAGGCTAAAGGAAGCCTGCCCCCAGTTGGCTCTGATTGAAAAATAAAGTTGCCAGCAGCCAATGGCTAGGAAGGGAGTCAGAGGTGGGACGTTTAGGATTCCTGGGCAAGAAAAGCAAGGGTGAAAGAAAGGGCTTCCGCCATGAGATGGGCTAGGCTACAGGCATGGAGACAGGCCACACTGGGTAGGTGCAGGAGGTAGAGATGGCAGAAATGTAGGTACAAAGGAGAAGGCTGCCCCCACTAGGGCTGCCCAGAAAGAGCCATGGGCAGCAAAGATAAAGTATAGATTTAGTAAGTATTAATTCAGGAATATGGAAGGGAAGATCAGGAGAGGCCCAGTCATTAATCTAGTTAAGGCATATTAAAATTAAAATATAAAGGCAGTTTCTGTCTGTCTGTCTGACTGTCTCTGTGTGTGTGTGTGTGTGTGTGTGTGTGTGCGCGCGCGCGTGCGCGTGCGTGCGTGCATGTGTACGTGTGTATGTGTGTGTGTGTTCAGGATCCAGAGAATCTGGGTCTGGCAGCGTGACCATCGGCTGGGAGCTCAGAGTGGTTTAAAGACTTACTGCTTCAGAGTTCAGTCTTAGAAAAGCAGAAGGTATGGACAGGTGATGTAGGACACCTTTGTGGATTCTCAGTTATTGTCTCAGTTTACTTAAGTTCCAACTCAAATGTCTCTTCTTATTAAAGAATATCCATTAATTTTATGTTTTTGTCTTGCGTATTGCTAAATGTGGCACCTATGCAATTGGTTATAACAAAAACTAAAACATAATTGAACAAAATATAAAATTTTGCAAATTGTTAAATTTTTAAACTTTTAAATGTGTACTTATTGAGTAGGGGTGATTTATAATTTTTGAAATATTATGAATACATTCACATGTATTTAAAATACTTAACACAAAAATCTGTTAGTAATTTTAATGAAAAATGCTTCTTGATATTATCTCTACTTGTACCACTAGATGGCACACCTTGGTAGAGAGAACTAGTGAAAAGTTGGAGGTAATATTTTCTAGTATACATTTCTTTGACTTATGAATAAAATAAATTAACTGTCAAAGTATAAATAAGACATCTAATAAAAATTCCTGCAGAGCTCATTAGTATTAATAAATTTCAGAAAATGTTTTTCATTTCTCTTAAATGAAATCTAAGTATAAATACTCAAAACTGTAGTCAGAATAAAAGTCTGGTTCCTTAGAACACACATGTCTTAATAGTGTATAGGAATATTGTCATAAATATTCAGAGCACATACACTCTGTTTTTGCAAGAACATAGTTTGAAATTTTCAAATTGAAGTAGTAAGTCATTAAAAACTATATAGGTGCTTTCCTAGGACATTTATCAAAAAAGCACAAATAGATGATTGTCACATATTTTAACAGAACAATTCCTGTTGTTAAAAGCAATAAACAGTCTGGAAAACACACTTGGACCACTGTTCCTGGCTATTTGCATGTAGTTTCTGCTTTTATCATGTGATCAAGATATGCAATTCAAAATAAAACATAATAAAAAGAGATAGTGAATCAAATTAGGCTCTGTGCTTAGGGAGCAAGTTTTGAGTATGCCTATGCTAATTCATCATTTGCCTATACATCAAAATGTTCTTACTTGTTCATTGAGAATAATTCTAAGCCTAACATAGTGGGGCAAAAGGTCTGTCTAGCCAATTATCCTTTTATCCATTCAATTTTGCAATCCTATAATGAGTATTCATCATAGGTCTACTAAAGCCAAGTCCTAATATCAGCTCATAGATACCAACAAAGATTATTCATCATATGAAGTTTGAATATCATCTGATGAACCACAGAGCCGAATGGGAAAAGGGAACTGGCTTGGTAATAAAAGGTCTTTCTCAGAAAGTGATACTCAAAAAATACATTGAACAAGGAGGAGGGAGGAGTCAGAAGAACAGGAATGTGGTTACACTGAACCACATACAGATAACAAGTTTTATTAAAGTGTGTATTAAAGTTAAATCTCAGGGCTTAGGCATCAATTGCTCTTTTCCTGAAATCACAACCTGAGTACAAGGAGGAAGAGAAGCTAGGATGCTGAGAGGTCTAAAATGAGCACTCTTCTGACTGTCATTCACTGAGCTGGTATATAGTCTTCATGAGTGCCCAGGACAACATCCTAGAAATCTAGGATGGTTTTCTCACAGAAAGACAAATACCAAGCTCCCAACAACAGAATTTTGTAGCTTAACATATGAAAATTATTTGAGACCAGATACCCCCTGACAAACTGGAAGCATGGATATGAGTGGGTCTGCTATAGTGATTAAGAGAAAAGATGATTATTTTCTTGCCTTTGGAAACTCATGTCAAGGAGCAGCCAGGTCAGGAGTAGATCTGCTAGTCTCATGTAAGACAGAACATAGTGATATTTAACAAATTAGTAACTTAACTGACCTGATTTGAAATATTGATTTTGTTTTATTAATGATAAGAAACAGATTATCAAGGGTTTCTAATGGGATTTTTCTCTGAGCTGGAAGATAATATGTATTCCGGGGAGTTTCTTTAGTCCCCTCCATTGCCATGAGTGACTATAGTTCCCAACTCCTGGATGATGAGGGAATGTCTAGAAAAGGCCGAGACAAGGGAGAGAAACAGAAAGCAATAATTGGAGCAAAATGAGAGCAGAACAGGAGCTTGTACAGCTTAATATCTTTCCTTTCAATGTTTGCTTGAAGCACAATTAAATATCATAACCTACTTGGCCTTTACAGCTCCAAAATTAATAATCTGCTTTATTACGCTGGGCTGGAGAAAGCACAATTTCAACTAAATGAAGAGAAAGAACAAAGGTATGTGTTTAATGTGTTGTATTGGCACAAAGTCTGCTTATGTCATTACTTCAGATTGGAACAACAATATATTTGGCATAAAGCTAAGCCTTTTTGGCTTTCATCTTGTTGTTCTTCTCCAGATAATTGTTAAGCTGTCATAATCAGCTATTTCTCAATGTTCTTTTATGCCTGATATAAACTTTGTGTGGCACACAGCCTGGTCAGGCTTCCCTTGGCTGGAGATAATTCCAACAATGGGTTACCTATGTGTTGTCTACAGGATGCACATAGTCTCTTCCATGATTTATTGTCTTAAGTTCTCACATTCCAGTATTCTCAACTGAAGGGCCTAGAGTCTGTAGTGTCCATAATCATGTGTGATCTTCCTTAACCATCCCTGTACAGCAATGGAAATGTTATTGGAATGAGTATCTTGGGAAAAAATATGAAAAACTACTTTCAAATACTCCTAGTTATATTTCTTAAGAGAAAAATATTACTTCGTAGTTGTGCTTCTTTACATTTGATGGGTGGGGTTTCTTGTTTGTTCCCCAAACTTTCTTCTGTACCAATAAAACATAAATGTAGGAGATTGCTTGATTGAATTTATGCTATATAAGGTAAGACAATTTAACTTTTGTAGGAAGACTGGGGTTTGAGGCTACATCTTGTTTGGTAGAGTGCTTTCCTATCATTTGTGAGGACTAAGAGTCAATCTCTGTGTGCATAAATTATAATTGGTGGTTCATACTTATAAACCCTGGAGATAGCTCAGAGAAGAAGTCATGCTAGCAAAGGGAGTAGGACATTTTGTGGCAAGTTCAGAAGGCTATCTGGATAATGGTAGACTTCAAGTTTAATTAGCATGGTTTCTCCACAAGCATGCATCTCAACATCCAAAATGATGGGGTATTGAAGGTAGAAGTAGAGTATACATGTATTAGGTGATAGAAAACTTCCCATTATTTACAAATTCATCATGGTAACAACTTTTAGAGAAACTTTTCATTAGTATTCACATCATTTGGCCCAGGTGTTAAATTCATAGAACCAATCAGCCATCTATATAAGGGGAAACATGAAAAATGAGATGTTATTTTCTTGCCATTTTCAATACCATTTGAAGCCACCAAATTATAAAGTTAAATTGAATATAAGAATTAAAACAGATTTTGAAAATGTGTTTAAAAGAGTTGCAGGCAAAGTGGAAATGGCAGCATAGGATATAAACCAGTGTATGACTGCTACATGAAGTTGAGAAGTGCCACTCTTAATAGCAACAAAAGACATATTAAATATGTTCCTTAAAGTGATTGGAAAGAAACTATTTACTTTGGAAACTTTATCCTATTTCATACTTGTATTATTCAGAGTTCTTTAGAGTCACAAAACCTATGCAATGTCTCGATATATTAAGGTGATTTTTTTTTTGTAAAGACTTACAGTCTGCAGCACAACTAGCCCAACAATGGGCAGTTGTGCCTGGGAAGTTCAAAAATCTAGTTGTTTCTCAGTCTCACAAAGCCAGATGTTTCAGTTGGTCCTCTCTATAAGCTGGAATCCTGAAGCTTCTACCGATGTGCTGGCAAGTACGTGCAATCATGCAAAGAAGAGTGAGTCTTCCTTCTTCTGATGTACTTATGAAGGCGTCCAGCAGAAGGTGTGTCTCATTAAAGTTGTGTACTACCATGCTTGGATCTCAAACTTTGTTCCAGGCTGGCCTTTAACTCAGAGATGTGCTTGCCATATCTCCTGGGATTAAAGGCCTGTACTACCTTGCGTAGGTCTAAGTTTTTAAGGCCACCATGCCTCAAGATCTTCATGTCAAGTTCCAGGTCAGAAACCTGTGTCATCCAGCCTCAAGATCTGAATCACAGGTGTGCCCTCCATTTATAGATTGTTGTAGCTGTTGAGCAGCCACAGGAACTGGGTTTACCTGAAAGGGGGTGGGGGCTGGAAATGAAGGTAGGGGGCAAAAGAAGAATGAAGCCAAGACAGAGGTTCTGATCAAGGCTCCAAGTTTAATAACAAGCTTTGGGTTTATAAATGAAAAAGAAAATCATAAAACACATTTTCTTCTTCAGCTGGAATATGTTGTAGAGCAACGTCAACAAATGTTCAAAGTCTACTTACCCTGCTCAAGGGTGGGAAAACTGCTCAGCCTGTTCAAGGCTGGGAAAGGCCTACTCAAAACTGGAATATCACAGACTGTAGTTCCTTCCAGATGTGGTCAAGTTGACAACCAGGGATAGCCATCAAGACTTATATGCATGTGTGGGGATTATAGTAAAGAAATCTAGTAAATTGCAATTCTTTTAATTCTTTGTAAATGTAGACGAAATCATGTGACTAAGACTATTCCTTACTACAATTTGAGCAGTTGTAATATATTACGCAGTAAACACTGTGATAGAAAGCTCTAGATTTGTAATAGTTTTCAGCAGATATAGGTAAGAAACCAAAAAACATTTGGAGTTTCATTTTTCTGTGGATACTTAGATTCTAAGATGCCAGTGTTGTAAAATATAGTATATGTCATCTACTACTAGAAAAAATATATATAACCATGTAGTGGTTTGAATATTCTTGGCCCAGAGGGAGTGGTACTATTAGAAGGTGTGGCCTTGTTTCAAGAAGTGTGCCATTGTGGGGGTGGGCTTTGAAGCTCTACCCAGTGTGGAAAAAGAAGTCTTTTTCTGACTGCCATCTAATGCAGATCCTAGAACTTTCAGCTCTTTCTCCAGCACCATGTCTGACTGTATGCTGCCATTCTTCAATTCATGATGATAATGGATTGAACCTCTGAACCTATAAGCCAGTCCATTTAAAATTGTCCCTTATAAGAGTTGCCATGGTGTACTGGCTGGTTTTGTGTGTCAACTTGACACAGGCTGCAGTGATCACAGAGAAAGTAGCTTCAGTTGGAAAGTGCCTCCATGAAATCCAGCTATGGGGTATTTTCTCAATTGGTGATCAAGTGTGAAGAGCCCTTTTTGGGTGATACCATCTCTGGACTGGTATTCTTGGGTTCTATAAGAGAGCAGGCTGAGCAAGCCAGAGCAAGCAAGTCAGTAAAAAACATCCCTCCATGGCCTCTGCATCAGCTCTTGTTTCCTGACCTGCTTGAGTTCCAATCCTGACTTCCTTTGGTGATCAACAGCAATGTGGAAGGTGTAAGCTGAATAAACCCTTTCCTCCCCAACTTGCTTCTTGCTCATGGTTTTTGTACAGGAATAGAAACCCTGACTAAGGCACATGGGTATGGTGTCTCTTCATAACAATGAAACGCTAACTAAGAAAACTAGTTAAATGTGGCAAGAAGTTCATTATTAAAGAAAAAAAGTGTGAGAAAAGTAGAAATGACCATACTTTTTGAAAATGGTCATGTTAAAGGTAGTAAAAATGAATCAGGGTGTGTTTTTCTCATAATAGTGAGGTGAAAAGCATACAAGACTATAATTTTCTATGTAGCTTTTCACAGAACAATTAGTTTGAAATAAAATTTTAATATCTATATTCAAGAACAACTGAGCAAAGATGTTGAAACTGATAAATTTAACAGGATCCCTTAATATTTAAGATGGAATTGTTGTCTCCAAGAGGTGGAGGACCATGCACTAGCTCCCATTTTTTTCTTGACCCAAGTTATTCCTCCTTTTATTTTTAGGGATAAGCCTGTAGTATTAGAGCTTATAAAAACATAATTTCCTTTAATTTCAGTCGAAAAATGAGTAAGTTCAAATTTAAATACATTGTTTCTATGATTTTTACTTTCTAAAGAAATTTAAATATACAAAAATGAAGAACATTATTTTTTCCTGTGTAATGTACTCATGGTAAACTTCATGATTTTTCCCCCATGTTTTGTTTCAGAATGCGAAATAAGAAAAGCCAAGATTCGTAGAATATTACTTGAATGAATAACCTTTAGTTAATTTGCTTTTAACATTGGAGTACTACTGTTTTGTTGTAGGCATTAGATGCCGTGTAGGAATCAATATGGACTGGCATCTTGGCTCAACTATTTACCAGCTGTAATCACTTGGGAAAATAATTTAATGTTTCTGTGCCTTTTTTAAAACCTTGCTTGTGAAATGGAAATACTAATATTTTTATAGGGTATTATGGAATTTTCAGCTTTATTTGTGCACATAGCTACAACTTAAATGATAAGTTTTTCTATGCCAATGATATGAGCCAATTCAAGGCAGATTAGATTGTATTAAATATAGGATTATTGGAAAGCTGCTCTTGGGTGAATTCACTGGCCTCAAGGACTGAGACCAAGGAGGTCACCATGGAGAGGGAGAGAGAGGAGAGTGGGAGGAGAGAGAAAGGAAGAATATGTGAAAGAAAACGAGGGAGACGGAGAGAAGAGAGAGGGAAAAGCAAAAGGTCTGGATTATATAGGGAGAAGCCTCTAGGGGAAGAGCACCCCAGCCCTTGGGCTGGAAAGTTTAGAGTTGGTGGCAGGGTATGCCAAGGTGGGACTGAGGTATGCTGGGAGAACCTGGAAGCCAGGTCTGCTTTGTATTGTAAAATATATTCTCCTAAACCAAACATGCCAACTTTTATTGATAATTAATGTATAAGAGGGTGAAGTAATCATCTATGACTATTTTCTGTGACATTGGAATCGGGGATAAAATGCTGGAATGTGGACCAAGTCTGAGAAGAGCTGGTTGTTCCACGGCTGTCCTGGCTGTGGGACCATATCTCATGGTAGGAATGTTGCAGGCTCAGGTGAAGCAGTCTGTGAGGCAGAGCAGGAATATCTGTGGGTCACCACTTTGGAACTGTTCTGGATTCAGTTGGTGAAGAAATATCTAGATTTAGTATGACTCAGAAGATAAAGTTAAGGAGTTTAGGGAGAAAACCATTTTCTTGGATGTATATTTAAAACTCTTAGACCTGTGGTCTTGGGAATTGGAAGAGGAGTCAGTGTCCAAGGACCAGGGAAAGGGGGATAGATACATCCCACCTTCAGAAGTCGGCAGGTAAGAAGGAAAACAGGCTGTTAATTGACAGTACTTACCTTAAGTTCATTTGACTGTGGGATGTGGATTCCCTGAAGCTTATAAGAATCTTTACAAAAAGATAAATAATTTTCCTATCACCATCTAAGTTTTTTCACATTCTCTAACCTTCAAAACTTGCTTTATGCTCCTAGACCTTTGAACATTTTCTTAGAACTCCAAACCTTTTCCAGTTTTCCTATCCCCTAACCTTGTACCTTTTCTTATCCTGACCATGAGACAGAGGTGGTTGATCATTGGGAGCAGTCATTGCTAAGTGAGTCACTTTAGATAGAAGAACAAAATGATACATCTGAACCATGTTTATCTTTTTTCATGAAACCTGTGAGCTAGGTCAACCTGTTTCCTTTTCTAATAAGAGATAGTTTTAACTCACCAATGGATTAAGTAATTAATTTACAAGGTGGTGGATTATCTTAGGGTAAGGAGCTAGTTGCCTGATCTCTTAGCTGTCAAGCTGTATTCAGCTTAGCTGTCGATGTGATCAAGAGACCTGAGAAGGATAAATTATAATTTAAATACTCTTCCTTTCTCTCTCTTTTTCCTCTCCTCTCTCTTCTTTCTGTTAGTGACTTCCCTGGCCTTGGTCTTGGGGCCAGTGAACTAACAGAAGAGCAGCTAAACTGCATTTAATATAATGTAATCCATCTTCAATTTGCCCATCTCACTGGCAGGGAAATAACTTATCATTAATGACATTTTCTAAGAAGCCTGAACACTATGTTATCAATTATTACAGTGTCTTCCCCTTACTCATCAACTGGGCTGAAGACCCAAGTTCTGGTATGAATATGTGTCAGAAAAGAATGAGCTTGCCCATTTAGACACAATTAACCAATATATGCAACTTTTCACCTGTAAAAGACTACAAATTTTAAATATTAATCCTATGCTCAACTGAACTAGGGTTATTTATTTATTTATGTGTGTGTTGATTTATTATGTAAAAAGTGCATATGCATGTTGAGCTGAGCATTTTCTGGGCTTTCCTCTGACACTTCCTAGCTTTTAAAATAACATCTTAAAATGAAGTCCACCCAGACCCAGGTCTGTGCAGGATTCTTGCATCTAAACATAAAACTTATAAGTGCCAATTCATACAGGCTTTCCTCTCAATACCATCTACCCTTTTGCTGAGTCCTCATTGATTTTTCCCATTCAACACCCAGAATTGTAACACTGAGGACCTTACAGCTGTAGGATGTCTTCTCTAATTTTCTATTACCTTGACAAAACATGATGACCAAGACAACTTATAATATAAGCACTTAACTGGGGAATTATTCATAATCCCAGAATGCAGTAGAATCCATGACCATCATGGAAAGGAGCCACAGTGCTAGAACAGTAGCTGATAGCTTACATATTATTTGAAATTTGGAAGTAGAGAGAGGGGGTAACTAATGGACTGGAAATGGTACAAGATTTTAGAAACTGCAAAGCCTCGCCCTAATGACACATCTTCAACAAGACCATACCTCCCAGTACTTTTCAAGCAGTTCAGCTAGAGACAAAACAGTCAAACACATGACCCTAGGGAGCATTTCAAATCATCACACTGCTATGGAACCATTTAGGCTAAACCCTCCTTGAGAAAACTGAAAAGAGTTTACCTGCATACACTGGGTCTTGATGTCTTTCTTTAGATATACCAGCAGTTTAAGAAAAATAATTACACCTTTTCCAATTGTTCTTGTTGTTCTAGGGAGATGTAAAAGCTACAAAAACAGACAAAAAGGTCTATTATAAACTTGAAAGAATCTGCATGCACAGTTACTATGTCGTAGGCTTTCTTTACATCTTTGTTCTTCAGTTTTTGGTGTGCTTTATGTAAAACCTGTGAAGAATGCCAAATGAAGATGGAAAAGAGCAAGGATTTTTTTTTTCATGTCTTGGACAAAAATGTAACATAATTTTTTTCGGAAGTCATCTAGGAAAAGCTAAAGACGTGAAATGAGGTTTCTGGAGATGGTCCACCCTTTTACTTGGGTTGCATTGGGTGAGCCTTAAGAATGCAGGGTCCTTAGAGATTGTATCCCAGAATTGCTTCTTGCTACTGATATACCTTTTCCATCACTATTACATAGCCCAGTGATTCTTAGGCATCAGCATACCTTCTTGGGCAAAGTATCTGCAGATCAACATGAAGGTGAACTTTCATGAATTAATGCTGTTTAGATGAATAATGACTTTCTAGAGTTCCTGATTCGATTCAATTAATTAATTGATTAATTAAATTTATTTACATTTCAAGTGTTATCCCTTTTCCTGGATTCCCCCCTCCCAGAAGGCCCCTATCCCTTCCCCTTCCCCCTGCTTCTATGAGGTTGTTCTTGCCACAGGACCCATACCCAAATAATGCCAGAAGAGACTAGCCTCCCAGGAATGGTAACAAGCCTGTGAATGCAGGTAAAACTACCACTGCTGTTCAGTGGGACCCACCAGGAACCCTCAGGACACAGGAACTTAGGAGCAGCCTGGGACAGGAGCCTTCCAGTTTCCATCTGATTCAAATAATTCTAAAGAAAAGAAAAAAAAAAACTTGAGATGGTTTTAGTTGTTTTGCTAAAAAGATGTAATAAAGTTAGAATCAAGAGTATAATGTATTCCCTCCTCATAAAATAGTAAGTAAAGGCTGCAAAAGCAGGGGTACAATGAGCCTTCACAATTACACTAAGAAGAGAAATAGGCTTGGGAAAAATTGTAATCAAAGAAAAACATTCATCTTAGGATATTTCCGAAATGAAGCCACTGGTATGCACTATGATAAGACGCCATGTAAATCTGTTGCTTTGAACTTATAATGAGCTTATAGAATGAAACACGGAATTTTCTATGGGCATCCTCTATAACTCCCCTTTTGTGTAACAATTTGTCTATGAGGTAATTTTCTAAAGAACTTTTGTCTAAGAAGGTATAAAAGGCCAGAGAGAAGAAATGAAGTGGTGATGTGTGGGCTCTGCTCCATCCAGCCAAATGTATGTGTACGGCATTTGAGGCTCAGTCCAATCTACCAAATGTGTGTGTGTGTGTGTGTGTGTGTGTGTGTGTGTGTGCGCGCGCGCGTGCGCGCGTGCGTGCACTTGTGTCTGTGCCTGTTACCTGTGTAAATTATTTTTTTCTTTTTTCTCTTGTTCATGAAGAGTTAATGAATGCCAAGCCTTCAGCAAGGCCAGAGAGAGGTCCTTGGGAGGAGAGAAAAGAGCCCTAGCAATTGAGCCTGTTTTCCTCTTAATTCCCTGCTGCTGCCAGCAGGAGTTTATTAGCAGAAGCCAATGGCTTTTGGCCTTAGAATAACAAAGAGTTTTGGACAGAATTGCCAAAGATTAAAAAGCTTTGGTCCTGATTACTGACTTCATATCCCTTCACTGGCTTTCTGGGGTGTACATGATGCTGGCTCATTTTCTTTATCCTCTCCTTCACTTCTTTCCTTTGTTTTTCCTCTGAAGCTAGAGTTGAGGTTCCATAGTGAATTTCAGGGAAAAATATTGCAACAAAATCTAATGATAAGTCTGAGCTAATTACCTTTTAAGGGAAACAAAACATTCAAAGCTGAACTAATATCTAACATTTGTAACTTCCAGAAGCTGTGCCGTCCTTTGAAAACACTACTGAACAGGTTATTGAATTTCCTAGTACTGGAAATTTATTGAAGAGCAAATGTTGTAAGCTGTTGACATTTCCTTTTGGGGATTTTGCCCAGGGCTTAGTAAAATAAATGAAGCATGTGAGAAAAATTAACAGTCAGTGTCATCTAATTATAGAAACATAACTGTGCCTTATCTCCCACAATGGCACAGTATATTTTAGAAGGTGAATATAATATTCAGAAATATAATATGAATACAGCATCAAGGGCAGTAAAACATGTTACAGAACTAAGTATTGGGTGAGAAGCAGAATGATGAGTGACTCTCCTCTGAGAGGGAAAAGTGGGCCATTATTGTCACTTAGCTCTGCTCCTATGTCGCCATTTGTCTCCCTGCTTCTCTCTCCCTATGGTTGAACCGGAATTGAAGTTATTTTTCTGGGAATGAAAGAGCGTACAGTAATTCTTCTATGGGGTCAGATCTTTGTAAAAGCTTTGGTAAAGGGTTTTCTGCTAGCACCTTTTGAGTCATTGATCATGTCCTTAACTCTGGCATGCCTCTATGAGAGAGCTTTTGAGAATGATGGAATGAGAGCCTATCATTAGGCACTTTTTGCGTCTCACATTATACTACATAGATTTGAGGGTTTTTTGTGTTTTGTTTTTTGTTTTTGGTTTTTGTTTTTGTATTTTTAAAGAAAGTAGTCCCTAGAACTAAACAAGAGAGTACCAGTACTATTTCTCTTTATGTTGGTGAGACAGCCAGGGTCTCACTTCTGAAGCTTAAATGCAAGCCTGAAGAAATAAGGATAGGACAATTATGATCCTTCTGCTGTTTTTTTATTTTTAAGCATAATTTTGATTGCAATAAATATATTCTTTGTATAATATTTAGTATTAGTAGTAAAATATTTTGTTTTGGTATTTTGTAGTTGTGTTACGTGGAGCAACATGAATTGTTAATCTTACCGTTCTGGAAAGCCTATATTGACTATTAAATCAGATGTTATAAAGTCCTTGTATTTATTTACTTACTTTCAGTTTTACCAAAACCCTTTGTTTTCAATTTTCTGAATCAAAATATCCACAACTAGATATCATCTGCATTTAGTTCCCCAGACAATCACTATGGCTATGAAAAGATGATTTAAACATAATGTATAAAGTTGATATATCTATTTATTCTACTAGTTTTTAAAGTAGCCCCAAGGAGACAGATTATTTAGTATTGGTCTGCTTTTAAAAAATATACAATAATAGGATATATTTTACTGCTTTTATTGGAGCTTAATTTTATGTAACAGGTATGTTTATAGTTGTTTACTTTACCTGATGACATGAATATAAAGCACTTATGAACTAGCTCTCTGGTACTAGGACAATAGTAGAAAAATAGAGATAATGGCGTGTTGTTGTTGTTTGTTTGTTTTTTTTACCCTGAGCTACTGCAAACTACATGTGATTATTAAACTATGTTCAAATGAACATGACAAGTAATAGTTGTTTCTGGAAAGTCAGCAAGTAAAAATTAATTGAAAATACATTTTTTAAAAAATTAGGGATTCCCTATCACGAATGTAAATAAATGAATTTGAAAGTACAATGAGTATTTGCATAGCTGCATAGCCACCTATTATCTAGAGCATTTGATAATATATTTTCATTGTTTTGCCTAAATGGGAACCAGCCGCATGTGTGACAGTTACAAAAACACTTCATTGACTATGAGTTACAGAAAACAAAAGCTGGTTATGCTGTTGGCCTCTACAATCAAAAGCGAAAGGATGAGCACCCATTAATTTAGAAAGTAGTAAGATACTCTATAATTAAATAAAATGTGAAACTTGCTTCTCCTTATATACTCAAAAATTCACATAAATGAATTTAATGATCTGAGTACTGGAACTTAGTCTGTAATAACTTAGCTCACATATATTTGACAGATTATTCCATGGTACCTTAAGCACTTGGCTTTTAGGGAAAAACAAAATCATCATCTATATTTAGAGAAGCTATGACATCATGGCTTGATTTATGTCTCTTGCTAAGTTTACATTTTCCTAAATTATAGTTTATAATGTTTATGTATTAATAAGGATACCTCATTAGGCAATTTGGTGTGCCTAGTATGTAGTATGACTAATACTGTTATTGCATTCAAAGTTAAACACAAAACACTGGGAGATATTTATCTAAATTGACTTAATCATAATTTAATTACTATATACCAAGGCACACCCATTACAAAATTTAGAATCATATTAGCCAAATAATAGATTTCAAACACAGTGTGTTCATATAACAGTGGATTGTAAATTCATTTATCAGATTGCTGAGAGAAGATTTTAAAACTCATTCTTAGGTTAATTATGAAGAAGAAAAATTTCAAATGTTCTAGAAGGTAAGTTTCTAGACTCTTATCTTCATGGTTTGATCAACAATTCAGAACACACTGTAGTACTACTTTTCAAAATGCCAAACAATTCTAAAAGCACATATTAAAGTAACATTATATGGACTGTGTATGTTATATTTAGGAATATATATATATATATATATACACATGTTTATATTCATTTACATATATACATATGTGTATATATATACATATATATGCACATAACACAAAACAATAAAAATATATCACACATGTGAAGATAAACAAAGTGGGATGATTTCAAAGGAAGGAGGTTAGGGAGAAATGAAATAATATGATCTTAAAAATTAAAGAAATACCATGCAGTTTTTAACACAATTGCTCTGTAGTACTGCTTGAGGTCAGGGCATGACACTTCCAGAGGACCCTGTCATACCACTCCTGGGCATATACCCAGAGAATTCCCCTGCATGCAGTAAAGACACATGCTTCACTATGTTCATAGCAGCCTTATTTATAATAGCCAGAAGCTGGAAGGAGCCCAGATGTCCCTCAAAGGAGGAATGGATACAGAAAATGTGGTATATTTATACAATGGAATACTATTACAATGGAATATATACAATGGAATACAGCAATTAAAAATAATGAATTCATGCAATTTGTAGGCAAATGGTTGCATCTGGAAAATATCATCCTAAGTGAGTTAACCTAATCACAAAAGAATATACATGAAATGCAATCACTGATAAGTGGAAATTAATGAGCCCAGAAGCTCTGAATACTCAAGGCACAATGAGCAAATCAAAAGATTCCCAAGAAGAAGGAATGAGAGGACACTAGTCCAGACAAGACTGGTTCCTGTTTTGCAGGAGAGTACCAAAACAGAGAATTGTGCGGGGTGGGGGTGGGGTGGGGGTGGTGGGGGTGGTGGTGGGGGTGGTGGTGGTGGGGGGGGGGTGGGGGGAGGACTTATGGGACACATGGTAAGGGGGGAACTGGGAAAGGGGAAAGCCTTTGGAATGTAAACAAAGAATATAAAAAATAAAATTAAAAAAAGAATAGGAAATTGATTTGGCACAGCACTAAAAAAAATTAAAGAAAAATTGTATCTATTTGAATTGAGCTCTATAACTGCTTTTTGATTGGTTATGCTTTTCTGTAGTGATCTCCATCTTGCAAAGAGAAGTTTCCTTGATGAGCGGTGAAGATTTCACTTGCTGGTGGGTATAAAGACAAGTGCTTAGATTAACTTTCTCCAACATAACATGTAGAATACATTGTAGATAAGAGGGTCAGAAATAGTAAGGCCTAAAAGATCGTGAGCTTGCAACGAGGTTGTGTATGCTAGTGATGTTGCAACCCACACCATTAAGTCTCACCAACATGCTCACCCAAACATAAGCTGCACAAGAAGGACACTAAGAGACATACCAGAGTAGACTTGGAAAAATCTACACTCAGCCCTACAGAAAGACCTACAGGCAGCTAAGCAATGCTGAAATGGGAATAAATAGTCTTCCCCAGGGAAAAACATACCAGTTGGTTATTTTATGTATGGACAGAAAATGTGGTATATTTATACAATGGAATACTACTCAGCAATTAAAAATAATGAATTCATGCAATTTGTAGGTAAATGGTTAGACCTGGAAAATATCATCCTGAGTGAATTAACCCAATCACAAAAGAATGCACATGAAATGCAATCACTGATAAGTGGATATTAATGAGCCCAGAAGCCCTAAATACTCAAGACACAAATAGCAAGTCAAATGATTCCCAAGAAGAAGAAAGGAGAGGACCCTGGGCCTGTAAAGATTGCTTCCAGTTTAGTAAAGAAACCGAGGGGGGAGGGGGAATTATTGGGGAACAGATGGGGGGGGAGAGGAACTATGGGAACTATGGTGGGTGGGAACTGGGAAAGGGGAAAGCCTTTGGAATGTAAACATAGAATATAGAAAATAAAATTAAAAAACAAACAAACAAAAAAAAACAAAAAAAAAAACAAAAAAACAAAAAAAAATATACAGTTTTTGTTTAGGAATAATTACTATATATATATATATATATATATATATATATATACATATGTATATATGTGTATATATATATATATATATGTATTGTTATTGTAACAATAAAAAAGGCCTTAACATTGAAAAAAGGGAAGGAAGATAGGATAGAATTTTGAGGGAGGAAATGGAAAAAAGAATAATTTAATTATAATCATAAAAATAATTTTATAGTGAAAAAAAGGAAGAAAAGAAAAATACTACCTAAAATTTAGTATAGTGAATTTGAGCAGTTTGTCCCTAAGTGATCCTTTTAGTGACATCAAAGTAATAAAAATGGACAAAATATTGTTATCAATCAATACTTTAAAGAAATTTCTCATGAAATGGTAACTATGGAATAAAAGTTATTCCTCTTTTGTCAAAGTCATATGATAATATTCCTGAGACAGTTGCACTGTAGGCTAAAATGCTATTGTTAAAACCTGTTTTATATATGTATATATATATATATATATGTATATATATATGTATGTATGTATAACTTAGTGTCTTATACCTAAAATAACTGCTCTCATGAGATCAGTTTTAAGTATATCTGACTAAAGTTATACTTTTGATTTAGCTGAAACTGTTTTTAGAGGGAATTTATATATTTGTTCTATCATACAATACAGCCCAACCACAGTTATTCTCCCGCAGTCCTCCCAATCCTCTCTCATTCCTTTCCTCCCCCTGCCCCTTTTCCACTGCTCTTTCGTTTTTCTTCAGAAAAAAGCAGAGCTTCAAAATTCATAAACATATGTCAAGGGAATAAAATCAGCCTGAGATACTAAATTGATGCACTCTGGGCCTATGACACTTTTGTCTGAGACCCTTCCATAAATGAAATGATTTTTGTATGAGAGTGAAAGTGACCACATGCTAAGGCAGAAAGAAAAATTCCTGTGTACAATCTCTAGATCAATGCTCCAATACTCTACATTGCCCTCTATACATAAGAGGAGTTTGTACTGTGAAATATAAGCTATCCAGAGCCTGGTTCATCCATCACAAACAAGTTTGACCTCCATTATATAGCTGTCTGTCCCTTTCTTTTCTTCCTGATTACTTCCTGGAATGCTCTGTAAATTCTTTAGCTTCATCTAGTGCTTTATATGCTTGTTTATACTTGTTATTGGAAAAATCATGTCTCAATATTCAGATAAGTTGAAAAGTATTTGGAAACATTCACTTCCTAAGGAAAAGTTGCCCAATTTTCTAATTTCATTGGCTTCTTGCTTATATAACTGAAACTGTCTAATCACATTATTTTGTGGCATAAAAGCATATAATCTGTGCTCTCTAGGTGGTGTATTTAGACACAGATACTACATTATTCCTAATTTATGTTGGAGTAATGTAGTATTTATATTCTCCTACCCTTCTCACATGATAGATATATTTCTTTATTACTTGCAGGCTATAACTGTAATTGATCCTCAGCATCTGGTAAGATATTTTGCACACAAGATGGAATCCCCATATTGGTTGATGTATATGTGAGTGTGTTCATGAGCAATCGTAGGATTATTTTTCTAATTATTTTTTAAATTTTTTATTAGATATTTTCTTAATTATATTTCAAATATTATCTCTTTTCTTGGTCTTTCTTAGAAGGGAGATCAAAATACCCATGGCTTACAGCCAGTCAATGGACTGAGTATAGGGTCCCCAATGAAGGAGCTAGAGAAAGAACCCAAGGAGCAGAGGAGGTTTGCAGCCCCATGGGAGGAACAATAATATGTAGCAACCAATACCCCCAGATCTCCCAGGGTCTAAACCACCAACCAAATAGTACATATTTAGGGACCCATGACTCTAGCTACATATGTAGCGGAGAATGGCCTTTCCGGACATCAGTGAAAGGAGAGACCATTGGTCCTGTGAAGGCTCGATGGCCCAGTATAGGGGCATACTGGGTCAGGAAAGTGGGAGGGGGAGGTTGGTAAGCAGGGGGAATGGGTTGGGGGGAGTTGGGAGAGGAGAGGAGGAAAGGGGATAACATGGGATACTTTTAGTTCCCTGTTTTAAAGATTGTGACAGAATGATTATATATGTGCATATTGTAGGAAAATCTGTTCTCTGCACTTTACAAACATAAGATTATAAAGCTTTTGCTATGCACTGGGATCCAGTTTCTCTCATAGTAAACTGTGTATCAACTACGATGTCAAAAGTGAGGTATATAGTTTAAAAATCTCTTATCCAAGGCTATATAACTAGTTATCTATGCTGGATACAGCTCTTCAAGATGATATATGATAAAACACTGAGTATGGAATGAGTCATGGATAGTCTCTAAGGAAGTAATTTAGGAAGAAGGCTTGAGAGTGTTGGATGGGTTGGCCATCATTTCTCATCTTCTGGATTTTGGTTCTTCTCCAGGCTGTGTTGTCACTTCAGTTCTTTTTAAGAAATCCAAAGTGACTATTTTCACTGCACAGCACTTTCTACTATACATTCAACTGTATAAGCTCTGTGCTGGAAATTATTAAAAATTAGAACATTGGCTACAACCATACAGATTTTAATACCTGTCTACTAATTTTCTTTGTAAATTCACTATTGAATAAATTTGTTGCAGTTATAAATTTCAAAAAGTGTCATCTTTTCTATTTTAAACAAAGGAAAATAATAGTTCATGTAGAATTTTCACATTATCTATTTGTATGTGTGTGTGTTTGTGTGTGTGTGTGTAGGGATAACAAGGTTATTCCTTGATTTTCCCACTAGAGTATTGTCCTTTTCAATAAATAAATATATAATTTTTCATTAAAATATTTTATTATTTCTTTGAAAATGTCAATATCATCTGTGTCTTAGTGACATTTATTCCTCTCCTGTTTTCCTGCAACTCTCACCAGATCTACTTCCCTTCCCTGCCTGTCCAAGCTTGTGTCCATTTATTTCCCCTGTCAAGGACGATTTGTGCTTCCTAAATGTAATTAAATATGCAGCCACCAATTACAGTGTTGGGGATGTATCAGGCTTAGAGAAAAATGATTCTTTGCCCCCCCCTCTCTCTGTCTCGCCCTGTCTCTTTCCTCTCCTCTCTTGTCATCGGCAATTGCTAATAGCTTCTTGGCTAGAGGTATAGAGGTAGGGCTTTGTGTCCAACTCCTATTTTATTCAGTCTGTTGGTTGAAGAGTATAGATATATGCATTGTATATCCACAATCATGTCTTATATAAACTACCTTATCTTGTTTTCGTTTGTTTTTGTTTTTGTGTACAGTTCCATTCACAGAAGAATAGAAACAGTCATTGGGTTATTATTAATATTTTTTCTACTAGTTATATGTACCTTAGAGAGTGATTTCCTTGTGATTTGTAATTAAACTGTAATGTGTTTTTCTATTTCTATAAACTCATACCTTTTAGTCAAGGGCTCTCAAAGTTATTTTATTATAGAACAGTATAATTTGTTCTTTTTTTCCTCTCCTTTTGCCCTCAAATGTAAGGAGATTCACTGTCTTTCCAAACTCCTCTCAATACCATTTTCTCTTTCCTTTCCACTAAATGTAGAGATTATCTTGTAATTTTCTTCTTTCCTCATAGAGTGCGGCTTTTGTTGTCTAGCTACTCTTGAAAGTGGAGCCTGTCCTGGTGTGTGGTGAACCTGTAAAAACCACACCCTTAAAGAAAGCAGACTGTTTTTCTTGTAGCCACTTTCAAATGCTGTTACATTCCAGTACGTTGCAAGATTTTGTGCCCACCTTTCTACCTCTATAGTCTGAAAGATTAAATATTCTAATGAATATTTTAAACCTACTTATTTTCAAGGTTAAAAGATGCTAGACAGACATGAACTTTGACTAATTTTTCTTTTCTTTTCTTTTCTTTCTTTTTTTTTTTTCGAGACAGGGTTCCTCTGTGTAGCTCTAAAACTCACTCTGGAGACCAGGCTCGCCTCGAACTCAGAAATCCACCTGCCTCTGCCTCCCAAGGGATCAAAGGCATATGCCACCACTGCCCAGCTGACTAATTTTTTAAAACTTTGAATTTATTTTTCATTTGTAGAAATAAGGACATACTATTGCTGTCCCTAAATAGTTTCTATGTTTTGTTGTTGGGAATAAATTACCACAGTGCATCAGTTGAAACCAATTGCCATTTCCATTCCATTCTTTTATTTTTCAGGATATTTTTTTCTTGTATTTCATCCCTCTCCTTTTTTATTTTTTAAGAACCAGCAGCAACTTGAAGGAGAAAAGTATTAAGAGATGGCTCAGTGGACTAAGAGATGGACTAAACTCTTCTTGTTTTTCTTTCAGGGGACAAAGGTAGGTTACCAGTACTCAGACAAGAAGGGTTACAATCATTTGTCACTCCTCTTCCAGGGCATGCAGAGATTCTAGGCTCTGAAAGCATACCACACATGCATAAACCCACAGTTAGACAAACACAGAAACATAATTCAAACAAAATATTTTTGTTGAAAAAGAATTTAGTTTTTCTTTTAAAAACAATTCATACATTTTATTTAAAGATTATTATACAATATGTTTTGATCATGTTTTCCGTGTCCCCCATCTTCGCCCAGATACTTCCTACCTCCCTTCCCACCAATTTTGCTTTCTGGTTCTTTTTATTTTTTTAAGATTTATTTATTTATCTTATGTAAATGAGATAACACTGTTGCTATCTTCACACACATCAGAAGAAGGCATCAAATCCCATTACAGATGGTTGTGAGTCACCATGTGGTTGCTGGGATTTGAACTCAGGAACTCTGGAAGAGCTGTCAGTGCTCTTAACCCGCTGAGCCATCTCTCCAGCCCCTGGTTCTCTCTTTCAAACACCAAGAATAAGAAATGAGAACAAAAAAAAGCAAGCAAGCAAGCAAGCAAGCAACCAAGCAACCAACCAACCAACCAACTAACCAACCAGCCAGCCAACAATAACAAAATCCCACTAAAGAGAAACCAAAACAAATGACCAATAAAAATTCCCAAACAATGAACAAAGTATTAAAAGTTCCACAGAAAATAATTCATTTTGACAGATGATTTTGGGGTAGTATCTTTCATTGGCTGGGATGCCCTGGTAGACGGTTGTGCTGATCCTCACTGTGTTGATGTGAGCTTGTTCATCTGGACAAGGAAACAGAAGAATAGTAATGCTGGTACTCAACTTGCTCTTTTATTTTGCTCTTTTAGTTCAATCCAGGATCCTGTCACTGAAAAAGGAGTGCTTTCCCCTCAGTTAATGCTCTTTGGAAAAGCCTTCAATGACACACTAAAAAGTATGCCTCATTAATGCCTTGATGCTCATAATCCAATCAAGTTGAAAATTGAAATTAGCCACCATATCCACCTATTAGTTCAGAGGTTTCTATGACAACACTCCACTTAGATATGTAAGCTGTTTCACTCAGGTTATGACAGAGCCAAATCCAGGTGACACCCATCCTGGGAACAGATAAAGAAGAAGTAGGGGAGTTCTTGTTCAGAATTCATTAAGTGAATTAGCACATTTTGGTTTGTGGTAGAAACAGGCCCTAGTTGTCTTTCTCACAAAGTTGCCACTGCCTTCAAACCAGTAATGTTATCATCTAGGCTTCTTTTCTTTTGTCATTTCCAATTCTGCAAACATCAAGATACCACCTTACTCATAGAAAGATCCCATTTCATTGGTGAAAACAACCTGGATGGTAGCCTTGTCTAAATCTATCGTGCCACATAATGTAACTAATCCTGATAGTAAACCCCATCCTGTTTACTCTCTTGAGGGTCTCTATGCAGCGTTTATATGCAGTAGAAAAATATTAGAGAATGTTGAATGTTTAGTGCTTGCAGTACCAAATTTAGAAAAGGTGATATTCCACACTGGTATCCCATAAATGACTGAAAATCATCTTGTATATATTTTCATATGATACATTGCAGTCATATACTGACTACTTCTAAAACAATCAAAATTGAAGTATTAGATAATGCTGAATTACATACAAGCACATGCACACATTCACAACCAAACATACACACACACACACACACACACAGAGAGAGAGAGAGAGAGAGAGAGAGAGAGAGAGAGAGAGAGAGAGAGAGGAGGGAGGGAGGGAGGGAGGGAGACAGGGAGGCAGGGAGGGAGGGAGGGAGGGAGAGAGAGAGAGAGAGAGAGAGAGAGAGAGAGAGAGAGAGAGAGAGAGAGAGAGAGTTATTATTGCTGGGAAAGACAAAGGTTTAATATTCCCTTGGAGGCTCTAGAAGGAATTAGCCATGCTGACATTTTCTCATCTCAAATGAATGTAATCGAGACAAAAAGAGCCTCTGAGTTTGCAGAAGTGTCTGCCTGGATTGTTTAAGATATCTAAATTGATAATGGTTTGTTACAATAGCGAGAAAGAACAAGTATAACTGAATATGTAGATGTAGGTGTAGATATAGATATAGACAGGGACAGAGACAGATACAGATATAGAATCTGTATAATAATGGCTGTACTGACTTTGGACTCATTTATGGTAGCATAAACTGATACTCTAGTTTGTGGCAAGTTAACATTTAAAACTAATCCATCACAAGCCACACTTTGTCAAGTTGACACACAAAAATACCATTTTAAAATCATAACCTTTCATCTCTTGTCTTCAAAGTCTCGTGTTAATATCATAATATAAAATAAAGCCCATCCTTAAATAGTCTCCAAGGTCTCTAAAAATTTTCAACTCTACAAAAGTTCAAAGTGTCTTTAAAAGTCCAAAATCACTTTAACTGTGGGATCTTATAAAAAGAAAAGTTACATTTTTAAACAGTCTTATACCCAAAAGGAAGACCTGAGGCACAAAAAAATCACATCAAGACAGACACAAAATCTAACAGGGATAGTTCAAATCTCAGAGCTTGGTATCTGGCATATGAGACTCCCGGTTATCTACTGAGTTCCTAAGGACTTAGGCAGTCTCTTTTATTCAGAGTTCTACCATCTAGAACATACATAGCATCTCTGGTCTCATAAGCCAGCTCCTCTCCACAAGTTACTCTCTTCAGGATGAGTGTCCATGTGGTCTAACATCTCCAATATCCTGGGACCTCCATTGCAACTGTATAGCTGCACCATCACCAATAACTTGTCCAATGCATCACTGCTCGGAGGCTCTCCATGAACCCCTCAGTCTTCTACCTTTCATGACTTTAAAAAGAAGAAACCAACCACCTAGATGATGCTTACAAATTGCAAGGTTTTTTTGAAAGCTTGAGAAGTGCCTTGTTCTCTTGGACAACTTCCTATGTTCTGAACCTGAAGAAATATGTTCCTGTGAACCCAATGAAGCACAGGTTTCACCTCACTTTTACTGGCCACTGTTTATCACAACTGATTGTTCAGCTTTAGCCTGTCCACCCTTTGTTACTTCAGTGGTGCTAATGTCCTAGTAACCACATCTTCAGTCCCACCCTGACAAGCTCACACAAATTCTTAGTTGAAGTGTCATAGGATTAGCTTCTGGCCAAATTCAGATAGAAACCTCAGAAAGCTGAGCCTATTCAAAGTAGTTTTTCTCAGCATTGCTGTCTTCCAAACTTCCAGAATAATGACCCACCAAGTGCTTCACTTTCTCCAAATAACAGTAGCAAACACTTCCACATTCCTCCCACCAGAGCACTGTGGTTAAGCTCATCAAAGCAGCAAACCTACTTCTCTGCTCCCAAGATCTCTTTTAGTTTCATTTCTGCTACTGTGTTAAAACACCTTGACAAAAAGCAAGCTTGAAGAGGATGGCGTTTATTCTTGTTGAATTTCCAGGTAAATCTATCATCGAGGGGAACTAGTCACAGCACACTCATCCTCAAGGGCTTTGAGAGATGAATGGATTCATTCTTCCTTTCCTTTGCTTATACTTAAGTAGCTTTATTCACATTTATACACTTTCATGGCTCATTCCATGAAATGGCACAAGATTAGAAACTTTATTATTGACACTTTTATGGCCTCAACAATCATATGTAAACATAAGAATGTGCTGCGGCACACAATTTAAGAAGTTAAGTCTAATTTATGCTATAGTAGCATCCATGCATAGACATGTAAAGTATACATACATTATGCAAAAGGTGTGTGTGTACACAAAATAATGAACAATTGATTGACTAAAATGTGGACAAATGAGTATATGAATAAGAAGAGCACTAGATTTGAGATGAAAACTGGGCAGAATAAATTGAATTTGAAGGAAAGTATTATAGATATTTTAGCAAAGACAAGTGTCATTTGTATAATATTTTAATTGAATAAACTTTTACAAGGAAGGATTCAGAATGGCTTTTCCTTTCAACTCTACACTTTTCTGCAAGAAATTCAACAATATGTGACTCTCCTGTAAGGCTTCATTCTGAACATAGAGAAAAATCATGAGTGTCATGGCATCAGAGTCTTCATTTTCTATAGCACTAATATGGTTGAATAGTCACATTGGTTTCTTTTGTTTGCTTGTTTTTTGAGACAGGGTTTCTCTGTGTAGCCCTGGCTGTCCAGGAACTCACTCTGTAGACCAGAGTGGTCTCCAACTCAGAAATCCACCTGCCCCTGCCTCCCAAGTGCTAGGATTACAGGCGTGTGCCATGCCCGGCTTTCACTTTGGTTTCAATATCTATAAATATTTCCAACAATGACACCAGCTCATATTTTTGCACATAATTCATTTTTAATGAAACTTTTTGGGATATGGTAGAGTTATGAAACAAGAAAAATATGTCAGATAAACAATTTTATAGAAGCCTATGTGCTTCTTGTTCCAAGAAGTTTTATGCTGTTTTTTTTCCCCTTCATAGTTTAGTTCTTCCACTTCTTTATAAGTTCTTATAGCTTTCTCTCTCCTTCAGACCTATCATCTTCTACTCTCTTTGGTAGCTTATTAAAATGTAAACCAGTTGCCTGTTGTATTATTCAGAGAAGACAAAAACATGTTCCCTTTATTTATGTTTTTCTTTTCTATCTGTGGTGCACAGAGTTACTTTATTTTCTCAAGCAATAAATATGCAGCTCAAACACCAAAGTCAATATCAACTCAAACACCAAACTGTAGTCTTCTCCTGAAGAATATTACCACCATTACTAATTTGTCTTTGGTCAGTCATTTCTCTAACCTAAGAAAATACAAACTGAAAAATTTGCTGGGAGGTATATGCAAGTTCCTTCAAAAGGAAGATTTTTTTCTAGCAGAGACTTCCTAGTTATAATCTGTACTGGACTTCCTTCATTCTGTAGTGGGAAAACCTCAGATGTCTTATTCACCCAATAAAGAGACAGTGAATTCGTTATAAGGGTTTAATGGCAGATTGCTATTCTGACACAGTGGCTTTGGCTAATGGGAGAGCTGTTTATCTGTTTGCAATAGGGAGACCTGGTCATCAGTTCTGTACAACTTGTATCGGAGACATCTGAATGACACTTGAGAGAAAGGACAGAGAAATTGTAGAGTAATTTTAATTCAGCAATGTGGCAGCTCTGGGTGGAATACAGACACACCCTTAGTACACACCTTTAATCCTTAACAATGAACCTACTTTGTAGAAGGAAAGGACCCTGTTTGAAAGTAATGCCTAGTTGAAAGGCAGACAAAGTGATGTGTCAGAGTAAGATTTGACAGACTGAGTCAGAGATAGGATATACCCAACTCTCAAGAGAAGACACAAGAAAGAGAAGCTATTTAAGAGAAGCACAGGGCAAGTTAGACCGTTCTGTTCAGTTAGTTTAGCTCAGTGCAGTGGGGTTAAGTCAGTGAGTGCAGTCACTGCAGTGAGTGAAGTGCAGTGGAGTTGAGTGCATTTGTGAGTTTCTGACGTTCAGTGCAGGTCAGTAGTGGCAGTTGAAGACAAAGAATAAGACAGGAGATATAAAAAAATCAATGCATCAATAGAGAATGATAATGGAACAGACAAGTGAGTGTTGAAAATAGACCGTGTTTACACTTTGTAGTAGGCAAAGGGAGGAACCAGTACAGCTTTTGCTTCAAGGCTACGAAGAAGGTAAATTTTATGCATTGATGAATTACTGAATTAAAGATTAGTGAAATGAAAAAATAAAGGCACACTTGCTGCAGACATGCATTATATATAAACATTGATCAAATGGAAGGAGAGGAAACAAGATATATATATATATATATATATATATATATATATATATATATATATATAACTGGAGAGGCAGTTTCATGTTACAATAACTGTTTGTGTAAGCTAGGTGAATTGGTTCATCAAAATTTACCAGGAGATCATCAGAAAATGGGCTTGTGTAGCTTGGAAATTAGAGAGATGATTCAATTAGACTCCAAACCTATCACAACTTTCTTCAAATATGTCTCAGGTTTGCAAAGTTTCCCTATTTCTTTGTCCGATCACTTTTACACTTCTTGTGCCTGATGTGCACTCACTTAATAGGTTTCTTTAATCAAGAACACCTCCAATCCTGCTATTGTATGTCAGTTAATCTTTAGATAAGTTGAACTGTACAAATGTTATAGTGACTTGAATCTATGATTTACTAGAAATGATCAAACAAGAACAGAAATCTTAGTCAAACCACTCCAATACTCTAAAAGAATGAATATAGCATGGGATGCTTTAAGGTTTTTTTTCAATATTTTTTATTGAATATAATCTTCATTTACATTGCCATGGTAAAACCATTCTCAGTTTCCCCCTCCCCCCAAACCCCCTAACCTGTCCTCCCACCCCCTGTCTCCAAGTACATGACCTGACACCCGACCCACCTCAACCCCCCCCCCCAACTCGATTTCCCTTAGTTGGGGCATCTATTAAGCATTCACCTGACCAAGGACCACTCCTCCCACTGATGCCCCACAAGGCATTCCTTGGCCACAGTTTTGGCTGGAACCATATGAACCCCTTGGTTGATGGTTTAGTACCTGAAAGTCCTGAGGAGTCTGGGTGGTTGACATCGTTGTTCTTCTCATGGGGCTGTAAACCACTTCAGCTCCTTCCTACCACCCTCCAACTGCTCTACTGGGGACACCTCGCTCAGTCCAATGGTTGGCTGCTAGCATCTGACTCTGTATGTGTAAGACTCTGGCAGGGATCATCCAGAGACAACCATGACATGCTCCTTCTGGTATGTACTTCTTGTCATCCATAATAGTGTTGGGGTTTGGTGACTGCTTATAGAATGAATCCCCAGGTAGGGCAGTCACTGGGTGGACTTTCCTTCAGTCTCTGCTCCACAATTTGTCTCCTATATTGCTGCTGTGAGTGTTTTTGTTTTCCCTTTCTCAGAGGAACCAAAGCATCCACACTTCAGTCCTCCTGCTTCTTGAGCTTCCTGTGGTCTGTGAATTGCAATTTGTTTATTTTGAGCTTTTGGGCTAACATCCACTTAACAGTGAGTACATACCATGTGCATTCTTTTGTGATAGGGTTACCTTGGTCAGGATGACACTTTCTAGTTCTGTCCATTTGCCTAAGAATTTCATGAATGCATTGTTTCTAATAGCTGAATAGTACTCGATTGTGTATATATCCCATTCTGTAGCCATTCCTCTGCTGAAGGACATCCGGGTTCTTTCCAGCCTCTGGCTATTATAAATAATGCTGCTATGAACATAGTGGAGCATGTGTCATTATTACATGTAGGAACATCTTTTGGGTATATGCCCAGGAGTGGTATAGCTGGGTCCTCAGATAGTTGCTATGTCTAATTTTCTGAGGAATTGCCAAACTGATTTCCAGAGTGATTTTACCTGCTTGCAATCCCACCAACAATGGAGAAGTGCTCCTCTTTCCCCACATCCTCTCCAGCAACTCCCATCTTCTCAGTTTTCCACCTTAGCCATTCTGACTGGTGTGAGATAGAGTCTCAGTATTGTTTTGATTTGCATTTCCCTGATAACTAAGGATTCTGAACATTTCATTACGTGCTTCAGAGCCATTCGAGTTTCCTCACTTGAGAATTCCTTGTTTAACTCTGTACCCCATTTTTAATAGGGTTATTTGACTCTCTTGAGCATAACTTCTTGAGTTCTTTGTATACATTGGATATTAACCCTCTATAGGATGTAGGATTAGTAAAGATCTTTTCCCAATTTGTTAGTTGCCATTTTGTCTTATTGAAAGTGTCCTTTGCTTTACAGAAGCTTTCCAGTTTCATGAGGTCCCATTAGGTGTTTCTTGTTCTTTGAGCATAAGCCATTGGTGTTCTGTTCAGGAACTTTTCCCCTGTGCCCATGTGTTCAAAATTCTTCCCCACTTTCTCCTCTATAAGCTTCAGTGTTTCCGGTTTTTGTTTTGTTTGTTTGTTTTTTTTGTTTTGTTTTGTTTTTCAAAACACGTGTAGGTCCTTGATCCACTTGGACTTGAGCTTGGTACAAGGAGATAATAATGGATCAATTTGCATTTTTCTGCATGCTGACCTCCAGTGGATCCAGCACCATTTGTTAAAAATGCTGTCTTTTTTCCACTAGATATTTTTAGCTCCTTTATCAAATATCAAGTGACCTTAGGTGTGTGGGTTCTTTTCTGGGTCTTCAATTCTCTTCCATTGATCTTCCTGCCTGTCTCCTTACCAATACCAGTTTTTATCACAATTGTTCTTTAGTAGAGCTAGAGGTCAGGAATGGTGATTTCCCCCAGGAGATCTTTTGTTGTGGAGAAGAGTTTTTGCTATCCTGTGTTTTTTATTATTCCAAATGAATTTGCAAATTGCTCTTTCTAGATCTTTGAATAATTGATTTGGGATTTTGTAGGGATTGCATTGAATCTGTAGATTGCTCTCAGCAAGATGGCCATTTTTACTGTATTAATCCTGCCAATCCATGAGCCTGGGAGCTCTTTCCATCTTCTGAGATATTCAATTTCATTCTTCACAGGCTTGAAGTTTTTGTCATACAGATCTTTCACTTGCTTCATTAGGGTCATACCAAGGTATGAAGTATTATTTGGGACTACTGTGAAGGGTGTCTTTTCCCTAATTTCTTTCGCAGCTTGTTTATCCTTGGAGTAGAGGAAGGCTACTGATTTGCTTGAGTTAATTTTATATCCAGTTTTTGAAGTTGTTTATCAGCTTTAGGATTTCTCTGGTAGAAGTCTTGGGGTCGCTTAAGTATACGATATTATCATCTGCAAATAGTGATATTTTGACTTCCTCATTTACAATTTGTATACCTTTGACCTCCTTTTGCTGCCTGATTGCTCTAGCTAGGACATCAAGTACTATATTGAATAGATAGGGAGAGAGTGTGCAGCCTTGTCTCATCCCCGATTTCGGTGGGATTGCTTCAGTTTCTCTCCCTTTAATTTGATATTGGCTACCAGTTTGCAGTATATTGCTTTCACTATATTTAGGTATGGGGCTTGGATTCCCAATCTCTCCAATACTTTTATCATGAAGGGACGCTGGATTTTGTCAAAAGCCTTTTCAGCATCTAATGAAATATCCATGTGAGTTTTCCCTTTATTTGTCTATGTAGTGGATTACATTGATGGATTTCTGTATATCGAAACATCCCTGCATGCCTGGGATGAAGCCTACCTGAACATGGTGAATTATAGTTTTGATGAATTCTTGGATTCGGTTGGCCAGAATTTTGTTTAGTATTTTTGCATTGATGTTGATGAGGGAAATTGGCGTGAAGTTCTCCTTCCATGTTTGGTCTTTATTTGGTTTAGGTATAAGCATTATTGCAGCTTCATAGAATGAGTTGGGTAGTGTTCCTTGAGTTTCTATTTCATTGAGATTTTGGAAAGTATAGGTATTAGCTCTTCTTTGAAGATCTGTTAGAATTCCCTACTAAACCCATCTGGTCCTGGGCTTCTTCTTTTTTTTTTTTTTTTTTTTTTTTATGGGAGACTATTAATGACTGCTTCTATTTTCTCAGGAATTATGGGACTATTTAGATGGTTTATCTGATCTTGTTTAAACATTGGCACCTGGTATGTATCTAAAATGTTGTCCATTTCATCCAGATTTCCAAACTTTGATGAGTATAAACTCTTGTATTAGAATTTGATGATTTTTTGAATTTCCACAGCTTCTGTTGCTATGTTTCCCTTTTCATTTCTGATTTTATTAATTTGGGTAGTGCCTCTGTGCCCTCTGGTTTGTCTGGCTAAGGGTTTATCTATCTTATTGATTTTCTCGAAGAACCATGTCCTAGGTTTGGTGATTCTTTGTATAGTTCTTTTTGTTTCTATTTGGTTGATTTCAGCCCTGAGTTTGATTATTTCCTACGGTCTACTCCTTGTAGATATATTTGCTTCTGTTTGCTCCAGAGCATTCAGGTGCACTGTCAAGTTGAGTGTAAGCTCTCTCCATTTTCTTTGTGGAGGCACTCAGAGCTATGAATTTTCCTCTTAGCACTGCTTTCATTGTGTCCCATACGTTTTGCTATGATATGTCTTCATTTTCATTAAATTCTAAAACATCTTTAATTTCTTTCTTTGTTTCTTCCTTGACCAAGCTATCATTGAGAAGACCATGTATATGTGTTCAAAGTCCATGTATATGTGTTTTCCATTGTTTTTGTTTGAGCTTAAGACCAACCTTAGGCCATGGTGATCTGATAAGGTTACATGAAATAATTTCAATATTTCTGTATCTGTTGAGGCCTGTTTTGTGACCAATTATATGGTCAGTTTTGGAGAAGGTACTATGAGGTGCTGAGAAGAAGGTATTTTCTTTTGCTTTAGGGTAGAATGTTCTACTAATCTTTTAGAACCATTTGGTCCATAACTTCAGTTAGTTTCACTGTGTCTCTGTTTAGTTTCTTTTTCCGTGATTTGTCCATTGTTGAGAGTGGAGTATTGAAGTTTCCCACAATTATTGTGTGGTGTGCAATATGTGCTTTGAGCTTTAGTAAGGATTCTTTTATGAATGTGGGTGCCCTTGGGTTGGGAGCATAGATGTTCAGAATTGAGAGTTCATTTTGGTAGACTTTTGCTTTGACCAGTATGAAGTGTCCCTTCTCATCCTTTTTGACCACTTTTGGTTGAATATCAATTTTATCCGATATAAGAGTGGCCACTCCAGCTTTTTTCTTTGGGCCATTTGCTTGGAAAATTGTTTTCCAACCTTTGACTCTGAAATAGTGACTGCTTTTGTCACTGAAGTGGGTTTCTTGTATGCAGCAAAACATTGGGTCCTGTTTATGTATCCAGTCTGTTAGTCTAAGTCTTTTAATAGGAGAATTGAGACCATTGATATTAAGAGATATTAAGAGAAAGTGTTTGTTGCTTACTGCTATCTTCTTAGTTAAAGGTCAAATTCTGATTGTGTAGCTATCATCTATTTGGTTTGTTGAAAGATTACCTTGTTGTTTTTTCTATGGTGTGGTTTCCTGCCTTGTGTAGGTTTTCTACCCATTACCCTTTGTCGAGCTGAATTTCTGGAAAGTTATTGTGTAAATTTGCTTTTGTCATGGAACGTCTTGTTTTCTCCATCTACGGTAATTGAAAGTTTTGCTGGGCATAGTAGTCTGGGCTGACATTTATGTTGTCTTAGGATCTATATGACATCTGCCCCGCATCTTCTGGTTTTCATAGTCTCTGGTGAGATGTCTGGTGTAATTCTGTTAGGTCTGCCTTTATATGTTACTTGACCTTTTTCCCTTACGGCTGTTAATATTCTTTCTTTGTTTAGTGCATTTGGTGTTTTGATTATTATATGATGGGAGGAATTTCTGCTCTGGTTCAGTCTGTTTGGAGTTCTGTAGGCTTCTTGTATGTTTATGGGCATCACTTTCTTTAGATTAGGGAAGTTTACATCTAGAATGTTGTTGAAGATATTTACTGGCTCTTTAAGATGTAAATCCTTGCTGTCTTCTATACCTATAATCCTTTGGTCTTCTCATTGTGTCCTAGATTTCCTGAATGTTTTGGGTTACAAGCTTTTTACATTTTGCACTTTCTTTTACTGTTGAGTCAATAGTTTCTATGGAATCTCCAACATCAAAGATAGGGGTACAATTTAGTAGTCTTGTGATCTAAAATATGCTTCACTTCTAAATATTCTCATTACCAAAGGCAACATATCTTGTAAATTACTGTTTATCTGCTCCTTAAGAAAAAAATGGAATTAAAATAAAACTCCCTGATTATCCCCTTTTTATTTTATCCCTCTGTGGTGGTTTGAATAGTCTTGGCTAACAGGAGATGACAACATTAGAAGGTGTGCCCTGTTGGAATAGGTGTGGCTTTTGGAGGAAGTATATCACTGTGTAGGCAGGCTCTGAGGACTTATGCTCAGTCTCCACCCTGAGCAGAATAGACTTTCCTCCTAGCTGCCCATGACCCAGTCTCTCCTGGCTGCAGTCAGGTCAAGATGCAGAACTCTTGCCTCCTCCAGCGCCATGTCTGCCTGCACTCTGCCATCCTTTATCCCATGATGGTAATGGATGGAACCTCTAAAACTGTAAGCCAATCCCTATTAAATATTCATGGAAGAATTGCCTCCATCATAGTGTCTCTTCTCAGCAATGGAAACTCTAACTAATACACTCTCTAACCCTTCCAATGTACCCACACTTCTACATCTTGATCTGACTCAAATTCATGGTGACTGGCCTCCTTTTCTTTAAGTGTTGTTAAATATATAAATTGAATCTGCTCATTTTATACAGTGTTACTTTTGTGTCCATGACTTCTTGGTATGGGTAAGAAATTATGAAGTCTTTTATCTTACTCTCAGCATATCTTATTTCATTGTCTAGTGTTGGGGAATACTTCTATTAAGATAGCACTCTCCCATAACCAGATGTATTTTTGAGTTAAGTACAAAATAGGGGACTCAATTTCTTAGCAGGGCTTCCTTATCTCACCCTCTGTCTGGAGAGTGTCTTGAGCACAGGTGGTTGGCCCTGTCTGAAAACTGACCTTGTATTGAGCTCTTGGCAAGGTTGTATAACTCAACACACGTGTTCCATTCTGGCTTTCTGCCTGTCTGTATGATAATTACATGCTGTGTTATCATCAATCAGCCCTTCGTGTCTCTGCAGAGGCAATGGAAGCTCATTCTGCCACAATCATAGGCATCAGAACCCTGCGCTTCACTTATGCTCCTGCTGTTCTCTTGGACTGGGTGCCAACAACTTCAGGAGAAAAAGAGAGGGCCACTGTATAGGGTGGGTAGGAAAGTTTTAATTTGGCTTTCATTTCCACATGGTGGTCTGTTATTGAAGGAAATGAGGACAGGAACTCAAACAGGGCAGGAACCTTGAGGCAGAGGCTGATGAATAGCCATTGAAGAGTTCTGCTTACTATCTTGCTCCTCATGGCTTGTTCAGTCTGCTTTCTTTCTTTTTTTCTGTATTCTTTGCTTGCAATTCGAATGATTTTTGCTTTCCTGGTTCCCCGCTCACCATAAGTCCCATAAGCCCTCTTCCCTCTGCTCGTTCCCCAATCAACCGCCTCCCAATTCTCTGTCCTGGTAATCCCCTACAATGTTGTATCAAGCCTTTCCAGGACCAGGGCCCTCGTCTTCCATCTTCTTGGGAATGATTTGATATGTGAGTTGTGTCTTGGGTTTTCAGAGCTTCTGGGCTAATATCCACTTACCAGTGATTGCATACCATGTCTGTTCTTTTGTGACTGTGTTACCTCACTCAGAGTGATAGATTCTAATTCTATCCACTTGCTTAGGAATTTCATAAATTCATTGATTTGACAAATGGGACCTCATAAAATTGTAAAGCTTCTGTAAGACAAAGGACACTGTCAATAGTACAAAACAGCAACTAACAGATTGGGAAAAGATCTTTACCAACCAACCATACATTCAATAGGGGGCTAATATCCAGTATATATACAAAGAACTCAAGAAGATAGACTCCAGAGAGCTAAATAACCCTATTAAAAATGGGAATCAGAGCTCAAAAAGAATTCTCAGCTGAGGAATACCAAATGGCTGAGAAGCACCTAAAGAAATATTCAACATCCTTAGTCATCAGGGAAATACAAATCAAAACAACCATGAGATTCAATCTCATACCAGTCAGTATGGCTAAGATAAAGAACTCAGGTGACAGCAGATGCTGGCGAGGATGTGGAGAAAGAGGAATACTTCTCCATTGTTGGTGGGATTGCAAGCTGGTACAACCACTGTGGAAATCAGTTTGGTAGCTCCTCAGAAAACTGGACATTGTACTACCTGAGGACCCAGCTATAACACTCCTGGGCATATACCCAGAAGATCCTCCAACATAATACAAGGACACATGCTCCACTATGTTCTTAACAGTCTTATTTATAATAGCCAGAAAGTGGAAAAAACAAGATGTCCTGTAGCAGAGGAATGAACACAGATAATGTGGTATATCTTCTCTATTTTTGTTCCTGCAGTTTTGCATTTTAGCCAGGAACATTCCTAGGTCAGAAGTTTTGAATGTAGTTTGGTAGCACCATCCCTCCTCTTAAGGCCTTGTCTATCTACTGGAGGTAGATTCATTGAGTTTCCTGTTCCCACTGTTGGGCATTTTATCTAAAGCTCTCAGATTCTCTCACATCCCAGGACTCTGGTGCTGTCTAGAGGGTTTCCTCCCTCTCACCCTTTGAAGTTGCACCTTTCCATCCATTCTGCTGGCCCTCTGGGCTTCTTTCCTGAATCTAATACCTGATCCTATTCTCCCTTTGCCCATTTCCCTCCCCTCTCTCGCTCAAACACCTCCTTCTGCCTCTTGTGATTATTTGCTTCCCCCTACTAAGTGGGATAGAAGAATCCTCACTTGGCCTTTCTTCTTGTTAAAGTTCTTAAATTCTGTGGGTTGTATCCTAGGTATTCTGTACTTTTGGGCTAATATTCATTTATTCATGAGCACACATCATGTATGTCCTTTGGGTTACCTCACTCAGTATGATATTTTCTAGTCCCATCCATTTGTCTGCAAAACTCATGATGCCCTTGTTTTCATTAGCTGAGTAATAAGTAATTAGTTGAGTAAGTAGTTCATTGAACTTCATTTTCAGTATCCATTCTTCTGTTGTGGGACATCTGTCTTGTTTCCAGCTTCTGGCTATTACAAACAAGGCTACTATGAATTTCATAGAGCACATGTCCCTCTGGTATGGTGGGGGCATCTTTTGGGTAATATACATTGATTTTTACATTTCTTACATCTTTATCACTAGTTTTAAAGTAACATATTTACTCTGAAAAATTCCTTTACAAAAAATGATCACTGGATTGAAAATGAGATCATAATTATGAATTTCAGGTATTCTTGATTCTGTTGAAAGAAACATCCCTCATCTGTTCCACAAGTTACGTTCTTCCAACAAAGCATAATCAGGTTTTACAGTCAGTTTCATAATATAGATTATAGTTCATTAGGTGCTGAATCAAAAGCACTGCTGCTTTATTTCTAAGCAGTTGTTTCTTCATAATAATATTTACTCTCTGAAGAAGCAGAGCTGAAGCTTGAGTCACCTTGGAGGTGTTCACTAATGATCCCCTGAATCATCTACTCCTCCATAACCTTTATTCTTCTACATTAAAAACCGTACAACATATTGCCAAATTTTTACTAATGATGCATAAAATGTAATGAGTTATATGAGCTTATAGACTATTATATGAATGGACTGCAGTCTGATGTCTCACTGTGTACTGCAAACTCATAACGCATAATTGCATGGAGATCAGCTTTTTAGATTTTATGTCTCAGTGGAATAGTGTACTGAAATTGCACTACCTGCTATTGCAACTTGAGTAATGAATTTTTAGAAACATGTCCTCACACGTACTTTTAAGCTTCATACCACATAGATAGGAGAAATGAGTAAATTTAGTTCAATTAACATATAAAACTTATTAAAACAAACCCTAAAAAGCAAAGTAGGCTGTTAGTGAAAATAAATTACAACACAGGTGGATATGTTTACCCTTTCACCTCATTTACTTTTCTGTAGGTTTTCTAACTTTATGTTATATTCTTCATAGATAGCAATATGTTCTGAAATGATGGTGTAGCTTGTTTGCTAACTTATTGCTTGTGTTACTCAACTGAATTATTATTTCTGAGGGGAAATGAGGTTTATGCACCTTATTGAGTGTTGTATTATTACTCATTTTAGCACAGCACATTGATAGTAAGTCTAAAGTCTGACATTTGAATCTAAATAATATATTAATAAGTAGTTGTTTGATGTCTCCTTTTACTGAAGTAAAAAGCTATTTTTCATTATGAGTAATAGTTATAGAATAATTATAAAACTATTAATAACTGAAAACAAAATATACTCACTAAAATATAACATTAGCAAATATATCAAATGAGTTTCATAAATTTATATTCTAATAATTATCTAAAATAAGGAGATTTAAGCAGTTATTTAATTAAGAATATTTCCTTAATTTATGTTTTTCATGTGATTAGTATTAAAGGAGCTGCCTCAATGATATGTTTTAGAATTGATAATAAGGTAAAGCACATCTAGTCATAAATTAAAGTAACTGCAATTAGTTATAAGTATGAAATATTAAACAAATATTTAAGTTAAGACTCTACCAGCTGTTTGAAGAAAGGCATCTTAATACATGTAACCTTGCAAATTTGAAGATACTATAGAATTTGCACATGATTTAGAAACACAATATTAAGTAGAATGTGAGAAACAGAAATCAGAAGTGATTGCATGTGTTTGGCTGGAGAGTGAAGTAGATAGTTTTAGAAAAATACTTAAGTGTTTTGAGACCAAGTCTACAATTCCAGGTGGAAGATTTTGTTGATTTTTTGGAGGATAGGAAATAGAAATATCACTGAATGGTTTCAAATATGGAAGTTTAATAATAAATTCTTCTGCAAATGATTCAGTCAAGCCCGGATTGACCCTGTTCACATAACTGAAATGTACCTTGTGGTAGAAGCATAGGTAGGTAGTGACTGAATTGTTTGTATGAAACACAAATAGATCCGTGGTTTTGTGAAATGAAAGAAGGTTATAGAGAGAGGCTCTTGCCTGTACCCAGAGCCTGACCAGCTTGGCAGGCTATCTGTATGCCTACCAGCTCGGGCACCAACTTGCTGGGGGAGGGGGAGGTCTATGCCTGGCTAACAGCAGAGGCCGCCATCTTGCCTTGGAGCACCACAGACAGCTAAGAGCTAAGGCCAGGTATGCTGTCAGAGTCTGAGTCTAACATCTCTAGGATCCTATCCCGTCAGGCTCTTGCCTGCACCCATAGCCTGAACAGCTCAGCGGGCTATTTGTATGCCGACCTGCTTGGGCACCAACTCACTCAGGTGTCTGTGCCCGGCTTACAGCAGAGGGCACCATCTTGCCTTGGGGTACCACAGACAGCTAACCAGATGGAGCCCTGCAGACTGAGAGCGCCACCATCTAGGTTCCAGCAGTCCAGCCAGGGGAGCTCCGGTCCTGCAGGGAATCCTGTGGTTAGACAGAGCCCTAAGACCCGCCACCATCTTGGAGCTGGTAGTCTAACCAGGTCACCATAGAGAACCAACAGATGAGCCCAGGTACACTGACATAATCTGAAGCTAACACAGCTCAGGTGGAAACCTGCCAGGCTTTTGCCTGTAGCCAGGGCCTGGGCAGCTTGGAGGGCCATCTGTACTCCCACCTGGCCATGTACCAACACAGTCGGGGGCCATTTGTCCTGTGGACCACCCAGCACTTGCTGCAGCAGTCTCCATCTTGCCTCCAGGTCACCATAGAGAACCAAAGATGAGCCCAGATCACCATAGAGAACCCACAGATGAGCACAGATTGGTGGAAATAAAGAACTGACTCTATTTTTTTTTAGTGATAAAACACTTTAATATCACTGATCATAATACGTGTGTAGTTGAATTTATCCAAAGGCAAAAACCTTAAAATTAAATAAACTGAGGAACTCCTGTGCTGTGTTATTTATAAGCAAAATAAAATACCCAGTTGAAAACAAAGGATGGACAAATTATGGAATTACAGAAATACATGCAACAAAATGAAGAGTAAGCTTTAGCATCAGATAGATAGCAAACAAGACCATGAGTGAGAAGAGCTGGCATCTAGGCAAGCCAGGAAGAGATGGCGGGAGGCCAGTTACTCACCCATCAGCAAGCTGGGAGGAGACTTGAGTCCTGCCCAGCAGGGCTGAGGAGGTAATTCGGAGCCCAGTGGCAGAAAGCAGACTCCCTCTGCAACAGCAGTGCCAAATGCCAGGCTCACAGGATCTTCAAACACCAACCAGTAGCAACAAGACCAACTAACTACAGAGATAAACAGATGGCAAAAGGCAAACAATACTAACAGAAATCACGGAAACATGGCAGCATCTGAACCCAATTCTCCAACCACAGCAAGTCCTGGATACCCCAACATACCAGAAAAACAAGATTTGGATTTAAAAGCACTGGTCTGATGCTGCTAGAGGAACACAAAAAAGACATAAACAAATCTCTTAAAGAAATTCAGGGGAACATGAATAGGTTAGAAGCCCTTACAATGGAAACACAAAAATCACTTAAGGAATTCCAGGAGAATATGGGTCAACAGACAGAGGCCAATAAAGAGGAAATGAAAAAAAATCACTTAAAGAAATGCAGGAGAAATTGAGTCAACAGGCAGAAGTCATGAAAGAGGAAACAAAAAAATCTCATAAATAATTGCAGGAAAACACAAACAAACAAGTGAAGGAACTGAGCAAAAACCATATAGGATCTAAATACAGAGGTAGAAACAACTAAGAAATCACAAAGGGAGACAACTTTGGAGATAGAAAACCTGGGGAAGAAATCAGGGGTCGTAGATGCAAATATCATCAACAGAACACAAGAGATAGAAGTAAGATTCTCAGATGCTGAAGATACCATGGAAACCATTGACTCCACAGTCAAAGAAAATGCAAAATGCAAAAGGCTTGTAACTCAAAACATCCAGGAAACAATGAGAAGACCAAACCTAAGGATTATAGGGATAGAGGAGAGTGAAGATCTACAATTAAAAGGGCCAGCAAATATCTTCAACAAAATTATGGAAGAAAACTTTCCTAACCCCAAAAGAGAGATACCCATGAGTATAGAAGAAGCCTACAGAACTCCAAACAGACTGGATAGGAAGAGAAATACCTCCTGTCATATAATAATCAAAACCCCAAACATACTAAACAAAGAAAGAATATTAAAGGCAGTAAGAGAAAAAGGCCAAGTAACATATAAAGGAAGACCTATCAGAATTACACCAGACTTCTCACCAGAGACCATGAAAGCTAGAAGATCCTGTGCAGATCTCATGCAGACTCTAAGAGAACACAAATGCCAGCCAAGACTACTATACCCAGCAAAACTCTCAGTCAGCATAGATTGAGAAACCAAAATATTCCATTACAAGACAAAATTTATACAATGTCTTTCCACAAACCCAGCTCTACAAAGGATAATAGGAGGAAAACACCAATACAAGGAGGGAAACTACACCCCGGAAGAAGCAAGATAGAAACCTCCTCTCATCAAATCCAAAAGAAGATAACCTCTCAAAAACAAAAATAACATCAAAAATGACAGGAAGCAATAATCACTATTCCTTAATATCTCTTAACATCAATGGACTCAATTCCCCAATAAAAAGACATAGACTAACAGACTCGATATGGAAACAGGACCCTACATTTTGCTGCATACAGGAAACGGACCTCAGGGTCAAAGACAAACACTACCTTAGAGTAACAGGCTGGAAGACAATTTTACAAGCAAATGGTCTCAGGAAATGAGCTGGAATAGCCATTCTAATATCAGATAAAATTGTTATTCAACCTAAAATCATCAAAAGAGACACAGAAGGTCACTTCTTGCTGGTCAAGGGAAAAATCCACCAAGAAGAACTCTCAATATTGAACATCTGTGCTCCAAATGCAAGGACACCCTCAATCGTAAAAGAAACTTTACTAAAGCTCAAAGCACACATTGCACCTAACACAATAATTGTGGGGGAACTCAACACTCCACTATCCTCAATGGACCAATCAGGAAAACAGAAGCTAAACAGGGACACAGGGAAACTTATTGAAGCTTTGGACCAATTGGATTTATTATATATAAAGCAAAAGAATATACCTTTTTCTCAGCACCTCATGATACTTTCTCCAAAATCGACCATATAGTTGGTCACAAGACAGACCTCAACAAATATAAGAAGATCGAACTAATCCCATGCCTCCTATTGGATCACCATGGAGTAAGAGTGGTCTTCAATAGCAACAACAACAACAAAAAACAGAAAGTCCACATACATATAGAGGCTGAATAATCTACTCAATGATAACTTAGTCAAGGAAAAAAGAAAGAAAGAAATCAAAGACTTTCTAGAATTTAATGAAAGTGAAGGTACAACATACCTAAATCTATGGGACACAATGAAAGCAGGGCTAAGAGGAAAACTCATAGCCCTGAGTGCCTCCAAAAAGAAACTGGAGAGAGCATTCACTATTGACTTAACAGCACACCTGAAAGCTCTGGAACAAAAAAGAAAGGTAATTCACCCAGAAGGAGTAGAAGACAGGAAATCATCAAAGTCAGGGCTGAAATCAATTAAGTTGAAATGAGAAACATACAAAGAATCAACAAAACCAGGAGCTGGGTCTTTGAGAAAATCAACAAGATAGATAAACCCATAGCCAGACTAACCAAAGGGTGCAGAGACAGTATCCAAATTAACAAAATTAGAAACGAAAAGGGAGATATAACAACAGAAACTGAGGAAACTAAAAAAATCATCAGATCCTACTACAAAAGCCTATACTCAACACAACTGGAGAATATGGAGGAAATGGACAATTTCCTAGACAGATACCAAATACCAAAATTAAATCACGATTGAATAGATCATCTAAACAGTCCCATAACCCCCAAAGAAATAGAAGGGGTCATAGAAAGTCTTCCAACGTAAAAAAACACAGGACCAGATAGTTTTAGTGCAGAATTCTATCAGACCTTCAATGAAGACCTAATACCAATACTCTTCAAACTATTCCACAAAATAGAAACAGAAAGAACATTACCCAACTCATTCTATAAAGCCACAATTACGCTGATACCAAAACCACACAAAGATTCAACTAAGAAAGGGAACTTCAGACCAGTCTCCCTTATGAACATCGATGCAAAAATACTCAATAAAATTCTTGCCAACCGAATCCAAGAACACATCAAAATGATCATTCACCATGATCAAGTAGGCTTCATCCCAGGCATGCAGGGATGATTCAATATACAGAAATCCATCAAGGTAATCCACTACATAAACAAACTCAAAGAAAAAAACCACATGGTCATCTCACTGGATACTGAAAAAGCATTTGACAAAATTCAGAATCCTTTCATGCTAAAAACCATGGAAAGAACAGGAATTCAAGGCCCATACCTAAACACAGTATAAGAAATTTATAGCAGACTGGTAGCCAACATGAAAGTAAATGGAGAGAAACTTGAAGCAATCCCACTAAAATCAGGGACTAGACAAGGCTGCCCCCTCTTACCATATCTTTTCAATATAGTACTTGAGGTAGTAGATAGAGCAATTAGAAAACCTAAGGAAGTCAAAGGGATACAAATTGGAAAGGAAGAAGTCAATCTATCACTATTTGCAGATGATATGATAATATACTTAAGTGACCCAAAAAACTCCACCAGAGAACTCCTATAGCTGATAAGCAACTTCAGCAAAGTTGCTGGTTATAAAATCAACTCAAGCAAATCAGTAGTCTTCCTATACTCAAAGGATAAGCAGACTGAGAAAGAAATTAGGGAAATGACACCCTTCATAATAGCCACACACAATATATAGTATCTTGTTGTGACTCTAACCAAACAAGTGAAAGATTTGTATGGCAAGAACTTCAGGTTTCTGACGAAGGAAATGGAAGAAGAACTCAGAAAATGGAAAAATCTTCCATGCTTGTGGGTTGACAGAATTAATATAATTAAAATGACAATCTTGCCAAAAGCAACATGCAGATTCAACGCAATCCCTATCAAAATCTCAACTCAGTTCTTCCTAGAGTTCGAAAGAGCAATTCTCAAATTCATCTGGAATAACAAAAACACCCAGGATAGCTAAAATTATTATCAACAGCAAAACAACTTTTGGGGGAATCCATATCCCAGACCTCAAGCAATACTACAGAGCAGTAGTGTTAAAAACTGCAGGGTATTGGTACAGTGACAGGGAGGTGGATCAATGGAATAATATTGAAGCACCAGAGTTGCACCCACACATCTATTGCCTATTGATCTTTGACAAAGGAGCTAAAAACATCCGGTGGATAAAAGATAGCCTTTTCAACAAATGTTGCTGGCTCAACTGGAGGTCAGCATGCAGAAGAATCAGAATTGATCCACTCTTATCTCCTTGTACTAAGCTCAACTCCAAGTGGATCAAGGACCTCCACATAAAACCAGAAACACTGAAGCTAATAGAAAAGAAACTGGAGAAGACTCTTGAGGATATTGGCTCAGAGGGAAAGTTCCTGAACAGAACACTAATAGCTTATGCTCTAAGATCACGAATAGACAAATGGGACCTCATAAAACTACAAAATTTCTGTAAGGCAAAAGACACAGTCAAAAGGACAAATTGGCAACCAACAAATTGGGAAAAGATTTTCACCAACCCTACATCTGACAGTGGGCTAATATCCAATATATACACAGAACTCAAGGAGTTAGATCCCAGAAAACCAAATAACCCTATCAAAAATGGGGTACAGCTAAACAAAGACTTTTCACCTGAAGAACTTCGGATGGCTGAGAAGCACCTTAAGAAATGTTCAACATCATTATTCATTAGGGAAATGCAAATCTAATGAACCCTGAGATTTCACCTCACACCAGTCAGAATGGCTAAGATTAAAAACTCAGGAAACAGCAGGTGTTGGTGAGGATGTGGAGAAAGAGGAACACTCCTCCACTGCTGGTGGGATTGAAAGCTGGTACAACCACTCTGGAAATCAGTCTGGTGGTTCCTCAGAAAACTGGACAGGATACTTTTGGAGGACCCTGCCATACCACTCCTGGGCATATACCCAGAAGATTCCCCAGCATGGAATAAGGATACATGCTCCACTATATTCATAGCAGCCTTATTTATAATAGCCAGAAGCTGGAAAGAACCCAAATGTCCCTCAATGGAGGAATGGATACAAAAAATGTGGTATTTATACACATTGGAGTACTATTCAGCCATTAGAAACAATGAATTCATGAAATTCTTAGACAAATAGATAGAACTGGCGAACATCATACTAAGTGAGGTAACCCAGTCTCAAAAGAATACCCACTGTATGCAATCACTGATAAGTGGATATTAGCCTAGAACCTTGGAACACCAAAGACACAATCCACATACCAAATGATGTCCAAGAAGAAGGAAGGAGTGGACCCTGGTTCTGGAAAGGCTCAATGCATCAGTGTAGGGGAATACCAGAACAGGGAAGTGGGAAGAGGTGGATGGGGGAACAGGGGGAGGGAAAAGGGCATATGGAACTTTTGGGGGAGGGGAAACAGGAAAAGGGAAATGAAATGTAAAAAAAGAATATATCCAATAAAAATAAATAGATAAATAAAAAACAACCTCTCAATTGTGGATAAAAAGGTTATATAGAAAATATAAAACATTAGAACTCCCTAGAGCTGAGATGTGCTTAAAGTCTTTGTTGTAAATGTTACTTCATTTCCTCTGATGAAGTGATGTGACGATTCTTCCTATCGGAATGAGGAGGGGCAGTCATGTTACTTCATCATCTGCATTGCTGCCTTCCTGCACCTCTTCCTTCCTTGATTCCTGTTTTTCAAATGGAATCTTCTCAAATCCCATGTTTAGTAATTTTGATGGGACCCATAGTCTTTCTCCACCCATGGAAATATATATAAAATCTCTCCCCATTGTAACACATAACCTAATTTCTTCTCTTTAAAGTATGCGAATTGATCTATTTTAGTAAGCTTTTCTATAATCCAGTGTCTTTTAACAGTTGTTGTTCCTGCCTATTGGCATTCAAAAACATTTAAAGTTAATAAAGTAAATTCAGTCTATTTCTGGAAATTCTTATCGCCCCCTTTTGTTTATCAAGGTACAATTAGATTTTTATTGTAAATGTAAAGGGAAATGTCTCTTTTATTTCTTTAGAGATAGTAATGCTATGTGAGTCATACCCAGGCTTTATGAATACATTACTTTTCTTTTCTTTTCTTTTCTTTCTTTCTTTCTTTCTTTCTTTCTTTCTTTCTTTCTTTTTCTTTCTTTTTTTTTTTTTGTTGTTGTTGTTGTTTTTCGAGACAGGGTTTCTCTTTTTAGTCCTGGCTGTCCTGGAACTCACTCTGTAGACCAGGCTGGCCTCGAACTCAGAAATCTGTCTGTCTCTTCCTCCAAAGTGCTGGGATTGCAGGCGTGAGCCACCACACCCGGCTAATACATTACTTTTCTATCTATGTTCTCACTATCCCTAGTCTTAGGCCTGGAAGATTCTAGCCTCCAAACAATCTTCTGCAAACCTGGACCTTGATTGCTTCATCTTCATTTTCTAGCTTCCAAGACATACTGTTGAATAAGCTCACCCTTTCTAGCTCTTTCTAAACTCTGTCAGCCTTTGGGGTTCAAACTCCTCTCCATTCTAACTCAAATTGGCTTCTCTCAGCTTCTGACTGAAATACCCTGCTTGGAAAGACTGCCCTCCCCAAACTGACCTGAACTAAATTGAATCTCTCTCATTTCTTTTTAAGTAGCCTCTTCTTCCTGTCTACTTTCCTGAGAGTTAGGCATATCCTATCTCTGATTCATTCTGTGAAATGTTTCTCTGATTCATCACTTCATCTGCCCTCAATTAGATGTCATTGTTTATTTTGATAATCAAATAAATAAGAAGATATTGCTTTGCAAACAATTTCTATTTTATTAGAAATACTACATAATGCAGAAACAAAAATGCACAGTTTACTCTTATTACTCCTCCAAATTCTTTTGTACTCCATTAAACATTTTTATCCATTCCAACTGAATGTTCACCAAAGAAGAATTTAATGAAGTTAGATGTTAAGTTTTAATATGAGTGACATAAAATGTTTGTGTGTATATACAAACCCATAAAATGCACATCTCTTAGCAATGGTTTGGACTAGAGTAACAAATATTAGATATTCAATACTGGATACTTAATTTCTACTTGTGTGTGTTAACTAAATATCATTAAATCACTATTTCAAGTATAATTTTTTACTATTTCTATTCTTTTGATAGAAATATCTTTGCAATAATTGAATCAAAGCAAGCATAATGTGTCTTTTCAAATCATCACACACACACACACACACACACACACACACACATATATATATATATATATATATATATATATATACCTTTTAGTAGTTCAGTGCTACTAATTGTATAAAAGTTTGGGGGAGCATATCTGAAGAATGATTTGAAGCTGTTAATTTAGAAAGTTTAATTATCAGCTAAAAGTTGAAAGTATTAGTAACTACTTAAATTTTCCTTATTTGTTTGTCAGTTGTAAATTTAGAATGTAGAGATGGGGAGGGCACAGGGAGAGAAAAGACAGCTGCTCTTTGAATTTAGCAACAAGCACTTCTTTCATTTCATGCAACTTTATGATGAAAATAATTCCTATTGTGCATTGCTCCAATTCTTAATTACAGATAACAGCAAATGAAGTAATACTAATTTGTGTTCATAAGGAGAGAAATATATTATCCTTCTTTGTAGTGATAAAATTTTCATGTATTTTATGATTAAGTATATTTTTATAATATGATTAAATATTTGTTAAATCAAAAGGCATATTTATGCTTTTCTCTATTATTCACCATTTATTTAATTTACCTATGAATATATTCTTTAAATTTTACTTCTTTAATGATTTGTTAAGATGGTAATTATAAACATTATCAGTACGAATATATTAGAGTATAAAATATTTTACTTTATCATTATGTGAATGGCTAATGGCAGTCACTTGGTATTCAATATTGCACTTATTTGAGTTATTAATCTCCTGATTCTTTTTCATGTCTTTCACGTTTAGGAGTTGTTGCTTTATATTATGTGATTAAGGCACTGAAATAAAATTGAGAATAATTCTCCTTTTGATTTTCCAAAATGGAATCATAATTTTTATTTAAGAGGAAATTGTGTATCCCTCTACTGGAAATAAAACAAGATTTGCTAAATTACATACAAAAACAAATTTTAAGTGAAACTAAGAAGGAATGAAGAAGAGAACTTTCTCATAAATGGTTTGTAGGGATTTGAATATGCTTGACCCATGGGAAGTGCTACTGTTAGTTTTGGAGTAGGTGTGGTCTTGGGGAAAATTCATGGAGTGGGTTTGAGGTACTATGCTTAAGCTCCCCACAGTGTAGAAGAGACCTTCTTCTGGGCTGCTTGAGAAAGACTCTTCATCTGGCTGTTGTAAGATCAAGATGTAGAACTCTCAGCTCCTTCTTCTACACTGTGTCTGCCTGCACCCTGGCATGCTTCCCACCATGATGATAATGGACTGAACATCTGAAACTGGAAACCATTTTTTAGTGATGAAAGACGCGTCTGAAATAAAGGAAAATTGAGACATGAAAAAGGAAGAAGAACAAAAACAAAATGAAAAATAAACCAAACCAACTAAATGAACTTTCTGGGGGTCTCAGCAAGAATGGGGGATAGGAAAGACTTGCTAAAAGTATGAACTTAAGAAAGGGTGCTGTACCTGCTGGTTTTGCATGTCAACTTGACACAAGCTGGAGTTATCACAGAGAAAGCAGCTTCAGTTGAGGAAATGTCTCTATGAGATCAAGCTGTGGGGCATTTTATCAACTAGTGATCAAGGGGGAAGTGCCCCTTGTGGGTGGTGTGATCCCTGGCCTTGGTTCTATAAGAAAGCAAGCTTAGCAAGCCAGGGGAAGGAAGCCAGTAAAAACATCCCTCCATGGCCTCTGTATCAGCTCCTATATCCTGACAACCTTGAGTTCAGTCCTCTCGTCCTTTGGTGATGAACAACAATTTTGAAGTGTAAGCTGAATAAACTCTTTTCTCTCCAACTTGCTTCTTGGTCATGATGTTTGTGCAGGAATAGAAAACCTGACTTAGACAAATTGGTACCAGCACAGTGGGGTATTTCTGTGATAACCTGAACATGTTTGGGGGAGGACTACGGAATGGCTTTGGAACTTAGGGCTAGAAGGTCCATTCAGTGTTAAGAGCTCTGTAGGATGTTGTGTAGAAGCTTGGAAGATAATGTTGAAGAACAGTGCAGAAATGGAGACCTGGCTTGTGAAATTTCAGAGGGAAGATAAAAGACACTTATTAGGGCTGTTGTTATTTTGATTGTGAAGATTCTGTAGCTTTGGTTTGCTGTGTCTGAAGAATCAGCTGTGATTAACAAGATACTAGAACTACCAAAGCAAAACCTTTGTGTTATGGGAACTATTGATGCTGGCTAGTTGGAGCTAAGAAATTGGTGGTGATTAAGAAGAGACCAGCATTAGTGATATGAAATCTTCTGGGAAGTTTTTGTTTGTTTGTTTGTTTGTTTGTTTGTTTTTTAAGAGCACAGAGAAGCTGTATTCCAGAGATAGCCAAGGTTATACCCCATGCTGCAGTGGGACTTGGAAATGTGTAAGAGTCACCCAGATGGTCCTGGTTTTGAAAGCATGAAGGGGTCATGGAGAGAAGCTGAGGCTTGGCCCTGTGAGAGGCCATGGAAGGCCATTGGTGAAGGTGCAGCCTCAGTTGCAATTGATGGCCCTGGACTGAAGAGGGGTCATGCAAAGGTGCTGAGGCATGGCATCATGAAAAGATCCTATGAGAGGGCATTGGTGAAGGATAGTTACAGCAGAAGACAGCAGTGTTTTGGAGATGCCAGTGCCATGAGTTGGCCACCCAAAACAGCAGCAGCAGTTGCAGCAGCAGTGAAGCACCTGCATCTGGAGCCTATAAGGCAAGGTGTATGCTACAAAGGGCAGAGCTGGAGAAGTGATCTAAGGCCTTGGAGGAATCCAGAAGATCATGAGTGGATGCCAAACATTAGACAGGTAGAGTTGGATTTTGCTTTTGACTGCCCTGATATTTTTCCTTCTTGTAATAAGAAGGTATTTTAGTGGAGTCCACAGTTAAGAGACCTAATTGTAAAAAGACTTTGATTTTTAAAAGAGATTAAATATTTTAATGGGATTGAAATTTTAATATGTAAGAATTTGCAAAGACTGTGGGCCTTTTAAAATTATTTAAATCTTGGGGGATGAATATGAAAGTAAGGGTTGAGGCTTAATGGTGATGTGTTTGTGTGTCAAGTTGGTGAGGAGTCAATTGAACTGGCTGGTTTTGTGTGTCAACTTGACACAAGCTGGAGTTATCACAGATAAAGGAGCTTCAGTTGAGGAAATGTCTCCATGAGACCCAGCTGTGGGGAATTTTCCCAATTAGTGATGAACAGAGGAGGGCCCCTTGTGAATAGAGCCATCTGTGGTCTGGTATTCTTGGGTACTGTAAGAAAGCAAGCTGAGCAAGTCATGGGAAGCAAGCCAGTAAAAACATCCCTCCATGGCCACTGCATCAGCTCCTGCTTCCTGACCTGCTTGAGTTCCAGTCCTGACCTCCTTTAGTGATGAACAACAATTTGGAAATGTAAGTTGAATAAACTCTTTCCTCCCAAACTTGCTTCTTGGTTATGATGTTTGTGCAGAAATGGAAACTCTGCCAAAGACAGGTAGAAAGGGCAGGAACGAAGGATCGTGGTAGGTTAAACACTTTCATGAAGAATGCAGGTGTTTATTTGTAGAATCAGTGATGCAACTAAGAGTAAGATCAGGAATTTTATGCTTAATGCTTTAAATTGTAGTGAGATGAAGAAAGTACAGGATCTTGTCAAAGAAGTAATGTATTCCACTTTATGCTTGATGTTTGTAAAGAAAATATATGAAGTTAAGGTTGAGAGGGACATTCATGAAATAAAATTCTTCATGAAGAGTTCCTTTAGGCTTGGACTAGTGGTTAGTTGTAGAGGTGTAAAGAAATAGTCAACTGAGTGAAGCTCTAGACGTTATGTGGTGCCACAAAGATGGAATTAAATACCACTGTTGAATTTATCAAAAAGTGGTTATTGATAGATATTTTGTTGAAATGGTGGTACTCGATATCATTTGGGATAATCCTAAGGAAAGGAATAAGTAGTGTTTCTACCAAAAAGAATGGCTTAAAGCAGATCTGTTTCTTGATGTCAAAATGAATATTGCATTGCATGCCTATCAGGTAGCATATATTCTTTCTGGCATGTTCTTTAAGCTCACATGGATATGGTACAATTCTTTGTGATTGTGGGACCAAATCCTTAAATGTACATGTCCTTGACTGTGTTCAAAGCCAACAATTCAGAGCCTTCATCCTTTCAAATCTCTCTTAAACTATGATTTTTGAATTTACTGTATAGTTAGCACCTGCAATAAACACTGTATTTAAAGATAGAGTTCATGTACTTAGTTCTAGACCTTATTGGTATTGTGAGATATGTTGTATGTTGTAACCTCACCCAGAAACAAATCTATCCTATTAGGAGTATCAGGGATTATAGAGGTTGCACATGTGGTGGAGGTCTACCTAGCATGTCATTGTGCTAAAACACAGAATTCAAGGAGGTATCAACTGCCTGTTTTAGTTTTTTTTTTAATTAGATATTTTCTTTATTTACATTTCATATACTATTCCCTTTCCTGGTTTTCCCCTCCAACAACACCCTCTCCCCCTCTCCCTATCCCTACTCTCTCTCTCTCTCTCTCTCTCTCTCTATATATATATATATATATATATATATATATATATATATATATATAATGTTTACATATATGTATGTGCATGAAGCTACATATATTTACATGGGTGCATGAGTTATGACCCCCACATAGAGGTAAAAGGACAACTTTAAAACTTTGAGGAGTGAATGTTTCTTTACCATTTGAACCCCAGGTTTGAACTCACAACCCACCCAACCCCTCTTCCCTGTCCTGGCATTCCCCTATACTAGGGCATCCATCCTTGTAAGGACCAAGGGACTCTCCTCCCTTTGATGACCAACAAGGGAATACTATCTCTAGAGATGTGTGTTAGTGTGAGAGTGTGCGAGAGTGTTTGTGTGAGATTGTGAGTGTGTATTAATTTATTTATTAGACTGGTTACAAACAGCAGGCTGGGTCATTCAACAATGGCCATATTGCAATGGTAAAGCCACGAATCTTCTAATTGCTTAGTCCACAAGATTTCCTGAAGAGTTGCTGGTCTTTAGTCCACATTGGAATCCTAACACACTTGGATTTAATACTGGCCATAGCAACAGGATAGACAAACTTGCTCAAAATCATGAGGGCAATTAGTCAAAACAAATTCCCTTTTCCACGGATTTTATGTGAGTGGAAACCCAATGATGTGACGTGGATATAGGGGTGTTTTCTTTCTTTCCTACTTCAAATAATCTAAATAAAAAATCTCTTCTGGAGTGTACACTACCTTAGGTTTTAGTTGATTCTTGATACAGGGAAGTTGTCAACAAAGATTAGGCATCACACTGCCCCCTTTCATTTTCCCGAACTATATATATATATATATATATATATATATATATATGTATATATATATGTATAATGTTTACATATATGTATGTGCTATATATATATAATGTTTACATATATGTATGTACTATATATATATATATATAATGTTTACATATATGTATGTGCATGAAGGTACATATATTTGTATGGGTGCATGAGTTATGACCCCCACATGGAGGTCAAAGGACAACTTTAAAACTTTGAGGAGTGAATGTTTCTTTACCATTTGAACCCCAGGGTTTGAACTCACAACACAGTTTGATTGTTGGTCACTGGGTTTGATGGCTGAGCCAGTTTGTCGCCCCTAGACTTCACTTCAATGAGGTTATTTTTCTAATAAAAAGAAGCAAAACAATGAACCAAATAACTTGGAGTAGAATAGAATAAAAGAATATATTGCTGAATGAGCAAAAGAAATCATTGTATAGTGATGAGAATTTTATGAAGAAAAAACCGAGAGAATATGACAGTTGTGGAGGTAACAAATGGGGGAAAGTTATTTCAGTGATAATCTTGAGTGGACTACGAAGGGAGTGGCCACCAGCATTTTGTTGTTGTTGTTGTTCTTTCCCTGATCTACTTGCTTCTCTGGCAGAGGTAGCTTGTGGGTCTTCCGGGGAATGTCTGAGGGAGTTGAAAGTTGTTTCTCTGGCCCAGTAACAGGCAGGTGTCAAAAATGGAATTTTACCCATGTACTTTTCTTTTCTTAAATTGAGTTGTTCTGTCAAAGAAAACCCCATTTTTTTCTAAACTATAGGAAGTTTCTTCCTCATAATAACTGAAGGTAAAAGTCTTGAAAAAGACTTTTATCATTAAAAAAAGTTCACTTAAACTATCTCTAATTTTTCAAAATGCAAGGCAACTACTGTTACTTATTCACAACGTATGACATAATCCTTATTTTTCTTAACCCTGTTTTATAAATTTTTATGTTTGTCTGAGTCAGTGATGAAGAGAGTGTATCCTTTCCCAATAAAGTCATTTAAAGTAAAGTTTAATTGATTAACACACCAATAAGTCTTCAAAGTGCAGTTTGGTGTTAGTTTTATTTCTGTAGAGTAAGAGAAATTAATCAGAAAGGTCTCATTACAAATAAGATTCAAGAGTCGAACAGTTCTTTGGAATAACATGAAAAAGTTAGCCTGACTTTCTCAGGAACTCAACTTGAAATTCAGTTTCTCTGACTAACTTTTAAAACTGTGTCTTAGTAAATTGAATTTTCAGGCATTCTCTAAAAGAAAAACCCTCAAAGAAGAAATTGAGGATTCAGGAGACATCCCATGAACTAGACATAAGTAACACTCTGGAGATGCTATGTGGATGATACTTGGACCCAAGTCTTTGCCATTTATTGAAAGAGGTAAAGAGGAAAAGACTTTAAATGCTATGTAGGTATTTTAAATATTATCATTCTGTAGGTATGCACTCAACAAGAGCCCACAAATGTATCTTTAGGTTTACTAAACCCATCTCTTCTTTAGTCTCTGTTCTGTAATATAGTCAAGATTGCCAACTTACTATAAGAAATGAAAAATGAGCTGGAGAGATGGCTCAGAGATTAAGAACACTGTCTGTTCTTCCAGAGGTCCTGAGCTCAATCCCCAGTAACCACATGGTGGCTCACAACCATCTATAATGTGATCAGATGCCCTTTTCTGGTATGCAGGTATACATGCAGATAGAGCACTCCAATATGTAAAATAATATTTTTTTTAAAAAATGAAAAATGAGAAAGAAATAAAAAATGTACCCTAAATTTCAGAAAATTAAATCAGTTCTGCATTTGAACTGTATTAAGTGTCTTTTAAAAATGTAACACATTGTTATTTTATTGGCATTTTTTTCCTATTTCAAAAGTTAAAATTTGTGTCAAAATGTAGAATATAAAAATTAGGTGAATGCTATTCCATATGAAAAAGCTGCTCTTTTATTTCTTAAGTATACTTAACATGGTTAATTTGTATCCAGAGTCACCCAGAGTCTTCATTTTCAGTCTTGCCTTGGGAAGTCAAGCCATGATGAGGTGGTACACAGGATGAAAAAGGTTTACCATCTCATATTTTACATTCTTGGTTCATATTCAGCACTAATTCCAAAATAAAAGGTACTATTTGCTCTCTATATAACACAAGGCTAGATAAAATTTGACTAGAAATTTTGGGCTTTTGTTAAAAATAGCTAGTGATATTTTTTATTCAGTTCATCAAGTATTTACAAATGAAATATTCCTATATTGACAAACAGAAACACTAATTATTTCTTATTATCTTTAATAGATGGATACTTAAACTTCATCTTGAACATTCATTATATAAATAAAATCATTTTAGAGTAGCAATTTCAAATTAAATATGACAAAGTTTAATGAAGTCTGTAACAAATTTATTGCATAAAATCTTTAATATTCAAAGGAAAATAGCGGTGGGTCCATATGCCTTTGGAACTTCTAGTTCTAGCATCACACCTTAATAGATGTTTCTCTCAAGAAACAGACTATTGTTTGTTAATTAATAAGTTATTTATTTTCATGAGCCTCCTACCTACCTATGACAAGTACCATCAGAGTTTGACAGACTGTCATTTAAAGAAAGATGTATTATTATTATTATTATTATTATTATTATTATGAATATTATTATATTCATCATGGAATTTTAGAGCAACCATGTACCTGTGCTGTCTTTTATTGCTTATGGATTTTAAAGTTGCAACTTAATATAAATTTGCATCTGAATTTAAATATAATTGTCAGAAACTGGCATTATGAGTGGGATAGATAAGCCTTCATTAGAAAAGAAGGTTATGATATAATCTAATATAATTGTGTGTTCTTTTTAGTTTTAAAATAAGAATACTTATACACCATGAGAATATGAACATGATGCAATGTTTGATTTTTACTACATTTTCCCCATGCTTGTTTTAGCCTCTCTGCACTTTCAGGTGTAATAACTGCTGACTTTATGTCCTACACAGCAGGGATTGTCTTTTGTTATCTTAGTGGATGAATTCTGGTTCTTTTTAATGTAGAGCATTTGAATAAGGCAAACATAATTATAAAATATTCTCTTTATAAATGTCTCCATTCTGGTTTACTCTAGTTAATTTGCAATTGATGTGTCCATGAGAGTAAACAATGAATTTTTGAAAACAGTGAAGTAATGGTTAGATTTATTGGAAAGACTCTTTTCCTTTCTTCCCACCACAGTAGCCAGGCTTCTCATACATTTCACAAGCTGCCACCCAATAAAATAAAGTTAGCAGCCGGGCATGGTGGCGCACACCTGTAATTCCAGCACTTGGGAGGCAGAGGCAGGTGGGTTTCTGAGTTCGAGGCCAACCTGGTCTACAGAGTGAGTTCCAGGACAGCCAGGGCTACACAGAGAAACCCTGTCTCGAAAAACCAAAAAAAAAAAAAAAAAAAAAGAGGACAGACAAAATAAAAATAAAGTTAGCAGGGTGCCTTTCTCATGCTGAAGTCTAAACTGTGGTAGAGCCTCTTACAGTTGAGTGGGTACTACAAATAATGTGGGAAGATGGTTTCTAAAAAATATTTTTCAATAATATCTGCAGAACCTTAGCAGGTATGACTATTTGTTCTCCTTTGTTTATTTCATTATTTTTTTTCTAATTCTTACCACCATTATAATTGTCAATTACGTTAAAAATACTTGGAGTGCATGCTTGAGGTCATGCCCAGGAGAAATAATCTGCCTGGTATTAAAAACAAGTAACACCCTACTTCCTGATACTTTCTAGAGAGCTGGCAGCAGCAGTACATTCAGTAAGAACCATCCCCAACACCTAGACGCCCAGAGCCCACTCTGGGACTCAGTACCCAGCAACCTCCAGATTCCATCCCTTCTGCCTCTCCCTCGTCCCCCTACAACACCCTGCTCCTTGAGATGAGGTAGACCCATCCCACTTCTGCCATTGGGAAGATCCTACTTCCTGATACTTTCTAGAGAACTGGCAGCAGCAGGGCATTTGAGAACAGACGACAACAAGGCGTTCAAGGACCAGCATCAGCAGAGCACTAAAGAACCTGCAGTAGCAGGATATTTGAGAACTAGCAGCCTCCAGGGCATTCCACCCTTGCCAAGTTTGCCACAGGGAAGACCCCATCTCCTGATACTTCCTGGAGAACCAGCTGTATGCAGGGCATTTGAGAGAAAGGGAATCCCAGGAGTACAAAAACACAGGCCTGCAGGACAGAGAAGTCACAGTCAGAGACAGCATGACCAGCTAAAACCAGAGTTAGATGGCCAAAGGCAAACTCAAGATCAATACCAACAGAAACAAGGCAATATGGCACCATCAGTACCCAGTTCTACAATAGCAAATCCAGGAGATACTCCATCACATCAGAAAAGCAAGAACTGGATTAAAAATCACATCTCATGATGCTGATGGTGGACTTCAGTAAGGACATAAATAACTCCCTTAAAGAAATACAGGAGAACATGGGTCAACGGGTAGAAGCTATTAAAGAGGAAACACAAAAAAAATCCCTTAAAGAAATACAAGATAATATGGATGAACAGGTAGAAACCATTAAAGAGGAAACACAAAAATCCCTTAAAGAAATATGGGAGAACATGGGTCAAGAGGTAGAACCCCTTAAAAAGCAACACAAAAATCACATAGGGAATTATGGGAGGACATGAGTCAACATGCAGAAACCCTTAAAGAGAAATTACAAAAATCCCTAAAAGAAACACAGGGGAACATGGGTCAACAGGTCAAAGCCCTTAAAGAGGAAACACAAAAAATACTTAAAGAATTTCAGGACAAAACAAACAGGAGAAGGAACGGAACAAAACTATCCAAGATCTAAAAATGGAAGTAGAAATAATAAACAAATCTCAAAGTGAGACATCTCTGGAGATAGAAAACCTTGGAAAAAATTCAGGAGTCATACATGCAAGCATCAACAACAGAATACAAGAAATAGAAGAAAGGATCTCAGGTGCAGAAGACACCATAGAAAACATTAATTCAACAGACAAAGAAAATGTAAAATGAAAAAAGCTTGTAACCCAAAACATCAAAGAAATTGAGGACAAAATGAGAAGACCAACCTAAGGATTATAGGTATAGAAGAAAGCAAGGATTTACATCTTAAAGGGCCAGTAAATATATTCAACAAAATTCTAGAAGAAAACTTCTCTAACCTAAAGAAAGATATGCCCATGAACATGAAAGAAGCCTACAGAATTCCAAACAGACTGGACCAGAGCAGAAATTCCTCCAGTCACATGATAATCAAGACACTAAATGCACTAGACAAAGGCAGAATATTAAGAGCAGTAAGAGAAAAAGGTCAAGTAACATATAAAGGCAGACCTAACAGAATTACCCCAAACTTCTCACCAGAAACCATGAAAGCCAGAAAATCCTGAGCAGATGTCATACAGAAACTAAGAGAACATAAATGTCAGCCCAGACTACTATACCCAGCAAAACTTTCAATTACCATAGATGGAGAAAACAAGACATTCCATGACAAAAGCAAATTTACACAATATCTTTCTAGAAATGCAGCTCTACAAAGGATAATGGGTGGAAAATACCAACACAAGGCAGGAAATCACACAATAGAAAAAGCAATAAGGTAATCTTTCAACAAACCCAATAGAAGATAGCTAAACAACCAGAATTTCACCTTTAACTAAGAAGATAACAGTAAGCAATAATCACTTTTCCTTAATATCTCTTAATATCAATGGTCTCAATTCCCCTATAAAAAGACATAAACTAACAGACTGGATACATAAACAGGACCCAACGTTTTGCTGCATACAAAAAACCCACCTCAGTGACAAAGACGGTCATTATTTCAGTCAAAGGTTAGAAAACAACTATTCAGCCATTAGAAACAATGAATTCATGAAATTCTTAGAGAAATGGATGGAGCTGGAGAACATCATACTAAGTGAGGTAACCCAGTCTCAAAAGAATACCCATGGTATGCAGTCACTGATAAGTGGATATTAGCCTAGAATCTTGGGACACCAAAGACACAATTCACATACCAAATGATGTCTGACAAGAAGAAAGGAGTGGACACTGGTGCTGGAAAGGATCAAAGCATCAGTGTAGGGGAATACCAGAACAGGGAAGTGGGAAGGGGTGGATGAGGGAGCAGGGGGAGGGAAATGGCATGTGGGACCTTTGGGGAGTGGGGAACCTAAAAAGGGAAATGAAATGTAAATATAGAATATATCCAATAAAAAATTTTCTAATATAAAAAAAAGAAAAAAAAAGAAAACAACTTTCCAATCAAATGGTCCCAAGAAACAAGCTGGAGTGGCCATTCTTATATGGGATAAAATTGACTTTCAACCAAAAGTTGTCAAAAAACTTAAGGAGGGACACTTCATACAGGTCAAAGGAAAAGTATACCAAGATGGATTCTCAATTCTGAACATCTAGGCTCCGAACACAAGGGCACCCACATTCATAAAAGAAACTTTAATAAAGCTCAAAGCACACATTGCACCACACACAATAGTAGTGGGAGACTTCAATACCACACTCTCAAAAATGGACAAATCATGGAATCAGAAACTAAACAGAGATACAGTGAAATTAACTCAAGTTGTTGACCAAATGGATCTAACAGATATTTATAGAACATTCCACCCTAAAGCAAAAGAATACACCTTCTAATCATCACCTCATGGTACCTTCTCCAAAACTGACCATATAATTGGCCATAAAACAGGCCTCAACAGATACAGCAATATTGAAATTATTCCATGTACCTTATCAGATCACCATGGCCTAAGACTAGTCTTAAGCTTAAACCGAAAAAATGTGAACCACACATACATGTGGACTTTGAACAATGCTCTTCTCAATGATACCTTGGTCAAGGAAGAAATAAAGAAAGAAATTAAAGACCTGTTAGAATTTAATGAAAATTAAGATACATCATACCAAATCTTATGAGTAACAATGAAAGCAGTGCTAAGAGGAAAACTCATATCACTGAGTGCCTCCAAAAAGAGAATGGAGAAAGCTTACAGTAACAGCTTGATAGTGCTCTTGAAACCTCTTGAACAAAAAGAAGCAAATATACCCAAGATGAGTAGACCACAAGAAATAAACTCAGGGCCAAAGTCCACCAAAAAGAACTATACAAAGAATCAATAAAACAAGGAGCTTGTTCTTTGAGAAAATCAATAAGATAGATAAACCCTTAGCCATAATAACCAGAAGGCACAGAGGCACTACCCAAATTAATAAAATCAGAAATGAAAAGGGAAACATAACATCAGAAACTGTGGAAATTCAAAAAATCATCAGATCCTACTATAAGAGTTTATACTCAACAAAGTTTGAAAATCTGGAACAAATAGACAACTTTCTAGATGCAAACCAGGTGCTAACATTACAACACGATCAGATAAACCAACTAAATAGTTCTATAAGTCCTGAGGAAATAGAAGCAGTCATTAATAGTCTTCCATCAAAAAAAAGCCCAGGACCAGATGGATTTAGCAGGGAATTCTATCAGATATTCAAAGAAGAACTAATACGGATACTCTTCAAACTATTCCATGAAATAGAAACTCAAGGACATTTTTCTAATATAAAAAAAAGAAAAAAGAAAACAACTTTCCAATCAAATGGTCCCAAGAAACAAGCTGGAGTGGCCATTCTTATATGGGATAAAATTGACTTTCAACCAAAAGTTGTCAAAAAACTTAAGGAGGGACACTTTATACAGGTCAAAGGAAAAGTATACCAAGATGGATTCTCAATTCTGAATATCTATGCTCTGAACACAAGGGCACCCATATTCATAAAAGAAACTTTAATAAAGCTCAAAGCACACATTGCACCACACACAATAATAGTGGGAAAACTGCTCTAAAACTACCCAACTCATTCTAAGAAGCCACAACAATGCTTATACCTAAACCAAACAAAGACCAAAGAAGGAAGGAGAACTTCATACCAATCTCCCTCATGAGCATTGATGCAAAAATACTGAACAAAATCCTGGCCAACCGAATCCAAGAATGCATCAAAACTATAATTCACCATGGTCAGGTAGGCTTCATCCCAGGGATGCAGGGATGTTTCAATATACAGAGATCCATCAAGGTAATCCACTACATAAACAAACTAAAGGGTAAAAACCACATGATCATTTCATTAGATGCTGAAAAGGCTTTTGAGAAAATCCAGCATCCCTTCATGATAAAATTCTTGGAGAGATCAGGAATCCGAGGCCCATACCTAAGCATAGTGAAAGCTATATGCTGCAAACCAGTAGTCAACATCAAGTTAAATGGAGAGAAAGTTGAAGCAATCACACTAAAATGATAGATCAGACAAGGTTGCCCACTCTTGCCCTATCTATTAAATATAGTACTTGACATCCTAGCCAGAGCAATCAGACAACAACAGGAGAGCAAAGGTATACAAATTGGAAAGGAAGAAGGTAAAATATCACTATTTCCAGATGATATGATCTTATAGTTAAGCGACCCCAAATCTTCCACCAGAGAAGTGCTAAAGCTGATAAACAATTTCAGCAAAGTGGCTGGATATAAAATAACTCAAGCAAATCAGTAGCCTTCCTCTACTCAAAGGATAACCAAGCTGAGAAAGAAATTAGGAAAATGATACCCTTCACAACAGTCCCAATACTTCATATCTAGATGTGACCCTAATGAAGCATGTGAAAGATCTGTATGACAAGAACTTCAAAACTCTGAAGAAAGAAATCAAATAATGTCTCAGAAGATGGAAAGATCCTCCATGTTCACGGATTGGTAGGATCAATATAGTAAAAATGCCCATCTTGCTGAAAGCAGTCTATAGATTCAATGCAATCCCCATCAAAATCCCAAATCAATTCTTCATAGATCTAGAAAGAGCAATTCTCATAATCTGGAATAACAAAAAACCAAGGATAGCCAAAACTATTACCCATAACAAAAGACCTCCTGTGGGAAATCACCATCCCTGATCACCAGCATAATGGCTTATGCTCTAAGATCAAGGATCAACAAAAGGGACCTCATAAAACTGCAAAGCCTCTGTAAGGCAAGGGACACTTTCAATAGGACAAATGGCAACCAACAGATTGGGAAAAGATCTTTACTAATCCTACATTTGATAGAGGGTTAATATCCAATATATACAAAGAACTCAAGATGCTGGTCTCCAGAGAGTCAAATATTCATATTAAAAATGGGGTACAGAGCTAAACAGGGATTTCTCAATTGAGGAAATAAGAATGACTCTAAAACACCTAAAGAAATGTTCAGCATCCTAAGCTATCAGGGAAATGTAAATCAAAACAACACTGAGATTCCACCTCACACTGGTCAGAATGGCTAGGATGAAAAACTTGGGACAGCAGATGCTGGAGAGGATGTGGGGAAAGAGGAACACTTCTCCATTGTTGGGATTGCAATCTTGTATAACCACCCTGGAAATCACTTTTGGTGATTTCCCAAAAATTAGACATAGTATTACCTGAGGCATTTAACTAGAAGATGCTCCTACATGTCATAAGGACACATGCTCCACTATGTTCATAGCTGCCTTATTTATAATAGCAAGAACCTGGAAAGAACATAGATGTCCTTCAATAGAAGCATGGATACAGAAACTGTGTTATATATACTCAATGGAACACTATTCAGCTATTAAAAACAATGAATTCTTGAAATTCTTTCGCAAATGGATGGAACTACAAAGTGTCACCCTGAGTGAGGTAACTCAATCACAAAAGAATCCACATTGTATGCACTCACTGATAAGTGGATGTTAGCCCAAAAGCTCAAAATAAACAAGTTATAATTCACCCAGCATAGGAAGCTCAAAAAGAAGGAGGACTTAAGTGAGGGTGCTTTGGTTCCTCTGAGAAAGAGAAAACAAAATACAGAAGCAATAAAGGAGACAAAGTGTGGAATAGAGACTGAATTAAAGGTCACCCAAAGACTGATCTACTTGGGGATTCATCCTATAAACAGCAACCAAACCTGACACTACTAAGGAGGACAAGAAGTGTATACCAAAAGGAACATGCCATGGCTGTCTCTGGAGGGTCCCTGTCAGAGCTAGAAATACAGAGGGAGATGCTAGCAGCCAACCATTGGTCTGGATGTGGGGGTCTCCAGTGGAGGAGCTGGAGGGTGGTCTGGAGGAGCTGAAGGTGTTTGCAGCCCTACGGAAAGAACAATGATTTCGGCCACCCAGACGCCCAAAACATTCAGGGACTAAACCATCAACCAAGGGGTACGCATGGTCCCAGCCAAAAATGTGGCAGAGGAATGCCTTGTTGGGTGTCAGTGGGAGGAGTGGTCCTTGATCAGGTGAAGGCTCAATAGATGCCTCAACAAAGGGAAATCGAGGTGGGGGAGGTGGGGTTGGGTCAGGTGGAGGGACATATATGTGGAGGCGGGGGTGGGAGGAGGGGTTGAGGGTCTTTTGGGAGGGGGGAAATCAGGAAAGGTTTTACCATTGGTAATGTAAATGAAGATATATTCAATAAATATAAAATATAAAGTAATAGAAGCGTTAAGAATCTATGGATTCAGGAGAAATTCTCTTAGTGGATAAGGTGATAACTTTGAACATGTCTTTAAAATATTGAGAGGGGAATTAGAAAATACTTTATGACTATAGAAGCAAATTCGAGATAGTGTTTTATCAATGTAGGAGATAGGCCAGAATGCCACAATGTCATCTTTTCCTATCTGTGAAGCTTTTTGTTTTATTCTGAAATGGATTATTGTTGTTCTTCTCATCCTCCTCTGTGTGAACCTCTGGGAACAATGTAAATCAGAGACTGTGAATAAGTGTTTATGCTTTGGGTGCTTCCCATGATGAGCAATCTATTATTGCCTTTATATACTCCCTTGTGCAATGACAAAGTGTGATTAAAATACAGCAGTGTTCCAAGAATATGACATTACAAATGAAGTCTTTTATGTTATCATTTTGTCTGAGTTGACCACACCTTAGAAATGGTATATACTAGAATTCATTCTTGTAAATTGGACTGACAATTATTCTCATTCATATTTATTTTTGTTTTTTTTAAATCATATCAAACTATTGTTTTCTAATGGAATACTGAAATCTCAGGTTGACTATCAGAAGAAGAAAATCTACTGGACTGTATCTCTAGTCCAGTTACATCTTCTCTAGGAATTTGGAATTATTAATCCAAAAGGAAGAACATATTGCTGAAATTAAATGGTAGTTAGTATACAGAGTGTGCTTCCTGTGACTTTTATAAATGTTTAACCTTTTAACAAACCTATGAAATTGTCCACCTTTTCTTATCATAATATACTTCATTATATTTACTGAGCACAATATCTTACAATTTCATCTCGGTCACACCATGAACACCATCCCAACTCCAGCAGGAGTTCTTTCTATAAATTCTTTCATTTTATAGGAAAGCAAAGTGAGAATCAGAGATGCTAAAATAAAAAATAATCAATAAATATTCCAAATGTATGTAAGTTGCTTATGGGAAAGGATTGCCATGTAAATCTATCTGACTTCAAATTATGAGTTCTGTGATATCCTAACACATTTCAGAATTATTCATAAAATGTTTCAACATTTTCTCAATTCTGTAGAGTTCATGGGTTTCATTAGCCTTTTCAAGCTAATATGTTAATATTTAATATGCTAAGCTTGTGTCTCGATTCTGCATTTTCTGTTTTGAACAATTGGTGCTGTAGGTCAAATTGCATTTCACAATATTAGTCCTGTATGCTTCTGAACCAAACAAATTACTTCCACTTCCAGGTACAACATGTCAGTTCATGTCTGTGTTGGCTAGAATACAGAGCTTCCCATCTTCTAATATTTAGTCTTTTATGTATATGGCTAATAACCTAGTTTCTTTTGTATGAGTTTTTTGGAATCCATAAATTAATACAAAAATGGTTTAAGTAAACAAATGTAATTTTTAATAACCAAGAATCCTGAGTTATGAATACTGTGCTCTACCACACACTATGCCTGTGCCTCCCCCTAGGTACTGGTGGATTCTGAACACCATAGAAATGTCCGTCCAAACATTGCCTTTGCTTTTCTTAGCCCTCATTTCTATGCCTTGAGTGTCTTATATTCCCTTTAAATTAATTTCTTACAACTTTATGTGTATGTGTGTTTTGTCTTTACTACATGTCAGGTATCCACAAAAGCCTGAAGAGTGCATTGAATTTTGTGGAACTGAAGTTATAAAAGGTTGTGAGCCACATGGGTGCTGGAAACCAGGTCCTTTGGAAGAGCAGCCAGCATTATTAACTACTGACCTAACTCTCTAGACCTCTTTTATTCTTATAATTACATAATTTATTAGATTCAAGGACCTATTCTAGTCCAGTATGATCTTGTTTTAGTTTAGTTACATCTACTAGTACCCTGTGTTCTAAAAAGAAAGGTCAGTTTCTCTGGTGCTTGGTGGACATGAATTTTAGAAGACACTATCATACTTCTTGAATATCCCCAGCAGCTCCCTTGATAAGCCAATTATTTTCTTATCCCTTTAGTCAATTAAGATAAATGTACAGATTTAACATGTTGTTGGTTTAAAGTATTGCTCAAGGATCATTGTAAGTTCTTGGTGGATTTCTAATATATCCCTGTATATTTTTCTTTCCAAACAGTGCTATGAGTTTATCAGCACTGATGAACTCTTGGACATTCTGACTCAGTGAATCTATACTTCCCCAGTACTCACTGACTGTATAATGCCTCTGAACAATAACTTAATGAAGCTTAGTCAGGACTTTACACTTAAAAGTCTGACTTGAAGTCTGGCAACCTTCAAGTGTAGACATTCTTGAAAGTATGTCTTTCATTTGTAGTATACATTGCAATTCTCATTCTTCCTTCAGTACACTAGCCTACTTATTCATTTACTGATATCCTTACGTTTCAGTTCCAGAATCTATGAGCAGTGCTTGAGAAAAAAATCTGTTTTACCTGTACTTAAGAGATTCTTAAGCATATATTAAGTCATTTAACATATTAATATTAATGCTACCATGAAATCATGAAGAGCAAGTTTAATGAAACATGGGCCTCTCCTCCTTTCTCTTTCTATGCTCCTTTTAAGTCTGGTTAATCTAATCTTGGGGAAGAAAGAGTAAAATTGTTTTGTATAGTTTCTGTATTTATAGAAGAAACATATTTCTATAACTATGTAAACAGTTATGTAGTAGAAAATTCTATTTAGGAATTCAAATATCCATACCAACAAGGCTTACAGAAATGTTTGTATTTTTGAAAATATATTAGAAAATTATAAGAATATATTAATAAAATTCAACATGTGAATTCTTCATGTTTTTTATGAGTCTGCATAATTATGACTCCCAATTTTGCATAGAATTGATAAGTAACCTTATAAATATGTTGTTTTATATTTTATATTAAATGTTAGTGAATAATATGAGATGATGGGCCATAACAAAGTTTGCAGGCAAATGCATGGAACTAGAAACTATCATCCTGAGTGAGGTAACCCAGCCTCAAAGGGGTACACATGGTATATACTCACTGAAAAGTGGATATTAGCCCAAAAGCTCAGAATACTCACGGTACAACTCACAGACAATATGAAGCTTAACAAGAAGGAAGGCCATAGTGTCAATGTTTCAATCCCACTTAGTAAGGCAAAGAAAATAATCACAGGAGGCAGAGAGAGGGAGAGACCTGGTTGGAAGAGTGGCAGGGGGAAACGGGGCCAGGATTAGGCATGGAAAGAGACAGGAGAGAAGTTGAGAGGGCCAAGAGAATGAATAGAAATCTGTAGCAGTGGGGAGTGGGAGCAGGTAGAACTACTAGAAAGTCTCAGACACTAAGGAGGTGAGAGGATCCCAGGATCCAATGGCGATGACATTAGCCAAAATACCCAATAGAGGGAGGATAGAACCCAAAGACACCACCTCTGGTAGATAGGCATGGCCCCCAGTGGAGGGATGGGGTCATCCACCCACCTCAAAAATCTTTAACCCAAACTTGTTCCTGTCTAAAGGACACACGGGGACAAAAAAATGGAGAAGAGACTGAGGGAAAGGCCACCCAGAGACCCCCCCCACCTTGGGATCCATCCGATCTGCCTATACCAAACCCTGACGCTATTGCTGATGTCCAGAAGTCCTTGCAGACAGGAACCTGGTGTAGCTGTCCTCTGAGAGGTTCTGCCAGAGCTTATTAAAACAAATTCAGATCTTCACAGCCATGCATTGGACAGTTAGGGGAGGACTAAAGGAGTTGAAGGGGATTGCAACCCCATAGGAAGAACAATATCAACTAACTGGATCCCTCAGAGCTCCCAGGGATTAAACCATCAACCAAAGAGTACACATGAGTCATTGAGTGGCTCCCGCTACATATTTAACAGAGTACTGCCTTATCTGTCATCAATAGGAAGGGGTGAGTGGGTGGGGAACATTTGAAATGTAAATAAATAAAAATTTTTCTGTAGGATTTGGGTTTTCGTGACAGGGTTTCTCTGTATAGCCCTGGCTGTCCTGGAACTCACTCTGTAGACCAGGCTGGCCTCAAATTCAGAAATCTGCCTGCCTCTGCCTCCCAGAGTGCTGGGATTACAGGCATGCGCCACCATCGCCTGGCTAAATAAAATAATTTTAAAAAATCAAAGTTGATTTTCAGCTCCTTTTGTCAATTTTACTCTTGTGTAGATTTTCAGATTTTGCTGAGTTTAAAATTTTATCTGTGTTTCAATTGTCTGAAGGAAACATGCCTCGTTTGGCTTCCATAAAGAATATAGTAGGGCACGCCATTTGTATTGGACCGGCAGAGTGAGTCACATCCCTCATCTATGATTACTTGATTACTTAACTTTTCAAAGGCTCAAAGATTATTTTCCTTGGATATAAAATGTATTTTAACCATAAAATCTAATACTTATTTACCTTCTACCCTATTTCTGTGTGATTAGATGTAACAGAGAGAAGGTACCTACTATATTCAATGTCTTAAACTTCAAGTGGTAATGTAACATAAATACAGCTGTCATGTAAAAGTGAATTTCAGGAAGAGAGTGTTAAATAGAATAAAGCCTGATATTGACAGGAAAGGTCACATATATTTATTGCCAATTCTTGCTCCATTTCACTCCAGGCTTTCAGGAAAAGGTCAGTTAATTGAATTGTAACTTATTTCAGAGAGTGGCCCCCGAAAGTGATGAGCTAGTTATAATTTTTTAGCTAAAGAAAGTATGATAAGGAACATGGTTAAAGGAGAAAATACTTAGCCATGACTTCCAAGACAATAAAAATATTATTCACTATGAATAAGAATTGGTCTGAAATTGTATCCAATTTCTCCTGCAATTCCTACCAATAGGATAATTTGTCTTAAAATTTTGAATTTCTCTTTAAATGTGAGAGTTGCTAAAAATTCAGAAAACTCAACTTTTTTTGTAAGTACTTGGTAAATGTAAACAGTTTATTTCTCTTAAATAAATACTTTTTTGCTGTATCATTTCAAATATTTTGATGGGATTCTGTGCCTGGTAAAATTTAATTGGTAAAAATTCTTTGTTCTTACAGCAAGAAATTTTAAATAATTCTTGATAGATTTTTCTTTTGTGGGATTTTTATTATCTGGATATATTGAACTTTTAAACATTTTCTATTAAAATATTTCTTTAATGCAAAGTAATTTTATGTGGTATTTTTAACACCTACTTACCTCTCAAAAAAGAACCAGGGCCATTTAAGATCATCATTAAAGTACTCGTCTTAAAATATGACAGCCTAGTTTAGCATTGTGTTTCAGGGTTTCCTTTAAATGACTTTGGAAAAGACCTTAATTGTGCATTTTCCGCCCAGCTGATCTGTGCAAATAGCACGAGACTGGCAGTGGGTATAATAAAATCATTTCCCGGCTAATTTGACCTCAATATTGATAAAGAGGAGGAAGCATTATTTTTTCCTTTTTTTTTTAAATCCCCTGTCACAGGCAGTACAATTACATTTTAAAGCAATTTCTTACAAAGGCTTTTAGTGCTTAGCTTTTGGAAGATGGTTTAATTTTGGACCTGAACCCTATGAAACTGTCAGATGCCAGGTACCAAGTTTCTCAGTGAAGAGTAAAACCAGGGCTGAACTCACCTTAACCTTTCTTGCTTTCCTAAGAATAAGGCTTCTGGAGCTGTTCTCCAGAGAGGCTGGAATGAAAATAGTCAGAGATTTTCGAAATCCCTCATCTCTTTTCTAGGTCCAAACTAGTGATAATCTTTGGTTCCTGTTTGGCATCTCCTAAAAAGACTCTGTCAGTTGAAAAAAGTGTTCCCATCAGAAACCTTTAATTCTTTTCTTACTGAGACCCTAGACCTGATAACTAGTCTGCTTTCTGAGATGCTGGTAGCATCATGCCTTTACATTCACAGCTTTCTACCGTGGTCACAGGGTCACTTCTGCTTAAATTACATAATTAATCAAGAAGACACACATCTGGGAAACTTAGGGGCACCAAGTGGCAGAGTTTAGAAACTACTTGATCTACTTCTTTTTTATATCCTTAAATTTATTGTTTTTTATTGCTTCGTGGAAGCCAGGAACTTGTTCTTTTTCATGGAGACTTATACAACAAAATCAAGTCTAATTTTCATAAAAAATTAGGTTGGTGCTGAACAATTGCCTCAATGTATTTAAACAAAACATTTAAAGTAATAGATTGTTAACTTATCTTTGTTCAAAGGCAAAAACATATGAAGCAGAATATGATATTACAGAAGAAATGCTAGGCATAATTAAATTTCAAACACTTAAATTTGGCCTGTGAGTGATTATATCGTTTTATAGTATTTTTCATGGAGGCTTAGAGTGGAGAAGTAATTCAATAAAGTTTTCATTGTTTCAAGCTTATATCTAGAGTGATCAACTTCTCATATGAAAGGTTAAGAAAAATACAGTTTCTTTAGATTTTATTTCACAGGGCGCATCTGTTTTATCTCAGTCTTTGGAGTATATTGAGATTGTATTACTTTCATTTCTCTAAAGGTCACTACCAGAAAAGAGAATAGTAGCTTTGAGTGTTCAAACAAGGGTGTGTGGAAAATTATCACATGGACAGCAGGTGATAGCCCACGGCTCCCACCTGACAGTCATACATCATGCTTCCATCACAGCTGTTTCTGTCCTCAGAACGTTTTCTCAAGAAAGATTTTTTTCCTTTTAACCTTGTTACATCCACTGAGTTTTGATATTTGTTTGCGATGGTATTAGGAAGCATTGTGATGTCTATAATTTGTAGAGTAATAAATGAATTGACAACCAATTGCCTTTACTCACTAGATAGTGAGATCAGAGAAGTTAAGTAGTTTTAGAGCACTGCTCTATAGACATTATAATATGGACTTTTGTTTTTAATATACTTTATCCACCTTATATGATTAACAGAGGGTTGTATGAGAATATAATAATTTACACACACAAAGAATAAATACCCAGGTTCTATTACTTATCAGGCAAAAAATATCGTAATTCATGCTTACATGTACTACAAATCTATAGTCATTTATGATACAGTATAGATACATTTTTAAAAGAGAGAGAAGAAAAACCTAATATTTTTACTATGTCTTTCTGCTTGAGTTTGTTCCATTTCATAGCTACCTTCATTATTTCTATTGAGAAAACATTCCCTAGAGGACAAAAAATTCTCTCTCTCTCTCTCTCTCTCTCTCTCTCTCTCTCTCTCTCTCCCTCCCTCCCTCCCTCCCTCCCTTCCTTCCCCAGTCTCTCTCATTCTCTCTCCCCTTCCTTCCCCCTATTTCTTTCTCTCTCTCCTCTCTCTTCTCTTTTACTCTCTCCTCTCCTCTCTCCTCTCTCAATCTTCCCTCATTCCCCCTCTCTCTCAGTGTGTGTGTGTGTGTGTGTGTGTGTGTGTGTGTGTGTGTGTGAGAGAGAGAGAGAGAGAGAGAGAGAGAGAGAGAGAGAGAGAGAGAGAGAGAGAGAAATTAAATTACTCATCTGGTCATGTCTCTAGCAGCTTCATTTTTAGGGTAATCAATGTGGTTGTGGCTCAAAGCCTCCACGCAGACTTATGCACTGCCTGAACTGCCATTGCTAGGACCAACTTCAGGAGCTCTCTACATTGTACTACATCTCTTAAGAGACCAAGATGTTGACTCTGTGAGACTGCTAATGTCTCTCAAAAATGGGTACATTGCTGTCTGATTTCTCCTAAGATATGCTTCTTTGTATGTCTTAGCCATCTTCTCTCCAGACTGCCAACTCTGCTGCCACATCTGATGGATAATCATCCACCAAAACTTTTGTTTGCTGTTATTATTTACTCTTTGGCTGATACAAGTGCCAGCATTGCAATTATTGACCTGAGATTTTAATAAAACCCCAGTTTTTATTGTTTCTTAAAAAGTATACTCAAAGCTCTAGATTGGATTTTGTCAAGACTTGATTTTAAATCATTTATACATGATAAATACTACTGAGTGAATACTAAAGCTATGCTAAGATACTGATAGCATGTGTAGATTTTCATTATGTTTAAAATAACCATAATTCTGAGATTTCCTGGTAATACTGACTTTTTGTCCCTGAATGTCAAAGAGCAACATGCTAGTGCAACACTCAGAGACTTGGTTTATTTTGATGTGCATAATAATTCTGAAGTGCATCACTATTGATGAATAAGCACACTTTTTTTTGAAAAAAGTTTAAAAATAATAAAAGAACACATTTTAAATTATTTGCAATAATTGTATTTGTCTTGTAAATATTTGAGTATGATCATTTGATTTATTCAAGTTTTCAGTAAAGGATTGAAGAAGTAGTTCAATAGGTAAAATGCTTGCCATAAAAGAGTAAGAATCTGAGTTTGCATTCACAGATGTGGTATCACAGGTCTGAATTCCAGAACCTCTCCAGTAGGCAGGTGGAATAAGAAGAATTCTGTGAGGCTTTGTGTCATCTACTCTAGTGTACTTCCTTGTGAGCAACAGCAAACCCTTTCTCAAATAAAGTAGAGGTGAGGACCAAAGCACAAGATGATTCTTTAAGCCCCATTTGTGTGCAATGGTACGGGTAGAGTAGAACACACACACACACACACACACACACACACACACACACACCACAAGATTAAGTCACGAACAAAGAATTTCAACAGTTATAGTAAAATCTAAAGCTGACTTGTCTAATTCTCTAAATAACAGTTGTGATATAAAAAGAACCACCCAAGGGTTAGTGCCATAAATTAATAAAACCTATTTATTCTTAGATCAGAAATTCAAGCATGACAAAGTGAGGTGATTTGACTCTGTCAGTACGTTAAGTCTCAGCTGTAAAAATGGAATATTTAGAGACATGGCACAAGATTAAAACCAGTCTGAACTATTTTTTAACCACATTTCTAGTACCTGACACAAGATGACTCTAAACTTAAGCTTGGCTTGGCTTTCCAACAAGAGACCTTTCATGAGAGCTTCCAAGGTTACCCTGTTTTCTTGCTGCATGATAGATAGCTCCTGAGAGGAACCAATAAAGAAGCATTTGTGAATGATCAAAGCACAGGTTCAGTTGGGTAAGGATGGAGTGTCTTTATCTGAGCCTGGAAGTCAGAAGATCACTTGCTTCATAGAGAGATAACATTTATATTTGGGAAGGATATCAACTCATCTATAGACTTTGTTTATACAACCCTGAGATTCTACCTCACACCACTCAGAATGGCTAAGATCAAAAACCCAGGTGACAGCAGGTGGTGGTTAGGATGTAGAGAAAAAGGAACACTCCTCCACTGCTGGTAGGATTGCAAGCTGGTACAACTACTCTGGAAATCACTTTTTCAGTTCCTCAGAAAATTGGACATAGTACTACTGGAGGACCCAGCTATACCACTCCTGGGCATATACCCAGAAGATTCTCCAACATTTAATGACAGATGCTCTACTATATTCATAGCAGCCTTATTTATAATAGCCAGAAACAAGACAGAACCCAGATGTCCCTCAAGAGAGGAATGGATACAGAAAAGGTGGTGCATTTACACAATGGAATAGAACAATGAATTTATGAAATTCTTAGGCAAGTGGATTGAACTAGAAAGTATCACCCTGAGTGATGTACCCTAATCACAAAAGAACACACATGGTATGTACTCTTTGAAAAGTGGATATTAGCCCAGAAGCTTGGAATACCTAAGATAAAATTCACAGACCACATGAAGGTCAAGAAGAAGGAAGACCAAAGTGTGTATACTTTGGTCCTTCTTAGAAGGGGGAATAAAATACCCATGGGAGGAGATACAGTGAAAAGGTGTGGAACAGAGACTGAAGCAAAGACCATCCAGAGACTGCCCCACTTGGGCATCCATCCCATATACAGTCAACAAACCCAGACACTATTGTGGATGTCAACAAGTGCTTTCTGATAGGAGATTGAAACATCTGTCTCCTGAGAGGCTCTGCCAGTACCTGACAAATACAGAGGCGGATGCTCTTAGCCCACTGTTGGACTGAGTCCAAGGTCCTCAATGGAGGAGCTAGAGAAAGGAACCAAGTAGCTGAAGGAGCTAGCTGCCCCATAAGAGGAACAATAATATGAACCAACCAAAACAATATTTACCCCCAGAGCTCCCAGGGACTAAACCACAAACCAAAGAGTACACACATGGAGGGACCCATGGCTCCAGCTGCATATGTAGCAGAGAATGGCCTTGTTGGACATCAAAGGAAGGAAAGGTCCATGGTCCTGAGAAGGCTTGATGCTCCAGTATAGGGGAGTGCCAGGACAGGGAAGCATGAGTGGGTGGCTTGATGAGCAAGGGGGTGTGGTGGTGGGATGGGATAGGTTGTTTTCGGAGAGGAATCCAGGAAAGGGGATAACATTTGAAATGTAAATAAAGAAAAAATCTAATAAAAAACTTTGTTAATAAGTTCCTTATCTCTAGTCTGTTTACAAATTCTTTATGTTCAAGGCAAATGCAAAATCTATCCAAAGTATCCAAGGACCCACAAAAGCCTCATTATGCTTTGGGGGGAGATTCAAGCTAGAAGTCTAGAGTCTCATTACTAAAAGCAGATTGGGCAATTAATAAAGCTCTTCAAAGTCTACTTCTTGGTCATATTTTTCTATTGTCTGCCTCAGTAAATGTGGATGAGGAGTTCTGAGGATATCTGAGAACTTTAATTAAGAAGATCAATGAAAGAGAGAAATTAGCAAAACAATCAGTACCGTTTCTTATTTTATTATTGGATAATTTATTTATTTACATTTCAAATGTTATCCTTTTTCCAGGGTTCCCCTTCAGAAACCCCTCATCCTATCCTCTTTCGCCCTGCTTCTATGAGAGTGTTCCCCACCTGCCCACCTACTACTGCCTCCCTGCCCTGGCATTCCCCCACACTGGGGAATCAAGCCTTCCCAGGACCAAGGGCCTCTCTTCCCAGTGGTGTCTGACAAAGCAATCCTCTGCTACATATCCAGCTGGAGCCATGGGTCCCTCCATGTGTACTTTTTGGTTGGTGGTCTAGTCCCTGAGAGCTCTGGGGGGATCTGGTAGGTTGATATTGTTGTTCTTCCTATGAAGCTACCAGCTCCTTCAGTCCTTACTCTAATGCCTACACTGGCAACTCCATGCTCAGTCCAATGGTTTGCTTCAAGCATCAGACTCTGTGTTTGTCAGGCTCTGGCAGGGCCTCTCAAGAGACAGCTATATCAGCCCAAGCGTTTGATAGTTTCTTGCTTATAGTCTGGGTCTGATTCTTTCCATAGAGTTGCTATATGCAATAAAATAATTTCTCATCTAACTTCCTCTTACGTTTCTCTTGTTTTGGGGTAAATAATTGTATCAATCCTTAAGTCCAAAGTCCTCTTCATTTTGTACTTCCTGATTCATTCATTCACAGATGGCCCAGATTTCCTTGTCAGATTAAGTGAACCCAAGTATATATTGATTTATAAATTGTTCTCTCACACAAAAGTAATGCCTGATCTTCTCTTAGAAATGATTTCATCTCTGCCTCAGATTTCTGTGGAAGCTACAGTAAACCTATATCCTTTATAACTTCATTTTTTATTGGAGAATATATGTTCATACACTTTTTGATATCCTTTTTGTGTTTCCCCTACCCCATCATGAATTTTCAAAAGGACTTTATAGTATTTACTTATTTTATCCTTAAGCCCTTTTCTTATGAGAAATTTTAAACCCAGAAATTCCTGGATCTCTGAACTTTCTCTTAAGTTGTGCTTGAAAATAGAATGTTTTCTTCCTTCACTCTCTGAATGGAATTTGTCATGGACTGAATGTATGTGCCCTTCAAAACTTAATATGAGCTTGAAATTCTATATTCTACAGTGATGCTGTAATCTTAAGAGGAGGTTATACAGAAGGCAACTAGGTCATGAGGGTAAAGAGTTACAGAGTGCTTATAGCAAGAGAGACAAAAATCCTTTCTTTCCTCTTAATAGTGATAACTGATAGTGATAGCTCAATGTTTGTCTATGTGGGCAAACACACACACACACACACACACACACACACACACACACACATACACAAAGCCTCAATCCCAATTTGAATTCCATTGACACTCAATTGTTAAGTCAATACTAAAGGTCTTAGAGTTTGTTAAGATAATACTCCACTTTGGGTGTGAAATTCTTTTACTGGAAGACTACTCCAAGTATCAGTTTCATACAAATAACCATATGTCCTTCTCAGGGTGTTAATTCGGACACAGAAAGGAAATTTCTTATTACTGGAAGATCATCTTACTACTGGAAGATTATCTTAGATGACCCAAGCTATTCAACAAGATTTGAATGGACAGGTACTAGAATCACAGAGATGTTTCTTTGATTGTACATCTGGCATAAAAGTTGAGATGATTCATAGCCTGAGATTATAAGACTGAAAATAAGAGTTTTCCTATGGAATCTCTCAGTGGAAGATGGGTAGAATCAAACGTGAGATTAACAAATCAACCATAATTTTAAAAATGCACAAGTAATCTGTCATGACTTATACAACTTACTCTCATAAATAATGTAACAACACTCACAATGGTTCTTGTTTATTATTCTAGCAATTTTGCATTTTATTTATTTTAATTAAAATTTTATATAATAAGAAAGAAGTTAGATGTTTCTGTTGGCAGAATTGTAGATACCACATTTACAAGTTGCTTTTTAAAAAAACATTTCTTGCATAGTCTCAATTTTCGTTGCTGTATTTTAAAAACAATAAACTTTATGCAACTTGAAAAATATGAATGCCATTTTGCCAATCACGTTAAGTGCTGGAATTACCAAAATTGCTAAAACCGACTAATAGAATGTTTGACTATAATAGCTTATCAGTGAGTCAAAATGATACATTATGATTATAGATTAGACTTAATGGGATTAATGGGATTTCATGACCTTTCACCCAACATTTTCTGATACATCTATTTGCACTATATTATTTTTTCAAAATTGATTTCAGTCACTGATGAACTTAAAGAGTCATGATAGTACCTGATGGCTCCAGATATCAGTCTTCAATTATAGTTACTGCATTGGCCCTGTCTCAGCTTTTATTTGTAAATTTACCTACACTAAGAAGTTCAGGTTCCTTAGGACTCATAGCACCTTCAAATTCCATTGGCATTTCCTAGACAAGTGAGTAAAATCTTGTTAGCTACATAGTCCAATTCTTTCTTTCACTATGCAATATGTAATTTTAACTTTTTCCAACATTTATTCCTAGGTCTTTCAAATTAAGTTATTTTATAATTGTTGAAATATTTTCAGTGAGCGATATAAAGATTCCTTATTACTGTAGAAATAAATCTGGTAGAAGCATTTGCTGTCTCAGGCCAAAGGATGCTTTGGCCATTCATCTGAGACACTCTATAAGTCGCTAGGTCTCAAGACAGAAAAGGGGCTTCTCTAACTGATTTCCCCTGATTCTGAGTCTTCTTTCTTCACCTTTGAAATTTTTATAAATTCAGGATTATCTTGCTCATTCATGTGAGTTCACTGTATCTCCCTACTTATGAAATTCAAGCTTTTTGTAACAGTATCTTTCTTTTTCAGTTATTCTTATCATACAAACCTTGCTTTTTGTACTTACATGATTAATAAATTTCATGTACTAAGTTTATATTATTTTAATTGTTCTTTATTCTGAATGCATGGCTATTATATTTCTACCTGTATATTTATTTTATTTGTAACTATCTCCTCTCTTCTGATAGAAAATAATAATTGCTCTTCCATAACGGGTTAAGCAGATAAGGCATTAGAGAAAGTTGAAGTTTCCATTATTATTTGCTGTTGCTCATTTTCAATAAATTGTGTTTAAAAATTTTATTACTTCTCTAAATTCTCAACCTTAAAGGTAATGTTTCTAAAAATTGGAATGCCAAAATAGTCCTTAACAATTTTACATTTTTCCTTACCAAAGACATGGAAATTATGATATATATCATGATATATAAATTATGATTTATATTAAAATTAAATTTAATATACTTTTACAATAAAATATAAAATAAATATTTACATATAAATACAAAAATACAAATTATGATATATATTTAAAAATGTATGTATATTGCCACAATGTACACAATACCTACAGAACAATGTCATATTCTCCAAGGTTTTTGAAACATAGTAAAACTGCACTAAAATTTAAACCTATTTTTTCTTGAAAATTTCCTATATAGCTCAAAGAAGCCTGAAAAAATTTAACATTATCTGTGGATAATGGTTAATGGTAGTATGGTGAGCTATGCTCTGAACTCAGGCAGCTATTCATTTTAAAATTAATCCTTCTCAAATTTAGGCAATCAATTACCTATGTTGGAAAATAACAATAGTAATTTCACAATGCTTCATGTCCTAGATGAACTCCTCTGGTACAGATATAGATACTCTCTTTTTATTCCTCTCTTGCCCACCCTCCCTCTTGCCCACCCTCCCTCTCGGCCACCCTCCCTCTCAACCACCCTCCCACTTGCCCACCCTCCCTCTTGCCCATCCTCTCTTTTGCTTTTCTCTTCCCTCCATATTACTCTATTTTTTTCGTATTTCAGGTTTCTATTACAAATTGTTAATTTTCTAATTGAGCACATTTCTTTAAGTGTCGACGCTCCCTACCTTGGGATGCTGTTTCTGTCTTCAGATTTGCTCCTGCTTCCCATGGGTTTTAAATGAACAAAGAATGTCTTCTCCATTTATCACTAACCATAGTTTCCCCATCATTCTTTAAATGGCCTTACTTTTCCGCTATGTACTCTTGCAAACTATGTCTTAGAGATGCAATCACTCAATTCAAATAGATTTTTATATTTACATTTTTGGGAATATTTACATGTAGCTTTTATGTATCTATGAAAAGGTGTTTTGGATTTCCTATACGTTGAACTTTGCATCACTGTTCAATATTCTAGAGACTAAAAATCTACTGCTGTTTCAATTCTAAAATAAAGCATAAGGATAAAAATAGAGGGTAATCGATAGTACCTTAATGAAAGAAACTGATGCATTACTGAAGTGGAAAACATATGCTAACTCTGAGATGCTTGTGAGTTTGAGGTTTTTAACGGTTTGGGACCTGTTATGATGTTATGATGTTCTAGTATCCTAAACAAAATGAGGTATAGGGATATTTCATGAACTTGTATAAATTCCATTATTTTCATATGAAAGAAAGCCCCAGTTTCATTATTAAGATATTTTAATTCCCTAAGATCATTATATAAGTTTATGGATTTTTAATGCAGATTTTTGAGTGATCTATATTGCAGCCTCTCATTTCCATTAAATAAAGATAAAGCAATTCCAAGCTTCCTATGTGTTACCATTTGCCAATCACAGTTTCTGAGGACAACTAATTTACAGATTAGTCTTGATTAGATAAAATTGCTCCCATTGGGAACTGCAGCAATAAAAATAAATTATGTCAAAAATATCTGTTAAAATCCATATTACTCATGAAATAACTAGGCTTCCTGGGTTTGACAGGCATGGTATTATGACACTAATCTGTGGGGAGAAAACTCACAGTAAGCTTCTTCCACTTTCCCCTGACATTTTTATCAAAGTGCACTAGAGTTTAACAAAGCCCTTTTCTTTCAGTAACTCCTACATTCTGTAACTTTCAGCTGAAAATTCACAATAAATGTGAAGGTAGATTCAACTTACTGCTTAGTTTTTCTTACATGAATGATCTAATGAGGTATTCTCAAAAGGAAAAAGAACTGGTCTAACTGAGCGGTAAGTCCATAAACTATTGCTCTGTGAAGATGATTTCAGTGAGGACAGACCTGGCATGTGTGTGTCTCTACTTCTCTAGAGATATCAACACTTAATTGATAGACTGATCTTATTTTATTTTTACTTTCCTCTTCACACGCTTTATTAAATAATGGGCATTACTGACTTTTGTTGTCTTATATATAGTATTTAAACTGTTTTCCAAGATGCATTGCTTCCCCAAACCCAACAAAGAAGAAAAAGTAGGTGAAAATGAACTTATAAAAAAAAATGGAACCTTCAGTACTCAAACCCAGTAAGAACATTTAAGTATAGAAGCCCCCATTATATACATCACCACCCCCACCTTTAAAGAAACTATTTTAAACAAAGGCACAGAATTGATAAGATTGATGCAGCATCTGAGCATGCACACAAACACACAGACACACAGACAGACAGACAGACACACACACACACACACACACACACACACACACACACACTCTCAAAATCTGCAGCTTGGTCCACAGACATGATTAACAAAACTGATAATAGCTTTATCCTGGAACCTAAAGGGCCATGTATATAAGACATTTTGTACAACATGATATTCCTCTTTACAGGAGATACCTCCAAACCATGCAATAAAAAACTGGTGTGAAGAGTTACTAACTTCTAAGACTCAGGCAGAACAGTAACATGAACTTTATTGGGATGTGTGTCATATAGACTAAAAAGAAAAGAAATAGGAAACTGCATCCTTGAATAAGAGTAAGGTAACTTAAACAAATCAAACAACCAAACAAAAGCAAGCGATACAACTGTGTTTATATTTGTCCAGCAAATTCTAAGAGCAGAGTTGTCGTCTTTTCTGCTTTTGCTTAATCTGGAAACCTCATGTCATGTTTAAATAAAAATCAGTGGAAAATGGGGTAAATGTTTTCAGAGCCATGCTGTTCAGTGCTGGGGATCTGTATATGTGAAAAAAAAATACAAAGGCCAAACTTGTGTAGTGATAAAGGCTACATATTCCTTTAACTTAGCTACCTCCAATGGCCTCCATGCTAATCGAATTAAGGCAGTTTCTAGAAAGAATTGTTCTGAGCACTCTTCCCAATTAGCTATCCTTGAACTTTATGCTCTAATAGAGAGATTATAAAGGGATGGAATCGCATCATTAATGGAAAGCCAACTCCGGTACCAGATACACTGGTCTTAAGGAATTGGCATATTTTTTATTACCCCATATGTGCCAAGGTCAATTAAAAGTCTTAAATGTGTAGAGGGTTATTATACAGGGATTTTGTTAGGCAGGAAGCCATCTGCATAGGAGCTTAAATTTTAGCTGGTGGGATTTAGGGTTTTTATGATCAATGCTATTAATACTGACAGAACACTGCTAGAGGATGGAGTGGTAACAAGAAATGTGTGAGAACATACTGATGAGGGACCAGGGAGGCTGGCACTGCAGCATGTTTCCAAAGGAGACAAATAGATCTTCTTTCCTGGACACCTTTGACAGACAGACACCTTGCAGTCTGGTGTAATGGAAATCTGTCCTACATCAAGTAGAACTGATGATGACCTAATGTCTAGAGGTTCCTTCCAAGTCTAGCACGTGAAACTGAGAAGACAATACAAAGAACAAAAAGACATGAGATCGAATCAATAAATGGTTTGTATCCTTCCTAAGATGTCTATTTTGACTAGCAATAGAAGAACATGAGGAAATTGCTAACTGGACAGCAATTATCCTTATTTAATTATAATTTGAGATTTAAACAGTAAAACAGATCAGATAGTCATGGTTAGGAGTGTGGTTCTGGCATGCAGTAAGAGTGAGGCTTTTCTTAAAAGGTTTTTATTCTTTGTATGGGATTTAAAACAAAGGTCGGATTCTTCTCTGACTTAGCAGCACATTTAGCTAGCACACTCTAAATGTCTGTGTTTTATTGGCACAGGCTTTCACTGTGTCGAGCAGGCTGGCCTTGAACTTGTACTGATCTCCTTTTTTCTGCTTCCCAGGGCTGGATTACAACCTAAACTACTACCACCTGCAGAAACTTTGAGAGCTTCTTAAAGAAGCCTCCAAATCCAAAGCTTTGTTCTGTGGCATGACTCTGCCTCAACTCACTTCTTTCATTACCACCTTTGCTTTGCAATACACTGAGCGGTTGTTTCACCACCCTGAGAGCACATGAAATTATTTGGAAAGCATACACCATGCTGACTTCACTGCTGCTGAAATATGCTATATTGCACTCACCCTTCAAGTTCCTCAATAAGCTCAGAGCTCAAAAATCATCTTCTCACACCCCATTTCACTCTTCAGCACTGCAGGTTAAAATTTACCTCATTTGTAGAGGAAATGGCATTTTTTTTTCAAGCCATTGCAAAGGAAAAGTGAAGCTCTTAACATTTTTTTTTCAAAGCAGCAGGGATTCCCTTTTATGCCAGAGAAGATTCAAATTTGCAATCCCAAACTGCTACAGTGGGGTGTGACATTTCCTGCAACCTGCTGAAAAGCCTGCAGCTGTAACAGCCCAGCCCCCCAACACACACACACACACACACACACACACACACACACACGTTGAAGTGACCACTGTTGCTTCTCCTGGATGCTGCAGAGCTAAAGATTTAAGTTTCTTTTAAATTTCTGTGTTCTATTTACTTGCCATAAGTCAGTTCCAGAGAGAAAATTTATGTATGATGATTAATTATGCTGTATGAAGACAGTTCTGCTTAGTTTTCCTCTTTTGGGGCATCTATAGATACCTCTAAATATGAAATACAAGCCAAACACACTCCTGTGCAGTTCAAACAACCCACCTTCTTATGTAAGCTTCCAGAAGAACGTATGGCCCAGATAAAACTTGATTCTTGCAGTCTCAAGATCTAAATTAAAGGTCTGTATTCTTAACTCAAAGATCCAGATTAGACTGTTGCAGATTCCTACTTCAAATTAAGTAAAATATCTATTTTGGATTCTGGTTCTACTTATAGTAAAACCAAGAATACTCATGTATATGTATGTGTATGTTTATTTATATGTGTATGTGTGTATATATATATATGTGTGTGTGTGTGTGTGTGTGTGTTTCTATGTGAGTCTACCCATATATGTCATCTAATATGTACATATTTATATTAATTATGTATATACACATTCACATATAGCTATGTTTTTTACTCAGTTTTCTATTGTTGGGAAACTAAGCTACTTGGTTATTGTGAATAGTTATATTTTTATTCTGTAATAATTTTCATTCTTTGAAGTATATTTTCAATAGATTTTAGTTGTATATTATGGAAATTCAATTTTAAATGCTTTCAATGATCATGTATGCAATTTTTCCTCAGTGGCTGAACTAATTTTTACCTTTACAAACAAGGTACAAAAATATGTTTCATTCTAGTTAATGGCTCTCTACCTCCTATCTAAGCTTAACATGAAAGATAGATTGATAATATGAAGTTAGAATTATTAGAATTCCCAAAAAAGGACTCTGCTCAACTATGACCATCTTGGTGGCAGGTGCTTAGACTTGCAGACAGAACCAGATACCCAAGATATCCCAAGCTTAAGATCTTGGGTATCTGCCTGCCCTGCAGGAGACTCTGCAAGCCGCACTCCCCACTCCTAGTGGCCACCACTGGCATCCTTGCAGTGCTCTGAACTAAGCAAGAGCTGAACCAGGTACCCGTGAAGGGGTGTTTGGGGACTCAAGGCCACCTGGCAGCGAACCGAACAGAGCAGTGGTTCCTGGGCCCCAACCAGGTGTGGGCTCTGCCCTCTGAGGGGAACCCTGTACTCTGCTCAACCGTGGCCATCTTGGTGGCTGGTGCTTAGACTAAGTGGGCAGAACCAGATACCCGAGATATCCCAAGCTTAAGAACTAGGCGGACCCTGGCCGCCAGCCAGTCATCCAAGAATGAAAGCTTGGCAGAGCAGCGGTTCCTGTGTTCCAGCAGGGCATGGTTTCCAGGCCCTCTGGGAGTCCCTGCACTCCGCACTCCCCACTCCCCTAGGCTGCAGAAGGCATCCTTGCTGCTGACTGAACTAAGCAAACAGAACCAGAGAAGACACGCAGCATCAGGTTCATAGAGATAACCAAATATAACATTGCTTAGAGCAAGATACACCAGGGGTCCAACAGCACCCAAGAGGAGAACAATACATCAGCAATCTGTACCAGGGGAAACCCAGTCATCCAGGGGTGGAGAAATAGCCTTTAGAGCCCACAGGAGGTTCAAGCACCAGCTAGTGACTACAAAATCAACTAAAGCCAGAGATAACCAGATGGCAAAAGGCAAACGTAGGAACATTACTAACAGAAATCAAGGCAATATGGCACCATCCGAACCCAGTTCCCTGACAGCAGTAAGTCCTGGATACCCCAACACACCAGAAAAACAAGATTTGGATCTAAAATCACTGGTCAGGATGCTGATAGCAGAACACATAGATAAATCTCTTAAAGACATACAGAAGAAAATGGATCAAAAATTTGAAGCCCTTACAAACCAAACACAAAATTCACTTAAAGAAATTCAGGAGAATATGAATCAAAAATTAGCAGTCAATAAGGAGGAAGTACAAAAATTACTTAAAGAAATAAAGGAGAATGTGGGCCAACAACAAATAGAAGTTATGAAAGAGGAAACACAAAAATCTCTTAAAGAAATACATGAAAATACAAAAGCAAGCGGAAGATCTGAGTAAAACCATCCAGGATCTAACAACAGAAGTAGAAACAACTAAGAAACCGCAAAGGGAGACAACTTTGGAGATAGAAAACCTTGGGAAGAAATCAAATATCAACAATAGAATACAAGAGATAGAAGAAAGAATCTCAGATGCCAAAGATACCATAGAAACCATTGATTCAACAGTCCAAGAAAATACAAAATGCAAAAAAGCTTGTAACCCAAAACATCCAGGAAATCCAGAAGACAATGAGAAGACCAAACATAAGGATTATAGGCATAGATGAGAGGGAAGATATACAACTTAAAGGGACAGCAAATATCTTCTACAAAATTATGGAAGAAAACTTCCCCAACCTAAAGAGAGAGATGCCCATGAATATACAAGAAGCCTACAGAACTCAAAACAGACTGGACCAGAACAGAAATCCCTCCCATCACATAATAAACAAAACCCCAAATGTACTAAACAAAGAAAGAATATTAAGGGAAGTAAGAGAAAAAGGCCAAGTAACATATAAAGGAAGACCTATCAGGATTACACCAGACTTCTCACCTGAGACCATGAAAGCTAGAAGATCCTGGGCAGATATCATGCAGACTCTAAGAGAACACAAACTTCACCCAAAATTACTATACCCAGCAAAACTCTCAATCCTCATAGATGGAGAAACCAAGGTATTCCATGACAAAACCAAATTTGCACATTGTCTTTCCACAAACCCAGCCCTACAAAGGATAATAGGGGAAAAACACCAACACAAGGAGGGAAACCACACCCCAGAAGAATCAAGATAGAAACCCCCTCTCATCAAACACAAAAGAAGATAACCACTCTAATGTACAAAAAAAAATAACTTCAAAATGTCATGAAGTAATAATTACTATTCCTTAATATCTCTTAACATCATGGACTCAATTCCCCCAATAAAAAGACATAGACTAACAGACTGGATACAGAAATAGGACCCTACATTTTGCTGCATACAGGAAACACATCTCAGTGTCAAAGACAAACACTACCTTAGAGTAAAAGGCTGGAAGACAATTTTACAAGCAAATGGTCTCAGGAAACAGGCCGGAGTAACCATTCTAATATCATAAAATTGACTTCCAAACTAAAGTCATCACAAGAGACACAGAAGGTCACTTCTTGCTGGTCAAAGGAAAAATTCACCAAAAATAACTCTCAATACTGAACATCTATGCTCCAAATGCAAGAGCACCCTCATTCATAAAAGAAGCTACTAGAGCTTAAAGTACACATTATACCTAACACAATAATTGTGGGTGACTTCAACATTCTACTATGCTCAATGGACTGATCAGGAAACCAGAAACTGAACAGAGATACAGTGAAACTAATTGAAGCTTTAGACCAATTGGATTTAACATATATATGAAGTAATAATTACTATTCCTTAATATCTCTTAACATCATGGACTCAATTCCCCCAATAAAAAGACATAGACTAACAGACTGGATACAGAAATAGGACCCTACATTTTGCTGCATACAGGAAACACATCTCAGTGTCAAAGACAAACACTACCTTAGAGTAAAAGGCTGGAAGACAATTTTACAAGCAAATGGTCTCAGGAAACAGGCCTTAACATATATATATATATATATATATATATATATATATATATATATAAATAATATTTCATCCCAAAGCAAAAGAATATACCTTTTTCTCAGCACCACATGGTACCTTCTCCAAAATCGATCATATAATTGGTCACAAGACAGATGTCAACAAATACAAGAAGATCGAACTAATCCCATGCTTCCTATGAGATCACTGTGGAGTAAAAGTGGTATTCAATAGCAAGAAAAACAACACAAAGCCCACATACACGTGGAAACTGAACACTACTCTACTCAATGACACCTTGGTCCAGGAAGAAATAAAGAAAGAAATCACTTTTTTAGAATTCAATGAAAATGAAGGTACAACCTACCCAAATCTATGGGACACAATGAAAGCGTGCTAAGAGGAAACTGGAGACATCATACAATAGCAGCTTAACAGCACACCTGAAAGCCCTGGAACAAAAAGAAGGTAATTCACCCAGGAGGAGTAGAAGACAGAAAAACATCAAACTAAGGACTGAAATCAGTCAAGTAGAAATAAAGCGAACCATACAAAGAATCAACAAAACCAGGAGCTAGTTCTTTGAGAAAATCAACAAGATAGATAAACCCTTAGCCAGACTAACTAATGGGCACAGAGACAGTATCGGAATTAACAAAATTAGAAAGGAAAGGGAGGATATAACAACAGAAACTGAGGAAATTCAAAAAATCAACAGATTCTACTACAAAAGCCTATACTCAATGCAACTGGAGAATCTGGAGGAAATGGACAATTTCCTAGACAGATACCAAATACCAAAATTAAATCAGGATCAATTAGATCAGCTAAATAGTCCCATAACCCTTAGAGAAATAGAAGGGGTAATAGAAAGTCTCCCAACCAAAAAAAGTATGTGACCAGATGGTTTTAGTGCAGAATTTTATCAGACGTTCAAAGAAGACCTAACACCAATATTCTTCAAACTATTCCACAAAAATAGAAACAGAAGGAACACTGCCCAAATTGTTCTGCGAAGCCACAATTACACTGATACCACAACCACACAAAGATCCAACCAAGAAAGAGAACTATCAGCCAATTTCCCTTATGAATATCAATGAAAAATACTAAATAAAATCCTTGCCAACCGAATCCAAGAGCACATCAAAACAATCATTCACCAAGATCAAGTAGGCTTCATCCCAGGGATGCAGGGATGGTTCAATATACGCAAATCTATAAATGTAATCCACTACATAAAAAAACTAAAACAACCACATGGTCATCTCATTAGATGCTGAAAAAACATTTGACAAAATTCAGCATCCTTTCATGCTAAAAGTCCTGGAAAGAACAGGAATTCAAGGCTCATACCTAAACAATAAAAGTGATAAACAGCAAACCAGTAGCCAACATCAAACTGAATGGAGAGAAACTTGAAGCAATCCCACTAAAATCAGGGACTAGACAAGGCTGCCCTCTCTCTCCATATCTTTTCAATATAGTACTTGAAGTTCTAGTGAGAGCAATTAGACAACATAAGGAAGTCAAAGGGATACAAATTGGAAAGGAAGAAGTCAAACTATCACTATTTGCAGATGATATGATAGTATACGTAAGTGACACAAAAAAACTCCACAAGAGAACTCCTACAGCTGATAAACAACTTCAGCAAATTGGCCAGTTATAAAATTAAAAAAAAAATCAACTCAAGCAAATCAGTAGCCTTCCTGTACTCAAAGGACAAGCTGACTGAGAAAGAAGTTAGGGAAATAACACCCTTCACAATAGCCACAAACAATATAAAGTATCTTGGCATTACTTTAACCAGTGAAAGATCTGTATGACAGGAACTTCAAGTCCTTGAAGAAAGAAATTGATGAAGACCTCAGAAGATGGAAAAATATTTCACGCTCTTGGATTGGCAGTATCAATATAGTAAAAATGGCCGTCTTGCCAAATCAATTTACAGATTCAATGCAATCCCCATCAAAATCCCAAATCAATTCTTCATAGATATAGATAGAACAATTCTCAAATTCATCTGGAGTAACAAAAAAACCCAGGATAGCTAAAACTATTCTCAACAATAATAGGACTTCTGGAATTTTTTAAACAATGTAAAGCCCAGAACCAGCTCAATGGTTAAAAAACTGTACTCTCTTCTTACAATTTTTAATTATTACAGGAGGTAGTGCTATAGATTCTAAACATATTTGTAAAAGCTCTGACTGTTTTGTAAGAGATTCTAGGGAATAAAATCTAATGAGAAAATATTACCTTTTCTTGTTTTTTCTTTCAACCCTAGAAATATGAAAGCCATTTGAGTCATTATTGTGTATAATGATAGGCAATAAACAAAAGATTGTATCAGTTTTATTTCAAATGCCATTGTCTAAAAATCTGCATGAACTTTATCAAATGAATAGAAAGCATTACAATTACAATCTTCAACTGTATTTAAGGAACGTTTAATGTAGTTTTATCTTTTCCTTTTAACCATAAAGATGTAGGTCAAAAAATTAAGACAAAATGGATAAATAGAACTTAGGTCTAACCTTGAAGAAGGCATTGTTGGCGAAACTAAGTGAATGTAGAAATTTTACTTTTAAGTAAATAGGTTTGGTGTATGGGATGGCTGACATACGTTAGAAAATAGTACATAAATGTTAAGAGATTATAAATTTCAAAGTGTTTGCATGGTAGAATATGATGAGCATAAGATAGAAATTTCAAGTAGAATCCCCTATAAATGATAATCTCTGGGCAGTAGAGAGACATGTTTGCAGGTAAAGTACTTACAATTCAAACATAACAGCAGGTATACTCAATTCTAAGATACATATGGAAGAGGAGTATAACCCATTTAAGAGGCAGAGAGTAGTGAATTCCATGAGCTGGCTGGCCAGCCAGTATAGCCTAAACAGCAAACTCAAGAATAGGTATGAGATTCTACCTCAAAATTATGATAGAGAACTATTGAGAAAAAACACCCAGTTTGTACTCTGGGCCTTCATATTCACATAGGCAGAATGTGCATATACACATAAAATAACTACCTTCCTACTCCACCCCACAAATACTGTCAGGAATTCATGGAGAAGACCAAAATGTCGATATCTTTTCTTCATCTCTGGTACTTCTAAAAAAATGAGTTTTATATGTCAAATAGTCATTTAGTTAACACATGTTAGTCCACATCAGTTATTATAGTGTATGTTATAAAGTGCCAAAACAAATAAACTGAAATCCAGACGGGAAGAAGACATACAAACATACATTTGTGGTATTTCTGTCTCATAGACCATGAGATTATGGCTGAACATTGCAAATGCTGTCAGAATCATGGTGTATGCAGGAAATATTGATATTGTGAAGGAGACATTGTGCATGTAGTTTTGCATAAGGCTCTTATGGAGAAGCTTTATGAAACATTGGCATTTCTCCTAGACATTAAACAGCAGAATATTTCAGAAGGCAAAATGCTTAAACATAGAAAGCAGTGATATTTCATTTGAGGACTTTTATTCAATGTGTCTAGAACACTCAGCAATCTTACTACAATTTTGGGGAAGCACAAAAGTTCAACACATGAGGCCCAGGAAATGTAGTTACTTATACATGTCTGTAACCAAAGTACCCAATAAAAATTACGTGAAATAAAATACTTTATTTTGGCTCATGGTTTACGATTCCCAAGAAGGAAGGAGAGGACACTGGTCCCGAAAAGACTGGATCCAGTTTTGTAGGAGAGTACCAGAACAGAGAAAGGGTTGGGGGGTTGATTGGGGAATGGGCGGGGGGAAGAGGAGTTATGGGACATATGGTGAGGGGGGAACTGGGAAAGTGGAAAGCCTTTGGAATGTAAACAAAGTATATAGAAAATAATAATAATAATAATAATAATAATAATAACAATAATAATAATGAAGGATAATTTTCTTGGAAAAAAACAATACTGCTGGAGAATATCTCACCACAATGATGTTTCAGATATAGTTGCCCAAGCATGTTACTTTATAATTTTCTTTTGTAAGTAGTTCCTAGATGATCCTCATGATGGTCTTTTAGTAATATCTGTTGAGAGTCACTAGAGCAGAAAATAAAATCCCACCACCAATTTAGGTCCAGTTAATGAATATTTTACATTCCTGAATCATTGATATAAGCTGGAATGGCACAGGATAATAAGCTATAAAAATGCTTTCTTCAGCTCCACAATGCTCAAGTCCATAATGAGATTTTATATACTAAACAAAAAATGTGTTACATCTCAGAACCAATGATCAAAAATATGAGTCCAGGTTGTATATTCTGGAAAGGATGTGAAAAAATTGAAACTTTTATATAGTGCTGGTAAGAATGTAAGTTGACACAACTCTTTAGAAAGATGTTGCATTTGGATATAAACTGACATCTAAGACATCTTCATCACTTAAAAGCATCAATTTTGAGACTGGGTTACCTCACTTAGGATGTTCTCCATGGTATGCACTCACTGATAAGTGGGTATTAGCCTAGAATCTTGGGACACCAAAGACACAATCCACATACCAAATGATGTCCGACAAGAAGGAAGGACCCTGGTTCTGGAAAGGCTCAAAACATCAGTGTAGGGGAATACCAGAACAGGGAAGTGGGAAGGGGTGGATGAGGGAACACGGGGAGGGAAAAGGGCATGTGGGACCATTGGGGGGCAGGGAAGCAGAAAAGGGGAAATGAAATGTAAATATAGTACATATCCAATAAAAAATAAAAAAGCACCAATTTTAATCTCAAAATATTTCCCAGAGGATATCACATGACCCTGAACATGGAAATCATTCACTGTATGGGGAAATAATATTCATCATGTCTATCTAACCATATGTCTATCTAACATCTATCTACATATCTACTGTCTCAGTAAGCAAAAGGTCTTACCATGAAAGCCTGAGTTGAATTTCTGAGCCTCTGTGAAGGTGGAAGCAGAGAACTGACTTTAATAAGTTACCTTCAGACCTCCACTTTTATGATGTGGCACTTATACAAACACACATGCTAAGTGTATTTTTAAAATCATTGTATTTGTGATTATGTGAGAATATATTTAATGAGCATTAAGAATAAGTAATTCTTATTGAATAAATCTTAAAAGCAACATATTTAAGAAAAAGTTAATGTTCAGTTCTTTCGAGTGTTGTGCTATGAGATTTGCTCCATGGTCAGGGAGGTACATTCTTGCGCATGCATTCTGCTTTGAGCATTTCTACAGGGAGAATTCAGCAGATCCAGAACCTGGTGGTGGAGGTGTTTGAGGATGTGTCTATGAACTTTGAGAAGGAAAAGTAGGCTATGCTGGAACTTTCTTGGAAGGGTGCGTACAGAGATATGATGCTGGGAACCTGCTGGAACATTCATTGCTGTTTTAGGAAACAAATGTCAACCTCAGAATATTGAAGGCCATTATTACAATGACAGAAGAAATCTAAGATACTGTGTATCTTACTCTGAATGTGAACTACACAAGCCATAAAAATAACCAATATAACATTTTTTTCTCAATTATTCAAAGAAACATGGGAACTCACACTGTGAATAGACCCTGAGAATACAAGAAGCTGTCAACCACCAATTGTATTTTAAAGGGTTTCAGAACAAATCAAAGTGGTAAGTCTCCATCTCATTTGGATCAGTTAAGGTTTAAACTGCATTATCTCCAATAGGTAACGACTATATACCCTCATCATCTGGAATCAGTTACTGGAGATATCCTGACCCTCAGCTTCCCATGAAAATCAATGAGGATCATGTCTCTTACAGGATAATGATGCAGGAAACAAGGCAAGCTCTTATAATTTAACTCCAGGACCCAGCAACTAAGAAAGGCCATGAATTTGACCTTTGTCTAGGCTGCTGAGGTTAAACAAATATCTTCTAACAAGCAAAGTAAAGAACCTCCTAAAAATGCATTTGTTCACATAATATGAATTATAAATATGCATAGGATGACATACGCCAGATAGTGGAAATAATAAACTCTGCATTTATTGAGGAATGACAAAACATCAGAATGCATAAGAACTCATATCATGTCAGTAATTACTTTTTCTTAGCTTGGTGTTTGATACATAGGTAGTTGTCATATTGTCACCTGCACTATTACATACCGATTGTTTAATTAAAAAATGTTAATGGCATAAGTGTAATCGTGGTTTTGTTTCTTTTGGTATAACCCATTTTTCTTTTTTCATTGAAATTTTTTTTCATAAAACGTATGTTCTGATTGCAATTTTTCCTTCCTTCAACCATTCCCAAATCCTTCCCACCCATCTCCCCAGCTTCACATCCCTTCTTGTTCTTTCTCTAAAAACTCATATAAACAAAACTCATAAACATACATAAGAAAATCACACACACACACACACACACACACACACACACACACTTTCAAAAACAGAAAATCGGAAACCATTATGTACACAGAAAGTCAAATAAGAAAAAAGAAATGACCAAAGCAATAGAGAGAAAAATCCCACGAAAATATCAGTGATGATTTGAATGCAAATCGACCCCATAGGCTCAAAAGGAGCAGTATTATTGGAAGCGTGGCCTCATTAGAATAGAAACGATCTTCCTGGAGGAGGTGTGCCACTGGCTATAGTCTGAAGTTTCAGAATCTCAGTCCTGGTCCATTGTTTCTCTTTCCTGCTGCTGCTGATTCTAGTGTGGAACTCTCAGCTACCCTTTCAATACCATGTTTGCCTATGTGCCACCATCCTTCTTGCTATGCTGATAATAAGCTACACCTCTGAACCTGTAAGCCTTCCCCAACTAAGTGATTTCTTTTAGAAGAGTTTCTGTGGTCATCTTGCCTCTTTCCAGCAATGGAAACCCCAAGACAACCATTAAATTCGTTTTGTGTAGACGATGTACTGCTTGGCATGGGGCCCACCCTGAAGTATGGTTAGTATATTCAGTGACACCACATTGGAGAAAATCAATTTATCCTTTGCAAGTGGTAATAATGGCAGAAAGCTTCTTGGTTAGGAGTTGGAGCCCTTGTTCACTTCCCCTGTGAGAGCTTGGATTTTATCTGGCTTGAACCAGTATATCCCATGTGTATGCTATTAGTTAATATGTCATCAGTCCTATGGAGTTTTATGGAGTCTCTTTATTAGCTTTCATGTAGAGCCAAAGGGAGATTCTCTAATGATGGCTGAGAAGGGCACTGCTTTGTGAACAACAAAATAGGATTTTATTATTCTGTATAATCAGTAGGATAATAGTATTTGGTCCTTCCCTAGGACTTTGGCCTATCCAGGCTCAGGGGTATGGCGACACAAGCATTATCAGGTATGGTTTCCAACTCATGCATTTGTCCTTACACCTACTTAGAGGCTGCTTAGTTACTCCTACATCATTTGTTGCCATTATGGCACCAGCATGTCTTACAGGCAGAACTCTATTGTAGATTGAACGATCTGTAGCTTGGTTGATGATTACCTTTCTCCTCTGGTAGTGTGCAGAGAACTTTCCTGTGCCATGAACTCTAGTGAATAAAGGTGAAGGCTCTGGGTTAGCACCAGCTCAACTTCTCCTTCTTCTGTGGCACTTGTAAATGTTATCTTCAGCAATGGGACCTTACAATCAGTTTGTGGACAGCTACCAGTAGCCTGGGCAATAGCCTGAAGTCATTTAAAAGTTTTAATGGGACCTTTTAGCCAACAATTCAACTAGCTATAGCAATTTCTGGCAATGGAAGTTTTACTTGGTGGCAAAAGATGTCTACTTGGGGCATTGTCTGTCTCTCCTATTACTTGGTGACTCTACTTATGTTTCCCTCCTATATGTACATATATGTATATGTTTTAAGAAGTTCCTTAAATATTAGGCTTCACCTTGCCCTCTCAAATAGCCTTCAATGTTAGTTGTCTCTCCCTGTGCCTCTTGCCTTAACACTCCCTTGCATCCCATTCCCCATGTAATCTTCCCATTTCAGTATATCCTCTGTTTTCCTCCATATCTGTATGTTATAGCTTCCTGTCCTTGGGAGATCTTCCATTATCTCTAATTCCTTACACAAATTTATCCTCTTTGGTTATGTTAACATGCCTATGAAATGCTTGAAAGCAAACACTCACATGTAAGAAAACCCACACCATATCTGTCCTTTTAGGGCATGGATTACCTCAGTCAGGATGATTTTGTTTTTAAGTTTTATTCATTTCCCTGTGAACTTCATAATGTCATAATTCCAAAATTATGAATAATACTCCAGTTGGACAATATACCACATTTTCAATATCCAGCTATCAATTGATTGACATCTAGGTTGTTTCTAATGTTTGACTATTATAAAAAGAGCAGCAATGAACATGGTTGAGCGAATTTCTCTATAGTAGTATATAGTGTTCTTTGCTTATATGCTTGAGTGGTATACCTGCATTGTGAGGTACATCTATTCCCAGCTTCATGGGAGAACTACAGAATATTAAATGGAACATATTATGCAAAATGATTTTAACAGAAGTGAAAGAAACACATGGCAATGAAAACTGTTGAGTATCTCTGTTGATACTTTTTCTATACTATATATTTAATTGTTTATATGACCCTTTGAAATAGCATTCCACTTGAACTTAATGATTAGGAACGAATTTTGACAAGTATTCATAAAGATAAAATGCATTGACTATCACTAATAATTCCTCTCAATCATTTGAAGTTATGTTTGCTTAACTGTGACAAAGGTCTTTATCTGACCATTCTAGGGCAACAGAGGAGAAATTAACAACACTAAATTACAGGAGTTCATTTGCAGGTACGAAATTAAATATACTTCTAAACATTCAGTATTTTCCTCTACACAGTGACTTTTTTTAATTCATAAGATTGTTTTTAAATTTTTTTTTATTTCACAAATCTCCTGTCCCTTCCTTCTAACCAAAACTTTCTGCCTTTTCCCATTAAGGCCACAACACAGTAGTTTTGTATATTAGCGTTTTCCTTAGAACACAGTTGACCTATCAGGGCTACGTATTTAGAAAAAAGTTGTGAATATCCTTACCTGACTATCCTGATGCCATTATGAATGTAGCAGAAATTAACATGAGGTTCTTTTTCCACAAACCAGCTCCAGCCATAATGTCCAGATTATGAGTTGGGGAAGAGGTGTCAGTGCTAATAGAAGACATTGGCTACCTGTTGACTTTCAAGCACATGGTCTCATATAGTTTTTGGTAGTTTTTTTTTTTTTTTTGCAATTATGCTAAGACACACAATAATGTGTATCTTTCCCAGGGACTTTTTTATTTCTTTTTATTTTTTTATTGTATATATTCTATATTTACAATTCATTTCCCCTTTTCTGGTTCCCCACCCCCAAAGGTCCCACATGTCCTTTTCCCTCCCCCTGCTCCTGCATCCACCCCCTCCCACTTTACTGTTCTTGTACTCTCCCACAATGATGTTTTGGTCCATTCTAGCACCAGTGTCCACTCCTTTCTTCTTGTGAGACATCACTTGATATGTGATTTGTGTCTTTGGTGTTCCAAGCTTCTAGGCTAATATCCACTTATCAGTGACTGTATACCATGGGTATTCTTTTGAGACTGGGTCACCTCACTTAGTATGACATTCTCCAGCTCCATCCATTTCTCTAAGAATTTCATGAATTCATTGTTTCTAATGGCTGAATAGTACTCCATTGTGTATATATACCACATTTTTTGTATCCATTCCTCTGTTGAGGGACATCTGGGTTCTTTCCAGCTTCTGGCTATTATATATAAGGCTGCTATGAACATAGTGGAGCATGTATCCTTATTGCATGCTGGTGAATCTTCTGGGTATATTCCCAGGAGTGGTATGGCTGGGTCCTCCGGAAGTATCACGCCCAGTTTTCTGAGGAACTGCCATACTGATTTCCAGAGTGGTTGTACCAGCTTGCATTCCCACCAGCAGTGGAGGAGTGTTCCTCTTTCTCCACATCCTCGCCAATACCTGATGTCTTCTGAGTTTTTAATCTTAGCCATTCTGACTGGTGTGAGGTGAAATCTCAGGGTTGTTTTAATTTGCATTTCCCTAATGACTAGTGATGTTGAACATTTTTTAAGGTGTTTCTCAGCCATCCGAATTTCTTCAGGTGAGAAGACTCTGTTTAGCTCTGTACCCCATTTTTGGATAGGGTTATTTGGTTTTCTGGGGTCTAACCTCTTGAGTTCTTTGTATACATTGGAGATTAGCCCTCTGTCGGATGTGGGGTTGGTGAAGATTTTTTCCCAATTTGTTGGTTGCCGATTTATCCTTTTGACAGTGTCTTTTGCCTTACAGAAACTTTGTAGTTTTATGAGGTCCCATTTGTCTATTCTTGTTCTTAGAGTATAAGCAATTGGTGTTCTGTTCAGGAATTTTTCCCCTGAGCCGATGTCTTCAAGGGTCTTCCCCAGTTTCTTTTCTATTAGTTTTAGTGTGTCTGGTTTTATGTGGAGATCCTTGATCCACTTGGAGTTGAGTTTAGTGCAAGGAGATAAGAGTGGATCAATTCTCATTCTTCTGCATGTTGACTTCCAGTTGAGCCAGCACCATCTGTTGAAAAGGCTATCTTTTTTCCACTGGATGTTTTCAGCTCCTTTGTCGAAGATCAATTGGCCATAGATGTGTGGGTTCAATTCTGGGTCTTCAATCCTATTCCATTGATCCGCTTCCCTGTCACTGAACCAATACCATGCAGTTTTTAATACCACTGCTCTGTAATATTGCTTGAGGTCCGGGATATTGATTCCCCCAGAAGTTCTTTTGCTGTTGATGATAGTTTTAGCTATCCTGGGTTTTTTGTTATTCCAGATGAATTTGAGAATTGCTCTTTCTAGCTCTATGAAGAACTGAGTTGGGATTTTGATGGGGATTGCATTGAATCTGTATATTGCTTTGGGCAAGATTGCCATTTTGACTACATTAGTCCTGCCAACCCACGAGCATGGAAGATTTTCCCATTTTCTGATGTCTTCTTCAATTTCCCTCTTCAGAGACCTGAAGTTTTTGTCGTATAAATCTTTCACATGTTTGGTTAGCATCACTCCAAGATACTTTATATCATTTGTGGCTATTGTGAAGGGTGTCATTTCCCTAATTTCTTTCTCGGCCTGCTTATCCTTTGCGTATAGGAAGGCTACTGATTTACTTGAGTTGATTTTATAGCCAGCCACTTTGCTGAAGTTGTTTATCAGTTGCAGGAGTTCTCTGGTGGAGGTTTTTGGGTCACTTAAGTAAACTATCATATCATCTGCAAATAGTGATAGTTTGACTTCTTCCTTTCCGATTTGTATCCCTTTGACTTCCCTCTGTTGTCGAATTGCTCTAGCTAGTACCTCAAGTACTATATTGAAGAGATATGGCGAGAGGGGACAGCCTTGTCTAGTCCCTGATTTTAGAGGGATTGCTTCGAGTTTTTCTCCGTTTACCTTGATGTTGGCTACTGGTCTGCTGTATATTGCTTTTACTATGTTTAGATATGGGCCTTGAATTCCTGTTCTCTCTAGGACCTTTAGCATGAAAGGATGCTGAATTTTGTCAAATGCTTTTTCAGCATCCAATGAGATGACCATGTGGTTTTTTTCTTTGAGTTTGTTTATGTAGTGGATTACGTTGATGGATTTCCGTAGGGACTTTGTTTTTGTGTTTCCTCTCTTCTCTGTGTTTTTTCCTCAGATGCCTGTCTCACACAATACACTTTGCACACTCACACCTCTAATACTTCTGCTTCCACGTCTCAACTGTAATTTCTCTTTCTTCCCCTTTAATTTTCCCCCTCTATTGGTTCAATTACCAATTAATAGTAATAGCACATACCCATATCTGTATATCACACATAGATTCAAGTTAAAAATTTGAATCTGCTTATGAGAGAATATGAGACATTTGAGTAAGTATGGGTTACCTCATTTAATATAATAATATCCAGATATAGCCATTCTTTGCAAATTTCAGGGCTTTCCTATTTTCTTTATTGTTCAATAAGAATCCACAACGTATATTATTTTAATCTGTTGGTGGACTTGTAACCTAGTATCTTTCCCTTGCTATTGTAGAGTATCAAAATATGAATGTATTAATGCTTCTGTGGTAGGACAGAAAATCCTTTGTAAACATGAAAAATTTTATACTTCCAGAATTTATGTGTTCAGTTTTTTTTATTGGATATATTCTATATTTACAATCCATTTCCCTTTTTCTGGTTCCCCACCCCCCCAAAAGTCCCACATGCCCTTTTCCCTCCCCATGCTCCCTCTTCCACCCCTTCCCTCTTCCCTGTTCTTGTATTCCCCTACACTGATGCTGTTTGGAGTTCTATAGGCTTCTTGTATATTCATGGGCATCTCTCTCTTTAGGTTGGGGATGTTTTCTTCCATAATTTTGTTGAAGATATTTGCTGGCCCTTTAAGTTGTAGATCTTCACTCTCATCGATCCCTATAATCCTTAGGTTTGGTCTTCTCATTGTGTCCTGGATTTCCTGGATGTTTTGGGTTACAAGCCTTTTGCATTTTGCATTTTCTTTGGCTGTGGAGTCCATGGTTACTATGGTATCTTCAGCATCTGAGATTCTTAACTCTATCTCTTGTATTCTGTCGTTGATATTTGCATCTATGACCCCTGATTTCTTCCCAAGGTTTTCTATCTCTAATGTTGTCTCGCTCTGCGATTTCTTAGTTGTTTCTACTTCTGTGTTCAGCTCTTGGATGGTTTTGCTCAGTTCCTTCATTTGTTTATGTTTTCTTGCACTTCTTTAAGAGATTTTTGTGTTTCCTCTTTCATGACTTCTACCTGTTGGTTCAAGTTCTGCATTTCTCTAAGTGATTTTCTCATTTCCCCTTTATTGGCTTCTCTCTGTTGTTCCATATTCTCCTGGAGTTCTTTAAGTAATTTTTGTGTTTGCATTGTAAGAGCTTCTACCCTATTGATGTTCCCCTGCATTTCTTTAAGAGTTTTGTTTATGTATTTTTTTGTGTTCCTCTAGCAGCATCATGACCAGTGCTTTTATATCCAACTCTTGTTTTTCTGGTGTGTTGGGGTATCCAGGACTTGCTGTGGTTGGCGAATTGGGTTCAGATGGTGCCATATTGCCTTGATTTCTGTTAGTAATGTTCCTAAGTTTGCCTTTTGCCATCTGTTTATCTCTGGAGTTAGTTGGTCTTATTGTTACTGGTTGGAGTTTGAAGCTCCTGCGAGCTTGGCCTTTGGCGCTGCTGTAGTAGAGGGCGTCTGTGCTCCTGACCCCAGCTGCCAGTGGTCAGCAGTGACCTGAGGCAAGATGACAGCCTCGCTGACCCCAGCTGCCAGCTGCCCGCCGTGTCTCGAGGCAAGATGGCAGTCTCACTGAAAGCCCATCGAGCTGGTCTCCAGTGGTCAGCAACCAGCTGCTGGGCTGTAGGTGCATAGATCTCCTGCCGAGGTCCTCTGGCTCTGGGGAGATGGTCTTTTTAGGGGCCTGGATGAACCGCGGGAGAACCCCGACTCTGGCTCCTGGCCAGAGCCTGGCGGTTTCCCACCGGAGCAATGGCAGGCCCGGATTAGGCCTGGTTACCTGCTCCTCTCAGGAGCAAGCTGGAGACTTTCGGTGTAGGGGCCTGGGAGAACCGCAGGACACACAGCTCTCAGCCGCGCCGTGGAGGTGTTCTCTGTGTTCAGTTTTTAAGGAATTTAAATTACTATTGAGAAAAGACTGAAACAAAATTTCATAATAGCACATCTCTATTTCTCTCTGTGCTTAGGCATTCTGAAAAACATGCCTAAACAAAACCATAATAAAATGTTTATTTTGTTTAGTTTAAACAAAAACCATAGTAAAAGTATGGTGCATTCTGGCTTTGGGAGCTACCTAGACCCATGCCCGGAATTTTCTTAAATCAGAGAAACTCAGTGGTACAAGACTAAATTATGCTATCAAATGTGCCACTTGGTTTTGCGAATCAAATGAAAAGCTGGAAAAAAATTCCCATTTTACATTTATACCTGATTAAATATTTAATATTTAGGAAGGAATCATAAATATATTTTCATGATGAATCATAAAAGTGAATAAACTTCTGAAAGCCTCAAAATAAATCATGACTTAAAATAAAATATAAAAATATGATTGATATAGCAGTTGTCCTAGTTATTATTGGAAGAGAATAGAGAATTATTTTACAGTATCTCAAAGTGTTTACTAAGATATTATAGCAGACACTACCTTTGTGTTCATAACACAGAAATTTGCACCCAATATTTTAACTGAAATCTTAAGCCAGAACAAAAACTTCATAGGTTAATTATTATAATCAAACTTATTTAACTCGGCATACTTTGGAACATTGTTTGTTTTCTTTAATTTAAGATTGGTCCCTTAAAATAAAGAGCCATAATAAGACATTAGCTAAATGAGTTTTGCAAGGAAACAATTTAAATTATGTGTTCAGTTTTTAAGGAATTTAAATTACTATTGAGAAAAGACTTAAACAAAATTTCATAATAGCACATCTCTATTTCTCTCTGTGCTTAGGCATTCTGAAAAGCATGCCTAAACAAAACCATAATAAAATGTTTATTTTGTTTAATGTTTAAACAAAAACCATAATAAAAGTATGGTGCATTCTGGCTTTGGGAGTTATTATGTGATGTATCAGCATCATTAAGGACTCAAGATAGAGAGTCCTAACAAATCCCAAGTACCCCTGATACATAAATTCAGAGGCTATAAACAAATTATCTTAATTGCACATTTAGAAAATTTCTTTTATCAGAATGTGATATTGCTACACCATAAAAGCAATCAGAACTGTGGACTACAACTGTACCTATATTCAAGTCACTGAAAAAAAAATCTCCAAGGTATTTTTAGAAATACATGATAATTACAATTCAGCTGTGAATAATGTTTCTCTGAATAAAAATCTAAAAATGGAACTGGGTTGTAGTGTAACTCCTTTGTTGTCAGATGCTAATAAAAATATATTGCTAGAAAAGTCAATATAAATGGCAAAGAATCATAGCCTAATATCTTAGGTCACAGCCTGGAATATGTCATATCATATATAGAAGAAATCTGACTAGTTAGGCTCTCATTTTAAGTGTTTATCAGTTACTTATTGATATATCTGATCAACATTACAAGATTGTTAAGTGTAGGAAAGATTGCTTCTTACATTCTATCAGCTAAATAGTTTCCTTTCAGATATATATGCAGAGTTCTTTTTCACAAAACAAATTAATATTGCTTTAGTATAGATTCTACATTGAGACATGAGGTTGTTATATTTGTTGTCTTGTCAATAGCAAAAAGTCATTAGATGCTGCTGTTTCAGTAGGTTTAGTAATTTAATAGACTAATAGATTATTATCAAGTGATTGTTTTAAGTGACTAGCTCTTCTTCTAGAGAAAAGAAGTCACTGCAGAAGGATTCCTCCATGAATTCATTGTGAGAAAAGAGTTCACAATTCAGGTCATTTACCAAGGAAACAGGAAAATTAAAAATATACCTAAATAGAGTTAAACATGGATTTTAGGGGTTTTTCAAATATGTACTCAAAGAACTGAGAATATGTGAATTGAAAATAAAAAATTATCTAAAGTAAAAATGGCCAATTTGTCTATAAAAGTTTACCTTACTTTTGAACACTTTAACACATTATTAATAGATTTTTCCCAAATAGCCTTGTATCCATAATAAAATTTCTCAATTAAGACATATATTGTAATGATCATTTTGTCTATTTATAAATACGCATAATTCAAGACTTAAATAAAAGCAAGAAATGCAACTACGTAATGCAGTGGACATAAAATATATATAGGGATGTTGTTTGCAGTCTACTAGGACCTAAAAATGTTAAAACAGATTTGATAAAGACACAAAAAATGTTTAAACACATCTAAGAGGAAAATAGTTATCCCAACTTTTTGCCATTAAAATTCAAACAGGATATGTTGGATGCTAAGAACTACATTGATGTGTAAATTATGCAGAATACACTACATAACGCTTTCATGCTACTCACATAATTTATAATACAGTAATAGCCATTATTTTCATGAGACATAGGAACCATAATGGTCCTCCCCTCTTCCCTATGTGAACAATTTAGAGCACTCTATCTCATTATGTAATAGAAGCTCTTCTGAGCATTTTACAGAGGAAATGATGAAGAACTGCACATCTCAAATTAAAGTAATGTATAAGAGAGCTAGCTATCCTGGAGTGAAAAATCAAGCATGTGACTTCTCAAGCAAGAAAACAGCAAAGCAATTGTCAAATTGTAAGAATCCCAAATTAGTTCCATCTATTTTGGTTTCCCCTTTTGACATCAGCATTTTAGGCTGGATGGTACTTTGCTGTGGAGAACTATGCAATGCAACCTAGGAGGCTGAGCAGCATCTTGAATGCATATACCAGAGTCCAGTGATACTGCCTTGTTTCATGGCCCAAGTATGGTTCTAGAAATTGCAAAATATGCCCTAGGAAATAAAATTGTTTCTGCTGAGTATTAACACTTATTATAAAGGCACCTGAATCATAGTGATATTTGTGGTGGTTTGGTTAAGAATGGCCCCCAGAGGTACATACACTGAACACTTAGGGAGTGTCAGTATTTGAAGGAATTAGGAAGTGTGGCCTTGGAGTAAGTATGTCATTGGGAATGGACTTTGAGGTTTCTAAAGAAAATGCCTGGCCCAGAGGCCCGTTCTTTCTATTGCTTGTGGATTCAGATGTAGTACTCTCAGCTACTTTTCCAGTTCCATGTTTTCCTGTATACTGCCATGCTCCCTGTCATGATGACAATGGACTAAAGCTCTGAAACTATAAGCCAGTCCCAATTTAATGTTTTTTTTTCCTATGAGAAAACATCGCTGTAGTCATATTATTATTTTTTTACAGAAATAGACCACTGACTAAGACAGTGCTCATATTGCATGAAGTTGAATAGTGTTGTCATAATTGTTAACATCAATATCTAATAGCATAATGAAGATATACATGGAATATTCATGGAATATTTTATATAGCTAAGAAGAATGGAATTAGTTACTATGATGATTTGTATATGCTTGGCTCAGGAAGTGGCACTAATAGGAGGTATGGGCTTGTTGGAGTAGGTGTGTCACTGTGGGCATGGGCTTAAGACCCTCATCCTATCTTCCTGGAAGCCAGTCTTCCACTAGCAGCCTGAGGATGAAGATGTAGAACTCTCAACTCTGCCTGCACCATGCCTGCCTGGATACTGCATGCTCTTGCCTTGATGAAAATGAATTGAACCTCTGAACCTGAAAGCCAGCCCCAGTTAAGTGTTGTCCCTTATAAGACTTGCATAGGTCATGGTATCTGTTCATAGCAGTAAAACCCTAACTAGTACAGTTACTGTCTATATCAGTGTTTGTTGAAATACTGAGGATTCTACCACTCGAAATTTTGATCTTTTTACTTGATTTAGCAGAATTATCCTTCATTTTTATTTCTTCATAAAGTTTAACTTGACTAAATGTTGGTGGTGTTCCACAACTTTAAAGCCTATGAATCCTAACAATAATCAGCATTGCAAGATACACCCAAGGCTGCAAAAGTGATAACTATATCTGAGGTAATCAACAAACATCAAAGAAGACATAAAATATGTTAAATAAGGTGGAATTCATACCCTACCTGGTATGGTTATAACCCTAACCAGTTATCTGTGGCTGGTGAGGTCATGTTCCATAGAAGTAAACCTATTACTGCCAATACTCTTAAGCAATATAATTCCATCTGTATTCTACACATCTGTCTTTATGTCTACAGATTTGTGTAGCTTTTATATCTCATTAAAGAAGCTTCTCTTTAATTGTTTAATTAACAATTGGAGATCATCACAGAAATTGACAACTGATAAAAATGGAGAGAACAGCTGACTGTGGAATTTTTCTAGCCAAATTGATACATCTACAGCATAATCTCTGTGGCTAAATGTCAGGGAATATTGTGTAAAGGGCGTAGAAAGATTGTAAGAACTAGAGGACCAGGATGTCGCTTATGAAATAACATTATCTAGATATGACAGGAAAGGAGATGGTCCCACAAAATATTAGCAACACTCTTGGCTAAAGAAAACCTGAACAAAGCTAGAGAGATGGCTCAGTGGTTAAAAGCACTGAGTGCTCTTCCTGAGGTTCTGAGTTCAAATCCCAGCAACCACATGGTGGCTTACAATCATCTGTAATAGGATCTGATGCCCTCTTCTGGTGTCTGAAGATAGCTACAGTGTACTCATATAAATAAAATAAATTTAGGGAAGAAAAACCAAAACAGAGCTTATAAAAAAAAAAAAGAAAAGAAAAGAAAACCTGAACAATGACAAGACCTGTTGATATCCCAATCAATGGAATATGGAAAAGCTTCCAAATAACCCTCAAAGAAAAGGTACAGGCAAAATAATGATTGGAGAGAGAGAGACAGAGAGAGAGAAAGAGAGAGAGAGAGAGAAAGAGAGAGAGAGAGAGAGAGAGAGAGAGAGAGAGAGAGAGAGAGAGATTTGGGTTTTGGTGCACTGTGCTTTCTGTTAGATAAAACCATAATACCTCAGTGACAGGCTTATTGCATACACCTGAACAAGAGGGTGGGGTTACTACACTGAGATAAACAAGGAGCCAGACAGGGTTTATGATAGCTTATCTCCATATCAAGGAGACAGGTTTAGCTAATGTTGGTAGGGACAGTCTGTTGTGGATATCTTCTGTTCACAATGTGAACACTCTAACTTGAACACTCAGGAAAGCACTTGCCATTTCCCTAAGCCTAGTCTGGGAAGCTTTTCCATGTGTGTGAGGCTTTGGAGTCCTTGACATGGCTCTCCCCATATCTACAACATAGTTCAATCGCTTAGAGTTGCCTCCAGTCCTCACAGAGGGCACATGATATGAAGGTAGAGCTCAGGTATGGAATCCCCTCTCCAAACAATGCTAATAAAACAAGAAGAATGTAACAAAGAAGAAATATGTGAAAAGAATCACCATGCAAAGGAGACAAAGGGTAACTGGAAGTTAACTGAAGTTCTCCCAAGAAACTGTTGCCTGAGGTCACTTCTGCAACAATTTAAGGGGCATGTAGAAGAATAAACTGCTTTTGAATCACACTGACTGATCCATCTGCTTAGAGGCAGACAGGGAAATTACTCAAAGTGAGCTTTTAGACTCCTTGGAGTAAATGGCAATAAAAGTTTACCCTGATAAGAGAATTAGCTAACATGAAAGACAATTGTAATTCATTACCGTAGAAAACCCATGTCTAAAAGTTACTTAGAATAAAACAAATGGCAAATTCTGTACGAGTTGTTCCTTGGGTTGAAAGAGACACAGTAGTTGAAATAGTTGAAAATGAAAATAATCTCATTTTCAGTAGATTGAATGGAGGTAAACTAAAAGCTGTTATCACGGTTTTAATTCTCAGATGAAAATCTGCACTTCTCTGAGTGATTATAGAAGATAATTGATTTTGGATTATTTATTAAAGTCTTTTATGTTTTAAGCATAGTTTTACCCACAAGATTCTATGATGCTTTTAGAACAACTAAAGATTTCTTAACCCGAATGTGTTTTAACCTTCATCATTTAAGATCATTTGCAGGACAATTTTGTAAGTTGTTGTGTTTCATAGTTGAAACTGACAGTATTTCTTGACAAAGGGGAGAGAAAGCTAGCCAGGAAATGGTTGATTCACCTGTATTTTCATAAAATGTTTAAGTTTTAAATTTTATAGTACCAGTTTATTGTTTTACTTAGATGATTAAATATGTATGTACAAATAATCAAGTCTGAATTAATAAACAATATGAAAATTTAAATTTCAGGCAGTAAAATTGTAACTATGACACAAATAGTTATAAGTAGTCTTGCTAAATTACCTAAAGCTGACTTGAAATACTAGTGGAGGAAAAACACGTTGTTGTGATTTTTACATGGGGAACATGTTAGCCTTAGGAATATGAAGTTAATTCTTATAATTAGTAATTAGGAAAGACAGAGACTATAATGCCAGATAACTATGCAGAGTGTTTTGAGGATTTAAATTATTAGAAAAAGAAGATAAATTCATGCTAGTTATCATAATCATTCTTTGCTCTTTCCAAGCTGTTTAATAAACAAAAATATTTTAGAAAAATCCTAGCATTCTGTATATCTGCTATGCTTAATGATTACTCTGTTTCTTTGCCTTTCAGTGTGCCTTTACTTTAATATGACATATCCACTGTGATCCCACTTTCTCTCTCCTTCTATACCCGTAGATTGATGACCTTTACAAACAGCCTTTTGAGAAACATTGACATATATTTCCACCACTTTCTGTAGCTTTCAGTCATCACATTTCCTCTTTTTGTAATTGCTTAACTTATTACTTATTGTCAAGGCAACAGCCACTATGTACCCAGAGTGCACTGGGCCCACATTTATCTGTACGCATGTCGCCATCCACATAAATATGAGTAGCGCCCCCCCCCCTCTCTCTCTCTCTCTCTCTCTCTCTCTCTCTCTCTCTCTCTTCCTCCCTCCCTCCCTCCCTCCCTCCCTCCCTCTCTTCCTCCCTCCCTCCCTCCCTCTCTCTCTCTCTCTCTCTCTCTCTCTCTCTCTCTCTCTTCCTCCCTCCCTCCCTCTCTCTCTCTCTCTCTCTCTCTCTCTCTCTCTCTCCCTTTCTCTCTCTCTCCCCACTTTCATTCCGCTGCTACGTTTGTCCCCCACTCCCACCTCCTCACAGGCAGTCGCCCGCTGGACATAACATTGATGCTGAAAACCGGGATTACTACCTGCAGTCACTGTGGACCTAGGTGACTAGCAGTTGCCATCCAGCATGGCCGGGAAGACACTGCTGCCTCCGAGAACCGAGGCCACTGCCTGCACCACCTGCACCGTGTATAGCCACTACCACAAAGACCATCGCTGCTGCCACTGCTGGGAGACTCACAGGCTTCTGTCATGTGAACTGCGTGCTACAGCTCACCACATGGAATTGCCTTCTGGCCAACCAACCAAACAGATCCACACCCCTGGCTACTGGATTGCATATTCCCGCAAACACACATCGGCATATTAATTGGTAAGGCATTTCTTCTATGGTCTGGAGGAAATCTTAGACACAGATGAGACCTGGCCAGTCTATTTTTTTGAGCGAAGATTGGCTTCCAATGTCCAGTTCATATGACTGGCCTCCTGGCTGACATTCGTATTAGGGCTTTAGGTCCTAGGGTGGACCCCTCACTAGGAAGCAACCCAGTCCCCTGTAGCTCTCGCAGCTGCCGAAAACCCTGGTCCAGGTTGGGGTGCTTTTTAGATGTTCCAGGAACATCAGCCAAGGCCACTAGGCATTCTTGTGACGACATGAATTCCTAGCTTGGCTGTAACCTGTAACCAAGCTGCTAATAATCCTCCAGGATGCTGGTTCAGATTATTTAGCAGCTCCCCCTCTGACTCAATTGATGCTAACTTGTCTTAGACCTTACTTCCAGACACTCTACTGGGATGTCTCTTCGAAAGTCTCAAGTCTCTGAGACTAATGCCTAATTTGAGGCGCTTAAAACTGATAAACTTCTGCAGTAAGGTCTGGACTCAGTATACATTAGACAATAATTCCAAATGGCCACCTAATGGCACTCTAGACCCAACCGTTTTAAGGGATCTTAATACATATTTTCAGCAATCCAGTAAATGGGATGAGGATTTATATATTCAAGCTTTCATCTATCTCTGCTCCAAGCCCTCCCTCTGCTCTGCTTTTGTGTCCCCCATCCCAGCTTCTCTTAGCCATGAATCCTACCCACCTTCCTCTAGATGCCTCTACCCTATCGACGAGCTACCTCCCATCCATTGCAGATTTGCTGTCCTGCCTGCAAAAACACAAATTGCTGCCTCAGTTTCTCTTTCTCACCAGGCCCCAGAGCCTACTAACTCGACCTCTCCAGACCCCTCCTCTCCCTCTGTGCCAGCTACAGGTCGCTCCAAATGCCCTGAACTGGCACCAACTTTTATCCCTTCTATCACATGTTCTAAGGCTACAACCAGACTCCCAAGTGCTTCTCCTCCTCCAAGAACACCTGACCCAGCACCTGGTCCTTCCTTTAAGAGAAGTGGCTGGAATTAATGGTCTGGTCAGAGTACATGTTCCTTTCTCATTGAGTGAACTTTCTCAAATAGAAAGCAGACTGGGTTCCTATACTGCTAACTCTTCCAGTGTTATTAAGGAGTTTCAGAACATCACTCAGTCCTACAGCTTGACTTTCCATGATGTTCATGTGATTCTTACTAACAAGTTACTTCCTGATAAACACAGGCGAGTTTTGGAAGAGGCAAAAATGCATGTAGAGGAAATTCGCCAAACAGACAGAACATATCCAATTGGATCTGAGACACTGCCTAGACCAGGACCCTCAGTGGAATTGCAATTCCACGGATGGTATTTTAGCCAGAGACAGGTTTGTTACTTCCCTTCTGGCTGGTTTTAGAAAAGCAGCCTTAATGCCAGTAAATTTTGAAAAACTCCACAAGGTTGTCCAGGACAAGCAGGAGAATCAATCTCAGTTTTCAGAATGCCTCACAAAGGCTTTGTTACAATACACTAATCTGGACCCCAAATATCCAGAAGGTAGACAACTTCGGATGACCTACTTTTTCCCCCCAAAGCTACCCAGACATAAAAGCTAAACTCTTTTTTTTTATTTTCTATATTCTTTGTTTACATTCCGAAGGCTTTCCCCTTTCCCTGTTCCCCCCTCACCATATGTCCCATATGTCCTCTTCTACCCCACCCCACACCCCACCTATTCCCCAATCACCACCACACCATTTCTCTGCTCTATTCTGGTACTCTCCTACAAAACTGGATCCAGTCTTTTCAGGACCAGGGTCCTCTCCTTCCTTCTTCTTGGGAATCTTTTGACTTGCTAATTGTGCCTTGAATATTCAGAGCTTCTGGACTCATTAATATCCACTTATCAGTGATTGCATTTCATGTGTATTCTTTTGTGATTGGGTTAACTCACTTAGGATGATATTTTCCAGATCCATCCATTTGCCTACAAATTGCATGAATTCATCATTTTTAATTGCTGAGTAGTATTCCATTGTATAAATATACCACATTTTCTGTATCCATTCTTCTTTTGAGGGACATCTGGGCTCCTTCCAACTTCTGGCTATTATAAATAAGGCTGCTATGAAGATAGTGGAGCATGTGTCTTTATTGTATGCATGGGAATCCTCTGGGTATATGCCCAGGAGTTGTATGACAGGGATATCCCTGACCTCAAGCAGTACTACAGAGCAATTGTGTTAAAAACTGCATGGTATTGGTACAGCAACAAGCAAGTAGATCAGTGGAATAGAATTGAAGACCCAGAAATGAACCCACAGACTTATGGTCATTTGATCTTTGATAAAGGAGCTACAACCATCCAGTGGAAAAAAGATAGCCTTTTCAACAAATGGTGCTGGTTCAACTGGAGGTCAACATGCAGAAGAATGTGAGTTGGCCCACTCTTATCTCCTTGTACTAAGATCAAATCCAAGTGGATTAAGGACCTCCACATAAAACCAGACACACTGAAACTAATAGAAAACAAAATGGGGAAGACCCTGGAGGACATGGGCACAGGAGGAAAGTTCCTGAACAGAATACCAATAACTTATGCTCTAAGATCAAGAATTGACAAATGGGACCTCATAAAATTACAACGTTTCTGTAAGGCAAAGGATACAGTCAGAAGGACAAAACAGCCATCACCAAATTGGGAAAACATCTTCACCAACCCTACATACGGCAGGGGGATAATATCCAATATATACAAAGAACTCAAGAAGTTAGACCCCAAAGAACTAAGTAACCCTATCAAAAAATTGCGGTACAGAGCTAAACAAAGAATTTTCACCAGAAGAAATTCGGATGGCCAAGAAACACCTTAAGAACACCTTCGGATATTCAGCATCATTAGTCATCAGGGAAATGCAAATCAAAACAACCCTGAGGTTCCACCTCACACCAGTCAGAATGGCTAAGATTAAAAACTCAAGAGACAATAGGTGCTGGCGAGGATGTGGAGAAAGAGGAACACTCCTCCACTGTTGGTGGGACTGCAAGATGGTACAACCGCTCTGGAAATCAGTCTGGCAGTTCCTCAAAAAATTGGGCAGTCACTTCCAGAGGACCCTGTCATACCACTCCTGGGCATATACCCAAAGCTAAACTCTTATGGAGAGGATAGGGGGGCCCCAACTCTACAGGCAGAAGTCTTGGCACTGGCCTTCAAGTGTACCATGAGAGGGATGAAAAAGCCGGAAAACAAAAGTACCACATGCTAGCAAAGGCTGTCCGACCAGCTCCAGCCACTGCCCCAGGCCCCTGGCCTTCTAAGGATCAGGAACTACCAGCTCCCTGCTTCAGATGTGGTCAATAAGGTCACTGGGCAAGGGCTTGCCCTAACCCCCACAAGCCAAAAGGACCATGCCCTAAGTGCCATCGTGAGGGACTTTGGGCTGTCAATTGCCTTTGTGTCATGCAGAACCGAGGGACATCCCATCCAGGAACTCCTCCAGCTGACTTCCTAGGCTTGGCTGTGATGAAGGAAGGGGCCGGAGCTCCCTTGACCCAACCACACCCATCACCAGCAGGGAGGCCAAGGTAGCTATCATGGTATGTGTATGGTATGTGTAGCTATCATCTCCTTCTTCTTGGACACCAGGGCCACTTACTTATTCCTAACAGAGTTTTGGGGACCCACTTCACCTTCGCATTTTTCTATTGTCTGGGTCTGAGGACAACCTTACCTTCCTCATAGACCCCACCACTTACTTAGCTGCACTTTTAGAAATATACCCTTCATCCATTCCTTTTTGGTAGTGCCAACTGTTCCCTTATTAGGAAGGGATTTTTTAGTTAAGTTGGGAGCTTCCATTTCTTTTGCTGCCACCACTCGCCTGAACCCAAGCTCGCCAGCAGTTCCTCTACTACTTCTAGCCAGTCAACCTACTAATACTAACATGTTGTTTTCTTTACCAGCTTCTCGGGTGGACCCCAGAGTTTGGGACGTGCAGAACCCCTCTATTGCTAAACATCATTCTCCTGTTATCATCCAGTTACTGGACCCTACCAGGTACATCACCCAAGCTCAATACCCTCTCTCTCTCTCCAGAGCCTCAGGAGACTTAAGCCTATCATTTCTGGCCTCTTAAGAAAAAACTACTTCACCCCACTTCTTCCCACTTCAACACCCTTATACTAGCAATTAAGAAACCTAATGGTACCTATCACCTGGTTCAAGACCTCAAGCACATTAATGCTGCAGTGGTCCCCCTCCATCCTATTGTAGCTAAGCACTACACACTTCTTTCTACTATCCCCTCAGGAACTTTTCATTTCTCAGTCCTAGATCTCAACACATTTTTCTAGACACATTTTTCTCTATCCCTCTCAATGCCCAGTCAAAGAACATATTTGCCTTTACCTGGACAGATCCTGACACCCACTTTTCTACTCAGCTTACCTGGACTGTTCTGCCTCAGGAATTCTGGGACAGCCCACACCTATTTGGCCTGGCCCTGGCTTCTGACTTACTCTCTTTATCTCTCCCTATATCTAAAATTCTTCTTTATGTAGATGATGTCCTCCTCTGTAGCCCATCTCTAGAGATTAGCCAAGCAGACACCTCTGCTCTTCTGAATTTCCTTTCTGGTGGAGGCTAAAGTCCAACTTTCCATTCCTCATGTTACCTATTTGGGACTAACAATTACCCCAACCCACACGGCTCCAACAGGCTCTCCTTAAGGCCTCATCTTTCCATCTTCCTGACCTGACTCGTCCTTTTTCCCTCTATGCAACTGAAAAGGAGGGATTTGCCCTTGGAGTCTTAGGTCACCAACTGGGACCTTCTTTTCACCTGTAGCATATTTGTCAAAAAGACTAGATTTATCCATCCAGGGATGAGCATCTTGTATTCATACCTTAGGCAGCCACTGAACTTATTTGAGAGTCAAAGAAACTAACCTTGGGGTCACCCATAACTTTGCTCTCTTCTCATTACCTGTCACAGCTCCTAACTTACAAAGGCTTGCAGACTCTACCTCCCTCCAGAGTTCTTTCTCTTCAGGTAGCGCTAATAAAAGATTCCATGTTCACCTTCCAATCATGTCCCCCTCTTAATATTTCCAGTCTCGTTCCCCAACCTAATACTAACCACTTCCTGTCTCATTCATGCACTGAGAACTTAGAACAAATATTACCTCATCCTTCACACATACAGGAGGGCACATTGCCTCAAGCCATTTATACCTGGTACACAGATGGTAGCTCCTTTCTATATGAAGGGGCTAGAAAAGCTGACTATGCCATAGTGTCATACACCGAGGTGGTGGAGGCACAGGCCCTTCCTGCACACGCCACTAATCAACATACTGAGCTAATAGCCCTCCCCCATGTCTTTCAACTGGCACAGGAACGATTCCTCAACATCTATCACCATTCTTTCTGACAGCCTTAAGGACTATCCTGGAGGTCACAGGATTCTACCATTTTGCTGAGTCATAGACACACCCACATCTCCTAGATTCTTAGGCTCTTGATATCTCTGATTATCATGGTGTCCTTAACCTTGGCAGAGAGAATATTTCTCAAAGGAGAAACATGAAAATATGTACAGTATTATACAAACAAGTCTTATGATCACAGCAACCATCAATATTCATGGAAACACATGTATTTGTTTCCTGCTGGCTCTGATCCAGGGTGGGAAACATGCTATTCCATCCCTTACATGGACACACTGGTCCTAGCAGTCTCATTACTAGAAAATGCAATCCCAAATTTCAAATTTTGCACAAATCTCTAATTTTTTTTGTTTTATTGCTATAATACATGTTAGTGAGAGAAAGTGAAATGAAACAGAAATTTTAAATTGTTAGGTGAATCTTTAGAAGTGAGGTGATGTCAGAGCACTTATCTAAATAGAGAACAACACAGGTGAATACAAACATGAAATTATAAGGCAACCCAACAGAATTAGGCATTTTTTAACCTTATGAGGATTTTATTTAATTTTTTCCCATTTATTTACTTGTTCATTCACTTTATATCCCAATGATAGCCTCCTCAAAGCCACACCCCTCATAGAGCTCCTCCCTATGTCCCTCTCCCTTCTCCTCAAAGAAGAGGGAGGCCACTCTGGGTAACAACTTACCTGGATTTGATGTACCAGTGCCAGCAATTTAATGTTGCTAATTGGTTGGGAGGGAGTTGGTAAGCCATGTCTGGAGGTAGCTGTGAGATAATTAAGATCAATTAATCAAAATCTCATCAGTCACTTGGTATTAGAATATTGCTTGTTTTTGTTTGTTTGTTTTGGTTTGTTTTGTTTTTGTTTTTGTTTTTTTTTGGTTTTTTTTTTTTGGTTTTTTTTTTTTTTTTTTTTTTTTTTTTGGTTCAAGCTAGAAAACAAAATGGATAAGCCAGTTTTGGAGGCAATCAAGGAAGCTTCTGTTTCCTTGATTGATCATTAATTTGCAGACTAAAGAATCATAAAGAAGAGCAATGAGACCTGGATTTTCTTCATGTGCAAGTGTTTGGAATGCCTGTGATGCAACAAATGGAATAGGCCTCTGAGCAGTGTTGAAGGGAGAACAATCAGAAAGATACTTGCTGGTGGTGAGCTATTTAATTTTAATTACTTCAGAAAACAGAAAATCAGTGTCTAAAAGATAACATGCATCATTTTTCCAATGATAATACCACAGCACCCATAATTTAAATTATGCTTATCCTGGTCTAGCTTCAAATGAATGGGATGAAAATTAGGATTTATTTATTAGGCTTTATGAAAGTAATGGGGGATTACCCCTAATCTAATTTTCTAATCCTAGCCTGGCTTCTTCTCCAAATGTGCACCCCGAATAATTGCTGTTAGAAATTTCCTGGGTTATTTCTGCTCCAGAAGTCTGGTGTCCTGGGGTGGCATTCATTTGAGCACTGGCACGTGATTCTAGGACATCATGGCTAATAGAGCCCTCCTGTTCTCTCTGTCTCTTTCTCCTCCTCCATGCTCCTTCTCTTCTTCTCGCCTTTCTCCTTCTCTTGGGCCCTACCTGTGGCCACTGGCATGGTCAATCAAACTCTAGCTCTCTTTATTACCCCTAGTAATTGCTACTAAGGGCTTTATTTAACAAATAGTTTTAAATTGTCGAGTATGGTTTGCACAACAAAGGCTGGTGTAAGTGAGAACTTGTTAGTCTTGGGGCAACAAGATTTGGGGGTCCAGAATTTTAGCATAAAAAATAAAAGCATCACCAGACCAACCCCCCACAAATACCTGAGAGAAGGGACTGAATATACCTTGAAGGCAGAAGTAATAAAATGTCATTTTGTATGCCAGAAAATAAGAAGCAAAAATAAGGAAAGGATTTTGAGAATGATACAGGAATCATGGACCAAAATAGGCCAAATTATCAAGAAATAAGTAAACATAGAGTTACAACTGGAAGTAAGCCAAGTTCTAAATATGCACATATACAAATGAACCATCCGTTATATGAATAAAGGAGAAAGTTCAACAAAGGAAATGTCTCCCATGATACATATGTGAATTTTCCTTCATGAATATAGAACCCTGAAATACACACACACACACACACACACACACACACACACACACACAATCAAAATGGATAGGTGCCTTAGTCAGGGTTTCTATTCCTGCACAAACATCATGACCAAGAGGCAAGTTGGGGAGGAAAGTGTTTATTCAGTTTATATTCAGTTTATACAGCTTCCACATTGCTGTTCATCACCAAAGGAAGTCTGGACTGGAACTCAAGCAGATCAGGATACAGGAGCTGATGCAGAGGCCATGGAGGGATGTTTCTTACTGCCTTGCTTCCCCTGGCTTGCTTAGTATGCTTTCTTATAGGACCCAGGACTACCAGCCCAGGGATGGTACCAGGGATGATAAGGGACCCTCCCCCCCTAACTTGATCATTAATTGAGAAAATACCTTACAGCTGGATCTTGTGGAGACATTTTCTCAACTGAAGCTCCATTCTCTGTGATAACTCCAGTTTGTGTCAAGTTGACTCACAAAACCAGCCAGTTCAATTGGAGACCTTAATGTAAAATACAAAAGCTAGATGAGGAGAAAATAAGATTAAGAATCAATTCTTCTGGCCTAGCAACAATGAGGCACATTCAGTAAACTCAAATATGGAATTTTGAAATCATTGCTGTTTGAAACAAGCCATACTTATGCACCACCTGACCATAATTTAAAATAAGCCTGCATGTATAATATTGATGGCCGTAAAATATTAACTGCAAAACACTATAATGTAGTAAAAAACAACAACAACCACTAACACAACAAACTAACCATTACTACAATGTAGAGCAGTTCTCACAGAGTCAGAAGGTAGACATCAAATCCCCCCAAATTTTTTTCTGCAACTTTGATCATGAAACTAATATATTTTTCTTACCTAAAGCTTTGTTTCACATTGCACTATTTACATGAAAGCAAATACAATACTGCATTTGATGATTTTTATCCCTTGAATAATTATGACTCTTTGCCTCAACAAATTATTGATTATTGACATAAATTACATAAGATTATTCTAGATTTTATAGATTTAATCCATCCAACTTCAAAATCTTCCATCAACAACTCACTTCATATTTGCATAGAATTACAGTGTTCCCTCTCAACTTGAACACATGCCATATTACCTAAGAGAGAACAGGGAGCACACTGATACAGTCAGGTTTTTGAAGTGAGCAAGTGCTCACAAGTTCTGGTACTTAGAAACTCTGGGGGCTGATCTGACCTGGGGCCAAGTAATGCTGACTTTATAACTTAACAGTTATTTGAATGCTATGAAATTTTACTTAAGGGTTTTTTAAACAAATCATCATATAAACAGATATGAGTGTGTGGTGATACTTATATAAACACACGAAAGTATGAAATATTTAAAGAAGCTGTTTTTTACATAAAAATTGGATGGTACATTTTATATAATGATGTCATCATATTTTTATCCCAGTGAATTTCATGACTGCTGTATTAATTTTTAGTGGCTATATAATAAATTACTTCAAATAGTGATTTATGACAATGCATGTTTGTAATCTTGTTGTTTCCATGGATCAGGATTTGGGGTCAACTGAAGTGTGAGATCATCCTGGCTGGCACAGGCTTTGGTGACGTTGTCGGCAGGAGATGGAACTTGGATGCATCTTCTCAGTTATACAGTTGCGGACAGAATGCCCTTCATCCTTTCCTAGGATTACTGCTCAGAGTTCCTGGAGCCTGACTTCAGAAGCAGTAATCCATAGACCGCTGTTGTTCTTCAGAGCTACAGGGATCATCTGCTGTTTTGCCTCACCCTTCAGGGGATGCAGGGATGATGCTTTTTAAACAGGATTACCTGCTTATGTCAGAGGGACTCAGGATGATCTTTTGGATTAGAAATCTTAGATATATGTGCATAATCCCTTTACTTTTGCTACATTCTATCAGCTAAAACGTAAAATAAAGTTTCTGTCTGCATTTAAAGAGAAGAGATTCTATAAAATCATGAAAGTCAGGGCAGGAGTCATGAGACCTGCCTTGGAATTCTGCTTAATGCAACTGTCACAGGCCACCACACCATTCTCTCTGCTTGTCCGCTGTTGTGTGACAGTGTAGAAAAAAATAGCAATCAGTTGAAACCTAGTTAGTTTTTAAAATGTAAGTTCTTATTAGTGTATAATACTTAGCATGAATTATTTATTCCTATAGTAGAATTCATTGTGCCAGATTGCCTAACTGATTCACTTGTACTTATAGTTTGTATTAACAAATATTCCCAATTCATGTTGAGCTACGTGGTACTTAACAAATACTCAAAAAATAAGCTTATAAATACTAAGAGAAATTTTGCTTCATCTGACAGTAAAATACTTTTGCACTTACATGGGTACACTGCAGCTTAGATTTTTTTTAATCACATATTTTTAGTTCAGTTCTGAAACTTGAATAATTAAACTCTTAAAATTGAGTGCTGAAAGCCATTTTATGTTTAAAGGGTACCTAAACTAGTCTCCCATTCAAGATACATAGAAAAATACAGAAGTTTCATCCAAATAGCTGTCCTTGGAGACAGTAAGAACATTTTATACTTCTGCACAAATCCTTAGATTTAGAGGATTTTCTTCCATAGGTCTACGCTTTATACTCTAGTGTATTGAGAATGTCAACTAATTTCTGCACTTTGTTTTCATGCCTAGACACACACTTTCTTGAAGCTTTGAGAATTGCTCTGAAAACTCCTGGAAGTCAAGGGACCACACAAATACAACAGAAAGTATCTAAGATATTAAGTTCAAGAATAAGGCATCAGGGATACTTATACAAAAGTGGTCACCCTGATGAGCTTCCCTTTCTGTGTCCTGTTTTATAGAAATTAACACTTGAACCATCTCAGCATTGTTTTTAGGTCAAGAACAGGATCTGTAAACAGTATCCAGAATTAAATTCTGTCCCTTCACCCATATAACTTTCATGGTAAAAGATAAAACAAACAAAAATCCTTTATATCAAAAATGTTGTTATTCCGATCTCCTTCTCTTGTATTCGAGGCAAACCTCTGATTTTTACCGTAAGCTGCTTCTACAAAAGAAGTCGTTATTGACAAAATGAAGCCATGCATTTTACTCAAATTTTATCTCAATTGCTACAAATTATTGTTGCTGTCTTTCCTTTGTCTATTCAACTATTTTCTTAAGATTACTATGTGTGTGAAAAAAACGCATTCTGAACATGTATTTTCTTCCCACTTTTCGGGATTGTTCAACCAAGACTTTCTTTTCAAAGCCATTAAAGTTTTTATTTATTTTTCTATTACAAGACATATGTTACTATTTATTTCGATGAATTTTATTGGTTTCTACAGCAGAAAATGATTCATAAAATGTTGAAAGAATGCATAAACTTAACAGAAAGCTTAATATTGAAAACTGTCTTACTATCTCAGGACATTGAAATGGACATGAACTGGAGTTCTAGGAAACAGGAAATTTCAATGTCTCTCATAAAAATTATAAAACACCATAGATTTCTTTGTACTTACTTTATTTTATTTAGTCCAGATTGTTATACTGTGAAAATACTTTACAGTACATAGCAGTGTCATGGATTAAAATGTAACCCCTAAAGTCAGAACTTAATTGTTAATTAAACTTAACTTCATTAAAGTGCCATGTTCTGATACCTACATTTTTACAATGGTTTAACAAGTTCAAATTAAGACCAACTGAATATGATCTATAGTTTTAGAAGGGAGAATCTTTTTAACAGAGATATTCAAGGGGGAAGCAAAACCCAAACTAACCAACCAACCAACCAACCACCACTACCACCACCACCAACAACAACAACAATAACAAAGAGAGCAAAACAAAACCATAGATGATGTAAACGGACCTAAGGGAAAAATAACCATGTATGATTCATGGAGAAAGTTCTGGAAGTATTTGCACTCATAGACTGTAAGTTATTGATTCAATCAATACTTAGATCCTACAGGTTTTTGAAACTCTGAAATAAATTCTTTAACATTTCTCCACCCTTCCAGCTCTATACATGGTTACTGTGATTCTAGACAACTACCACGGGTCCAGATGATCCCAAACAAACTTAGACTCTTTTTGACTCTAGACTTTTCCACTTTTCAGCACTACAACGGTGATATTTAGTAACAACTGCATTTCTCCATTTCTCAGCACAATTTCCAGACAGGATCTTGCTTATGTAACCCTGGTTGAGTCTGTATTGGATTTGCAGCACATGGCTGCTCTAAGCTCTAAGTGCTCCCAGCTCAGCCTCCTGAGTACTAGGAATAGAGATGTGACACTATGTCTGGCATATCCCTCACTTTCTTTAATATTCTCTGTGTTAACTGTATCCTCCATCAGGATGCTAGGCAGAAGCAAGCAAGTAATGAGAGCTCTCAGGCAAGCCATACACACAGGAGGTAAACAAACAGTTTCTAGTACATTAAGTTGTGAAACTGGATGCATTGTGGAGCAGACATTTTCAATTTATGGTGAGATACTGTTAACAACACTCTTTCCAGTAAAACAGCAGCTATCTTAAGCTTATTGGTAAGATGTCCTGGTTGTTAAGAATTAAGTTTCTTCAGAAGGCTGAAGTCAAGTAACAGGATCTGCATTGTTCAAAGAGACAGAATTTTTTATTACTCTTATTGCTCATTGACAGCTACATACATTTACACAGCCATCTTGATTTCATAATGCATAATGCATAATATAGTCTATGAGGTGAGACCTCAGATTTGGTGGGAGCTTCGTTGGGTTTAAAGTCTGATCAGATTATTTTCTAGCTGAATGTTTTTAACGCAGTTCATCTGTTTGTATTCTTAGTTCCAAACCAAGCTTATTAAATATCTGTGAATGTTACTAAAGGTTGCCTATTTTAAAATGAAGAAAAATAATATTAAAATTACCAAAACATTGAAAATAAGTTTAGAATTTCATTATATCACAATATTTAAGAATATATAATTTAATGGTATGTATATAATATAATAAATTTAAAACAGTAAAAAGTAATGACTTGATCTCACAGTTTTATGAAGTATAATAAAAATGATAGTTATTAACTTTTTACCTCAATTGACTAAAACTCTGAACACTTTTTTTTTCCAAATTAATTTTTAGGCTATCAAAATTTTTTAACAGCTTTATTTTCCCATTATTTATTTAAAAGTTAGATCAGACACTCTTGACAAGTAATACTTGGTAATTTTTAAATTTGAGAAGATTTTTTTAAATGTGCCACTACAAGTAGTGTTAAGAATATTTTTACCTAATACAATTTTGTTTCATGTAACCCTAAATTTAATTTTAATTTAAAAGTTAGACAATTATATTTTAATACTCCTCTGACATATCTTGTAATTTGAGGACTCAATTTAAGAAGCCAAAAGTAGATTCATGATACATCTATAACTCAAAATGTCTCTTAATGCATTTCATCTTTGTATTCTTGATTAAAAGGAAGAACAATTTTAAAGTTGTTTCAGCAGTTAATTTTAGGTTCATGTGGAAATTACATTTTCTTTGTAATTTCGTTTTTGAAGGTTGTGGATATTTGCTTTCCAACATCACTGCACAAAGTCAATCTCCCACACTTATTAAAGAATTCCAGTCAGTTCTTGAAATGTTCTATTGTACTGTGAAGACCCTTTCATTTCTGTAAAAGATGTCCTAACACTCTGTGTCAATGCATTGGCATTGACAGCCTTGTGGATTCCTCAAGTGGAAGAGTTAATTTTTGTGTACATGCTATGTGATGCACTCTGGCAATGGAACACCCAGTCCGAGTCTCCCCAGGGTGAAGAGAGCTGCTCAGAACTCACCCTTGTTATAGCCAGGGACACAGCTGCCACCATGTAGCTTTAATGTTTTTTATCATGTTTGTTAATGTGGCTTCAGGTCACACTGGCCATTGATGGGACACAGGGTGCTCTGTTTTTCCTGTCATGTGCAACTCTGGGTTCTGCCTCCTTGCCAGTTGCTTAATTCCCCCCTCAGTTCTCTAGCCCTGAGTCCAGCCTTGAACCACACCACTCAGTCTATACCACATCATCTCCCAGGTTTGACATGAAGCTCAATCCAGGAATTACTAAGAATTTCAAGAATGTTAGTCTAAATGCAAAGCTTAATGTAAGCAAGGTTTTACATCTTACTATAAAGACTGTGAACACTTGTGAAGCCTGCTTTATACAGTTGATAAAAGCACTCAATATAGTTATAAACCTCTAATACAGAAGAGGCAACTTCGTGGCACATATTCTTTAAGATATGAATGCTTGGGTTATGGTAATGGCACATAAGATGTATTCACTGCCTCAGAAGTGTTCACAGTGCTGCTAGTGACAGCACACGAGCAATTTATCACAGCAACATTGACGTGTCACTGATACCAGAAAATAAAAATGCTCTGTCAACAAGAGACCTGGAAAAAGCAAAATTAAGGTAACAAGGTTATGAATAGCTTCCACCCTACCTCTGTCATGACATAGGAATTCTTGGGAATCTGCTATCCTTACTTTAACTGACAGAAAAGAAGACTCTCCACATTCCAATACCTTTTGATTTCTTGGTTGTTAGGTAACTAGATGAAACAGATTCCAAATTGTGGTAAGCCACCTACCTAGACAATAGAGAGACAATCTATTTTTTTCTTTGACAGACTATAAAAGGTAGAAGCAGCAGATGTAGACATAAAAGGAAAGTATGAAGTCTCAGTAAAAATTTGAAGGAGTGTGGGAGCCAGTTAGAAGATGCCTCACCTCTCCTTTCTCACCAGTGCCTTTTAAAAGCAATATCCAAGGAAGCAACAACCCCGCAGACTTCTATTGGTATGTTTAATGTGGTGTCAGGGAAGGAGTCCCTTGGAATCTGCTCAGTTTATAGGCATGCAAATGGGAGTGGGAGACAGCCACAAAATCCTGATTCTATACTCCTAGCGAACTCCCCAAATGCTGCAGCCATGGCAAGATGATTCTGGTCAGGATTTTCCCTTTGGAAATGCTGCAAAGCTGGTGCTACACCCAGTTTACTGAAACTCAATCTGAAATAAGAAACCAGGGAAATCCCCTGAAACCACTATGGGGTATGCACCAGACAAGAAGGTGGGAAAGCCTGCCAGAGAGCATAGAGAGGTCTTTGCTGTGTTACTTCCTGCAGAGACTCCTCAAAGACGCTGATGAAATATTCCAGGCTTCATAAGATGCAAAGAAATATTCGATCTTAACTCAAGTGCCTAGAATTGGCTTCATTAGCATTTTTGAGAGGGAGAAATTTGCCACTAGATGGCACCACACCTCGATTAGATTGATCCTAATTAGGCCAAAAAGGCATAGCTGGACTCTTCTATCCATCTTGCTACAAATTATGTCTAGTCCTGGTCATTTCATTATGGCAACACCATAACCAGTAATAAATTCTCCCGTATTGTTGCTGGCTATTTTATTTTCCATTGCCGGCTTTTGTGCTTGAATTCCCTCCATATTAATAAAGTGGATCTTTATACATATTACACATGTGCATAGGAGGAGGAGAAACAGAAGCACACACACATACACACACACACACACACACACACACACATACACACACACACAGAAAGAGAGAGAGAGAGAGAGAGAGAGAGAGAGAGAGAGAGAGAGAGAGAGATTAGCCATAGCATGAGTAATGTGCAAAGATGACATTTTTCTTGAATCCAGAGCATGTACAGCATGCAGATTTTCTCTGTTGTTTCTCAGGATCCTCAGGGATACCCATTGACTACTTAAAATACCATTAACAGCATGTTTTATTCCATTAATTATACATTACATATCTATTCTAGGGTCCTGTTTTGAATAGCTGTAAAAACAATTTAGTATATTATTTTAAATGGATTAGTAAATAGGGTCAAATTTCCAAAGAACCACCCCCAAACACCCATACAAATAGGAACTTGGTTTGAGTTTCTATTCTTTTATAGTGCCTACCACCACTGTTGAGAAGAGATTGTCAAAACTTTAAAAACACAGAAACTAAAAATATATTCAAAGTTCATCTGGAAGCACTGATTGTGTGTGTGTATGTGTGTGTGTGTGTGTGTGTGTGTGTGTGTGTGTGTGTATAAAACTTCCAAAGAGATATTAAGCACATTTCTAATGTCCAAGTTAAAACCTCAGATATATTAAGGGAATTAAACTTTGCTGATAACCCTAGGCATCTGCAGAAGTAAATGGAAACTTGAGGAAAATCACATCATTCTACCATTACATGTTCATCACATAGTTTATTTTGAGCCTTGGAAAGGATAAAAAGCAGCCAGGCAAATAAAGCAATGGACAACACAATAGGGAAACTTATTTCAGAGAAACAAAAGGCCAGCTAAGTCACAATGGTTTTCTAAAGTGGAATATTCACTAAGGAGGATGGAATACTTGCTCCTTCTTGAAAACTGGATTCTGACACTTGTCCACAAGCCAGATTAACAGGAACAGTGCACTCCTCTGTCCATGGCTCCTACGAGATCTGCAGGTTAGAGCACTAAGCCTAGGGCATTTTGATCCTGGTTGTCTCCAGTTCAGCAGTATGTGGGTGTTTTACTAACCAACTTTAATCCAGTATTATTCTAAAATAAATAAACTTGGATTCCTAGGGCTAAGCATTATCAAAGCTGTTTGCTGTGTTTTTGTGTGTTATTTAAGTTGAAGTAATATTCAGGCACACCAAATTATCTACTTACAAATAATGATAGTTTAAAGTTAAAGAGATAAAACTATTAGTGAGTTCAGATGTAAATAGCTGGATAGAACAGTATCGTTACATCTGAGAACAGGACCTGATTCCTGAAAGTTCTTAAGTCTTTTATGTGTCAGAATGACTTTGGAGCTTTGTTCTGATTCAGGTTTGCCAAAGCTTGAACGTTGAGATTTTCTTAAACATTGTATCACCTAACTTCTCCGAGTGCTATTTTTTCTTGTTCACTTTTGTATTTCTCCCCAAAATTATAACTAATTTTAAATTATAATTTGTCTTGAGTCAACCAAATTGGATTATTCAATAAATTGGATAAAAAAACCCACAATCATAATGATGACATAACAGTAAAGGATTCGTGGCAGATATTCATTTTAAATAAAGTTCTCATTAGCAAAGTGAGCAATCCATTAGCACATCTCACTGTGGGGGCACTGTCACTGCGCCCTGCTTATCCTAGTCCACATCCTGAATCAGCATCTCAGACGTCATATGGAATGGAACTTCTAACACACTTGTGGAAAAATGGAAACTGCATTTTGATATCCAATTCTAGGGAGGAAACTGCTTTGCCAAAACCAATTTATTATGTAATATTTCACTTCAACTATCAGCAGCATGATAGCTAAAAACCTGTTTTCTTTTCTTTTGTTCTGATTTGCTGAGGAAGCAAAGCCCAAACTACATAGACACCTGAACACAGTTGCCAAGAGTCTTCTTTATGAAATGGATTATGTCTACACAATGAAAAGAGTGACCATGTTTCCTTCCCCTGTCAAAATTCTGTGTATCTTGGAATAGGAGAACTCTTACACAACTTTTACAACTTAGGTGGCACTAGATGTTGAAACAGGCAAGTTAAATACAGATCTTTGTATAATAAAACAAAATATTTGATCTTCACCTTGCTAGCAACATTACATACAGATATTTCAGAAACCCACACATTTTAGTGCCATTGACCTCCATGTTCCTTTTTTGTTGTTACATCGCTATTTTCATCTTCTAAATCTGATTTTACAGTTGGTGATTAAACACTATTGAACTTTTAAAAAAATACATAATAAAGAAGGAAGTTCATGCACATTAAAATTTTAGTTATTTTTAGAGATCTTTTTCTTACAAAATAGCGTAACTATGTTTATATAGTTCTACAGTCATAAAACCGCTAAAATTCTGATTTCTATGGCTCTTGATATGGTACAGAGATGCAAAACATTGTTTTATGATACATTAAAATTAATTGGTTTAGATATGCATCTTAGTAACTAAGTTTAAAATACTATTTTATTTAAAAAATATAAAACCAATATCAGTTCCCCATTCTTTTTTTAATTTTTATTTTCTATATTCTTTGTTTAAATTCCAAAGGCTTTCCCCTTTCCCAGTTCCCCCCCACCATACGTCCCATAATTCCTCTCCCCCCAACTATTCCCCAATCATCCCCCCCACGATTTCTCTGTTTTTGTAGACTCAGTTCCCCATTCTTTCTCCCTTTTACCCACATCCCTCCTTTGAACCCATGCCCCTGCAAGTAGGTAGAGCTTTATTTTTTGATTATCATTTTTACATGTATGTATGTATGTATGTATGTGTTTATGTTATACACGCATATGCAAAAATATTTTTAAAACACTTGCTGAGTCCATTTTTATGGCTTGTGTTTATACGGTTTCAGGGCTGACCTTTCTGTTTAACAACTAATAATAGGGTTTATCATCGGGAGAGGCTAATTCTTCATCTGCTAGCAGGAATTGGTTACCTGTAGTTCTTTGGTTTAGTGTGGGGCCTTGGGAAATGTCCCCCTCCTGTGTTAACATGTCGATCAATACTGTTCTGGTCTTGCTTGTATGCAGCATTTCTAGCAGAGACTGTTCCACAGCAGACTTTCTGGACTTCCTGCTTTTACACATTTTCTGCCCAGTCCTTCAGTGTTCTCTGAACTGTAGATGCAAAAGCTGATATTTAGCTGTGCTCCTCATTGATCTCTTCATGTGGCTTCAGGGCTGAGTATTCTGTTCATCAACCTATAAGGAATCTTAACAGGATTCATCTGGTTGTACTTTTTCTATGATGGTCTTCATTCTTTGTAAAGAGAGACTTCTTTGATGAGGAGTGGTAGCCACACATACCTGTGTGTATATGGGAATTCTAGGGTTGTTTGATAAAGCCAGAAGGAATCATATTTTAAATATTTACCTACAATTATATAAAAAGTATGCATATGTATGTTATATTAAATATAAAAAAGCATTACATATGTATATTAAAGAAAGGAAGTTAAGTCACTTGGGCTTGACAATGGTGCTCCCTGTAAGAACCATCAAGTTACCAAAAATTCAGTCCCAGGCATAGGAAACCTTTCAATATAAATTATTGATGTAGCCCTTCATGGCTTTTCCGAGATTGAGGGCTGGGCCCCTATTTCTGAGAATGCCACACAGTTAGGACATAGAACTGGAATAATTTGAGCTGTTTCTGATCAGAAAGCCTCTTTCTGGTGGTGTAGTTTCCCTGGTTCCAGAAAATACTATGAGAGAATTAATTAAAGTCTGACCCAAGCTGCAACACTTATGGCCCATAACAATTACCAACACTGGAATACATACAGATATACGAAAAGGTGAAGAATACATGGAGCTGACATGTTGGTGGTGCCAACTAAGAGCTGCCTGATTAGATGTAAGGTTCAGACTGCAGGAGGAAAAACCGGCCTGATTCTGGAAACCCAGCCAGCTACCAGGATAAGTAGAGTCATTTTAATTTAGAATGGTTGCCCTCTGAGATGTCCAACAAGCAGCTTACTGAGACAGACACAGATACTTACACCCAACCAATGGACAGAAGCTGCAGATTTCTGTGGTTGAACTAGGGAAAAGATGGAAGAAACTGAGGAGGAGGGTGACCAGTAGGAGGACCAGCAGTCTCAACTAACCTAGATTCCCAAGATCTCTCAGACACTGAACTACCAATCAGGCAGCATACACCAGCTGATATGAGGCCCCTGACACATATAGAGCAGAGGACAGCTGGGTCTGACCTCTGTGAAAGAAGGTGCACCTAACCCTTGAGATACTTTAGGGCCCAGGGAGTGTGGAGGTCTGGCAGGATAGGGTGGGGTGCAGAGTTAGGGGTGGGGACACACTCTAGGAGATGAAGAAGGAATAGGTTGAGGAATTCTGAGGGCAGACCAGGAGGGGGATAACCACTGGACTGTAAAAAAAAAAAAAAAAAAACCATAATTTAAAAGAAAGAAAGAAAAGTAAATTTCTTTAGAAAATATTCTACACCCTGCTCCTACTTTTTAAGAAGAGCATAATTTCTTATATATTGAAATTTGTATCCTTTTAATAGTACCTTTATGTGTGTGTATACATGTGCTTATGTTCTCTATATAATTATATCGCATATATAATATATTAACATGTATAGCTCATCATGAGAGTACCACTTGAAGCCTTTAATGTCACCAAACCCTGTTTACTTTGTACCCATACTGCTGACACAGTAGTTCTAATAGCTTGCCCAACAAGAAAGTCAAAATGAAATCTCTGAGTCACGTTCATTCCTACTTTGATTTCAGTGTCCCTGAGGGCAAAAGCATAACTTATGCAACACTGTTAAAAGAGAAACCAATGCAAGGTGTTGCAATAGTGCTTTAGTAGCCTAAGTATGTTGAATTATTTGCTGTTGACCACTAAACTTTTTGTATGTAAAGGCAGATGCCTACTGGTAAAGTCAGGAAAAATTTTTTAGTTAATGTTTGAGAGACAGAGGTTGTCAGGCCCACACATGAGGAAGCAACCTCACCTTTAAGATTTAATTGTGTGTTAAATCATTTGGAAGTTATGACTATTTTCTTTACAATTAATGTGTATTTGACTTTGTTTTAATGTTAAAGAAACTAGAGCTATTGGTTACACATACTTGATCCCTATCCATCACATTCACTTCAGTAGTAAACTTTGCCACATGAATACATAAAATAGAAATAATCTCAAAATCTCCTAGTCTCTTTCTCAGTGGTCATCCTTGATATATTTCTCTATTCCTTAAAACTTAGTCCTTCTATGGCCTTCTTTGTATCCCATTATTACATACAACACATGTTTTAGATGAAGTAACTAACAGAATTCCTGGTTTGTCAGTGTTACATGCATGGACTGAATGAATGATGAGTGATTGACATGGTCATTCTTTCAATTAAGGTAGTCCTATTCTTCACACAACCCAACAAAATCTCAAAGATGTCTTTCTTTTCATTAAACCCAAGATGCGCTCTCTCTCTCTCTCCCCCCCCTCTCTCTCTCTGTGTGTGTGTGTGTGTGTGTGTGTGTGTTTGTGTGTGTGTGTGTGTCTGTGTCTTTGTGTCTGTGTCTGTGTCTGTGTCTGTGTGTCTGTGTATCTCTCTGTCTCGGTCTCTCTTTTCTTCTAGCTTGACTATTTAACAGTTAAAATAAAGCTGAAATATCAAAGTTCAGGTTATTGATATAGATGATCACACATCGTAGAAGTTGGTCCTGAAAATCCCAGATGAATAGTTAGCAAAACCAAATAATAAACAAACAAAAGAACTTGGTTCCTTGTCAAAAAGACCTATACTGGGAGTACTCTAATGGGAGGATGTTCTCAGATAATACACATAATCTTGTAGTTCTTTAAACATTGAATAATATCTCTATTTAAATACTGTTATAAGTATATATTAATAAACAAGATGGAGATTCTTACCATATATTGGAGATGGGAAAAGGGTTTATAAATATGGTTATTGTAATATTAAATAAGACTAAAATAAGTGTGTCTTACTAAAGGGGCACAAATAAAGACCAGTTGGGATGTATCAATAGGACAACAATCCTGCAGAGGATTTCATGATGGATTAAAGAGATTTGCAAATGACCAATCACTGTAATATAATTTCCAAATGTGTATGGGAAACATCTCTCTTGTCTCATTTCAATTTTCCATAACTTTATCTTTTATTTTGATAATTGTCAGGCTTTTGATTATGGTTTATATATTTGCTTTTCAAGATTTCTAATAAGTATTTCATACTCAAAGCCTTCATAGGTACCCGCCCACATAATTTCATTTTCATTCATAATTTCTGACAAAGCCCAGATGATGAGCAGTGCAGCTGTAATTGTACTCAAATAACAAAACCTATCTGAACAGATAACGTTCAAAGGTTTCACCTTAACAATCCACTGCCAAGTGTTTAAGAACATACTTTTGGTGCTCATTGAACCCACAAATGTATTGACATTTTAAATTTTTATTATTATTGTTGGCTCTTAATAACCTTTACATATATTAATTTAGTGTTACTCTATTTTAAAAATAGTTTTATTGTCATGATTTTAAAACCAGTGAGAATCATATGTTTTTTGTTTTTTCCTTATTTTTTTAAATCATGTACTTATTTATTTTTCAAGTATGTGTGTTTGTGTGTGTGTGTGTGTGTGTGTGTGTGTGTGAACACTCATAGAGAGGTTACAGGACAACTTTCTGAAGTTGCATTTTGTCTTACATACTTCTTGCTATTTCTAGGTGATATTTCTATATCAGCTTCTGGGCTATGCTCTTGTCTCTGCCTTCCATCTATAAATTGAAGTCCAAGATTACACATGAATTACTCTCCATCTCTTTTATTTTTTTAATGTGAGTTCCTGAAATCTAACTCTGTACTACAGGCACATTTATCTACTGAGCTATCACCTGCACTCTCCTTTTCTTTTTTCTATAGTGAATAGCATTCTTATGTGATAGGAAAGAAATAGTTTGAGGGTATTTTTGGTTTATCATTCAGCTGTCTTTGCTGCCAGCAGCCGTAGTGATCCATCAAAACATTTCTATGAGTCTTTCCTCAATCACCATTTACAAAACCAAACAAACATAAATACTGGAATAATTAACTGTGGGAAGAAATCTTTCATGTCAATGATGTTATGATTAAGGCAAGGTAACTAAAAATTGTTTTTCTTTAATGCTTGAATACATAAGTTTTGAAGTAGTATTTTTATCATAGTACGTTAAACTATTAATGATGAAAATAGCAATGGAAGACTATGCTTATAACATTTTAAACTGTTTATGGAAATAAAAATGGAGTTTCAGATCATGTCAGAATGTGGAAATTTTCAGATAATTTTCTCATTATCAGAAATATGATTTAAAATGTCACAGATAATTTTCCTGATGAGATACACTCAAAGTATAATTCCAAGAAAATTAAAAATCTTCAGCAGTATTTAAAAGACATACTAATCAACAATGATGGCCTCTGGGAGAACTGAGCTAAACATAAAATATTAATGTGATAACTCATATTTTTACATGTTGTCAAAGTGATGCCAAGAGCTGAAGTTAGACAGCTTTTATTTTTTGTCCTGTAGCAATTGCCCACTCTGTTAAACATGAAATACAATCAACACACAGATAATGAATAATCATTTCAATACATTTTGGGCTAATTTTTATCATTTAGAAATTAAAGGGGTCTCAAAGAAATCTATAGTATCTCTATCCTGGTGTTGCTAGCAATGTGTTTAAAATACTATTTTATGGTTTTTGTTTTAATTCATTTCAGTACAGATAAAAAGAAAAGTAAGTATTTCTATAACATCTCTATATAATACATACTTATACATATTATTTTAAGCTATCAATCTCCTTGTTCTCTAGCTTGGCTTAAACGTTTGGTCTTCAATTTCTCTCATATATCAAATCAAATGTATGTTGATTGCCAATTTCTAAACCAAAGTGCAAGTCTTGGTTTATTCTGTATAAGACTACACATCACAATGATTTTGCACTGATTAATGTTTGTCCATAGATTTCAGAATACCCCAAATGCCATGTATAAGCCAGGGAATATTGGCTATGGGGCAAGGGTCTTATACATGTCTCCACTGTAGCTTCTGAATTAGTCTTCAGAGTGAGTCTGAAGGCACAAAATAAGCTAAGGAAGGTACTGAGGTATAAGCATGTGATAGATAGAAAGGAAACCTCCCTTTCATCCACTTAACTGAACATTCAAATAAGTGCAGAAAAGGGACCTGTAAATATGCCACCATTCTCTGTGTACCTATTTATTTAAATAATTTCATGATTGTATAATTTAAATTTGATTCACTGGAATAATAAAAATTTGTATTAGCAGACGGTATGGATATATGCTTGTTAGTGTGCAGATATAAAATTTGTAATAAAAATTAAAACTTAATGATTTTTGTTCATCATCCAGGGAAAGATGATATAAGGATATTTTATTTAAAATTTAGGAAAAATGTATTGAATTTGAGTGTCATTGACAGACACAAATTCACAGATGAAACTGCCTCTGTATGATGGTCCATCTGAAATGCAAGGAGCTGGAGAGCATTTGGTGGAAAAATACATGAAGAAAGGAGGGGAAAGGAAGAAGCAAGGATAGAATGGTAGGAGCAGATTTCAAGAAACAGTAAGAGAATACAAACATGTCTTCAAGATGAAAAGCTGAGGTCTAGGATGTGTCTCAAAAATTCCAGTTTCTACTATCTTCTTTACAAAGCTTTCCCACAAAAGGCTTAGAGCCTTTAAAATGGATTTTCTGCAAGGAACAAAGAAAGTTCTGAGCTCTTATCTAGAGGCAAAAATCTTAGGTATAATTAGAGTAGTGTCATTAGGTTCTTGGTGTATGTTTGTGTATGTATGTGTGGCCATAGGTGTGTGTCTGTGTGTGTCCAATTTTGCATATGAGTGTGTGCATGTGTGTGTGTACACATGTGTTTGTGGGCTGCATGTGGTACATGCATTCATATGTATGTACCTGCATACAGTCATATGTATAAAGAGGAAGAATACTAACAGAGAATCTAGAGCTAAATGTTTTAAAAACAAACAAACAATGAAATAGAGTCTCAAAAGAAACCAGAGGACTAAGCTAACAATAAAACCCCAAATTTCAAATATTTTTTGAAGGACAAAGAACATTTTCAAGCATATTTCCATTGTTTCTTTCTCAAATTCACAGAAAGACCACGATTAGATTTGAGCAAGAACAGAAAGAGAATTGTATAGTGCTATTTAAAATGTGAAATATTCATATAAAACAATAGGAGAAGTAGACAGGCTTTTTTTTAAATGAAAGGCCCCTATCATTTAAAGAGTTCAGACCAGTAGCAGAGTGACATCATTCATTCTACATTTTCCACTCAGCTTTGAATGTGTTGTCTCATTGTCCAATTATTGATTTTATTTTATTTTATTGTTTTAGTTTACCATATTCACCACTGAATCTTACATAATTTTTTCTAATACTCATTGATTGCTTTTGTGTTAAATTAATATTTGTTGGTGTCTGTTTCTTTCTTTAGGCTAAAAGCTGTATGCAGATAAGTCTCAAGTCAAAAACCGCTCTTACTCCCACCCCCAAAATACATAGTCCCTGTATCCTATGCTAATAAAATGTATCAGTCAATATCTACCTGCACCATTTAGAAAGCCAGGAGGCATGATTGACACATCTGCAGCTCTCCTCCTTCATATCCAACCTATCCATGTGCCCAGGTGATTACTTTCTAAAATGTTCCTAGACATTCTGCACTTTTTGTTGTAGCTCAATCATTTTCCATCTCTTTGATGTAGAAGTAGTTTGTACCTATCTTGGCCTACATTCCATATCATCACACTATCATATATCCCTATAACCTGACTAACATTTTCAAGGTGAAAATAAATCCTTTCTGTGATGTAGCTTGGCTCCCTGGTATCTCTTTGGTCTATATTCATCTTTGGCTCTTCCCTCAAGCTGGTTGTACAGCTAAATGATCTGTACTCTTATTTAACGGTGTGCAGTAGAAAACACCTGTTACCTATTGAATGTTTTTCTCATCTTGAGTTTTCATATCGATCACTCAGACTTAGGGTCTCAGGCTAACTTTTACTGGACTAATCTCTTGTTCATTAGCTCTTAATAGTAGAGATTACTTAGCATCACATGTATCCCTTTCTCTGGATTTGAAACTTGCCTCTTATTTGCATAATCATTTGATTAGCATATATTCACCTTGATAGAGATAACAATAGGATTAACATGACCAGTATTGGTGTTTGCCAGCATGTATACTGCTTGGCATACAGTACACACAAAATAAATAAGTTATGAATACACAAATAAATATATACATCTCAATATGTTTTGTAAGGAAAAGAGGAATTGGGGAATAATAATTCCTCAGCAAGACAGGGTATTTAAACTACTTGTGCATTCCAGAGATAATTTTATGAGGGGACTTGATATTGTTCAACATATATCTAAAGTGAGTTATCTAGGTGTGGTGATGCTTGCTTTTAATCTCAGACCTTGGAAGACAGATTCAGGTAGATGTCTAAAAGTTCAATGCCAACTTAGTCCACATAATGACTTCCAGGCTAGACAAGAAAGCATAGTGAGACCTGGTCACAAAAATAAATAAATCATAATATAAAGGAATTTTGTACATGTATCCAAAGAAAAATGGCAAGCACACAGAGGAAGACACAGTGGCTACCCATGGCTTAAATTAAATGACATCCATCCAGAACGATACCTATTACTTGTATGGTACAAAAAATATATATTTTCTACTTTGTTCTTCATAACAACTTCCACTAATCTTGTATAACATGGATAAGTTAAGACATTTTCCCCAAATCTTCGAAAACAATGTAGTCTTACTATTGCCAACAATATTTGTGTATAACACTCCACTTTAAGAATATCTATGTTTGTTTGTGCTTTGCAGTTACCATGGTTAGGAAATATTTCCTGAGAATAGTCTTTTCAAGTAGCTATCAAATTCAGGTAAACAGCTGTTTCAAAGTTAATAACACTGAAAAGGTAGATGACATGCAGAAATGGTTGCCAATAGAAACAAAGTTTCAGGAAATCTTGAATATATATTTTCAGAATGTCAATTAAGGGGACATGGCAGATCAGCATAGGAAATGTCTATTGACAAAATTATTACAGAAAAAAAAATGTATTCCTCACAAGGATGAGAGAGAAACGCACATTAGGAAGAGAAAGAAAGAGGTACAATGAGTAAAGAGAAAAAGTCTTAAAAATGAAAATAGGCAGAGGAAAGAAAGCTAAAATCAGGGATAAGAGAAGAAGTTAAAAAATGAGGAAATCAGCCGGGCGGTGGTGGTGTACGCTTGTAATCCTAGCACTTGGGAGGCAGAGGCAGGCATATTTCTGGGTCCGATGCCAGCCAGGTCTACAGAGTGAGTTCCAGGACAGCCAGTGCTACTATACAGAGAAACCCTGTCTCGAAAAACCAAAAAAAAAAAAAAATGAGGAAATGCTCATATCAAGTCTTCTAATGTTTAAGTTGTAAATACTCAGTCACCTCTCATTACTGGGATGATATATTATGTCACCAGTATTATGATTATATCCTATTAAATCAGTCCCATGCTCATTTCAAGAGTAAAATCAATGACATAATTCCAGTTTGCACTGGCAAAACATTTAAAAGATTTGTAAGAGGCTATGAACATAATTTCATAAGTTGCAAATATACAACTTTAAGATTATAAGTTTCGTGTCTTGTCTTCTAAATGTTTCCTTGGGTGGATACAGTTGACATTGTGTACACAATGTGAATATTTGCTCCCTTGGCTCTATATTTCCAAAGTTCCAAGATAAGAGAAGAACAGTAAGGAGTAAGAAAATTAAGCCAATAGCTTTTTCCTTTATTAAAGCCAATGATTTAAATATAAAGAAAAAATATATTTTAGGGAATTTTTAACTTTCCTATTCATTAATCAACAATAGAATATATCATTCTAGTATCTACAATTCTCAACATTACAAAACTGACCCAAAACGTGTTTCTTGATGATAATTGTAATAACATCAGGCATAGTGAGTCAAATTTAGTTTAACCTATGTCCTCCAAACAGATGTTTAACTACATTCAATGAACATTAAATGGTTTGTAAACTGACTTAGAGGCACTAGTTAAAATAAATATCATCCAGAATAATTTTTGGAAGTAAAAATGTTATCAGATTTGATGAACAAATTGTTTTTAGACAATTTTAGTAATTATGAATTCTAAAGTAGAACTATTTGCTAGCAGGGAAATGCCTTCTGTATTCAAACAAACAACTTCTCTTTTATCAATCAGAAGCATTGATTTTAATATTACATTTCTTTCCCAGTATTTACATAGCTCATTTCCTGACAAGACATTCTTAGATATTTCAGGATGGGGGGCAGGAATTAGGAAGATGAGAATACACCTCTTTACTTAAGAAGAGTATTTCAAAACTAATGTAATTAGCATTCAGAAGATAAAGTAGCAGAGAGGAAACATCTGTACAATAAAGGAACTGTAGACTCCAGTGATTTTCTAGTCAGCCAACACACCCCTCTACCCATCACCACTAGAGAATAAAGGATTTGGAAACGTTGTGGGAAACATTACTGCTGCTTTCTTAGGACTGAAAATATTTCCTTTCTTCATTAATGGGACTGGGAAGCCTGGAAGACATAGGAAATACAAAGAGTACTCTAAAGCTTGAAACTGAGGAGGGGGATGTTCATGCATATACATATTTCTAAATATAACCTGTTCAATCCATTTAATGCTACCTGTACGGATGCTTTCAGACCTGATCATTGGGCACTGGGAAACAAATGAACGCGCTCTTCACTTGAGAAGTCTACCCCTCCAAATCCCAGCTTTCTTAAGAAGTAATTATACATATTTACCAACCTCCAGATTCTCATCAGCCCTGGATTCATATTCTACCTGTTAGCATCTTACCTGCTCCTGAAAGCCTTCTGTTAACTGTTCTTACATAGCTTTGTGGGTGGTACATCTTTTATGTTTCATGCATTTTGAAATGACTATAATTTACTTTTACATTTAAAAGCTTTTTGTAGTGGTAGAATTTTAGGTAAGAAGATTTATTCCTCCTTGGTATTTAAGTCAAACTTTAAAGATCTTGCTTTAATAACTCTTTGCTCTTATTATTTCCTGCCTTTGGAACTCTCTTTAATGTGCTTTTTCTAGCTATCTTTGAAAAAATTCAATTTATCACTTGCCTTTATGCGAACTGATTACTATGTTCCCAGTAGTGGTTACTTTATAAAATTTATATTTGAATTTCATTTGCCTTTTGATATATCCAGGTTTATATTCTTCATAAAATCTGGAGGAAATAGATGCTAATTTTTTACTTTTACCCTCTCCTCTCCTTCGTGGTTCTATCTCCATGTATAAAAGGTTACATTCAGATATTCTAGATTTTTTTAAGTGCTATTCCATCCTAAAAAATATTCCATGTGTTTTATTCTAAATTGGTTCCATTGCTAGTTTCAATGCTCATACAGTTTAACTTCAATGAAACTAGGAGTAAACAAAATACTATTGTTCTGATAAACCATAGCAATAAACGATTACTAGTGACAGCATGCTGTACTCATAGATCAGTGATTTCCTCAAACATCATCTGAGAAGCTTCCTCCTGCAATAGATGGGAACATATACAGGGTTATCCCTGAGGCTGAATTGGGAAAAAGCTGGAAGAAGCTGAGGACGAAGGTGAACTTATAGTAAGACCAGCAGTCTCAGCTAACCTGGAGCCCTGAGATCTTTTAGACACTGAGTCATAAACCAGGCAGCACAAACCAGCAGACATGAGGTCCCCAACACAAACACAGCAGAGGACTTCCAGGTCTGGGTTCAGTCAGAGAAGATGCACCTAACCCTCAAGTGATTGGAGGCCCAGAGAGTTAGGAGGTCTGGTGGGTTGGAGGTGGGGTTGGGGGTTGGGGACATCCTCATGTAGATGGGGTTTGGGGAGGAGGAGATATGGGATATGCAATGGTCAGAGGGTGGACCAGGAGGGGGATAAAGTCTGGACTATAAAAAAAAGATTAAATAAATAAATAAATAAATAAATAAATAAGCAAACAAACTAGTGTCTTCATCAAATCCCTCCCATTAGGGCTCAGAAACTTTGAAGATGTGGAATCAGCATGATAATAAGAGCCAATATGGGCGGAAGTCACTACAGAAACAGTGTTCCACACATGAAAGAACACTTACATATGTGTGAACTCACAGTGACAGTTAGCACAAGGCCTGCCCAGGTCTAAACCATATTGGCTCACAGAAGTAAGAGGGCAAAGCTCCCTAAATATGGAGAAATATCTAATTCACAATTCCTCAAAAAGGAAAATTTGTTCTCTTTAATGGGGTCTCCCTGAATATGCAAACCGCGTTTAAGGGCGCCCAGCAATAGACAGCCAAATCAAAATGAATTCTGTGGTGCTTTTGAGATTTCTTTGATGTTATTTGGCACATAATGCTTCATTTTGGCTTTTTTCTTCCTGGGTTTTTGTTCATATATTACTTTTTTTTATGGTTTCTCTGAGTGTGTATGTCTTTGTGTGTGTGTGTGTGTGTGTGTGTCCTTCTCATGTCTTTTCTCCTTTTTGATTTTGTTTGTTTTTCTATTTATCTGTTTATTTTCTTTAAAAAAAAGACAGAAAGTACTATACTGAAAAGATATGGAGAGAGAGGGCAGCCTTGTCTAGTCCCTGATTTTAGTGGGATTGCTTCAAGTTTCTCTCCATTTATTTTGATGTTGGCTACTGGTTTGCTATAGATTGCTTTTACTATGTTTAGGTATGGGCCTTGAATTCCTGCTCTTTCCAAGACTTTTAGCATGAAAGGATGCTGAATTTTGTCTAATGCTTTTTCAGCATCTAATGAGATGACCATGTGGTTTTTTTTCTTTTAGTTTGTTTATGTAGTGGATTACGTTGATGGATTTCCATATATTGAACAATCCCTGCATCCCTGGGATGAAGCCTACTTGATCATGGTGAATGATTGTTTTGATGTGCTCTTGGATTCGGTTGGCAAGAATTTTATTTAGTATTTTTGCACCGATATTCATAAGAGAAATTGGCCTGTAGTTCTCTTTCTTTGTTGGATCTTTTTGTGATTTAGGTATCAGCATAATTGTGGCTTCGAAGAATGAGTTGGGCAGTGTCCCTTCTGTCTCTATTTTGTGGAATAGTTTGAAAAGTATTGGTGTTAAGTCTTCTTTGAAGGTCTGGTAGAATTCTGCACTAAAACCATCTGGTCCCGTACTTTTCTTGGTTGGGAGGCTTTCTATAACCCCTTCTATTTCTTTAGGGGTTATGGGACTATTTAGCTGATCTACTTGATGTTGATTTAATTTTGGTATTTGGTATCTGTCTAGGAAATTGTCCAGAATGCGAATCGACCCACTCTTATCTCCTTGTACTAAGGTCAACTCCAAGTGGATCAAGGACCTCCACATAAAACCAGACACACTGAAACTATTAGAAAAGAAACTGGGGAAGACCCTGGAGGACATGGGCACAGGGGAAAGTTCCTGAACAGTACACCAATAGCTTATGCTCTAAGATCAAGAACTGACAAATGGGACCTCATAAAATTACAAAGTTTCTGTAAGGCAAGGGACACTGTCAGAAGGACAAAACAGCAACCAACAAAGTGGGAAAAGATCTTCACCAACCCCACATCCGACAGAGGACTAATATCCAATATATACAAAGAACTCAAGAAGTTAGACCCCAAAGAACCAAATAACCCTATCAAAAATGGGGTACAGAGCTAAACAAAGAATTTTCACCAGAAAAAATTTGGATGGCCGAGAAACACCTTAAGAGATGTTCAACATCATTAGTCATCAGGGAAATGCAAATCAAAACAACCCTGAGATTCCACCTCACACCAGTCAGAATGGCTAAGATTAAGAACTCAAGAGACAACAAGTGCTGGCGAGGATGTGGAGAAAGAGGAACACTCCTCCACTGTTGGTGGGATTGCAAAATGGTAAAACCACTCTGGAAATCAGTGTGGCGGTTCCTCAGAAAATTGGGCATGTCACTTCCAGAGGACCCTGCCATACCACTCCTGGGCATATACCCAGAGGATTCCCCTGCATACAATAAAGACACATGCTCCACTATGTTTATAGCAGCCTTGTTTATAATAACCAGAAATTGGAAGGAGCCCAAATATCCCTCAAAGGAGGAATGGATACAGAAAATGTGGTATAATTATACAATGGAATACTACTCAGCAATTAAAAATAATGAATTCATGCAATTTGTAGCTAAATGGTTAGATCTGGAAAATATCATCCTAAGTGAGTTAACCCAATCACAAAAGAATACACATGAAATGCAATCACTGATAAGTGGATATTAATGAGCCCAGAAGCCCTAAATACTCAAGGGCTTGTATTAGCCCTTGAGTATTTAGCAAGTCAAATGATTCCCAAGAAGAAGAAAGGAGCGGACCCTGGGCTTGAAAAGATTGGATCCAGTTTTGTAGACCCAGAACAGAGAAATCGTGGGGGGGGGATGATTGAGGAATGGTTGTGGGGGAGAGGAATTATGGGATGTATGGTGGGGGGGGGAACTGGGAAAGGGGAAAGCCTTTGGAATGTAAACATAGAATATAGAAAATAAAAATTAAAAAAAAAGAATCCACACAACTTTTTTTCCTTGTCAGAAAACAAATAAGAATGCAAAAATTAAAAAAAAAAAAAGACAGAAAGAAGGCATGAATTTGGATCGGTAGGTAAGTGGAATGGTTTTGAGAGGAGATAAGGGAGGGAAAACAATGATCAGAATATAGTATGTAAAAAGTATTTTCAATTAAATAAAAAGAAAATGAGTTAAAGATTTTTTTGGATGTACATCTTTATAAAACTTCTAGCTATAAAAATCTTTGTATATTGAGAGTTTTGTAGTGTATAGTAGCCTGGACTGACATTTGTGTTTTCTTAGAGTTTGCATGACCTCTGACCAGACTGAGAAGCACCTAAAGAAATGTTCAAAGTCCTTAGTGATGAGAGAAATGCAAATCAAAACAGCACTGAGATCTCACCTTACACCAATCAGAATGGCTAAGATCAAAACCTCAGGGGACAGCACATGTCATTGAAGATGTGGAGAAAGAGGAACACTACTCCATTGCAGGTGGGATTGCAAACTGATACAACCCCTCTGGAAATCAATCTGGAGGTTCCTCAGAAAATTGGAAATAGGTCTACCTGAAGACTCAACAATACTACTCTTGGAAATATACTGCAAAGATGCCCCACTATGCCACAGGGGCACATGTTCCAATATGTTCATAGCAGCCTTGTTTGTGATAGCCAGAAGCTGGAAACAACCCAGATGTCCTATGACAGATAAAAGGATAGAGAAAATGTGATTCATTTACACAGTGGAATACTACTCGGCAATTAAGGATGAGGACATCCTGAGTTTTGCAGTCAAGTGGATGGAATGAGAAAATATCATCTTGAGTGAAGTAACTCAGACCCAAAAGGACATACATGGTATGTACTCACTAAAAATTGGTTATTAGACAAAAAATGTACAGAATACCCAAGATTCAGTTCACAGAACTCCAAAAGGTCAACAAACTGAAGGGCCCAAGTAAGAATACCTCAGTCTCGGTTGGAAGGGAGAAGAAAGCAACCACAAGGGGGAGGGAGGGAAGGACCTGGGAGGGAAAGTGGACAGGGTGTGTGTGTGGGGGGGTTGGTGGGGAGGGGAACATGATCTGGAATTGGGTGGGGGGGAAAGGACTGAAGCCCTGAGGGCCAGCAGAAAGAATGGAAACAGGCAATCTGGGGAGGTAGGAGCTTGGGAGAACCCTCCAGAATATACCAGAGACCTGGGAGGTTAGAGACTCTCAGGACTCAAAGGGAGGACCTTAGATTAAATGCCCTATAGTGGGGAGAGGGAACTTGTAGAACCCACCTCCAGCAGAAAGACAGGGTACCAAGTTGCCATCCCACAGTCAAAACTCTGACCCATAATGGTTCATATCTGAAAGAACTTCAGGGATGAAAATGGAGAGGATCCTGAAGAAAAGAAGGTCCAGTGACAGGCCCAAAGTGGGATCCAGTTTAAGCGGAGGTCCCAAGGCCTGATCCTATTACTGAGGTTGTGGAGTGCTCACAAAAACAACCTATCACGACTGCCCTCTGAAAGACCCAACAAACAGCCTAAAGAGTCAGATGCAGATATTTGCTCCCAACCAATGGACCGAAACTGCTGACCCCTGTGGCTGAATTAGGCGAAAGCCAGAAGAAGCTGAGGAGGAGGGCAACTCTCTAGGAGGACCAGCAGTCTCAACTAACCTGGGCCTACGGGATCTCTCAGACACTGGACCATCAACCAGGCAGCATACACCAGCTGATATGCCCCCAACACATATACAGCAGAGGACTGCCAGGTCTGGGTTCAATCAGAGAAGATGCACCTAACCCTCAAGAGACTGGAGGCCACAGGGAGTTTAGAGGTTTGGTAGTGTGGGGTGTGTGGGGTGGCGTGTGTGGGTGGGGTGTGGGGGATAGGGGTATCCTTGTGGAGACGGGGGTGGGGGTTGGGGGAGACGGAATATGAGATGTGGAACAGTTGCAGGGTGGACGAGGAGGAGAATAAAATCTGGAGTTTTAAATAAACAAATAAATAAACGTAGCAAAAAATCTTTGTTTATAAAATATAAAACATTGTTTGCTTAATTCTCTGTAAACTCAGCTTGAAACATAACTGTGTCTTTTTTTTTTTAATATAGGACTTCAGTGAAGCATGGATAGAAAGTGCTTGGATGAACTGTAAGCCTGTAAGTAATACTCAGGGTCCTGCCTCAGCTGATCTGCACATCACACCACATCACATCACAGTTCTGCAGCATTTCCTCTCCTGGAACTTGCACAATAGCTGGGTGTGGACTCTCAGGCGTTTCCTGAGTAAGTTCATGATCTCAGGAGCTTTTCATCATCATGACAAATAACACATTTTAAATCACCTAATTCTGTGTCAGAATTAGTTAAAGAACATGTAAGGTTATTTGTGGAAGATCGAAGATCTTTTTTAGTTTACATTCCTTGTTTATACATAGTCTGTGTTTTCTATTGTGTGAGGGCAAATGTCCACTGAGTATCAATAGCGCTTCAATCCTAACATTTATAAGTAAATATAACTGAAAATTCCATTCTTTCTTCACCTTAGATTGATATAATGAGTATATATTTAAAACTGGCACTCTTCAAAAGACAATACCTTGAAACTAAAGGTTGTTTTCTGCTGGAAAAAAGGTGATACCTTAAGAAGCGATGTGAATGGACTGTGATTTCTTTGTTGATGAAGAAGCATTCCTTCCTTTGTAGTGCCACTCGGCAGTAGAGCGAGAGTACGACTGCTTCTTCATATATTGGTCAGGACACACCACCCTACCATGCTTTGCTTGAATACAATAATAAGTACTTACAAAAGTGGATAACTATTTGCTATGTGCAACCCATATTGATTAGGACATTGTATTCTCTGGTCTTAAAATTACAGAAAACAAACCAAACAAGAGCAAAACAAGCCACTAAAATATCCAAATTTCAAAGCTTGCTTCCAACAGAACTGGAGCCAAAGTTTAGGCTGCTGCCTTTCAGCATTTCATTTTTCATGTTTATTCAGACAGCAGGAGGTCTGCCTTTGATGTTTCTGGGAACAGATGTTCACTCCAGTTATTTACCTCCTCAGAAAGAGAAATCAATTTTTTATAGTCATATAGAAATGTGATGGAGACAATAATGTATTTGGTTCTCAGAAATAGTGAATTGTAACAAGAATAAGTAGATTTACATTTCCTATATTGATTCTTTAAAATACTGCAGAAATAATCCTCTAACAGGAAAATTCAGCAAAGTAAATCCCTAAAATCTGTATCCAGGAAATTCATTCATGCATTCAATAAATTTGTGCATTTTGTTCAAAGTCATAAACATCAAGTCACTATACTATGCCTCTGCTAAGGTAACAAGACAATATAGGAAGTTAAGTGATATTCTTATCTTTAGCAAACTCATAATCTACTATAAAGTTGAGGACTCTATATTAAAACTATAATAAAAGGGTCACTAGTATTTAACAGTAAGAAAAAAAAGGTACAGTCAAGTAGGTAAATAAATTAGAAATGTCAATTTATCCCAGGAGATTCAAAGATGACATGTTACCATAGTTATCATCAGCATCAGTGACGCCCGGTTAACAGAAGAAAGAGCAGCACTCATGAGAAACAATAAAGCTGAAAAACCAGTGAATCAAATGATAGAAAATGCTCCAAAAGAGGAAGTTCTTTTACCCATATCATGCAAAATAGTTTTAAAACATTTCTACAATATCATGGCCTATGAAAAATGGAAAAGACCTATTCACAGTACCTGAGATGGAGTTACAAATAATCATTTAAAATAATGATCAGTGAGAAGTGACAAATCAGTTTTGCTTCCATGGGATCATGAGGCAAAAGTTGTTATATTAAAAGGATATAAATCTGAATGCTAATCCCTAGAATGAAATGGGCTAATTTCTCCTCAGGATCTGTTTTACCACACATGTGACTTGGAGTAGTGGAGCTTTAGTCTATAAAACTGTCTCATAAGGGATGCTTTCTCTAACTTTCTGTTTCCTGAGGGAGGGACTTGGACAATCATATTTGAAGTCTGACTTCTAAGTCTTCAGTAATTGTTAACTCTAAAAGGAATGGCAATATTTTATCAATTAATTTATTCATTCACATAATATATCAATATCATCTCTAACCCCCTGCTCCCAGTGCCTTCTCATGCAGATACTCCCCTCATTCCTCCTTCCCCTTCTTTGAGAAGGAGAATACCCCACACCATATCAAGTCATTTCAGGAATAGGCGCATCCTCTCCCACTGAGGCTATACAAGGCAGCCCATTTATGGGAATGAGATCAAAAGGCAGGAAGGCAACAGATTCAGGAACAGCTATGTCTTCAGTTGTTGAAGGACCCTCATGAAGACCAAGATTCCTATCTGTTACATATGTGTAGGGGACCTAAGTCCAGCCCATGCTCTTTCTTTGATTGGTGGTTCAGTCTCTGGGAGCCTCCAACGGTCTAAGTTACTTGACTCTGTTGATCTTTCCATGGAGTCGCTGTCCTTTGGGTTCCCTAATCTTTCTCCCAACTCTTCCATAAGTTTCCCTGAGCTCCATCTAATGTTTGGCTGTGAGTTTCTATGTCTCATTCCATTGGCTGCTGGGTGGAGCCTCTCAGAGGCTCTCAGGTATGCTTGTCTCCTGTCTGCAAGCATAACAGAGTATCATTAATAGTTTCATCGACTGGTTCATGTCCATGAGATTGGTCTCACTTTGGGGCAGTCATTAGATGGCTATTTTCTCACTCTCAGCTCGCTCTGTCTTTGTCCTTGCACATCTTGTAGGCTGTGTATATTTTCGGTTGAAGGTTCTGTGGGTAGGTTGTTGTCCTTATCCCTATACTGGTAGTCCTGCCTGATTAAAGGAAGTGGCTGCTTCAGGATCCATATCCCCTACTGCTACGAGTCTCAGCAAGAGTCACCCCCCACCCCGCCCCCAGATTCCCTCCAGCATTCCCCAAATTCCAGGTTTCTGTCACATCCTAGAATTTGCCTCTGCTCACCCATTACCCACTGCAGTTCTTCTCTCTCTACTACTCTCCATATACCTGTTCACCACTCCACCATCCTGCATCTACTTTCCTCTCTTAGACCCAGTTAGTTTCCTCCTCCCTCCATCCACCTCCCATATCTCTTTCCCTTTATGATAAGGATTCAACCATCTTCCCTTGGGTCCTCCTTTTTATTTGCCTTTTTTGGGTATGTGGATTATAGCATGGCTATACTATTATTTAAGCTAATATCCACTTATAAGTGAGTGCATACCACGCATGTCCTTTTGGGTCTGGGTTACCTCAGTCAAGATTATATTTTATGGTTTCATCCATTTACCTGCAAAATTGTCCTTGTTTTTAATAGCTGAGTAGTGCTCCATGGTGTAAATGTACCACATTTTCTTAATCCATTCTTCAGTTAAGGGATATCTAGGTTGTTTCCAGTTTCTTGTGATTTATGAATAAAGCTGCTATGAACATAGTTGAGCCCCTGAGGGATGATGGAAAGTCTCAGTTTTATGCCCAGGAATGGAATAGCTGGGTCTTAAAATAGAACTGTTCCCAATTTCATGAAAATCTGCCAAACTGATTTCCAGAGTGGTTGAACAAGTTTGCATTCCTATCAGTAATGGAAGAATGTTTTTCTTACTCTACTTCCTTGCCAGCATGTGATGTCCCTTGAGTTTTTTATTTTAGCCATTATGTTGGGTATAAGGTGGAATTTCAGAGTCCTTTTGATTTGCATTCCCTGATGACTAAGGATATGGAACATTTCTTTAAGTGCTTCTCAGCCATGCAAGATTCCCCTGTTGAAAATTCTCTGTTTAGCTCTTCATCCCATTTCTAAATTGGGTTATTTGAGTTGTTAGTGTCTATGTTGAATTATTTATATATTTTCAATATTAGCCCTCTGTCAGATGTAGGGTTAATGACGATACTTTCCCAATCTGTAGGCTGTCATTTTGTCTGATTGATGGTGTCCTTCCTTTGATTTCAGAAGCTTTTCAGTTGAGATTCCATTTATTATTTGTTGATCTCTGAGCCTGAGCCATTGGTAGTCTGTTCAGGAAGTTATGTCCTGTACCAATGAGTTTAAGGCTATTCCTCACTTACTATTCTATTATAGTGTAACTGGTTTTACATTGAGATCTTTGATCTCTTTGTTTATATTGTAGATTACATAGATTTTCATATATTGAACCATCCCTACTTGATCATGGTGGATGATGTCTTTGACATATCCTTGGAATTAGTTTGCAAATATTTTATTTAGTATTTATTGCATCGATGTTCATAAAGGAAATTGGTCTGAAATTCTTTTTCTTTGTTGAATCTTTGTGTTTCTTTAGGTATCAGGGTGACTATGTCCTTGTTGTTTGGCAATGTTTATTCTCTTTCTATTTTGTGGAATCGTTTGGGGAGTGTTTGTTATTTTTTTCTTTTTCTTTTCTTTTTTTTAATTCTGTTAAAAATCTGAATTTGACCCTGGGGTTTTTGTTGGTTGGGAGACTTTTAATGACTGCTTCCATTTCCTTAAGGATAATAAGACTATTTAGGTTATCTGCATGATCTTGATTTAGTTTTGCTAATTGGCATGTCTAGAAAATCATCTATATCTCTTAGATTTTCCAGTTTTGTGGAGTATAGGCTTTTGAAGTAAGACCTAAAGACTCATTAAATTTCTTCAGTGTCCATTTTTATGTCTCCTTTTTCAATTCTGATTTTGTTAACTTGGGTACTGTCTCTCTGCCTTTTTGTTAGTTTGACTAAAGGTTTCTCTAACTTTTTATTTTCTCAAAAAACCAGCCCTTGTTTTTGTTTTTTCTTTTTTCTTTTTTTTTAATTAAATATATTTTTATTCACATTTTAAATAATTTTCCCTTTCCTGGTTTCCCCCCTCCCCGAAAGTCCCATAAGCCCTCTCCCCTCCCTCTGTTCCCTAATCAAACCCCACCAGCTTCCCTGCTTCCCTGTTTTGGTATTCGCCTACACTGCTGCATCAAGTCTTTCCAGGACCAGGGGTCTCTCCCTCTTTCTCCTTGGGCATCATTTGATATGTGAATTGGGTCTTGGGTATTCTGAGCTTCTGGGCTAATATCCACTTATCAGGAGTCCATACCATGCATGTTCTTTTGTGATTGGGTTACCTTACTCAAGATGATATTTTAAAGTTGCACACATTTGCCCAAGAATTTCATGAATTCATTGTTTTTAATTGCTGAGTAGTATTCCATGGTGTAAATATACCACATTTTCTGTATCCAGTCATCTGTTGAGGGACATCTAGGTTCTTTCCAGGTTCTGGCTATTATAAATAGGGCTTCTATGAACATAGTGGAGCATGTGTCCTTATTACATGCTGGGGAATCATCTGGATATATGCCCAGGAGTGGTATAACAGGGTCCTCTGGTGGTATCATGGCCAGTTTTCTGAGGAACCACCAGACTGATTTCCAGAGTGGTTGTACCAGGTTGCAATCCTACCAGCAGTGGAGGAGTATTCCTCTTTCTCCACATCCTTGTCAGCAACTGCTGTCACCTGAGTTTTTGATCTTAGTCATTCTGACTGGCGTGAGGTGAAATCTCAGGGTTGTTTTGATTTGCATTTGCCTCATGACTAAGGATGTTGAACATTTCTTTAGGTATTTCTCAGTCATTCGATAGTCCTCAGGTGAAAATTCTTTGTTTAGCTCTGTACCCCATTTTTTCTTTTTTTTTTAATTCTATATTCTTTGTTTACATTCCAAAGGCTTTCCCCTTTCCCAGTTCCCCCCCCCACCATATGTCCCATAAGTCCTCTCCCACCAACTCTTCCCCAATTACTCTCCCCCACCATTTCTCTGTTCTGGTACTCTCCTACAAAATTGGATCCAATCTTTTCAGGCCCACGGTCCTCTCCTTTCATCTTTTTGGGAATCATTTGACTTGCTAATTGTGCCTTGAGTATTTAGGGCTTCTGGGCTCATTAATATCCATGTATCAGTGATTGCATTTCATCTGTATTCTTTTGTGATTGGGTTAACTCGCTTAGGATGATATTTTCCAGATCTAACCATTTGCCTACAAATTGCATGAATTCATTATTTTTAATTGCTGAATAGTATTCCATTGTATATATATACCACATTTCTGTATCCATTCTTCCTTTGAGGGATATCTGGGCTCCTTCCAACTTCTGGCTATTATAAACAAGGCTGCTATGAACATAGTGGAGCATGTGTCTTTATTGTATGCAGGGGAATCCTCTGGGTATATGCCCAGGAGTGGTATGGCAGGGTCCTCTGGAAGTGACATGCCCAATTTTCTGAGGAACCACCACACTGATTTCCAGAGCAGTTGAACCATCTTGCAATCACACCAACAGTGGAGGAGTATTCCTCTTTCTCCACATCCTTGCCAGCACCTGTTGTTTCTTGAGTTTTTAATCTTAGCCATTCTGACTGTTGTGTGGTGGAATCTCAGGGTTGTTTTGATTTGCATTTCCCTGATGACTAATGATATTGAACATCTCTTAAGGTGTTTCTCGGCCATACGAATTTCTTCTGGTAAAAATGCTTTGTTTAGTTCTGTACCACATTTTTTGATAGGGTTATTTGGTTCTTTGGGGTCTAACTTCTTGAGTTCTTTGTATGTATTGGATATTAGCCCTCTGTCAGATGTGGGGTTGGTGAAGATCTTTTCCCAATTTGTTGGTTGCTATTTTGTCCTTCTGACAGTGTCCTTTGCCTTACAGAAACTTTGTAATTTTATGAGGTCCCATTTGTCAATTCTTGATCTTAGAGCATAAGCTATTGGTGTTCTGTTCAGGAACTTTACCCCTGTGCCCATATCCTCCAGGGTCTTCCCAAGTTTCTTTTCTAATAGTTTCAGTGTGTCTGGTTTTTTGTGGAGGTCTTTGATCCTCTTGGAGTTGATCTTAGTGCAAGGAGATAAGAGTGGGTCGATTCATATTCTTCTGCATGTTGACCTCCAGTTGAACCAGCAACATTTGTTGAAAAGGTTATCTTTTTTCCACTGGATGGTTGTAGCTCCTTTATTAAAGATCAAGTGACCATAAGTCTGTGGGTTCATTTCTGGGTCTTCAATCCTATTCCATTGATCTACTTGCCTGTTTCTGTACCAATACCATGCAGTTTTTAACACAATTGCTCTGTAGTACTGCTTGAGGTCAGGGATATTAATTCCCCCAGAAGTCCTTTTATTGTTGAGAATAGTTTTAGCTATCCTGGGTCTTTTGTTACTCCAAATGAATTTAAGAATTGCTCTTTCTAGATCTATGAAAAATTGAATTGGGATTTTGATGGGGATTGCATTGAATCTGTAGATTGCTTTTGGCAAGATGGTCATTTTTACTATATTGATCCTGCCAATCCAAGAGCAAGAAATATTTTTCCATCTTCTGAGGTCTTCTTCGATTTCTTTCTTCAAGGACTTGAAGTTCCTATCATACAGATCTTTCACTTGTTTGGTTAGAGTCACACCAAGGTTGTTTGTGGCTATTGTGAAGGGTGTTATTTCCCTAACTTCTTTCTCAGCCTGCTTGTCCTTTTCGTACAGGAAGGCTACTGATTTGCTTGAGTTGATTTTATAACCAGCCACTTAGGGTTATTTGGCTCTCTGGAGTTTAACTTCTTGAGTTTTTTGTATATATTTGATAGTAACCCCTTGCTGGATATAGAGTTGGTAAAGATCTTTTCCCAATTTGTTGGTTGCTGTTTTGTCCTGTTGACAGCATCCTTTGCCTTACAGAAACTTTGCAATTTTATGAGGTGCCATTTGTCAATTCTTGACCTTAGAATATAAGTTATTGGTTTTATGTTCAGGAAATTTCCCCTGTTCCCATGTGCTCAAGAGCAATTCTCAAATTCATCTGGAATAACAAAAAAATCCCGGGATAGCTAAAACTATTCTCAACAGGAAAAGAACTTCCAGGGGAATTAGTATCCCCTGCCTTATACAGTACTACAGAGCAATAGTGGTAAAAACTGCATGGTATTGATACAGTGAAAGGCAGGTAGATTTGAAGACCCAGATATGAACCCACATACCTATGATCACTTGATCTTTGACAAAGGAGCTAAAACCATCCAGTGGATAGCCTTTTCAACAAACAGTGCTGGTTCAACTGGAGGTCAGCATGTAGAACAATGCAAATCGATCCATTCTTATCTCCTTGTACTAAGCTTAAGTCCAAGTATGTCAAGCACCTTCACATAAATCCAGACACACTAAAAGTAATAGAAAAGAAACTGGTTTCATTGATTCTTTGTGGTGTTCTCTTTGTTTCTGATTCATTGATTTCAGCCTTGTGTTTCACAATTTCCTGCCATCTACTCCTCCTGGGTGTGTTTGGTTCTTTCCCCCCCCTTTTTTTGTTTCTACTGCTTTCGGTATACTTTTGGGGGGGGATTTGGTTTTTTAAAGACAGGGTTTCTCTGTGTAGCCCTGGCTGTCCTGGAACTCACTCTGTAGACCAGGCTGGCCTCAAACTCAGAAATCTGCCTGCCTTTGCCTCCCAAGTGCTGGGATTACAGGCATGTGCCTCCACCACCACGTAGCTTCAGATATACTTTTAATTAGTTAGTATGAGAACTCTCCAGTTTAATTATGAAGGCACTTAGTACCATGAACTTTTCTCTTAGAACTTCTTTCACTATGTCCCATAAGTTAGTGTATGATGTGCTCTCCATTTCATTGAGTTATAGAAAGTCTTTAATTTCTTTCTTTATGTTTTCCCTGACCCATTAATGAGTCCAGTTTCTATGAGTATGTAGGCTTCCTGTTTCTTCTGTTGTTGTGGAAGTCAGCTGTAATCCCTGGTGATCTAATAAGGTGCAAGGGGTTATTTCTGTCTTGTACCTGTTGATGCTTGCTTTATGGCCAGTTATATGGTCAGCTTTGAAGAAGTTTCCATGAAGTGCTGAGAAGTTATATTCTTTCGTGTTTGAGTAAAATGTTCTATAGATAGATATCTGTTAAGTTCATTTGAATCATAGCATCCGTTCATTTAATTATTTCTCTATTTAGTTTCTCCCTAAATGACCTGTCCATTGATGAAATTGTGGTATTATAGTCTCTGACTAGTGGGTTCAATGTGTGGTTTAAATGATTTAACCATTAGTTATGTTTCTTTTATGAATGTGGGTGCCTGAAGTGGAAACTTAAGGGTTCTTTGCAAAGTCAGTTTTGTAGGAGGGTGTTTCGCAAACAAGTGAGGGAACATTTCACTAAAGCAGACACAGGTGAAAGGATGTTCTGCGAAACAAGCATGTGAAAGGACATGTGCTGATGAATTCTTCACTAGGAACTCCCAGTATTAGTCCACCTAACAATGAGTAGCTGAGCTCCTCTTATCAGGACTCCATAAAGAGAAAATTTACCAAAGCACTTCTGGTGTTGTTTTGTGGCTGCTTTGTTGCTTCTGTGGACTCAGGCTGATTGGCAGAGTGAAATCAGCTGAGACAGACACACTTGCTGAGACAAGACACCTGGTGAGGCAAAACATGGAGGACACATGATGTTTGGTGGGAGTACAAACAGGACTCCACAGACAGAAGGAGGCTAGGCTAGGCTTGTTTAGAGAGTGATCTGAGCAATGCTTGTTGGTTTCTCCTCTTCATTGATCTTCACTTCACTGAGAGAGGTGCAGCAGAGAAATTCTTCTGTTCTCCCTACTGGTCTCTCATGAATTGTTCCAATCCTGCTGAGGCCTAGCTGTTCCTTATAGGTAGGGCCAGTGGTACCACTATGCTGACACTAACACTGCTGAATTGGACTGCTGATATACCCATGAAGTGTTTGCATGTGGATTGAGTTGTGACTGCTGACCTGTGAACTGAACTGCTGATTTCCTGACAACAACAATGGGATTGGACCCAAAGAACCATTTAAAAACAGATCTATTTCCCCAGTATCTTTTCCTTTCCTCTACTACTGGTGGGTGGTGGGCTAGAAGGAAGGTTAAAGTTTTTAAGAAACATCATTAAAAAGAAGTTTTGTATGAAAAAAATTAAAGTTACAGGTGAACATGCATTTGGAGCACAGGCGTTCAGAATTGAGATGTCTTCTTGGTACATTTTTCCTTTGATATATATGATGTGTCCTTTCATGTCTCTTTTGATTACTTTTGATTGAAAATCTTATTTTATTAGATAGTAGAAGGCTAATCTAGCTTGTTTCTTCAGTCCATTTGCTTGGAAAACCTTTTCCCAGCCCTTTACTCTGAGGTCATCTCTAACCTTTTTTGTTTTGTTTTGTTTTGTTTTGTTTTGTTTTGTTTTGTTTTTTTGTAAAGCAGAGTAATGGATTCTGTCTGTGCATCTATTTTGTTAGTATCCATCTTTTTACTGGGGGATTGAGTCTATTGATGTTGACAGATATTAATGGTCAATGATTGTTAATTTCTGTTAGTTTGATGTTGGTGGTAGTAGTAGTAGTAGTAGTAGTAGTAGTAGTAGTAGCAGCAGTAGTGTTTTATTGGTTTTAGTGGTGTGACATTATCTATATCTTGTGTTTTCCTGAATGTAGTCAGCCTCATTTGGTTGGAATTTTTCTTCTAGTATCTGCTGTAGGGATTGGTTAGTGAAAAGATATTATTTAATATGGTTTTGTCATAATATATGTTGGCTTCTACATCTAGGGTGACTGAAAGTTTTGCTGTGTATAGTAGTCGGGGCTGACATCTGTGGTCTCTGCAGGTATGTATGACATCTTCCTGTGGATTTCTAGGTTTTAGTGTTTCTGTTAACATTTTGGGTGTAATTCTGATATGTCTACCTTTATATATTACTTGGCCTTTTCCCCTTACAGCTTTTAATATTCTTTCTTTGCTCTGTACATTTAGTATTTTGATTATTATGTGGCAAGAGGATTTCTTTTTGGGTTATATGTGTTTGGTGTTCTGTATGTGTCTTCTATGTTTATAGGCATCTCTTTTTGGGGGAAATATTCTTTTTTTTTCAAGTCTTACACAGTTTTACTTTTTTCCTCCATATGTTTAATTATATTTTCCTGTGTATCTTTTTTTAATTCTATATTCATTGTTTACATTCCAAATGATTTTACATTTCCCAGTCCTCCCTCTTCATTAGTCCCATAAACCCTTTTCCCTCCGCCCATTTCCCAATTATCCCCTCCCATTTCTCTGTCCTGGTAGTCCCCTACAATGCTGCACCAAGCCTTTCCAGGACCAGGGCCCTCTCCTTCCTTTGATCATTTGGTATGTTAATTGTGTCTTGAGTATTCAGAGCTTCTGGGCTAATTAATATCCACTTATCAGTGGCTGCATTCAATGTGTATTTTGTGATTGCGTTACCTCACTTAGGATGATATTTTCCAGTTCCAACCATTTGCCTAATATTTCATAAATTCATTGTTTTTAATTGTTGAGTAGTATTCCATTGTGCAAATATACCACATTTTTTTTGTATCCATTCCTCCATTGACGGACATCTGGGTTCTTTCCAGCTTCTGGCTATTATAAGTAAGGCTGCTATGAACATAGTGGAGCATGTATCCTTATTGCATGCTGGGGAATCCTCTGGGTATATGCCCAGGAGTGGTATAACAGGGTCCTCCGGAAGTGTCATGCCCAGTTTTCTGAGAAACCACCAGACTGATTTCCAGAGTGATTGTACCAGCTTGCAATCCTACCAGCAATCAAGGAGTGTTTGTTCCTCTTTCTCCACATCCTAGCCAACACTTGCTGTCTCCTGAGTTTTTGATCTTAGCCATTCAGACTGGTGTGAGGTGGAATCTCAGGGTTGTTTTGATTTGCATTTCCCTGATGACTAATGACATTGCTTTAGGTGCTTTGTAGCCATTAGAAATTCTTCAGGTGAAAATTCTTTGTTTAGCTCTTTACCCCATTTTTAATAGGGTTGTTTGGTTTTCTGGGGTGTAACTTCTTGAATTCTTTGTATATATTGGATATTAGCCGTCTGTGGGATGTAGGTTTGGTGAAGATCTTTTCCCAATTTGTTAGTTGCTGTTTCATTCTTTTGACAGTGTCCTTTGACTTACAGAAAGTTTGTAATTTTATGAGGTCCCATTTGTCAATTCTTGATCTCAGAGCATAAGCTATTGGTGTTCTGTTCAGGAACTTTTCCCCTATGCCCATGTCCTCCAGGGTCTTCCCCAGTTTCTTTTCTATTAGTTTCATTGTTTCTTGTTTTATGTGGAGGTCCTTGATCCACTTGGAGTTGAGCTTAGTACAAGGAGATAAGAATGGATCAATTTGCATTCATCTGCATGCTGACCTCTAGTTAAATCAGCACCATTTTGTTGAAAAGGCTCTCTTTTTTCCACTGGATGGTTGTAGCTCCTTTGTCAAAGATCAAGTGGCCTTAGGTGTGTGGGTTCCTTTCTGGGTCTTTAATTCTATTCCATTGATCTACCTGCACTTTTTAACACTTTTGCTCTGTACTACTGCTTGAGGTCCAGGATACTGATTCCCCCAGAAATTCTTTTAATGTTGAGAATAATTTTAACTATCCTGGGTTTTTGTTGTTGTTGTTGTTGTTGTTATTTCAGATGAACTTGAGAATTGCTCTTTAAAGAAGTTAAAAGTTCCTATAAAGAACTGAGTTGGGATTTTTATGGGGACTGCATTGAATCTGTATATTGCTTTTAGCAAGATGACCATTTTTAGTATATTAATCCTGCCAATCCACGAGTATGGAAGATTTTTCCATTTTCTGAGGTCTTCTTTAATTTTCTTCTTCAGTTACCTGAAATTTTTGTCATACAGATCTTTCACTTGTTTGGTTAGAGCCACACCAAGATACTTTATATTGTTTGTGACTATTGTGAAGGGTGTCATTTCTCTAATTTTTTCTCAGCCTGCTTATCCTTTGAGTATAGGAAGGCTACTGATTTGCTTGAGTTGATTTTATAACCGGCCACTTTGCTGAAGTTGTTTATCAGCTGTAGGATTTCTCTGGTGGAGTTTTTTGGGTCACTTAAGTATACTATCATATCATCTGCGAATAGTGATAGTTTGACTTCTTCCTTTTGAATTTGTATCCCTTTGACCTCCTTATGTTGTCTAATTGCTCTAGCTAGAACTTCAAGTACTATATTGAAAAGATATGGATAAAGGGTGCAGCCTCGCCTACTATCTGATTTTAGTGGGATTGCTTCAAGTTTCTCTCCATTTAGTTTGATGTTGCCTTCCAGTTTGCTGTATGTTGCTTTTACTATGCTTAGGTGTGGCCAATGAATTCCTGTTCTTTCCATGATTTTTAGCATGAAAGGATGCTAAATTTTGTCAAAAGCTTTTTAGCACCTAATAAAATGACCATGTGGTTTTTTTTCTTTGAGTTTGTTTATGTAGGGGATTGCATTGATGGGTTTCTGTATATTGAACCATCCCTGCATCCCTGGGATGAAGCCTACTTGATCATGGTGAATAATTGTTTTGATGTGTTCTTGGATTCGGTTGGCAAGAATTTTATTGAGTATTTTTGCATCGATATTCACGAGGGAAATTGTTCTGAAGTTCTCTTTCTTTGTTGGATCTTTGTATGGTGTTGGTATCAGTGTAATTGTGGTTTCATAGAATGAGGTGAATAGTGATCCTTCTGTTTCTGTTTTGTAGGATAATTTCAAGAGTATTGGTGTTAGGTCTTCTTTGAAGGTCTTATAGAATTCTGCACTAAAACCATCTGGCCCTGTGCTTTTTTTGGTTGGAAGATTTTCAATGACAATTTTTATCTCTTTAAGGGTTGTGAGACTGTTTAGATGATCTATTTGATCCTGATTTAATTTTGGTATTTGGTATCTTTCTAGGAAATTGTCCATTTCCTCCAGATTCTCCAGCTGTGTTGAGTATAGGCTTTTGTAGTAGGATCCAATGATTTTTTTGAATTTCCTCAGATTCTGATGTTATATCTCCCTTTTCTTTTCTAATTTTGTTAATTTGGATACTGTCTCCGTGCCTTCTGATTAGTCTGGCTAAGAGTTTATCTTTCTTGTTGATTTTCTCAAAGAACCAGTTCCTGGTTTTGTCGATTCTTTGTATGGTTCTCTTTGTTTCTACTTGATCGATTTCAGCCCTGAGTTTGATGATTTCCTGTCTTCTACTCCTCTTGGGTGAATTAGCTTCTTTTTGTTCCAGGGCTTTAAGGTGTGCCCTTAAGGTGCTAGTGTATGCTCTCTCCATTTTCTTTTTGGAGGCTCTCAGGGCTATGAGTTTTCTTCTTAGTACTGCTTTCATTGTTTCCCATAAATTTGGGTATGTTGTGCCCTCATTTTCATTAAATTCTAGAAAGTCTTTGATTTCTTTATTTATACCTTCCTTGACCAAGGTATCACTATTATTGTTAAGCGTCCATGTGTATGTGGGCTTTCTTTTGTTTTGTTGCTATTGAAGACAAGTCTTTCTCCATAGCAATCTGATAGGAGACATGGGATTCATTCGATCTTCTTATATCAGTTGAGGTCTGTCTTGTGACCAATTATATGTTTGATTTTGAAGAAGGAACCACGAGGTACTGAGAAAAAGTTATATTCTTTTGCTTTCCTGTTTTTCAGGGCTTTATTCATTTCCTATTCAAAGATCTCTACCATATTTATAGGATTGGATTTAAAATCATCTTCTTGTGCTTCACTTTCATTAGGATATTCAGGGATTTATATCATATGAGAATAGGTGGGCTCTGATGTTGCCATACTGCACTGGATCTTGTTGGTTTTGTTCTTACACCAACTTTTAGCCATATGTTTTCCTGAGCAGTTGGCTGGATCATCCTATTGACAGCATCACTTCTAGTGAAGGCTGCAGTAGCCATGTGCCAGAAAATGGAAGTCAGAGGGCTGGACTATACAGGCTGGGTCCCAAGCAGACCCAACTGAGAAGGGATTGGTGGGCCAATCCCAAAGCTGGTTACTCCTGGGGCCCTGGAGACCTCCATGGGGAGCTGGATATTCTGGAGGTTCATTAAAACTTTTCCTGACTAAAGGATAACCCCAGAGTCAGACAGTGGAGTTCAAGGGAGTGTGCAAAACTCACCTCTGCTGGTTATGCTCTGGCCAGACCTGATTGAGAAGGGATCCATGGGGCAGGGTTCCAATCTTGTTAATCTTGGGTCCCAGAGGCCTCCATGGCAAGGCAGAGCATTCTTGGGGTCCTGCAAGGCTTCTCAGGACTGAAGGGTGAGCCAGTGTGATAATATTTAAAATGTTGAAAACAGAAGAATAGTTCATCAGCAACCACTTCATATTAATACTAGGACCTTTCACATGATTTATCATTCTTTCCTCAGCTGAACATATTCCTCCTAATAGAGTCACCACTTAAGTAATAATGATGTCTCCATTTGAGAATTCTTAACGCTACAAATATAATACCATGCCTATAACATACTATGATATAACATAGTTTAATACAACATAAGTATAACATGTTATAGTTCATACACAAACATGAGAGACAAGTACTCACAATGACCCATTGTCATTCATTTTGGTGAGGACTTCCTTCCTTCCTTAGACCTTCCTCCTACATCTTCAATTCAGTGATCTTTGATGTGTCATTCCTATCAAAACACAAAAATTCAGCTGTCTCTTTAAAATTGTTCTCTGATTTATAAATCTTCCTCCAGTCTCTATGCTTTCAGTTACATTGAAATTTTCAGTTTAGGAAGACAAGAAATAATACTTATGATTAAGTACAAGATGTCACTTCCCCTTTCATTTTCCAATCGTCCAAATCAATCTCTGATGCATGTTCCATGTATTAGTCAGCCCCACATGGATCATTTACCTTTTATTTCAGAAAGTTTCTGTCTCCTCTTATCTTAATAAATACCCTGAGTCATTCGCTGTATCATGAGAAATCCACCCGGGTGTGCTGATCCACAAAAAATTACTTGGAGAACACAAACTATCATATTTTCTTTTATTTTTCAGTTATACCTTCATAGATTTCCTATTGCCTCTGTCATTATCTCAGAATCTAGAGATAAGTGGATAAAACATAACTTTTCTAACAAACAAATCTTTACAAATTCATGTTTTATTTGCTCATATTTTTATTCAATAGATACTATTCAGTATGTACCATATATGATCAAATAGTAACCAGGTAGACATACAAGTTTCCTTACTTGATGGAACATGAGAGAAAAAGGATGAGACAGGAAGGCCTGGGATGTTATGCAGGATTAAGGAAATTATTTCAGTGGATTAGCACTGAATTTTCATCAATTTATATTATAAGACTAATTGGTACAGAACAACTGTTCACATTCACCTAGGGATACAGGTAAAGTCTCATCCTTGAATCTTTATATCTTTATAGCACAAGGAATTCTTACTATCCATAGTAAAAAACAAACAAAAATCCCCAAACCCTATAGGACCTGATAATTGCAATTAAATATAATGAAAGGTTTCACTGATTTTACACACACACACACACACACACACACACACACACACACACAATTTGTCATGGAAAACTTTAGTCTAGTTTTCAAGTCTAATTTCCCAGCTGAATTCCTGCTAAAAATAGAGTAGTTGATTAGATAGGGGGAAATGCAGAAATACTTCATCTGGAACATAATTGACCTAGTTAGAGTGCCTAAAGAACCAGATACTAGATGACTCTATTGAGAGTGCCTCTTTACTTGGTCTTCTCATGAGATACTTTTTTATCTGTGTGCCTTCCTATATCTGTATGGAAATATTATTTCTTACTATATAGATGAATATTATTATTTTAATAAACTGGCAAATCAACTACTATAAATTTTTATATGAAACTAGCAAGGTCTTATAAGTCTTCCTTTGCCTATTCTCCTTTGATAAAATACAACCATTCTGTCCAATTCTTCAAGTTTTTGCAAAGAAAATGATACAAAGGATAATACTATGACATTTTATGAGCATAGCACATAATAAAATGTGCTATGATCATTTATTTTATCCTGATAATAATTCTAATCATATTGCATGCTTTCCAGATCATGTTTATTTTTACCTTAAAATGGCTTCAAGTTTTAGTACACAACCAAACAAATGCTTTCTGTTACAAATTTAAGTCTGATAAGCTACTTTGAACATGCTAGTTAAATATGTTGTGACACATGAAGATGACTATGTTGTGGAAAATGGAAGTTCATTCTGTACATGAATTTGAACTTCTTACTGGGAACTGTGAGAGAGCAGAGTGATATAATGGGAGTCTAGAGAATGCTAGAATTATTTAAGTAGTTTTTTAAATGAGATTGACAGATAATTATTATTAAACACAAGAGCAACAGTGAGGAATGTTCCAATTCCAACCTTTCAAAAATGAACAGATAATTCAGAGGAAACACATGATAGAAAATATCTGTGCCCTTTCCAGTTCTTCTGAGAGTTGAGAATATAGCTTTGACAATAAATAAAAGAATCAAGAAATAATCAAATGAAAATCTAAAGCCAGGTTACATTTTTAATATTACCTTTCTGAATAAAGACTAAATCCATATATATTTTTTACATGATAGGATATTTTCTGGTAGGTAAGAGATATGAGAAAAATGAATAAATTCCCTCACATATTTCAAAACAATTTAAAACTTAAATTAAAAATTTAGAAGCAGGAAAAATGGTAAGGTATATTTATGATGGGTAAGAGTTAAATACTGGTTGAAATTTTTTATCTTCAATATTAAACACTTTTACATTAATAAAGTTTAGCACTAAAAGATATTTCTCCAGCGGTTCAGTTACTTTTATGTTGATGACATTAAAGAAGAAAACTATATTGATCTGTCTTCAATTTCAGAATGGTAGCTAAATTTTGAACTAAATGATACCAGGTAGGTAAAGTAGACATGAAGTATCAGGAAAACTAGTTGTATCTAGGTAGCTGTATCTCCTGATGGTCCCAGTGCACTTAGTGGTTAAGCATCTTTGAAGATGCTATTAGATTCAAAGATCTCCATATTGGAAACTTGGGCACAACAGCATATTCTCATGCATGTATGCTAATGAAGTTTCATTATCAAAATACCTAATGGTATAATGCCACTTCTACTCTGGTTTTGATACCACTTCCCTTTGCCTTCTCTTAATTTAACTAAACTGTTTAAACTATGTCTCTTAACTGAATTCTTTCCTTCAACAGTGGGATGGATTCATGTCTCAGAAATAAGAAAATTTGCTATTCTTGCAGAGGACCCCTGCTCAGTTCCCAACACAATTATAGCTCACAATTATCTGTAACGCCAATGTTTGCAAGACTCTCTTCTTATGTCCATGGATAACTTCATACATGCAGGCAATGTTTTCTAACAGATAAAAGAAAATAAGCATATACTTTTAAAGACTCAAGAACTTAAAGACTGGCCAGGCCCCCATAACAATTCCATTCTGTCTAGACCAAAGATGCTGGTGATTAATAATCTCATCTCAGCATTACAGTATTTTTGTTTCAGTATGCATGTAGACACACAAAATGTTTATGTCTAGTATAATTGCTTTGCCATGGATCAAGGCTCTGTTCTCTGAATTCTGGGAGGTGCAGATGTAGAGGTATTTCAAAGCACCCTGGAATGATGATTGAAAAGACTGATGGCACAGATATTTCCTACAGACTTAGATTAGTGCCCTTTAATTGCTCATTTTGGTCTCTGTAGCTCTTAGAAATATGGAATTTCTTAGTCCTTACCAGGAAAGAGATATAAAGTTGCTTATTTGGTAGTGTTATATACTGATTCAGACTTACTTTACATAAAATCTTGATGTGTTTCATGTGGAGATCTGACAGTTTTTTCAAGCTTTTTATTTACTTATTTTTGGATTATTCACTGCTTTGTAATTTGTTTTAAGAATGGGATTACTTTCTACTTCCATCAAGACTGAATTCCTGAGTTCTAAAACACAAAGTTCTTGCAAATAACAAAATTACTCTCAGGAAAAATGCCTCTACTGTATTTTAAGAGTCTAATTTGGCACCATAATCATAGTTTGAGTGATCTGCACGTACTCATCACACAGGAAATCTACAAACTATGCCCTCATGTTTTAGCTCCTGTGACTAATGGGAAGGAAGGACAGAAGAAGGGAGGGAGAGGAAGTAAAAAAATAGTTTTGGAATACACACTTGCTGTAGATACACTGAGAAAGTTTATTAAATGACACAGCAAAACAATACCAAAGTATACTCCATGAAAAAATAACACACTGGATAAGCTGTGATTATTATCACCTGTCATTTTAATTATTTTTAAATGTTACTTTGTTTTTTCCTTTCTTATCTGACTCAGCCATAAACCTCAGTGAAAGTGTAACACAAGCAAAGGGAATTAACGACCAAATGACAGGAGTCTCTGTTGTTTCACCTGTTCAGTGCTCAACAGTTTGACTTTACAAAACTATTGGCAAATTTAATAGTTTCTACACAGGCAGAGATGCTCCTAACAACTGGAGTACATGTGAAAAAAGCCATTAACATATGCCTCTTAGTTAGTTAATTGCTTATTGGTTATTTTATTTATTTACATGTCAAGTGTTATCCTCCCTCCTAGGTTCCCTGCACAAATCCCCTATTCCTTCCCCTTCCCCTGCTTCTATGTGAGTGCTTCCCAACCCAACCACTCACTCCTGCCTCAGCACCCTAGGATTCCCCTACACTGGGGCATCGAGCCTCCACAATGTTGAGGTTGAGCCATGAGTCTCTTTTCCAGATGTGTGTGATATTGACTCTTCTGTTGTTAGCTTGAGAAAACTCTGTGTGTTGCTGTGGGGTGTCAGTGACCATCAGGACTGGCAGAGTCTGATCCACATGAGGCAAAAATGAAATCTGGTTCAACATGACATACTGAGCCATGCTGGTTTAAATGTCTAGAGTCTGACCATGAACAGTTTATGGCAAGCATATTTAAGCATAGTATAATTTGAGGAAAAAAATTTCTGGTGTAATACAATCCCGATGTGAGCAAGGAGGTATAATTACATTGAAACTCAATTCAAAGGACATGTAACTTCTTTTAAAAATATAGGTTTTAAAGATAGACTACATATGTTATGTCAAAGGCCTTGGGAAGAATTTGTCCTATAGATAGCACAGAGGTGATTTGGATTATTAGCCACCTCCATTCTTGGCTATGAGAGCCTGTGGGAGCTCCTGACTATACAGATAATGCAAAGGTCACAGAGTCTATTAAACATCTCTGATTCTGGCTGTGGGGGCTTGGAGGAATCCCAGGCCATACAGATAATGGAAAAGTCACCTAAATTAGCTATCTCTGGTTCTTTCTCTGAGACCTTGGAAGGATTTACCCTATAGATATTATAAATCACCAGGTGGTTTTCTTTCTTTTTTTTCAATTTAATTTTCTATTGTTGTTGTTTTGCTTCTGGAGGTTTTATTTTTTGGCTTTTTTGGGGGGTTTTGGTTTTTGTTGTTTGTTTGTTTATCAGGACAAAGCTTCTATGTGCAGTAGTCCTGGAACTTACTTTATATGCCACGGTGGCCTGAACCTAGACATACAACAACCTCTGCTTCCTGATCTGTGGTTCTTGAGTGCTGAGATTAAAGGCTGACAATCTGATTATTTTCCTAAATTGCCAAGTTATTGACCACCGCCATTCCCAGCATTCTAGATGGAAAAATGGGTTATACATCTCTCCCACTATTGAAAAGACAATTTCACACATTTAACATTCTTGGTTTTCTTAGTCCTTATTTATAAGGCCAAGGACCTCTGTGCTTTCAACAGGTTATAAAGACATTTCCAAGCTGGCTGAAGTAAGTTATTTGGAATGGAACATTATTAGCAGTTCATATCAAAGCTGAGTATAAGTCTCAGAACCAGACTGTGGTGATATCAATTTTATTCTCAGACCAGGGTTATTATGAAGATTTATGTCTTCATTTTCTAATTCAATAATAACAAATTCATCCTCAGCCAACCCTAAGCTGGACAGAAAGTTTACCTAATCTTCTTTGAGGCACACAGTTGTTAATAAGAACAACAGTTCCACTGACTCTTTGTGACAGACTTCTAAGTCTTCTCTTTTTAGAGTCTGAGCATCATTGTGTGAGGTAGCCAGAGTTAACTCCATACAATTTTTACCTAAAGGGGTATCAAAGTAGAGAGAAGGGATTTGGCCACTGCATTGTGATTCTTCTCATTTTAGCAAACAAATAGAGATATTGCAATCCTTGACATCAGAATTTAGCCTCTTTTTTCTATATTGTAGAACAAAATGCAACTAAAAAATTTTTTTGGTACCTTTATAACTCCCTCAAGTACATACTCACAAACCCTTGCCACTAAACTCAGATCTCAAGCTTGCGGATTGTTTTCATGCATCTTGTCATAGACTACAGGCTAAGATAGGTGCCATTCAGCAAACAATTACTGAATTAAATACAGAATTGAGTTCCTATTATGCAGAGAAACAGTCCTACCACACTGCAGTTTCTGACTAGTTTATTTCATGTCATTTATTTTCTTTGGAGTCAATGAAAATCTTTCAAAGAACCACTCCACCCACAATCTCAATCTCAATCTCTCCCCCCTCTCTCTCATACACACACACCAACACATACTACACACACACACACACACACACACACACACACACACATGAGAGAGAGAGGGAGAGAGAGAGAGAGAGAGAGAGAGAGAGAGAGAGAGAGAGAGAGAGAGAGAATTGTTTTGTTCAGAGGGTTTGGCTATTAAAAAGAAGTTAAAAATCCATACCAGTAATGCTATAATGATGCACATTAACCATCCTCCTTCCTTACCTGACCTTTGAACTGCATTTAAATGACTTTTCTTTCTAGCCAAAAATGCTTCTAAATATAATGTGCAAATAAACTCAACACAAATTACTAAAAGATCCCTTCTGGCATAGGCAGACCCTACTTAATGGAATAATAAATCACTAGTTTGGGACTCCTTGATCTTCATCTTCTGTACTTTTTGTTGTTATTTTTTTCCACTAAATGAGAACTAAAGCAACTGAACTCAGGAAAACTAAAATTTAAATCACAAATAAACAATCGTGATTTAATAAACTTAAAATCTCCACCATTAATTCATCGCATGTATTTATTAATTTATGTGTTCATCATCATTCACTTGGTAAAAGAAGTAAGGTTTTACTCTACAAAAAGAGATGTTTCTGTGATAAAACACCACAGCCAAAAGCAACTTGGGAAGAGAAGGGTTTCATCTTGGTGAAAGGGTCCATCACTGGGAAAAGTAAGGGAAGGGAGTGAAAGCAGGTGCTGCCTACTGGCTGCTGTTAAGCTTGCTCCACTTGGATTCTTACACTTCCCATGATCACCTTTCCAGGAGTAGCATCACTCAGGGTAGACTGGGTACTCCCAGCCAATAAGGTTTGGGAAAAATACCCCACAGAAATACCAAAAGCCAGTTTGAGTTTGACATTTTTCTCATTGAGGTCTCTTCCCAGATGACTACATTTTTCAAGATGAGAAAAAGCATGTTAAAGCAGAAAGGAAAATACTCCTTAGTATTTGAACATGAGTTTTGTCCCTGTGCCCAGAAAGGAGAAAGAGAGAAGGAATGAATAGAATTCTGCATGTTGTCCTCTGACTAAGCACTTTCTCTGGGACATGGTCTACTGGCTGGTTTTGTGTGTCATCTTGACACAGGTTGGAGTTATCACAAAGAAAGAAGCTTCAGTTGGGAAGTGCGTCCATGAGATCCAGCTGTAAGACATTTTCTCAATTAGTGATCAAGGTGGGGTGGACCCATAATGGGTGGTGCCATTGTAGTCTGGGGCTGGTAATCTTGGGTTCTATGAGAAAGCAAGTTCAGCAAGCCTGGGAAAGCAAGCCAGTAAGAAACATCCCTCCATGGCTTCTGCTTCAGCTCCTGCTTCCTGACCTGCTTGAGTTCCAGTCCTGACTTCCTTTGGTGATGAACAGCAACATAGAAATGTAAGCTGATTAAACCCTTCCCTCCCCAACTTGCTTCTTGGTCATAATATTTGTGTAGGAATAGAAACCCTGACTAAGACACATGGTAGCAAACACACAGATAATCACACACAAATACACATACACTCACACGCATAAAAACATATGCATGAAGACACACTGAAAAATATGCATGTACCCACACATCAATTAATAAGTAGATACAATTGAAAACTGTGAAATAAGCTATAGTTAGTTTATACAAAGTTTTGTCTCAGCTAAATCCTGTATAATTTTTTCTAACATTTCAACTGAATCTCTTTCTTTTTTGATAAATCAAATTCAATAGTGAACATGCAGAATTGAGGAAGGACCTTGACTACAAATTTAATAATTTCTTATTTATGAAATAGAATATGAATCAACTCAAAATAAAAAAAAAGTATTTCTGTGATTACATTAAAAATAATAGAAAACAGCAAGCAAATTTTCATATGGTAATATCTATGTAAATATATCCCAGAATTTGTATATATGTAATGTCTATAGGTTTATTGTTATTAAGAAATTAGCCACCATGCCTCATGTTTATAATTTTAGTACTTGGGAGGGAGGCAGAGACAGGAAAATCACCATAAATTCAAGGCCGAATTGGTTTAAACAATAAGTTCTAAGCTAGCTAGTACCATGATCTTGTCATAACATTATGAATAGAATATTTTCCATTTTAAAAAAATCTTTAATATTTTATATGTGTATTTTCCACTCCTAGATCACTTCAATTCAGAAGCCAACTTTTAAAAACAGAAATATATGTTTGCTATTTAAATGTGATAACTTTTACAGGTATAAAATAGATTTGCATATATATCTTGTTCTTTATGAAATACTTTTTTAGGAATTGTATTGACAGCTTTTTATGCCATAAAGGTAATGCATATTTATGGAGAATTATTTGAAATTTTAATATATCTACACATTGTATGAGGTTCAAACTGGGCCAAGCATATCAATGTTATCTTTTTATTTGTTTGTGGTAAAATTTTCACAATCCTTTTCTCTATAATTTTTAACTGAACAGAATACTATCATTATCTATAGTCCTAACACTTGATAGTAGGCACCAGAACTTGTGTTCCTTTCCTAATTATTATGTAAGATTTATTAACTAAACTCTAATTTACCTAGCTTTTTTCTAAGCCAAGCCTTTGGTAACCATTATTATATTCCCAATAATTTTTAATTTAAATTTCAAAACTGAGAGCATCAAAAAATGGCAGTATGTTTTTCTAGCATGGACAATGTCACAGGATTTTCCCTGTCCAATTTTATTAAAATATTTGTGCAGCAGGAGGCCTGGGATTGGACAAGCAAAAGGGAGGCAGAGCTAGGAGTTGCAGGGATAGAGAGAGACAGAAGAGAGGGGGAAAGCCAAGATGGAGGCAGATGGACAGGAAGAAGTTCCTGAACCAGAGTAGCTTTAAATAGGCACAGGTAGTTATGATATCATGAAGAATAGAATAATTGGGATTATTTGTCTAACCTAGGTGGGCAACTTTTATCAATTTTATCAACTGGTTCTGAAATTATTGTATTGACATCTTGTGAATTGAGAATTTACTGATATATAAATCAGACATTAATTATAAGCTTCTAGAGTTTTGTTTCTCCCAGGTTGCTGGGTGTTGTACCAGCTGGCCGAGGGCTGGCATCACAGTGAATTAAACCCAGGAGCTCCAGCTTGCTGAAGAGTTCCCCAGGCGGAGAGCACCCTGGAGGGACCATGCTGGGGCAGAAAGTTGCAGGCAGCAGAGCAGGAAGCCTGCAGGTAGTTTTTAATATTTCCCAAACAAGACAAGATCTTGCATTTTATTCTCTGTACAAAGATGAAAATTGTGTTTTGATGAACTAAAATCCAAATTCCAGTTCTTCTTTAGACTAGGTGTATTTCAAGTGTAAAACAACAGAGAAATTTAAAATAACTCTTAGATATCTGCCACGGACCAACTCAGTCGGAACACCCACACCCGTGGGGAATCAGGGTCTTTGGTATGCAGGAAGGTACAGGTCCGGCGAATGACAGACAGACACACCAGGTGTAGGTTGAGTCTGAATGCACTTTACTGTTCTGAGTCAGGAACTTTTATACACACAAGTTGGTATTACTGAAGAAAAAATATATCCAGTGAAATGTTTATGAAGAATGGTTACCATAAGTATCTGGCACAAGGAAATACAAAATCAATCAGGTATGAACTTTAGAGAATACATACAAAGCCATCGCGTCCCTCTGTAGTTAATGATAAACTAGTAGTTCAAGAGTCCTTGGAAACACTTTGTTATACCACTAGGTTTATTGTTAGTGTAGTCTTTGTCTAATATCCTGCTCCCTTCTTGTGAGACTCTTTTAGGCTCACTTTGAAACTTTACTTAACTGATGCTTTCCATGTCAGAGTGCCAATGCTACCCAGCCACACAAATGCATATATTGTTGGGGGGCGGTAATTCTTAGCTAATCAAAAGGCAAAGCAATGGATCTCTAGAAGATAAATCATGGCCAGTGCTGTAACTAAAAGAATGAACTCTCATTAGCTTTAAACGCCTGGGAGCTCATAGCTCTTGCTGCCAAGAACAATTCGTAAGTAAAGAAACAGGTTAAAGAAAGTCAAACAGGCAAGGCTTGCCATGAGAAATTCAGCTCAGTACTATCTCCGGCCAAGGAGACCCACAGCGACTTCCATCTTGGACAGCCTTGCCATACCAGACTTTTCCCAGTAAATATCACATAGCTTCCGCCGGGATTGCAGCTTGGCTGCGCGAAATTACGGTATCCAAGAGGTTCATGTGATAGATATCTATCACATAATGAAACTATTCTGACATAAAAACATTTCCAGAATATACAATTTACTAATCTAAAATCTGAGTCAGGGGGCTCTAAAGAGAGATGGCTCAGCAGGTAAATGTGAATTCTGCTAAGTCTGAGAAACTAAGATTTGTTTCCTGGAACCAAATGGGAGAAAAAGAGGATAGAATGGGATGCTGCAAGTTGTGCTCCAACTTACCAATTTCTCTGTGACAGGAGAAGGAACACACACATACACACATCAATATACCTGACCTCAAGCACTACTACAGAGCAATTGTGTTAAAAACTGTATGGTATTGTTACAGCAACAGGCAAGTAGATCAATGGAATAGAATTGAAGACCCAGAAATGAACCCACAGAGATATGGTCACTTGACCTTTGATAAAGGAGCTACAACCATCCAGTGGAAAAAGATAGCCTTTTCAACAAATGGTGCTGGTTCAACTGGAGGTCAACATGCAGAAGAATGTGAATTGACCCACTCTTATCACCTTTACTAAGAACAACTCCAAGTGGATCAAGGACCTCCACATAAAACCAGACACACTGAAACTAATAGAAAAGAAACTGGGGAAGACCCTTGAGAACATGGGCACAGGGGGAAAGTTCCTGAACAGAACACCAATAGCTTAGCTCTAAGATCACAAATTGACAAATGGGACCTCAGAAAATTACAAAGTTTCTGTAAGGCAAAAGGCACTGTCAGAAGGACAAAATGGCAACCAACAAATTGGGAAAAGATCTTCACCAACCCCACATCTGACAGAGAGCTAATATCCAATATATACAAAGAACTCAAGAAGTTATACCCGAAAGAACCAAATAACCCTATTAAAAATGGGGTACAGAGCTAAACAAAGAATTTTCACCAGAAGACATTCGGATGGCTGAGAAGCACCTTAAGAGATGTTCAATATCATTAGTCATCAGCGAAATGTAAATCAAAACAACCCTGAGATTTCACCTCACACCAGTCAGAATGGCTAAGATTAAAAACTCAAGAGACAACAGATGCTGGCAAGGATGTATAGAAAGAGGAACACTCCTACACTGTTGGTGGGGTTGCAAGATGGTACAACTGCTCTGGAAATCAGTCTGGCAGTTCCTCAGAAAATTGAGCATGACTACTCAGCAATTAAAAATAATGAACTCATGCAATTTGTAGGTAAATGGTTAGATCTGGAAAATATCATCCTAAGTGAGCTAACCCAATCACAATAGAATACACATGAAATGCAATCACTGATTAGTGGATATTAATGAGCCCAGAAGCCCTAAACACTCAAGGCACAATTATCAAGTCAAATGACTTCCAAGAAGAAGAAAGGAGAGGACCCTGGGCCTGTAAAGATTGGATCCAGTATTGTAGACCCAGAACAGAGAAATTGTGGGGGTTGTGTGGAATGAGTGGGGAATAGCAGGGGGGGAGAGGAATTATGGGACATATGGTGGGGGGTAACTGGGAAAGGGGAAAGCCTTTGGAATGTAAACATTGAATATAGAAAATAAAAATTAAAAAAAAAACTCAAGAGACAACAGATGCTGGCAAGGATGTATAGAAAGAGGAACACTCCTACACTGTTGGTGGGGTTGCAAGATGGTACAACTGCTCTGGAAATTAGTCTGGTGGTTCCTCAGAAAATTGAGCATGACTACTCAGCAATTAAAAATAATGAATTCATGCAACGTGTAGGCAAATGGTTGGATCTGAAAAATATCATCCTAAGCGAGTTAACCCAATCACAAAAGAATACACATGAAATACAATCACTGAGTAGTGGATATTAATGATCCCAGAAGCTCTAAATACTCAACGCACAATTAGCAAGTCAAAAGATTCCCAAGAAGAAGGAAGGAGAGGACCCTGGTCCTGAAAAGACTGGATCCAGTTTTGTAGGAGAGTACCAGAACAGAGAAATGGGGGGGGGGGAGTGATTGGGGAATAGGTGGGGAGGGGAAGAGGACTTATGGGACATATGGTGAGGGGGGAACTGGGAAAGGTGAAAGCCTTTGGAATGTAAACAAAGAATATAGAAAATAAAAAAATTGGGCATAACACTTCCAGAGGACCCTGTCATACTACTCCTGGGCATATACCTAGAGGATTCCCCTGCATGCAATAAAGACACATGCTCCACTATGTTCATAGCAGCCTTATTTATAATAGCCAGAAGCTGGAAGGAGTCCAGATGTTCCTCAAATGAGGAATGGATACAGAAAATGTGGCATATTTATACAATGGAATACTACTCAGCAATGAAAAAATGATGAATTCATGCCATTTGTGGGCAAATGGTTGGAACTGGAAAATATCATCCTAATTGAGTTACCCCTATCACAAAAGAATACACATGAAATGCAATCACTGATAAGTGGATATTAATGAGCCCAGAAGCTCTGAATACTTAAGGCACAATTAGCAAATCAAAAGATTCCCAAGAAGAAGGAAGGAAAGACCCTGGTCCCAAAAAGACTGGATCCAGTTTTGTAGGAGAGTACCAGAACTGAGAAATTGTGTGGGGGCGGGTGATTGGGGAATGGGCGGGGGAAGAGGACTTATGGGACATATGGGAAGGGGGGGGGGACTGGGAAGGGGGAAAGCCTTTGGAATGTAAACAAAGAATATAGAAAATTTAAAAAAAATTAAAAAACACCACACACAAGTACACATAGCCACACACATAAAGTCAGACTTCATCCAGAGGCACACTGAAACATACACATGCACACACTCATCAATAAATAAATTGATATAATTGAAATTTTTGAAATAATATTAAGTTTATGCAAACTTTCAGAGCTAAATCCTGGATAATTTTTTGTAAAATATCAATTGAAACTTTTTCTTTTCAAAATCTCTTTATTCTCTCAGATGTTTCATTCCAATTGCAGTTTCCCCTCTCTCTATCCCCATCTCCTCCATATACCCTACCTCCTCCATACCTCTCTCTTCCCTCCTCATCCATTCCTTCTCCATTTCCTTTTCCAGGGATATCAACCAAACACGACATATTGAGTTGCAATAAGATTAGGTACCTCTCTTTGGAAGAACACCTTAAACCCCATTTGTCTCCACTTAAGGACCAGGGCTGATTTTAAGACAAAAGACTATAAGGCTCCAGCTCCAGGATCAGACCACAATTCCCGGAAACTAGGCCATAAGACACAAGCTCCAGGGACAGGCCATACAATCCATAATAAAATCATAAAACCCTCCCCAAAAGAATTGCCTGGAAATGTTCATAAAAATAGAATAATATCTTACCACAGAACGGGACATCTGTTCTAAGCAGCCCTATGCCATCCTATGGTTAAACGTTCATGACATAAGAATACAGATCACTGACCACCTGAGACCCTCTATCACCCAATGAAATTTTAATTACTTAACCATTCTAGAGAGTTCCACTAGTTCCCTATAAGAAGGTCTATGTGCCTATGTCTAGAGTTGCCATCTTAGAGGATGGTTAACCCCTGCATGCTGAATGTTTCTGAAGAATACGTGCTTTTTGTTTTTGTATACTATCTGAGCCTGGAATCTTCTTTCAGTGATTTTTGGACCCTTACACTCTCATATTGAGACAGAGACAACCCAGTAGAAGCACAGGGGTTCTAAAAGCAGGTGTCTTAATTATGGTTTTACTGCTGTGAAAAGATACCACAACTAAGACAATTCTTATAAAGGACATTTAATTGGAACTGCTTTACAGGTTTAGAGATTATGTCCATTATCAATCAAGGTATGAGCATGGCTGCATCCAGGATCTAAGAGTTGTACATCTTGTTCTGTAGACAGCTAGGAGAAGACTCACAACCAGCCAGCTAGGAAGAGGGCCTTAAAGACCACATGCAAAGTGATAGATCTACTGTAACAGGGCCACACCTACTCCAACAAGGCCATACTTCCTAATAGTGCCACTCACTGGGCCAAATATATACAAACCAACACAGCAGGCAAAAGCAGCAGGAACAGCTCCTATTCTTTGTTAGGAGTCCAGGTTAAGAGACTGTGGATTTTCTTGTGTTCTTTTTTTAATTATTTATTTATTTTTCTTTATTCACTTTATGTCACACTCACTGATTCCTCCTGTCAGCCATCTACAATCCTTCCTGCATCCTTCCTCCCCTTCTCTGAGCTGCTATGGTCCCCGTTAGTTATCCCGTCACCCTGACACTTTGAGTCTCCTTGAGGTGCCTTCTCTCTCACTGAAGCCAAACAAGGCAGTCTAACTAGAACATATCTCACATACAAACAACAGTTTTTGGGATAGACCCACTCAAGTTGTCCAGGATCTAGATGAAGACCAAGATGCACATCTGCTGCATATGTGCTCACAGTCCTAGGTCCAGCCCGTGCATGTTCTGTGGTTGGTAATTCAGAATCTGAGAGCCCCAATGGTCCAGGTTAGTTAACTCTGTTGATCTTCATGGGGAGTTCCTATCCCTTTCAGGACCCACATCCCTTCTTCATATTCTTCCATAAGAGTCTCCAAGCTCTATCCACTGTTTAGCTGTTGGGCATTTGTCTGAGTCAGCTGCTGAATGGAGCCTTTCAGCAGAGAGCCATACTAGACTCCTCTCTGAGAGCATACCAGAATATCATTAATAGTGTTTATCCATGGGATAGGACATATCCCCAATACTGTGAGTGATAGCTAAGGACACCCCCATTGATTATTGGGGGCCTCCCCTATTCCAGGGTTCCATCTATTCCTAGAGATGTTCCCTACCTCTCTGGTCCTTGTCAGTTGCAGATTTCCATTTATTCTCATGGAGATCTTTCCATTCCACACACACCCCACCCCGTTACAAAGGGAGTCTCAACAGATACAAGAAAATTGAAATAACACCTGTATCTTATCAATCTTGTAGTGTTGAGGAACCCTCTGGCTCCTACAATTCTTCCTCCTCCTCTTCAGCAGGATTTTCTGAACTCTGTCTAATGTTCGGCAATGATTCTCTACATTTTTTTTCCATCAGATGTTGGATGAAATCTTCTGACGACAATTGGATTAGACACCAATATATAAATGTAGTTCAGTATCATTAGGCATCATTTCATTGACTTTTTTATTTGCCATGCATATATTATTCTATCCTACATAACATTAATATCAAATAAATATGATGCAAATGTGACTCCTAACAATTTATCTGTGGGCTCCCTTAGTTTTAAAACTAGTATATTACTCTTTAGTATTCTCTAAAATTGACCATATACTCAGATACAATGCAAGTCTAAATATATATGAGATAATTGAAATTATTCCCTGTGTCCAATCTAACAATGATGGCTTAAACATAGACTTCAACCACAACAGAAATAACAGAACGCTGACCAGCCTATGTAAACTGAACAACTAACTCCCTTGTGAATGAAGAGAGACATAATGAAAGAAATTAAAGATTTTCTAGAATTCAATGAAAATGAATATACAACATGCCCAAACTTATGAGACTCAATGGAAGTAGTTCTAGAGGCAAATTAATAGCATTAAATAAATAAAATAACCAATACAATTATTTTTAATTTTTTTTTTTACCTTTCACATGTTCTTCCCTTTCCAGGTTTCCCCTCTGCAAACCCTATATCCCCTACCCACCCCCCAACTCTTGTTTCTGTAAGGAGCTACCCCACCCATCTACTTCTGTCTCACCGCCCTAGCAGTCCCCTACACTGGGGCATCAAGCCTCCACAGGACCAAGGGCCCCCTCCCATTGATGTCAGATATGGCAATGCCCTGCTACATATGCAGCTAGAGCCATGGGTCCTTACTTGTCTACTCTTTGGTTGGTGGTTTAGTACCTAGGAGCTCTGCGGTTTCTTGGTTAATATTGATCTTCTTATGGGGTTGCAAACCCCTTTAGCTCCTTCAGTCGTTCCCCTGACTCCTCCATTGGTGTCCCTCGGTCTGATGGTTGACTGATAGCATCTGGACCTGTATTGGTCAGGCTCTGGAAGAGCCTCTCAGAGGACTGCCATATCAGGCGCCTGTCAGCAAGCGCTTCTTGCATACATCAGCAATAGTGTCTGGGTTTGGTATCTGCAGATGGGATAGACTGTCCCTAGGTGGGACAGTCTCTGGATAGCCTTCCCTTCAGTCTCTGCTAGACTCTTTGTCCCTGCATCACAAATTTTAAAAGACCTAAATATGTATAACTATTAGCTTGAGTTTTCCTTGTGAGGAAGAAAATGGTCTGCCTCAGTCAATATATTCTTGAGAATTCTGAAATGATTTATTACTGTTCTATCATTATTTAACCATGCTTGTATTACATACATTTAATAACTTTACTTATTTTTTAGTTGTTGTGCTGGAGAAGTGGCTTTGTAGTTAAAATGTTAACTGCTCTTATAGTTGTCTTGAGTTTTGTTCCCAGGACTCACATTAAACCACTAAACAGTTCATAAGTTCTTGTAAATTCAGCTCCAGGGCTCTTGACATTATCTTCTGGCCTCTGCAGATACCTACATGTTGTGGACATAAAGACTTCTCTCTCTCTCTCTCTCTCTCTCTCTCTCTCTCTCTCTCTCTCTCTCTCTCTCACACACACACACACACACACACACACACACACACACACACATTTGTCTATATCTAAAATTTATATCACTACGAGACTGAAATATTCAGTTGAAATAATATAAATATAATAAACTCATATCCATTGGTGTTATCTCCCGAGTTTACTTCATATATTAGAACACTTTCTTTGTACAGTCATATACAGATAATTAAAAAATGGAAGAATATTTTACTCAAATTTCCAATGTTGCAACAATTTTTAAGTCTTTAGGAGTCAATGCCCTTTAATTTAATTTGATTTTAAATAAGAAAGTAAATTAGATTTTTTATATTAATATTTCCTAGCTTAGAGTGAAGAACAAAAATTTAAAAGTATCATTTGCATTTCTCCTCAGTTTATTCTAGTTTTTAATTTCTTTTAGTCTTCTCTAACAATATAAAATGCCGCTAACTCTCTAATTACTACTGACATTTTTAATAATATAGTAATTTTTTATTTCCTCGAGAACTTCATACAACTGTACACTGATCACATTCACTCCCTCTTTTTCCTCCCACCTCCTCCAAGATCCAACCCCACTTTCTACCATTTGCTTTCAAGAAGAGGCTATTGCACTGTAAATGTCCTGGTCCTCTGTCTCATACCAACATTTTGCTCCATTTTTTTTTTGGCATATTCCCTGATCCTTAAGTGCAGAGGTCATGGTGTAATTATATCACTTTGGGACAGGCACTCTTTGGTCAGTTGATCTTTGCCTTTAGACCAGTTATAGCTTTCTGTAATGATTTCTATGTATGGCAAAGAAAGGTTTCTTTAAAGAAAGGTGAGAGCTACACTTATCTGTGGATGTTAAGTGTAACTTTTCAGAATACAGTTAACTTAAACTTTTTAAGAAACACAGCATTATATATACACCCATATATACAAAGAACTCAAGAAGTTAGACCCCACAAAACCAAATAGCCCTAGCAAAAAATGGGGTTCAGAGCTAAACAGACTTTTCACCTGAAGAAATTCGGATGGCTGAGAAGCACCTTAAGAAATGTTCAACATCATTAGTCATTAGGGAAATACAAATCAAAACAACCCTGAGATTTCACCTCACACCAGTCAGAATAGCTAAGATTAAAAACTCAGGAAACAGCAGGTGTTGGTGAGGATGTAGAGAAAGAGGAACACCCCTCCACTGCTGGTGGGATATCAAGCTGGTACAACCACTCTGGAAATTAGTCTGTCAGTTCCTCACTAAACTGGTCATGATACTTCAAGAGGACCCTGCCATACCACTCTTGGGCATATACCCAGAGGATTCCCCAGTATGTAATAAGGATACATACTCCACTATGTTCATAGCAGCCCTATTAATAATAACCAGAAGCTTGAAAGAACCCAGATGTCCCTCAATGGAGGAATGGATACAAAATATATGGTATATATACACAATGAAGTACTATTCAGCCATTAGAAAAAATGAATTAATGAAATTTTTAGACAAATGGATGGAACTGGAGAACATCATACTAAGTGAGGTAACCCATTCTCAAAAGAATACCCATGGCATGCACTCACTGATAAGTGGATATTAGCCTAGAATCTTGGAACACCCAAGACACAATCCACATACCAAATCATGTCCTAGAAGAAGGAAGGAGTGGCCCCTGGATCTGGAAAAGCCAATGCATCAGTGTAGGGAAATACCAGAACAGGGAAGTGGGAAGGAGAGGATGGGGGAACAGTGGGAGGGAAAAGGGCATATGGGACCTTTGTGGGGCGGGGAGCCAGGAAAGGGAAAATCATCTGAAATGTAAATAAAGAATATATCCAATAAAAAAAAGAAACACAGCATTACTAGATTTGCCTTTAGTTTCCATGGCTTCATCATACAATGGTATTTGACTAAGTTTATAGTGTCAGATATAAATTACCTTTCCTTGTCTCTCCCTATGTCCATTAAGGTGCTGGTGGTTAACACAGGATAAAGGTGCCACTGTGCACCTTTAGGATTATCATGCAATGTTGGTCATATATAGGTGTATCTCACACACACACACACACATACACACACACACACACATACACACACACACACACATATATGTGTGTGTCATATATATATATGTCATATGCAAGTTGATTGTTCTCGCTTGGTAGTTTGCATAACAACTTTGCATATTATGAAAAATACTCTGCAGGGAGCAGGTTTTCAGTTCAGATTAAAAGTAATCCTCAGGAATAGGGTCTTCTCTTCTCTTTCTCCTTTTCCTTTTCCTCCTCCTTCTTTTCCTCTACTGTGTCTTCCTGCTCCTCCTCCTCTTCTTCTTCTTTCTTCCTCTTCATATATATTAACATCAATGTTAATAGCCTTTATTTTCACTTGGGGACTTATCTTGGATTCCTGTGACAATTAACTGAAAAACAGAAATCCCCTGCCTAACAGTGGTATTTTTGATTTTTGACTACTGATATTTATATAAAACAAGCAAAAACTTACACACACACACACACACACACACACACACACAGTAAAACAATCATGTAAAATATTATTTCTTATATTTTCTTCTAAGAAAGCCTAAAAATTTATGTGATTATCCAATTGAATAACTATCAATAGTTTTATGGTAAATAATTATTACAGAAATATCAGAAAAACCCGGCACATGTAAAAAGATAATGGCCAGACTATATAAAGAAATAGAATTCTGAACACAATCCACACCATGCTCTGTTAATCAGCCCATCCCCTACCATTACCAGTAGAGGAAGCCAATCTACTACTGGCAAATTTGATTTATGTCAATTTGATATTATTTCTGGTAACAGTAAAGGACTTTCCCCATAAATGTTGGCTAAGTCTAGAGTCTGAAATTCTCCATAATTTTTCTCCCTGATTTCAACATATGAACCTTTGAGAGAAAGGCAGATACCAACTCCTAACCCACAGTTTACCTATATTATTGACCTTCTAATGACACCTCACAGGAAGTTTCTTTCTTTGTCTCTTTAGAGGTTTCCCATCCTTCTGCCTGCATTTCAGTCTCTGCCAAAATGTAAGCAATAGTGATTGTTTCTATTGCTATAGCAAAATCTAAATAAAATCTCTTTTAAAATAAACTTATTATGTGGAATATCCACATACTGCATAAACTCCTTAAGGCCAGCAACTACCCCTATTTTTTTCAAATAACTGACTGATTATTCAACTATGCAACAGCTGAATTTTTCTACAGTGCAACATCCATCTTATATAATGTTTATGCATTTGTGGAGATCATAGAGATAACAAATGATATGTTCCAAAATGAGCAATTATCGAGGTGTGCAGACATGTTCAGCTTGGCAAAGAATGAAGATGTATCTATCATTCCTCATAGGACAGAAAGTTCACTGCAATATTTTATTTACAGACATATAAGATACAAATATAATTGTAATTTGTAAATGTCATTCATGCATTTGACTTGCTGGGATTAAAATTTTCTGGAAGCTGAAATATATAAACTTATATTTATACTTTTTCACTTAGTTTCATTCAAGAAATTACACCTCATTCACTCACCACACATATACACACATACACACATACATAATTTAAAAATAATTTCCTAGGTCCATCTCGATTGCCCATGTTTGTAATCCCATCAGTCAACAGGCAGATGCTATAATAGCTCTGTTTTATAGCTGAGTTCCAGGACACCCTGTGATTCAAATCAGATCTTATATGAACAGATCAAATGATGAGAATATTCATTTAGGAAGACCAACAAAGTCAACTCACCTGGAACTTTGAGGTTTTCAGAGTTTAAACCACCAAAAAGAACACACGCAGGTGGGAACTAGGCCTCCCCAAACATATATAGTAGATATGCAGCTTGATCTTCATGTGGGTGTCAAACTGGAGTGGTTCCTATCCCCAATGCTGTTGCCTGTATATGGGATAAGTTCTTCCGACTGGGCTGCCTTGTCTGGAGAAGCACCTAGCTTTTCAGAGACTTGAAGTGCTAGGGGTGGGGATACTGGGGGGTTGCTGCATGCTCATAGAAGTGGGGGGTATGGGGGATGAATTGTGGGAGGGGGTGAGTGGGAGGGGAGCAGTAATTAGGATGTAAAGTAAGTGAAAAATTAAATTAAATTTAAAAAGATCATTGATTTAATCAGTAACACATACACACACACACACACACACATACACACACCATACAATTATAATATAATTTAAATTTTGAAGTGGGGCATACCTTAATACATTAATGGGAAAATTGTATCTCTATGTTCATGCCATTAAAATCATTATATTATTTTTCTCATATATATCCACTTCCTTATCAGTGTTGATTGACTGATATTATATAACAGAAGTAATACCAAATACTAATACATTAGTTTTATAAAATGATCTAGGCCTGGGATAAATAGATAGAGATTGAATTTGCATTTACATTTTATCTATTGGATACTCGTATTTCAATTCATATTACACCAGAGTGTCATTTCATGTATTAAGAAAATATATGCAAGATTTAACTCTGAGACAAGCCTTTGTATTAACTAACTTTAGTTTATTATTAAAAAATATTCTCTTTATAAAAATAGATTGCTTCTCATACATTATATCCTGATTACAATTTTCCTTCCCTCTTTTCCTCCCATTTCATCCTCATCTCTTCTCCTTCCATCCGTATCCACTTCCTTTCTGATTTTTATTAGAAAAGAATAGGCTTCGAAGAGATAATCAGGAAACATAATAAAATAAAATATAATAAAATAAAACGAAAACCATTACGTTGAAATTGGTCAAGACAAACCTCAGGAATGAAGAGTAGCAAGAGAAGACACAGGAATCACATACCCACACATTAATACAGAGCTTCATAAAAATAAACTATACTATAAATATCCACATGTCAGCCCTAAGCTTGCTGCTTCAGTCTCTATGAGTACACATGAGCAAAGATTTAAAGAAGATTTAAAGATTTAAAGAAGATGAAGATTGAGACACTCTACAGCATTATTGCATAATCCTTAGTATAGTAGATATGAAAATTCGTTTGTAAAAGAGTTTAATTTTAATAGCTTCAAACTAGGAACAAAAACATATACAAAATTATCAACACAAATTGGTGAAGCCTTTTAATATCTGCATTTTTATGTACCTAAATTTTACCTAAGCAATTGCAGGTTATTTCTTCCATTGCTTGGAAAACTTGAACTCAAGCTAAGTTCAGTAGTATTGTCTGTCAGTCAGCAGAAAAGAACAGCAAAACTGAGGACAGCACACTGGGGAATGAAACATGTTTAACATGTATCTGTTTCTGTGATGATCATGCCTGCTGTATAGCAGCCTATTATTTATTGTACATTTTGTCAATCAGTAACTTAAAAAATATTATTGCTTAAGATTTGTCTAGTACCTAGTAAGTTCTACTAATATGTGCTCCTGGGTGTGAGATCTGTGGCCTGTCTCATTTTATAGAGACCAAGAAGATCTATGTAAGTTTACACATTAATAGAGTAAGGGTGTGCATGCATATGCATGCCTTGATATGTGTTATATACATCAATATATATAAATATATTGATGAAATAGATCATGCATATGTCTTGTTACATATACATATGTCTTGTTACATACACATTTGTATGTGGAGGGTGTATGCATGTTGGAATTAGAGGACAACTTGCTGGAGTTGGTTTACTCTTTCTAACATTAGGGTAAAGGGTTTGGGGAGGGATCTAATTCAGATAATCAGGTAGGTGGCAAGTTGCTTTTAACTGTTGAGACTTCTTGCTACCCCTCCCTCTAGTGAATTTTTGTATAGTGTTTGTATATTATAGAAGTTTCCAGGGATTTTATTTTCTTGCTATAGGGAAAACATAATATCCAGGGAATCTGGCTGGTGCTTCTTCAATGCAGTCTGCATAATTTCCTTCTTTTTATTCCCCTTCAAGATAATTTAATTGCATGTGATACTAAAAATTTTCTTTATTTTGTCACTAGGCTCATCGTTATTTTTTTTAAATCCAATTATTAATACAATAACCATTGTAAAGGAACATTGAGTGATTTTTTTTTATGTTTCCTAATGCTGACATAATGCCCTGTACATGGGTTTTAATGAGAACATACATGTTCGAATAGTCCTCAATCCTAAAAATAAAATGTGAAACCAACAGGATTGCTTTATACAGAGGTTTCTCTCCTTCCTGTATAGATGGTTTACCTTCTGCATCTCCACATGACAGTCTTTCTGTCTGAGCTGCATGTGTCCCGATTTTGATTAAAAAGGAGCCTAATCACACTGGGTTGACACCAAAGCTTATTTTAAATGTACCTCTTTAAAAGTCTTTCCTTTGAATGCTGTCATATGAGAGCTTTGGTGGGTGGATCTTTAGTCAATAGTCCAGATAATAATCCATCTTCAGGATTATTACTTCTGTCTCTGTAGGAAAATTTTTTTCTCAGAAAATGATCTTCAAAGATCATCTGATGCACCATAAAATAACTAGTTTTTGAACTTTGCACAGTGCCAGGCATGTTTACATTGGAACAAGATAACTAGGTTATCATCAATAATCATATGTCATGATTATTCAACCTGAATCGACATGTGTCATAAATTAGGCTCCATTACACATATCCAAGTCATTGAGCTGGAATGCATTCAAATGCTTACCCTCATAGTTCCCTAGCCGAACACCTTATTAATTTGATCAAATAAAGTAATTCTAGAGAGAGGTTCCTCTTCTGCTATGCAACCCTGCTTGCATATTTTATGTGTGCAGTGCATATTCTCCCTTTCTCTGTTGTAGTCTCTACTTCATAGACAAACTGGACTTCATTTCATCTGGTATTTTATTTAACTTTGTAGCTTATTTTCTTCAGCAAACCACTTGAAACTCCTATGACCTTTCCCTTTGGATTCCCTTTGTTTTGCTAGAGGCCTGATGCTCCATAATTCCTACTGTTGTCTGCAACCTTAAAAAACAGGCCCCTTGGCTCTTACTTGCATGTAAATGTTATCAGTGGAAACTCCCTCATTAGAGCAGTACTATTCCTGCCAGTGAGAAAGTTACATAGTATTGAAAGACAATGACATCGAGTGGGCCAACATCCAGTCACTCCCTGAAACTATGAACAGAAAAAAAAAACAACAAGAAATTCATTTTATGCTCCCATCATTACAGCCTATCATACTTCTGACTGACATATGCCAGATTGTTCCAAAGTCTAAATTCTCAAAGGTGTTCACAGGAAAATCTCAGCATGCATCCAAAGGCTGAAAGTCTTTTCTAAACTGCCTTAAAAGAAAACATGTCACTAAGTAAAGGATTAGTAGAAACAAATAATTCTGTAATTGTTTTTTCCTGGGATCAAGATTTCAAAATTGAGCTATTATCAAGACAGATGTCTAGTATTCAATGAATTCTGAGTATTAATGATGTATATTACAGAAAATTTCTTTTTTTGCATTTAAATACATTGATTCCATGAAGTCTAGGAAATCATAAGACAACTTTTGTTTTCTTTTCTTTAAGGATCATCTCCAAGATGTTATTATTTAAATATTTTAAATAATATATTTGATCATATTCTTTTCCCTTCCCAACTCCTTAAAGATCCTCCCCTGCTCCTTATCTACCAGACTGCATGTGATCTCTCTCTCTTTCTTAAAAATCAAAAGAACCAAAATCAAAATAACAAAATATAATATATACACGCGTGGGCTTGTGTGCATGTGTGCACATGCACACACACACACACACATACACAGAGTCCATTTTATGTTGACCAACTCCACTTTGTATGGGGCTACCCTGAGTGTGGTTGCTATACCCAGGAAAATCCTATTTCCTGAATCTTTTCTTTGTTTAGTCTACAAAAGGAGAATGATCCAGAAATCTATTTTGAGCACTGGGAGATACTTCAGGATGACAATTACTTTCTTTGTCAAAGGTTGAATTCCTAGGAGACTATGTAGGGATGGAGGAAGACAGACAGTTCTTATTCCTATTAACTTCTCAGAGGAATGATTTTTGTATGCATTAAATGTCCTCAAAGGAAATCACTTATCTAACCCTTGGGGATATACATTGGAACCTAGGTTTCTATATATTTCCTGATATAACAAACTACAGTGCATGACAATCCCCACTTAATATTTGCTTTGCAGGCCCAGTGATGAGGTTATGTTCAGACACACTCAAGGCTTGTAAGATGGGCCACCTTGGCAGCACACCAGTTACTCTCAACTTGTTAGGTATAGGCGTCTCATCCAGATATCTCTAAACACTATGAAGAACAGTTTTCATTTTTTTAATGAAGTACAAATAGACAAATTCTATTGCTTAGCCCAAGGGTTAGATAAGCAATCTCCTTTGAGGATGTTTAATACATGCAGAAAGTCGTTCTTCTGAGAAGTTAATGGGAATAAGAGCCTTCTGTCTTCCACCATTCCTACATATTCCCCTATAAATTCAACCTTTGACAATCGTCTCAGGTCTAGTCTCTCCTAAGAGGTGAGCTAACACATTCCAAATTTTTTGACCAGAGAAGCTCCCCATCTGGCTGGCACTAGGCTCCAGCTTTTCCTTCTCCAGCATGAGCTGGGATGATTCTAATTTCTTGAGGTCCATTGTTTCAATAGGCTGATGGATGAACAGGGGGCCATAAGTATCTTTGAAGCATCTCCACTTCTGCTGTAATGGTATTAGTTGACTGGCTTGGTTAAAGCTATTAGCAGAAATAAATGTTCTTTTCTTTTTTAAATAGTTTTTGTTCTTCTCATATATATTACATCCCAACTGCAGCTTCCCCCTCTCTGGACCCCCCACCCCAGCTTCCCTCACTTCTCCAAGATCCACCCCACCTCCTCTCAGAGAACAGCATGCCTCCTGAAACACTGAATAACAAGCTAGAATAAGACTAGGCACATACCGTCACATCAAAGCTGGACTAGGTAACCCAGTAGGAGAAAAGGGATTCCCACAAGTAAGACAAAGAGTAGACCTTGGTCACATTGTTAAAATTTCTATAACAACACCAAGCTACCAAGCTATAATATATATCATATATAATATAAACTTTATTTATTATATAATATTCATTTATCACACACACACACACACACACACACACACACACACACACACACATATATATATATATATATATATATATATATATATATATATATATATACAGGCTCCCTGATATCTGCCGGTTTTCCTTTTTAAGATTTCATATTAAACCATTTAATCAGGTCATAGGGCTGACACTTGCGACTTAGAAAGACCCTAAAGTGTAATCTGCTCTAGAGCAACAGGAATGAACTTTTCAGATAAAATCCAATAAGGTTCTACAGGAAACATCAAGAACTGCCCTATAATTGTAATTGCTATAATTGTAACCTTAAGTTTCTTCTCAGCTCCCGTCTAGGTCCAAATGACTTACATAAAATCTCAACAAAACTCCAGGACCGCTGTTTGTCTGGTGACATTTGAATAGCACACCAAATGAAGATCAAGGCTTGTTATCAAGCGTTTATCACTAAAAGGGTTGGCTATAGTTGTATTATCAACTCTTTTCATTTCTAGCCACTTTTCATTTTAACCTCCTCAGATAGAAGCAAGGCAGGCTTTGTGTATAGGTAACCTTTAGGGAAAATTAAAACAGGTTTTCTCTCCTGCAAGGTGGTAACAGATTTGAGTCTCCCTAGCTTACCTCTGACAGTTTGTGCTGGCGAAAATGCCGTTTAAAACAGCAGATGGTTACTTGCATATCATAGGAAGGGGGGAAAGAAGCAAGTGATACATCAACTGGGATCACAGCCCTGGGAAAACTTGCACATTTCAGCAGAAGCTACAGAGACTTGAATGTTTATAAGCAATAAGGAACAGGAGAGCGAACAGGAGGCAACAACCTCAGTACAAAAAGGGAAAGGTTAATGTGGCAGAAGGGGCGGGCCTGTTACTCTTCCCAGAGGAAAGAGTAAGCGCATTTGATAATTCTGTGGCTGCATAATGTGTACAGCTTCAGAACAGGGCATTGTGGACATGGGGTGCTTAGCGAAGCAGAGAGAGTCACCTTCGCAAGTTCACAACTGGGAATACATTAGCACTGCATCTGGAAGATGCTTCATCTCTACAGTACAGCCCACAGCAAGCCTAGCTTTGGTCTCTTCTCTTATATCCTGCTGAGTTTTTTCCCCTTTCCATCATGAATCTATATCGATTAAACAAATTGTCATTTTTTAAAAAAAAATCCCTTCTTTAGGATACACAACTAATGTTCTGATTTGCTCAGTGCAGAGTCCTGATGCATGTCTGAAACCTGGGACTTGTAATAGTCATTGTGGAGTCCATTATGCTTCATACTTCTAGCTGGTTCTGTGTAAACGCCTGCATCTCCTATGATTTTTCGTGCTGACTTTGTAGAATCTTCACGTTCTCTCTGCTGCGGGTGGGGATACTAGTACCTGCCTCACAGGTTGGCTGAGAGGGCAACAGCCACAGCTGGCACTGCTGGTCACTCTGTGTCCTTCTACTGACGGCGGAATGTGATTTATCGTGAAGAGATAACAGTTCAGAGCCGTCTCTTCTGATTCACTTCACTTCAATAATTCAAGTTCTCTCCCTCTTCTAGCAGATGGCTTTTAAAATTAATAAATGGTAAATAGCTGGCATTTGGTGTTTGCCACATGCCAACCATGGCTCTTAAGTGGTTTACAGTCTTGTTTCCTAGACTGCCGCGAACACATTCAGCATTACTCCTGCCTTAGATGTGTAGAAATGGCGAAAGAGATAAACGAGGAAGATTGACCTACAGCCGAGTCATGAGTGGCTAGAGGAAACCAGCTTTAGTCCCAGGCTGTCTGGCTCCAGGGTCCACGCCCTTACCTCTTCTCTACATGGCTTCCTGTGTTTGTTCTGACATTAGCCTATCTCTGAGTTTCACTAGTTTCATCTCAGCTAAACCTTGAGTCAATGCACATCCCCAATGCATTGGACTAGTGTACTTCCCATGACCTCTTGCCTGGTAATTCTCTCTATCTGTTCAAGTAACTGTGATTTGTTACATTTCATTGGCTTCTCAGTTGGTTTCCAAACAACCAACTGTTTATTGCTTTTGAGATGAGTAAGTTCCTGTTTGGGGTTTAAAGTACTTGTATCTAATCCTCCCCATTCGCCTCCCCCACCCACAAAGAATGCTTCAAGAAAACAGGCTCCATGCCAGGCATCACCATTTATGTACTATTTGGTCTGTTCTTTTTTTTTTTTTTTTTCTTCATCAACTTTGATCCCCGGACTGGGACTGTTCACAGGGGTTTACTGTGATCCTGACAAGTATAAGGACCTCCCATTAGTGGATCTTTGGACACGAAGATTGTGAAATCAGTTATTTCTGGCAAAGACTGCATTAGGATAGTTTATAGAAAATGATTATTTAGGATACTATATGGAAAACAACAAATGATATTTACTGGAATAAAATATAGTGGTTTTCTTTTACTTCTATTTACCTCTTGGGAGCTACCTTTGGTTATCTGAGTTAAATGGCTAAGTTTTTAATATAAATTTTTATTACTGTTCTTTGAATATCTATTTAAATCTCTAGTTTTGATGAGTATGTTTGTCTTCTTTTGACATTTTATTAGCACTGTTCTTTTTGCTCTGAACAAACGATGTTAGGGAGAAATTCTTTCAAATGAAGTGGATAATTAGTATAACAATGCGAATGACCTTCATGCTTTAAAAAGTAGTTGTCATTTAAGAACTAGTAGGACAGGTTGTCATTAAATTAAAATAATTACATATGGACTTTTGAGATAATTGCTAATTTAAGATTATTCCTCTTTTGGCACTATACACTTTTAAAAAAATTATATACCTGCTTAAAGCCTTTAATGCCGACAGGCCATGAGATAAATCAAACATGTAGAACAGCATCTTCGTGAGTGATTTGACCTGCTCAATGAATGTTGCTTCCTGGCTGGGCTTAATGCTCAGCATTTTAAAAGAATCACACACTACTCACTAAGCCTGATGTTGAGTAAAGGCACAATTATTGTTTATTCAATTAAGGTATGGCTACCATGTGTGGAAGAAGAGGATTAGGGGTGAGTTCATCATTTCTTTTCCCTCTGGGTCCCATGTCACTTAAGAACTGCATAGTGGCAATGGTGTACAATTCTACAAACAGAAATTTTAAAAAGCAGGAGGACCAAGGATGTAGAAACCAAAGCAGTATGTACTTCTGTTAGCCAGTTCAAAGATGGCAGCCAGGCTTGGGAGTGGTATGGTAACAGTCATATAGTCATAATGCAAATCCTAAATACTGACTGAATCTGAGATGTGCTAGAAGCTACAGTGGATCATATTTGTGTATAATATATATTACAGCATTATATATGACTATATATGCTTATATCTATATAATATATGTAAATATATATAATAGATATTTTACAGAAGAAGGAGTGTTGTAAGCATTTAATTCATAGATATTGAAGCATCCACATTCCAAAAGCTACTGAAAAAATTAAATATTGGAGAACGAGGAGACCTAGTAATATATATTTACTTCTATGACAATAAGCCTCAAGACCCAGAGAAAAAAGTTTCAGTTTGAGTTCAGTGATAGGATAAACCTATATATACATCTGAAGCAGCCAGTAGTGAGGAAATTAGGGATATGCAGACTTTTTAGATGAAGCAGCAACATTATCAGGTATAAATGTTAATCTCTTTCCAAGAAAACCCTAAGAAAAACATACAGGAAAATATGTGAGGAAATATCCAGGTATCCCTTGATAAAGTCAAGGTGTGATTTAAAACAAATCATTAGAGATTCTTTTGGCATAAGCTATGTGGTGAGGATGTATATGAGTATATTATATGAACATAATAACTTAAACAGTTGGACTTTATTCTAGCAGTATAAGAATAATGTTTGAATACTGTATGACTATGTGTAAATAAATATAGAACACCTGGCAGGTATTAGTAATTGTTTATAGAATGTGTCTGAATGCGCCTTGATTCATTCACTCACTTACTCACTCACTAACTCACTTTTTAATATCCCAGGAGCAGGCCCCCAATCTACTTCCAGTCCCCCCTCACACAGCTGCTCCCTACAATGTGTTCCCTTCACCTCTGAAAAGGGAGAGGTCCCTCCAGGTACCAACCCATGCTGGCACATCAAGTCAGTGCAGAACTAGGCACATCCTCTTCAGCTGAGTCCAGATAAGGCAGACCAGTTAGGGGAACAGGATTCATAGGCAGTCAACAGAGTCAGAGTAAGCTCCTGCTCCAATTATCGGGGCACACTCATGAAGACCAAGCTGTACATCTTCTACATATGTGCAGGGAGACTAGGTATGCTCTTTGGTTGATGGTCCAACCTCTGACTCATTAGTTGACTCTTGTTGGTCTTCTTGTAGCCATTAGTTGACTCTTGTTGGTCTTCTTGTAGAGTTCTAATCCACTCCAGGTCCCTCAATTCTTACTCCAACTCCCCTAAAAGACTTCCCAAGCTTGGTCTAAGACTTGGCTGTGGGTTTCTGTGTCTGTTGTGATGATCTGGTAGATGATCATTTGGTAGAATCTCTCAGAGGACAGTTATGCTTGGCTCCTGTCTGAATTCCAAGCTGACAGATACAAACATAGCCTGAGGATCCAAGGTAGTTGAAGGAGGAGGCAGCCATGCGATGTTTCTATTGATTCTCTCAGGACCATTTGGCACATCCCACTTCACCCCTAAAACTGGCAGGGGTTGCTACTGCAATCATTGATATCCATTTCACACGGAACACTTGTGTATCTAGGTCAGCAGTAGCAAATATAGCTGTTAACAGGGGATCCCAATCTTATCTACTTGGTGACAATGAGACTCTTTTCTACGCGGTGACAAGGATCCACATGTGAGCTACTCTTGGGCTTCTGTGATCATACACCTGCATTCCTTGGCTTGTAAGTACATATATGGGGGCTTATCATCATTGTTAATTGATGTAGAAGACAAAATCTATTGTGGCATTTGGACAGCATCATTCTCTATGGGGGAGGCGGGGAGGGGATGATGTACACCACACAGGCTAAAGGCAGATAGAAACAGGCAGAAAAGTAGAAACCAGGAGCATGCATTCCTTTCCTTCTGTTCAAAAGTGTGGCTGTAATGGTACCAGCTACTTGAGTCACTGAACAACTGCAATCTAGAATTATACGCCAAATAGAAGAAGCCAAGTTTTCCTCCCCTAAGATGCTTTTGAACAGGGTATTTTATCGTACTAATGAGAATGAAACTAGAACAAGTTATAATTATGTATTTTATTTGTAAATTCTACTTTTATATATTACATGACTTCTGAATATTTTAATTTGCTAAAAATTTAGAACTCAGTATGTAAGGGAGAACTGTGAAGGTTATAAATGTTTTAAATCAATTCCTAAAAATGACATTAATTGTGGTCACCATCAATAGGTAGTTCACATATGGGACTAAACTCTGAACTACAGAGATGTTATTCAAATCGTCCCACATGTAGGAGTTTCAACTTTGAAACAGAATAATAGCCTTTGTGTCAGAAGTTCTAAGACGGCCTGAGTAAATATTATATGTGTTATTTCAAGCATAATGGAATGGCATTATGAAAATAATCATTATTTTTATTTCTACCAAGGTCTGGACACAGCAATTCAAGATAATATGTAAATTCAGATATTAATATGTGTATACAAATATACGATGAAATTTTTAGTATGATTCTGAATATGTAGGAGATAACATAAAAAAGATTCATCATACAAAGCAAATTGATATTTCACTGGAAGAAAAACGTTTCAGATCTAACTATATATTGTACTATAAAGACTACATGTAAAGAAATTTATCTGCCATTCACTGTTATTCCAATTATTTAAAATTAGAAAATAGCTTTGTATACTTTTCAGTGAAATATACTATTGTAAAAAACAATTCTTTGAAGGCTTTTTTAAAAGATATTTTTATTATTATATGTAAGTACACTGTAGCTGTCTTCAGACACACCAGAAGAGGGCACCAGATCTCATTACAGATGGTTGTGAGCTACCATGTGGTTGCTGGGATTTGAACTCAGGACCTTTGGAAGAGCAGTCAGTGCTCTTAACCACTGAGCCATCTCTCAAGCCCTCTTTGGAGATTTTAAACAAGCAATATATGTGGGTTTGGAAGGATTCAAATCTATTTATGTATGTATGTATGTATGTATGTATGTATTTATTTATTTATGTATGTATGTATGTTTTTTGAGACAGGGTTTCTCTATATAGCCCTGGCTGTCCTGGAACTCACTCTGTAGACCAGGTTGGACTTGAACTCAGAAATCTGCCTGCTTCTGCCTCCCAAGTGCTGGGATTAAAGGTGTGTGCCACCACTGCCTGGCTAGGATTCAAAATTAATACTTGGAAGATACAAATTACACTTGGTCCTCTGCTGGTAATGTTTCCACTAATACTGTTTATCTAAAATTCTAAAATGCAATTTCTTACATATATGTATATATGAGTTATATAAGAAATTCCATATATATATATATATATATATATATATATATATATTTACCCTACTCACTGTAACTACTGTTGCTATGTTACAAAAGAGTGAAGTTTATCTGTGACTCAAGTGGATAGATCCAGACACTGGAGCCAAATGGCTTAGACTCAGTCTGGTTTTATCACTGGTCTTGGCCTCCATGGATATTGGTTTCCTCATTTTGATGGTAGACACTATAATAGCTCCCATATGACATGCAAGCTATGAGGAATAAGTGGCTTGAAACTCACAACTCCACACTGGGGATAGAATACCTAGATTAGCCCTGGCACCAGGGAGAGCTATTTACCTTGACAGTAATAACAAAAGTAGTAATTACTTCTGCAGTATTGTTATTTGCAGTAACTCAGAAGAATTGAAACTCCTAAGCTTCATAATGGATAACATTTCTTAAGACCAATACTACTGTAGTTCTAGACATGGTAGAAAACTGTATATTTGTTAGCTTTCAATCACTGAAAACAGCTCAAAAAGCAGACTTAATTATTGTCATTATTTTTAGGTGAGGATACTGAGGTTAATAGACTTAGCTTGACTATTTAATAATCGAGTTTATCTTCTGTTCTTAATACTAATAAAAATTAAAGGCATTTTTAAAAATATTCAATACAATGAAAGTAAATGTGAGGTGAACTCCTAAAGCATTGGAAGTCAAGTTTTGAAAATTAAAATGTGTTGGACATACAGTTACTTTTGGAGATCATTTATTTTCTTATTTCTGAGATTATACCACCATATTCTTGATGTGCTTCTGCTTGATGATGCTGAGAATGCATCTCTGCAAACTCCATGTTGCATGAGTGTCTTCTGACATCCCATCTTTCATAATAGGCACTAGGGAGAGAGGAGAAGAGGTAGAAATTCTTATATGTTCTGACAAAGTCGTTCATCCGCTGAATTTGTTAACTACTCCAAATCTTCCTCCCTATGACATCTCAACTTCTGGGCCCCCAAGTCCATCTCCTGTGGCTATACTGCAGCAAATGTCCTGGATTATTGCAGCCAGTGTCCTCTCTTTCTTTTTGATTATTTTCAAAACCTGAGCAACTTTCCATCCCCCTCAATCTCAAAAGGGAGTGTGTCATCAACAAAGAGTGACTTCCCTCAAATTTCTTCACTTGAGTTCTGCCAGATTTTCTCCATCCTTTCTTCTTAATGATCTTCCCTTGACTAATCCTCTGCTAGTCCATAAATTCTGTCTTTAAGGTTTAATAACAAGAGTCATGCAGTTCAATTTTCCCTATTATAAGAGGATCCCAACATAAAATCTGCCTTTATTGGATTTAACTTCTTTCTAGGTCTTTTTTAACAGTCTCTTACCTTCCCTCCTGGCTTTTTAGAGGATGTATAACACCTTTCAAGCCTCTAAAGCCTCTTCCACAGAAGTAATTGCACCTACCTTGTTCAAAAAATATAAGCCCTAGTCCTATGAACATTCTCCCTGATCCTCTAGATTTTGAGTGCCTCCCTTATTTTAAGTTCTAGAAATTATGATGATTACACCCTTCTGTATAATAAGTGCTTTAGATTAAATTTTCTTTTGTTGAAATAACTTTTGTGCTTCCTTTCATCTCCAGTAGCCACTGAGTGAAATGTTAACTGACTCGAAGTTTGAAAGCCTATTCATGATAGATAGAAAAGTTAACATTGGACCAGGGACATCAAATCACGGTCTTCAGAGAATGTCAGTAGAGGATGTGTCTCAGACCTTTCCAGCTTCCACACTGTAAATGGGCCTTCATACTCTGTTGTTGTAGACCACAGCAGGTTTGTTCTGTGCAAGAAATGAAAGGGACCATTCCAAGGAACTATCCCTGCAGCATTGTCAACATTGGAGACAACAGACCTTGTGAAGTGTTTATTGGGGAATGATTGGAAATGGGAAGCTTCAATACAAATTATCAAATTATCCTACTAAAATGGCCATTGCTCTTATTTCAAACTCTCAAATAGTAGACACCAGGTTCTATTCTATTTGGATTTACTCAGAAGGAGAGATACTGGCTCTGACATTTGGGGTCCCTCAAAATAATAACTTCAAAGACCATTAGACCACTTTATAGCTCGTCAACCAATAGTGCAGCTTACTTTTATTGAACTTCTAATCAGCTTTTTTTTATTATAAACTATCCTTTGAAAATTCCATACATGTATAAAATGAATCTTCATCAAATTTACTACTTCTTTTGCCATCTAACTCTCCTCAAGGCCTCTTTTAGTATCTCTCTCCAAACTTTTTATTTTCCTTTCCAAATGTTTAGATAATCAATTTATTTTAAAGTAACTGAGTCGGCTGGGTGGCGGTGGCACACGCCTTTAATCCCAGCCCTTGGGATGCAGAGGCAGGTGGATTTCTGAGTTCGAGGTCAGCCTGGTCTGCAGAGTGAGTTCCAGGACAGCCAGGACTACACAGAGAAACCCTGTCTCAAAATAAACAACCAACCAACCAACAAACAAACAAACAAAAAAAACCCAAAAAACCTAAAGTAGCAGAGTCAAATTAATGCTGCACATATGTATAGGGTCATCGTGGAAGCATAAATCCAACCACCATGGGCCACATTCTCCAATAAAAGTAACTCTCCTCCCAACTGTAGTCAAATGACAATAGCTCCTTAGTCAAGAATGGGACCTAAGAACTATTTCCTTTTTCCTTATATAATTGTTAAGTGTTTTAACCTTGTGAAAGTTTTGTATAAGTAACTGTGACTGTTGTGAATTCATTTGTGGAATAACTCTATCACATCAAGAGGAATGAATTTCTCTCTATCCTTTCTTTTCCTTTGGCCATTACACTCTTCCCGCACCTTCTCCTTAGCTGTTTCTTGAACCTTGTGTGTGAAGGCAATATTGATCCAGGCACGCCATGTATAGCCAATCACTTATACTCATTCTCAATACTATTAAGAATAATGATTTTTCCACTAAAGCCATTACCCTGTGTAATTAGAAGTTTCCATGAACAAGGTTGAAAACAACACAAATGTATGGGTACAAACATAAATCATAAGAAGCCAACTTGTCACCATGATCATTTTTGTTTTGTTATTCACTATCAAATGCTGTAGGGTATGACTTACTGAAGCATCAGTTTCAAGCATATTTCCGGTACCAGGCATGGATTTCTACATGTGGAAGAGAGTCAAGTATCAATCATCAGACTGATTGGCTTCCTCAGTAAACAGTATTAACACTATTGCACATCTTGCCTGGAAAGTTATTATTGTATCATATAGGGTGCAGTGCTAGATAAGTCCACTGATGCTTATGTGTCCCCAGAGCTGATACAGCACCTCCATACTGTGAAAGCTAACCAAGAGGAAGAATTTCTTGGTCAGTTCAAAACTGACTTTTCTGTGCTCTATAATCAAAGGATGTGGTGTCTTCAGCTTGTATTATTTTGGATGCCTCTGGAGCCTCTTTGACATACAGAGTAACTGTCAGAGATTCTTCGTGCTCTGTTTCTTTTAGTGAGACCTTCCTTTGACTCCCCTTTTCCGGATCTCCATTCCTCTTCTATTCACCTGAATATTTCTGTCCTGACTTTTCTCTCTAATTTCAATTCATCTGTATTCCACTCTATTCACTTCCTCAATTAATTTCTAATGGCCCTTTCTTAGACTTTTGAGTCTTAATAGTTAATAAAAATGCCCCAGTGCACTTAGTAATGTAGAAATGGTATAATATACATGGAAGCAAGATTATTATAAAATACTTAGTTTCACAATTGTGCCTGATTTTCAAAATGATAAACTGAATGCCTGGTAGATTGGAGGATTCTGTAAAATGATCACATGTTGTCCAATGTGTGAAAATGGATGTATTAACTTTAAAGTGTCTACATGGTGGAGTCCCTACATTGTGTAGGGTACCCTGCCTGTACCATTCATGTCCTTTTTCTTCATCCAACAGTGACATCATTTTCCTGCTGCTGTAGCTCAGGATGAGCTGAGCCTACTCAATTTCACTCTCTGACTGTTTGAAGTAAGTGACAATAGGCACAAACAAGGATCAATCAGGCATGGCTCTGGTATTTGTAGTGGAACACACAACCCTTCTGAGATTGTTCAGCTGATAAAATAAATCCCTGGATTGCTCAGAGCTTATGCTTTTCACTATATGAAACAAAGTGGAAGTCAAAAAGTAATGAATCTAGAGTTCTGTGCTATTTTAAATTCCATATTTTAGGCTTATTTAATGCCAGTTTATTAATGTACCTCCATTTTTTATTACATGTGATAAATTATTTTCAGCTTGTGAATTTTATTTCTTTCATCAGAATGAACAATATCAACTAAAATAATCAGAACAATTTTTATAAAGAGTTTAAGAAATATTTGGGAAAAATAAGGGGGCAGATGGGTTATTTAGATCATATTGTTAGGAAAATGTAAAAAAAAATATAAAAGTATAAGAATACTATTACAAAGCATTATTTTGTACTGTTGACCTACATTTATTAATATTTAAAAAACAATCTATGATAAAGGGAAATAAAAGCCAAAACTTTGGTTCTGTATACTTATGTACCACTAGGGAGAAATTAATGGGGCAGCCTTTTGTCATAAATTATATTCAATTAGACATAATTAAATATCCAAACAGTTAAAATTGCTGATTTCCTAGATTTAATGATAATAGCATTAAAATAGAAGGGTAAGGTGGGTGATAAAGGAAAGAAGAGACAGGGAGAGAGAGGTAAAACTACAGTTGGAATGTAATATATGAGACAATGAATTAATGAAAAATTACTTTCTATGATTATAAGATAGCAAAGAATGGCCAAGAAGTCAGGAGAAGAAATCAACCAAAGTGTTGTTGCAAAAGGCAGTTCACATTGAAGGCCTGGATTTCTGTAAGCATTCAGTCCTGGACTTATGCTTTATATTCATTTTAATTATTATAATTTGTTCAAACTTCTAGTCTTAAAACTAAATGAATCTACTACATACTTATTTTTCAGGATGCAAAATAAACCATTTTTAAAAGATATAGAAGGAAAAATAGTTATGGGATAATTAAATTGGTAAGAGCTCTGAAATGATGGCAGTGAGTTACAAACCAAGATTTACAGAAGCATCATAGAATATCTTTAATATGGTCCTTTAAGTTTGTTCTAATTAGGGTTGTTTTTCAGAGAAACTTCAGAGAGGTTAGTATCTTGTCTATAATTCCAAAGTTGGTGCATAAAAATTAGGATTCAAACCAAACTCTATTCTAGAGGAATTTAAATCCAGCAACATTTGCTGCTCTGGCAAAGCATCCAAATATCCTCTAGGACTGTGTGATCTGGCTGGAATAGAGGCATGCCCTTAGTACATAAAGTTAATCCCTATCAGTGAAGGTAAGTTTAGTTTGTAGAAGGAAGCAATGATGGTTGAAAGTGACATCTAATTGAGGGGCAGACAAAGTGTTGGCTCAGAGAAAGATTTGACAGAATGAGTCAGAGATAGGATAAGCCCCACTCTCATGAGAACAGTGCAGAGAGAAAGAGGGAGAGAGAGAGAGAGAGAGAGAGAGAGAGAGAGAGAGAGAGAGAGAATTGACTTAAGAGACCATCATAGAGAGACACACACACAGAGAAGACAGTTTTACCGGGATCATTTTACAGAGAAAAGATAGTTTTACCAGGACCATTTTTACAGAGAGACATTGCAGTTGATGGTAGAAAGAAAGAGAAAATGAGAAGAAGCCAGAAGATTAGAATAGATCGCCAGTTAGTTTGAGGCCAAGAAGAACAATTCAGTCAGCAGCCCAGGGAAGCCAGTGTGAAGCAGTCAGCTTGGAGAATATCAGGCCAGAACATCAGAGTTGAACCAGTCAGGCATAGTTCAAGAAAGGCTAAAAAGGGTTAATTTATTCTGTAATAAGCTTCTGTCAAATAATATTTACATTTAGATTCTGTATTATGTCAGATTTATTCTGTCTGTCAAACTCCATGGCTGAATAGATACTCATGTCTCATTTTCTGCTTATTTATTTTTGCTATATTGTGTGAAAATGCTATGCAAATTCACAACAACATCTAAAAATTGTCATAGATAGTTCAAATAAACTCTTGTGCTCTAAAAGCAGAATTAAACTTTTGTTTGGCTTATTATTACAGTGAGTACAGTGCAGAACACACTGCTCATGTATAATTCAGTAATGCATTTTATGTTAATATCCTATTAAAATGGTTGTTTCTAAGTTTATTTTAATTATGTATCATTGTTAAAGTTAATTTATTCTAACTGAATGGAAGTTTTGTTTTCAAATACAAAGTTCACTGTGTATTCCATTGACAGCATATTAAATTATTCTTCAAATGGCTACTTGACATGACAGATGTAAATTTTCCTTGCAGTTTAAAGACAATTGCCAGGAAACATGAGGAAAACTAAGAAGACTTCTAAATATTCACAACTTAATACAGTCATCCCAGGTTATATGTACCTATGTAATTTTAAATATAAAATAATCTAATTTAAAATCAATAATATTATTGATATCATCCATTTCTGAAAACATTTTACATTCATAAATGACTATTTTTCCTAACAATGTAAATTTTTCACATCATCTTCATTTAAGAAAATTCTCCTAGATAACACCATGAGACACCATGAAGACCACTTGTGATGAACAGCCAAGGAATCATTACTGTAGACCTATCCTATCACTTTTTCTTTTAAAACACTTTAGAAAATTTGACCAGACATTGGATACTATGGATGACAACATTTGCAGAAAGGTTTGCTCTCATGTTAATATATTCTCTCCCCTTTTGTCTCCTTCTAAGAGAAGCAACTCTTTAAGAGAGTTACTTGAATATTTATGTTTCCAAAGTTGAAAGAGTATGACCAGTGAACGCTACTTTTTTACCTTACAAACTCTAAGATGAAAAGAACTCAAGAGGTTAGACCCCAGAAAACCAAATAACCCTATCCAAAAATGGGGTACAGAGCTAAACAGAGACTTTTCACCTGAAGAAATTCAGATGGCTGAGAAACACCTTAAAAAATGTTCAACATCATTAGTCATTGGGGAAATGCAAATCAAAACAACCCTGAGATTTCACCTCACACCAGTCAGAATAGCTAAGATTAAAAACTCAGAAGACATCAGGTGTTGGCGATGATGTGGAGAAAGAGGAACACTCCTCCACTGCCGGTGGGAATGCAAGCTGGTACAACCACTCTGGAAATCAGTCTGGCATTTCCTCAGAAAACTGGACATGATACTTCCAGAGAACCCAGCCATACCACTCCTGGGAATATACCCAGAAGATTCCCCAGCATGCAATAAGGATACATGCTCCACTATGTTCATAGCAGCCTAATATATAATAGCCAGAAGCTGGAAATAACCCAGATGTCCCTCAACAGAGGAATAGATACAAAAAATGTGGTATATATACACAATGGAGTACTATTCAACCATTAGAAACAATGAACTCATGCAATTCTTAGAGAAATGGATGGAGCTGGAGAACATCATACTAAGTGAGGTGACCCAGTCTCAAAAGAATACCCATGGTATGCAGTCACTGATAAGTGCATATTAGCCTAGAATCTTGGAACACCAAAGACATAAATCACATACCAAGTGATGTCTGACAATAAGAAAGGAGTGGACACTGGTGCTAGAATGGACCAAAGCATCATTGTGGGGGAGTACAAGAACAGGGAGGTGGGAGGGGGTGGATGAGGGAGCAGGAGGAGGGAAAAGGGCATGTGGGACCTTTGGGGGTGGGGAACCAGAAAAAGGGAAATGGATTGTAAATATAGAATATATCCAATAAAAAAAATGAAAAGGATCAGTGAAGAGGGAAGGGGAAGTAAAATCTGTACTGTTTTGGGCATTTATGCCACATGTATAATGATCATCTGGTAACCCATGTTGTCAGTTTCTACCTCAGTGACAAATGATTTAATGCAGCCATTTAATATATAGTTAGATGCTTTCAGCAGTTATAAATCATGATATACGCTCCTATATATGCAACAGTTATTACCATTATTACTTATAGTATGAGAAGAAGACACTATCAGAGGAAACCCCAAAAGTGTGCCAGAGAGTCACCTAATATCCAGTATAAAGATGCAATATGAAAGTCCAAACAACCTTATGATACCTTTTACAATCCTTCCACTTCTAGATTCTGAGGAAGCTCTACATCTGACATTCTAATGCTCTCAAATGAGACACAAGACTGTAGAGCTAGTCCTGGAGAGATGATTCAGTGTTTCAGAGCTTCTGCTCTTGCAGAAGAACATAGTTCAGTTCCTAGATCCTACATCAAGTGACCATAAACCAAGTCTAAATTTAGCTCCAGGGCATCAAATGCCCTATTCTGGCTTTTATTGTCTCCTAGACTCATGGACATACCTAAACACATATACAGTAAAAAAAAAGTAGTCTTAAAAATGTACACATGATAAAAACATTAAGTGACACATGCACTAAGAGCAAACACCAGTCAAACAAATATGGGCAACAGTTTGAACTGAAGACTGAAGCACGAGAGTTTTCCTTACCCCTATTCTCTTTCCCTTTCTCTCCTTCTGACTGTCCCTCCATCCCTCTCTCCCTCTGTCACCTCTTTCTTTCTCTCTCCCTCCATTCCTTCCTTTCTGTAATTCATTATTTTTGGTTCTTGGAGTAAAATTTCCGTCTGTTACAAGGTTTTAATGTAGATGTAAGCAAAGGGGGAAAGGAAAGAACAGAGGGGAGGGAGAGAGAATTTGTTGTATGTACTTAAGTCTGAAGACAGTCACCTAGAGAGAGGCTTTAAATTAGAAAATACTCTATCTTTTGATTATTTTAAAGACTTCTTACAGCTATACAAACTCCTCAACTTAAGCAGTGTTTTCCTGCTTTCAAAATAAAGTTCTTTATTATAACCTGTAAGCCAAATAAGCCATTTTCTCCCCTAAGTTGCTTTTAGTCACTGTTTTATCAAAGCAACAAATAAGTAAACTTAAAAAAAATCCCCAAGTAAAAAATACCTTCAGAGGTAATCCAAAGTTTAGACATAAAAGTAATAATTCTGCCCATTGCCTTACTTCTAAATAGTTCAGGAAGTTGTTCCCTAAGGAATACTGGAAGTTTAAATAGAATGAGAATAACAAAAAGATATCATTTTCATAAAAAGAGTACCTAAAAATATTTAACTTTGAGTGGCCATTCTCTGTGACTACAGTCACTGTCAACATTAATAATTTTGTCTCATGTTCCATGATGTTATTCACCTAAGAAAGCTCTTAGCTCATTTCCCTAATTCTTGCTCACAACCACTAGTCTTCTTATATTAGCTCTCAGGGTTGTAACCAGGATGTCATGTACCTTTAACTTATGTGACCAAGGTGCACCTTTCCTCTTTTCTTTTTTTAAATTCAACATATTTTTTTATTTACATTGCAAATGATTTCCCCTTTCCGGGATCCCCTGCTCCAAAAGTTCCAAAAGCCCTCTTCCCTACACCTGTTCCCTAATCAACCCCTTCCCACTTCCTTGTCCTGGTATTCCCCTACACTGCTGCACTGAGCCTTTCGAGTACCACAGAACTTTCCTTCCTTCTTCTTGGGCATCATTTGATATGTGAATTGTTTATTTGGTATTCCAAACTTCTGGGCTAATATCCACTTATCAGTAAGTGCATACCATGTGTGTTCTTTTCTGATTGGGTCAGTGAGGACTCAGAATGACATTCTCCAGTTTTACCCACTTACCTAAGAATTTCATAAATTCATTGTTTTTAATATCTGAGTAGTATTCCATAGTGTAAATGTACCACATTTTCTGTATCCATTCTTCCATTGAGGGTCATCTAGGTTCATTCCAGCTTCTGGCTATTATAAATAAGGCTGCTATGAACATAGTGGAGCATGTACCCTTCTTATATGCTGGGAAATTCTCTGGGTATGTGTCCAGCAGTGGTATAACAGAGTCCTCTGGTAGTATCATACCCAGTTTTCTGAGGAACCGCCAGACTGGTTTCCAGAGTGGTTGTACCAGCTCGCAACCCCACCAGCAGTGGAGGAGTGAGTGTTCCTTTTTCTCTACTTCCTTGCCAGCACCTGTTTTCTCCTGAGTTTTTTATCTTAGCCATTCTGACAGGTGTGAGGTGAAATCTCAGGGTTATTTTGATTTGTATTTCCCTGATAACTAAGGATGTTGAACATTTCTTTAGGTGCTTCTCAGCCATTCGATATTCCTCAGGTGAAAATTCTTTGTTTAGCTCTGTACGCCTTTTTAATAGGGTTGTTTGGCTCTCTGGAATCTACTTTCTGGAGTTCTTTGTATATCTTGGATATTAGCCCTCTGTCGGATATAGGGTTGGTAAAGATCTTTTCCCAATTTGTTGGTTGCTGTTTTGTCCTTTTGACAGTGTCCTTTGCCTTACAGAAACTTTGCAAGTCTATGAGGTTCCATTTGTCAATTCTTGATCTTAGAGCGTAAGCTATTGGTGTTCTGTTCAGAAAATTTCCCCCTGTACCCATGTGCTCAAGGCACTTCCCCAGTTTCTTTTCTGTTAGTTTCAGTGTGTCTGGTTTTATGTGGAGGTCCTTGATCCAGTTGGAATTGAGCTTAGTACAAGGATATAAGAATGGATTGATTAGCATTGTTCTGCATGCTGACCTCCAGTTGAACCAGCACCATTTGTTAAAAAAGGCTATCGTTTTTTTTCCACTGGATGGTTGTAACTCCTTTGTCAAAGATCAATTGGCCTTAGGTGTGTGGGTTCATTTCTGGGTCTTCAATTCTATTCCATTGATATACTTGCCTGTCACTGTACCAATACTATTGCTCTGTGATACTGCTTGAGGTCTGGGATACTGATTCTCCCAAAAGTTCTTTTAGTGTTGAGGATAGTTTTAGCTTTCCTGGGTATTTTGTTATTCCAGATGAACTTGATAATTGATTTTTCTAACTCTATGAAGAATTGAATTTGGATTTTGATGGGGATTATATTGCATCTGTATATTGCTTTTGGTATATATATACTTTTACTATATTAATCCTGCCAATCCAAGGGCATGGAAAATTTTTCCATCTTCTGAGGTCTTCTTTGATTTCTTTCTTTAAAGGCTTGAGGTTCCTGTCATGTAATTATTTATTGTACTTTATTTTGAAAACTCTGCTCAATAAAGAATTCCTTTGTTTTATATGTGTTTTGGTGGGGTATTATGACAGGGCCTCAAAATGTAACTCTAGATGTCTTGAAATGTTTCACTATGTAGAGAAGGCAGGACTTTCAACAAGTTAAATGTCAAGTTAATCCTATTATTGGTGAAGGAAAAAGTCCATATTGGAATAGAAAATATTCTCATTTAAAAAATCTTAATATGTCAGTAGTTGGAAAGAACAACCTCATTGTAGACTCACCAAATAGATGAATACCATATTCAACTATGTTTTGAGGAATAGTTCTGAATTCTTTGCCATAAATAGATAATTTAATGATACTTATATTTCTTAAGAATTTCTATTGTTAAATTAGATAATATCTTAGGGTTTTATTGCTGTGAAGAGACACCATGACAAAGAACACTTGTTCAAATGAAATAATTTAGTTGTGGCTGGCTTATAGTTTTTAGAGGTTTAGTATTTATTATCATGGTGAGAGGCTGGCACTATGTAAGCAGGCATGGTGCTGAACGTGCTGAAAGTTCTCCATCTTGATCACAAGGCAAACAGGAGGAGATTGTCTCCTGCAGGCAGTCAGGAGAAGGTTCTGGATCATACTGTCCAGACTTGAGCATATATACGAGACCTCAAAGCCCCATCTTCCCAGTGACACACTTCCTCTAACAAGGCTTCACCTTTGGTAATAAGGCCTCACCTCCTAATTGTGCTAATTCCTATGGGCCAAACATACTCAAATCACCACAGATAGCCAGAAAAATGCTGTTTAGTTTCCTACAATTTATCCACATTAATGTGAAAAACATAATAAAGTACTTTGCTGCGGTAATAAATAAGCACGTAAATCTCTTTTCTGGTGCTACCCAACTGACTCTTAGTTTATAAGGTCATTGTACTTCTGCAATCTGTGAACCATTTCTCTGTGCTTTATTCTTGACTATAGCTAGTTTGACTTTCATAGTTCATGCTCTTGGTACATTTCTTTCTCAAATTTGCTACGTATGTAGCTTTTTATGTGTAAGTTGAGAAAGGTACTATTGCATCATTGTTATTCTGGGTTAGATCCTCATCACCTTCTTTGTTTTTCTTCTCTTCTTTGTATATCAAGCCCATGTATGAGAGAGAGTCTTCTGAATGACAACAAAAGGAGAAAGAGAAAGAGAGAGAGAGAGAGAGAGAGAGATACAGACAGACATTCTTCTTTTAAAGTAACATATGAGATAGTCCTCAAATTTATGTCCTAATTTCTGCCTTACAACTTTTCTAATTTTTTCATAGTGATCATTTTTTTGCAGAAAATATTATTCACTGTTGCAACTATTTTTAGTATTAAGTAGATATCTTTTGTTTTCTAATAAAAGTTATAGTAGGACAAGAATGTTCTCTGTAGGTATAAGCATAAACACACATATATACACAATAAAATTTGACAATAATATATTTAAGCATAAATGTCATATTTTATGTTATTATTTGCTATATGTATACATAAACATTGGATGCCAAATATTCATTCATTTTTTAATATTTATGAAAACATTCAAGTATATAAATATATGGCCTTGAATTTCCTATGTGCATAATTTTATATATACATCTGTATGTATATATTTCAGTAAAAACAAATATATATATATATTACATATATGGGAGTTATTAATATATACATTCATTTTTGGTTCAAGAATCATAAATGTTTTTTTTTCCAAATTTCATTCTATAACTAATACTTAAACTGTCTTAAATTTACATCAACACCTTTAACCAAGACTATAGGAAAGTACTACTTTACTCAGACTGTTGGAAAATCAATAGACAAATAGGATTTTTAACCGTGATGTGCAACTCTACAAAGAAGCAGACTGTTGCTAGCAATATGTAATGGAAAATGGTCATTAAATTAGAAGTTTTTATAATGCAAAGCTTTTTATTATGTACTGGCCACAGGATAATATATTCATTCATCACCACACAAGAATGAATGACACAGAGGCTTTTCTTTTAAATAGCTGCCAAACAAGAAACAAATTTTATTTCATGTAAAATAACATGTAAGTCATAAGGAGATCCTTATCATACCAGGAGCACACACAGCATTCCAGGCATCAAAGGAGCTGTTAGTATGGGGTCTTTTTTGAACCATTGAAATGGAAACGTTCTTAAGAATCTTCTCTAACAGGGAAATTTTTCTCTGAGCTGAAATATCTATGAAAGCCTATTAAAAATTCTCATAGCAATTAAAGATATTTTGAAGTATTATAAATCTCAGAGCCTTTATACTTTTAAATGCTGGATGGTTAAATTCTTATAAGATGATTATCAGAGCCTTGCTATTACTGAATATTTTAATGGGATTATTTCAGCAGAAACATCAAACTCAAGGTTAATGAAATGGATATCAAAAGGGCCACCGATCTGAAAAGAATCTTAAGTGCCCCAGGAATTAACATAATTTACATTTGTGATTAAATTAGGAATCATTAGCCTACTGCTACATTACAGGATAGAACATGTTAAGTTTATAGGAGCAGTGATCTCATGTAATCTTTAAAGCTCTGAAAAGAACAGCAAAAAGATTCAATTTAGAAAGATGGTGTAAATGTAGTCAGTCCAGACAGCAACCCTGGATCTGAACTTTATGTCTGTCTCTGGGAGGACAAAAATGTTCCCATTCTTGAGTTGTTCTTTCTCTTAGCAGTAACAGATTCCATAATCCTTTAACAATGTTTACATAGTTATCCATAGAACCGTTTCCCTTCCACAGGAACTGTAAAACTCTTTTCTAATACTTGTTCTGCCTTTGTCCTTGCCGTGCCACATTTAGAGTCACTATCACTACAGACATCGTCTCTTTAAGAATTTGTTTGTAAGCCCATTATGTACCCAGTTACACAATTATCAGCATCTGGATTTAAAAGGACGAAATTCTCTCACCAATGCATGTATAAAAATCCCCAGGGATGCTAGTCAAATGCCTTTCAACAGGAAAAATGAACTCTGAGGTGAAGAGTGCTGATTTCAAGTCATCTAACCAGCTTTCAGTCAAATTTGTAACAATGAGATTTCATAATGCAGTGAATGCTGAATCAAGTGTGTATTGCAGGTATTCCTAAATCTCCATCTTGGATATCTTTCAACATTTGACATTGTTCTGTAAAATATTCATTGATAAAGTGTTTAGTTATACAAAGTATCCCCTTTATTTCAACCTAATACTTTGTCTCTTTAGTTTATCCCATAGGGTTATTAATCATAATTCAAAAGCATATAGAAATTCTCTGCCATCTAAATGAAAAGACATTAAGATGGCTACTATGAAACTCTTTTACCTTTAGGTAAAAGAGCACAATAATGTTTTATAGCTATTTCTAGTATCTTTTAGGATGTTATGAATAATTTCTACAGTTCTTTGCAAGTGATTATTCCTCAGGGTATATGGTAATTAACAGTCAAGGGAGGCCTAGAGTTAACACCTGGCTCCAGATGTGGTTTGGACAGAAAGTAGTGCCAGAGTATTATTACTTTCATTTCTTGGCCTCTATATTCTTGCTAATGCAATTTGAGGCTTCATTATATATTTTTTTGGCTGTCACATCACAAAGTTGGCATGTAAGGAATTGTAAAGACAACTTTATCCACCCAGTTATTTTCTTCCAGTATAAAAAATTACACAAGTTTATTTTGTATCACACTATAGTTGTCAAATTAATTTCAGCATTTAAATGTATCTAATTTAGTATAGTCTGCATTTCTTCCCACTAGAGTCATTTAAAGCAGCATACAGAAATGAAATCTTGTCATTGTTTTTCTGTGTTATTTTGAGATATAAAGGAATGTCTTTGATTCTAGAACAGGACAGAGCCATAGGCAAGCCAAACCTGTGTGTAAATGCCATGAAAACTACTACTTTGTAAGTCAATTAGAAACATTCAAAATTATATTAGAAACATTTCAAAATAGAAAAATAATCTTTGAAAAGTAAATAATAAGAATAAATAAAAAGCTTATCTATTAGGAGTAGAAGTATCAAAAGCCTGAATATTATATCTTTGAAAATATGAATTTTTATGAAGCATTCCTTTCTCCTCTTATGTGCCCATCAGTCTACGTGTCCCAAAAGTCCACCTCAGAGCACACATGTTGGTGCCATCGGCAGTGCCTCAATTCCAAGTGCTCCTGTGTCTCCAGCATGCGTTTTCTATCAAATCAAGAGATGACAACTGCACCTGGACCACCCAGTTCCTCTGCTCCTGATCCTTTAGACCCCAGTGTAAGACTTCAAAGTGGATGAAGATACCATCCAACTTCCTTCCTGAATAATCGCTCGTTTTCTCATGAATCAGGGAAACAGGGAAGCAGATTTTGCTTTTTATAGATTTTGGCAGACTCTCCCTTAACTCTGATAAGAACTTTTGGAAGATGGTACATTTAGCTTTGAGGAATGTTTACATAACTAACTGTACGTGTCAATGGAAAAGTACTGGAGCTCACTGAATATTATTTTCTCATGGGAACAACACCACTTTCTTAATGTTGGCCTTCATTTTCTATTCTTTGAATGTAAATGCAAACATGTTTTTCTAGCAGCCTATTTTCTCATATGTTTTTGATGTCTATAATAGGCTTATTTTCTTTACATGCTTCTGAAGAGATTAAGATCAGTTTTAAATGTTTTGGATCACTCTACAAACTGAAATTGCTTAACTAGTTTCTGTTGATCTGTGTTTGTATGTATTGAAAGTATGAGATAATTCATGTGATAACTGATATAGTTGATCAAAAATGATTCTTTAAGAATTTTATATGAATATATAGTAAAACATGATGACATCCTAAGTCTACTTGGATCTTCTCCAAATATTTTCCCTCCAAACTTCTTGTCTTCTCGTCCAACATGGGCATGGGTTAAGGGACACACCCACTGAAGCCAACCTTTTAGTTGCCACACTACCAAAGAATAAGGACTATCCCTTCTGCTGTAGCCTTCAACCTCTAGATCCTCAGTTGGAGGACTTGGGATGGTATGTGCTCATGAATTCCTTTCTCCAAGTAGATATTTTAGTTGCTTGATCTTATGCTGGTCCTGTACAAACAATTACACCTTCTCTGATTTTGTAAGTTATGTCTAGAAGTCAGATCTAACAAATCACAGCACTCCCAATTCTTTGAGCACTCTTTCTTTTTAACTCTACTTTGTTGATATTCCCTGATCTTCGGTTAAGGTCTTGATACAGATGCCCCATTTTAGGCTGATCACTTAGTCGTTTATTTCAGCACTTTGATCAGTTATGAGTTCCCGTGTTTACTGCTTTCCCCTGCAAAAAGAAAGGTATCTGACCAAGGTTGATAGTATACCAGGTCTATGGATATAACCTGCATATTTGGAAGATAATTTACAACATGACTATTTAGCAAAATAATGATGTAAGTTCTACCAAAGAGCATATAACTTCATTATTTTATTTTAACATTTACTATTTCTTTTCTGAAAACACTGCTAGTTGTTTATTGAACAAGGCAATGGTTTTCTCCATCAATCACAGATGATGTCTTGTAAAAAAATAATCCTGTCATTAACTGTCACATCCCAAGTCTTAGCTTGTCAACAGCCACTTCCATCTCCATTGTAACTTGCTCCTTCTTGCTTACTTCTTATTCTGTGTGTGAAGTGTGTGCTTGCACTTTTTAAACCTGTCTCCATCTTCCATACTAAACCCAGGTTCTAAACAGTCAGAATGCTTTCTCATCAGTGAACCATTTCTAATCTTTGCTGTTGTAAATGTTTGGTCTCTAAAGCATGACAATGCTCAGAGTGTATCTTCCTATAACAAACATTGAAATGTAGGTGATATAATATTGTTCATAGTTTCACAGTCTTTTAAAAAATGAATAAAACATTTCACTGGATACAGGCAGTGGAAATCTCTAAAGATTCGCTCACTAGTACCTCTTCAGGCCTTCTGCCTCCAAACACATCCTTGTTGAAAACAATGTAAGCTTCTGAATGCTTTCCAAGTTCCAATCCTCAGTTCATCCCCTTGAAGACAAAATTCCATTCTCCAACCATCAGACTCAGCTTAGAAATCTTCCTTGAGGACAATCACCTTTCAGCATGGAAACAATAACTACAACACATTTCCTCAGGCAACCATATGCATATCCATGTTGTTTTAATGTTTTTCAAGTTTAACTCAAATACATTCACCTGGTCCTGTAATATTATATGGGTTTTTATTTATTTATTTATTTATTTATTTATTTATTTGGTTTTTAGAGACAGGGTTTCTCTGTGTAGTCCTGGCTGTCCTGGAACTCACTCTGTAGACCAGGCTGGCCTTGAACTCAGAAATCCGCTTGCCTCTGCCTCCCAAGTGCTGGGATTAGGCGTGGGCCACCACGCCCAGCTATTATATGTTTTTAATGTGTCAAACTGGGGATCTTGTAATACAATCTGATTTTCATTCTTCCCTATTCAATTGATAGGTGACAGATGAATCCCCATTTTCTCTTTGCAGCTATGGGTGTATAATATGTAACTTCAAGAATCTTTCTTAGAAATTAAATGAATATTTCATTAGATATTGTAATTTTGGTTTAATTTAAGATAAAAACTGAGATAAAATTACTTGATATTACTTTGAATTCACACTATACACAATCAGTTTTCTGAATAAGAAGAATCTACTGTTATCTACAATAGCTGATATGATTAATTATTGTGCTTATGTAACCTACTTGGGGCACTAATATTTATTCATAAAGTATATTAAAACTCAGTATTTATGGTTCTAGTGGGTTTTTACCATGTAGTTTAAATGCATATTTAAGAGAAAGAAATAAATCTTATTACATAATTATTTTCACAAAACATAATTACTAATCATCCAGCAATGAGACGTACATCTATTAAGATTATTATGGCTCCATCTTGCAGTGTATGCGTGGGTTTGATTTTCATTCTTCCCTACTTGATTTGAAACTCTGATGTAAAAAGCCTGCCTTAAGCACTTCTTGCAATATACACAGAATTTAATATGTTGATTAAAAGTTTATTGCACCAAACTGTGTTTAATTAAGTCTCGTGACAGAACATTTGTTTTGAGGAGAATGAAGTCTATTTTTGTTATGTTATAATTGTCCAAAATAATATTCATTAGCATGTTTGGTCAATTTAAATTTAGGAATACATATTCCATTCAGCATTAGTCTCCATAAAAAGTTCTCTATTAAAATTACACATGGCTGAGATCAAAAATGGCAAGTCTCATTGCTTTCAAAAATGTTCATATATAAACAAAATGATAAGAACTACCCAGTATCTGCAGTCTTTAGGCAAACTTTCAATAGAGATTGAAAGCACAGTATATCTGGAGAGTAGCAGTATAAAATCATTTAGTTTGTCAAGATCGCCCAATTTATCTTCTTGTTATACAGATATCTGTGTGAAATTCTCCAACCAATCCTTAGTCATTGGCTTCATGACAATACATCTTATCCTTCCTTCCAAAGAGCTCATTCCATGTCCCACTTCACACTGTACAGACATCTTAAAAATGATCAAGTCATCATTCATATAATTAGTATGTACCAAAAGTTGTATTTCACTGATTAATGAGAAAGTAAATAAGTTTTTTTATTGACTAAATAAAAGCATATATGGCAGTTAAATTTGCAAAATGTTGAGATTAATTTATCTTGGACTTACATTTTCTTTATAAAAGATCAATTCTATCCTACATGACTGGAGTATTTGGATTTCAACCACTCTCAGAGTTCCCACTCTCAGACATTTATGTTCTCTTCTGCTCTTACAGAGATGTAAGATGATCTAATTGACAGAAAGGTAAAGTCATTGAACAATTTTGTATCATCAAAGCCCCAGAGCGACTAAAAGAGCGACTGAGCATTTCCACACCTTGGACAATGTTTCCAGACCGAGGATCTTATTCGAGAATGAGATCTTGACATTTCTTATTTTTTCCAATTTTCTTATGAGCCAACCTCAATTTATTAAAAACAAGATTGTTTTAGCAGTATGATTATGCTTTCAAGGTCTAAACGTTTTATTTATCACATGCTGATTTAGTTGCTACTTGTATGTTATAGTCACATTTAGAAAAGGACTTCAGGACTTTCCAATTCAATGATTTTTCTGAACTCAGTACAACTGACTCTTCTTTTTATGATTTTCTGATTACTGAGGGTACAAGTCTTAATTTAAAAATCAATCCCAAGATTCAACAGAACCCAAACTTACTGCCATAATTCAAGCATAGAAACTCATAATGTCTCTGTTCAAATTTCTAGATCTAAATTTATCTTGTTCTTGTTGTTTTGATGAGTTCTTAAATGTTTGCTTGGAACTGGTAATGAGAGGGTAATGGTAGGTGCTTCACACATTTTCTTTGACAATGTGCCAATGGATCCCATATATTCTTACCAAATCTCACAATAATTCTACTTGTTTGAGATGGTGGGAGTATGGGGATATCTATTAAGATTCACATACAACTCAAATACAAAGAAAGATACTTTCCTTTATAAATAATTATTTTTATATTTTATATTTTAATGTTTAATATGTGTATTTGAGACTGTCTGCACATGTACATATATGGAGTTTGGAGGACAACCTTTGGTGTCATTCTCAGGAACTTAACTGCTTTTAAGACATTTGACTTTGCGAACTCCAATTAGACTACAATGAATGACCAGATAATCCTGGAGTTCCTTCATTATCTAACTCCAGAGTTCACAACTCTGCTTTCTTTTATATTCTCTGTTTCTGTTTTGGCAATTGGGATCAAATTTATGTCCTCTTTTTTTGAGACAGTCTTCACTGTATGGACCAATCTTCCTTCCTCAAGGAATAGCTCAGGCTATCTCCCAAGTCCTGATCTTCCTCAGCATGTACCTATGAGTGAATATATTTACACACACATACACACACACACACACACAAACACACACACACACACAGACACACAATGAAATAAAATTGAAATATTACAGAAATAGAAAATAGTTAAATATTTGGAAATAAAGAATGATGATAGCTTCCTTTGGGAATGAGAAGAATTCCTTGATTTCAAAGGAAGGGAAGTAAAAGAAAATATGGAACTTTGTTGAGGAATATATATATATTTCATGTATCTATCATATATGTATGTATGTTTGTATGTATGTATGTATCTATCTATCTATCTATCTATCTATCTATCTATCTATCTACATATCTATCTATCATCATCATCTACCTACTTTCTTTCCATCATCTATATATTGTCTTATTCAATATATTTATGGATGTGTCAAACTCAAAATATTGTATGGACTAAAATCATATTGCACCACTGTGACATAATCTGTCTTTGTGTATCAAAAGCAAGTGCTTGCTCTAAAGATTATGTAATACTAAATGAACTATGTAGTTCAAATGTGTTTTCTTCCAAAAATTTTCTCCCAACTTCTGGTAGGATAAGCAAGCATCAGCATATTCAGCTTGCCTACATGAGCAAACAATATACTAGATATTCAGAGGATTCATTTGAGAGGGACAAGGCAGACAGTGAAAGGAAGTACAGTTCCAGGGGAGAAAGTGTTTGATGGACAGCACATGAACAATGTACTTAGTTTACAACATGAGTACTCTGTGCTGTGCAAAATATAATGACCAGCTATGTAAAGCATATTATAATTATCTGCAAACAGAATTTGAATACAAACCTAGGCATAAGGCTCTCTGTTGTCTCCCTAAATAAGATCTCATGAAGATGTCTAAGGCTTTTGTAGTTAGTCTGGAGGAATCTGTTGCTTCTTGATCTAGAACATAGCATTTGTTTTGTAATCAAATTCTTGGTGTTTCTCAATTCCCACTGAAGTTTTCCTTTTAGCTTAGATTTTCTTCCTGACATAAACCATGCTTTTGTAAACGGCTTAATCATACAATATAAAGAAATTAATTAAGTACATGATATATATCATTTCTACATTAAGAAGAGAACTATCTAACTATGCAACATCTATTCAATGTAGGGGAATGGTGTTTCAGTTCACTTGGCATCCCTCCATTTGCATACTGGACTACTTCCCAAACAAGTCTCAATAGTACTCTTTTTTCTTTTCTTTTTGATGAGCAAATAGCTTGAAAAAAACTGATATGTGTACAATGGGCATCTGATCAGGATTGTCCAAATCCATTGATGGATTTGATATCATCAATTTATTACATTGTGTCTGCTTTCTTGGTGTTTGCAAAAAGATTTCTAAGTGTGAACCACCCACATTGACCACAAATCCCCTATTGCAGTTGCCATCCACTCTGTGTCAACTAGATTCACTTATTAAACATTTAATACTATTGACACATTTCCAGTTCTATATAAACCTACAAGAATAACATGGAAAGTACTGCACATAACTCATTTAGTGTAATCTGGCCACCATGCTCTTCTGCATTGTTAGGAACATGTTACTTACTAAACAATCTTTTAAAGGTTGTTTCCATATTTTTCCCATTTTCCACAGTACCTTTCACACTCAATCTTTGTTCTAGTAGGATTTTTTTTAAACGAGAAACTCGAGTAGGAATATTTCTGAAAGGGGAAACTGGTATATTTTGGAAAACCTTATCAAATGTTATCTCACTGAAAAATGGCCTAACATACCTTTATATTCCTCAATAACTCAATAATCAAGTCATTTCCTCTTAAAGCTGATTTGTCTGCTACTAATGCAAAAGATCTTTATGGTCAAATAATATATTTTGTACAGATGGCACTGGACAGATACTGAAAGTTGAAAATGCATAGCATAGTACTTGCCTTTAAAACTTTAATTAATGACAGAAATATTTCAATAGATAATACTACATGGTAAGAGATATTAATGAAGTTGCATGAGATGTAGAGGTACTCAGAACTGTGCCTGCTGGAGAGCTTAGTCTTAAAAGATTCATGGCTCTGACACTATCATTATCTATATAAAGATTGATGTAGCATTTTGTACAAATCTCTTCATTATAAAGAACACTGTTTTGAAGCAAGCATTTTATCACTCCAGTCCTAGTCAACTGACATGAAACTGCCACCCACATCTGCATTCATTAGCTTATTCCTGTTTATACTTTGTGTGTGCATACATTGGCTCAATAATGTATACTCAGAACATTCCTAGGCATGACTCAGAATGTGGTTCAACAATACAGTTCAGTCTCTACTTCCCCCGGATCCTGGGGTCCATTACTTCACATACATTGTTCAGATCAAAGAAAAACTCAAATCAACCCACAGCTCTGTGGTTGAGGAAACAGGCTCTGACCTGTTTACACCTCTCTATGGCTCCTTTTCAAAGGGAAGCTTATTTTCAAAAGCCAGATCTCCATCCTTTCATGAAGATGGAAAAATAAAAATATAAAAACAAAACAAATCAAAAGCAGCAAATGAAGTTATGTGTAAAGTTCCCATCCACTAAGCATGGCTGGTGTTACTAAGTCCATCAGGGGCATTGCCTCATGATTGAATTTGCCTGCAAATTATTAAGCTCATAAATTACCTGAGGAAAATGAGTGCAGTTCTAAATAATTGCCCCAGCATCTGGATGAACATCCTTCGCTATTAGTCCAATACTCATTCTTTCCTATTAAATATATTTTTTGCCACTGAAAGAAACCTATTCTTTTATTACCTTTAAGTATCATGATGGCTGCTTAAGGAAAACTTTTAAATTACTCCCAAGTACAACCCTACTGCTTATAAGGTAGTCAAAAAGCCACACAACTTCATTGGTACATTTTAATACCCTATGAAAGAATTAAATGCACATATTTTTTATGTCAGAGGCTACATGGTCATATTCTCCCCAGTGAATCTAAAGGCCTTTCATCTACAGAACTACAAAATGAAAAAACTTCTATAATGAAATAAGCTCCTTTTATGTTTTAAGTACTTGATTGATTTACAACTCTTTATTGAAATGAAGGTACTCAAATCATCCACCCCCAGCTGCTTTTTAAGTTAGAAATTGAACTAAGTGAGCTTGCTTTCGGTGTTTTATAATATCAATAAAATTTAAAAAGCTTTGGGACAAGTAGAATTGCCTAGACACCAGGGACTACATGGTTCTGTTTGTGTTTCTACCCAGTTGATAGGGTTTCACACAGATCAGGAGAGGCACCATGGGAATCCCAAAGGCTGAGATACCTGATTGGATAAGTCACCCAGTCCAAGGCACCTTGCCCAACAAGACTTTTCCTGGAAATTATTTCTATTTGACTTCTTCTAATAAAAAGATGAATATTAAAAAGAAGCCAAGTTGCTACCATCTGTGGCATTGCCTCTCCTGTAAATGAGAGAACATTTTGTTATTTAAGTAAATCCCCCAAAGCTTGACTTAGGTCGAATTTTCACTAAAGTGCTTCATTCACCTTACGTCTGCTTGTCACCTCTGCCCATGTGCCACTCAAATTAAAAATGGCGTCCTTTTCATCCTCAGTCAGTTTTGTAGGCTTGAGGACACCCCCAACCCATGAGTTCATCTGTATTTGAACTGATTTTGATGGTCAAATGTCATACTCATGATATATAATTCTTCAAATCCTAAGACTTGAATCATCTAACAGAGATATGGCATAACTAATATAAAAACAAGAATTTTTTCCATCTTGGTATATCATTACCTGCAGCAGACAACTGAAATTTCCACCGGTATTTTTCAAAATTGACAGACTTTGAAACAAACACATACTTTCTCATGAACATGCTGTTAAATCTTGAAAAATCTCTCCCCTCCCCCAGGGAAGACTTTGGGGGAAAATGTTGATAATCTCTTGAAAGGTTTGGCTAATTTTATTCATATTAGGTTACATAAAGACTACAATAACTGGTTACAATAAACATTTCTGTAAAGTGAAAAGCATTTTAAACAACTAGTTTTAAACATATTTGTGGTAAGATAAATTTTGTTTAAGGCAATCAAATGCTGCTACTTGGAATCATGTGATTCCTCTTGCTTACCTGCAATATGTTTTTTTTTTCTTTGCTTCTTTTCTTTCCTTCGCTTTCTTTCCTTTTAGATGTAGATTATAACTTCCTTTGTCTGAATAACTGAACTAAATTTTGTTATAGACATTCTATCTCCTGAACAGGGAAGATTTTTATGTGTCATGGAAGAACTAGAGTACTTGAGAAAAGTTGAAGTTTAATATTTATTAAAGCGGTCTTGAGATATACACTTTTTCTTGAACATGTCTTATTTTACCAATAAGATGTTTATTCCTTAGTCTAAACAAGTGATAAAATAACATACAACTTGAACTTGTCATGGCTGTGTTCTTAAATAGAGGAGTAGTGGTGTTTTTGGTGGTGGTAGTGTTTATTATTTTTTAAGTTCTTTTTTTATTAGATATTTTCTTTATTTACATTTCAAATGTTATTCTTATTTACTCATTAACCCTTCCAAATGCCCCTATCCCATTCTTCCTCCCACTTCTCACTAACCTATCCCTTCCTGCTTCCCTGTCCTGGTATTGCCCTACACTGGGGCATGGAGTCTTGACAGGACCAAGGGCCTCTCCTCTCATTGATGTCCAAGGCATCTGGAGTCATGGTCCCTCCATGTGTACTCTTTGGTTGATGGTTTAATCTCTGGGAGCTCTGGGGTATTGGTTGGTTCATATTGTTGTTCCGCCTATGGAGCTGCAAAACCCTTCAGCTCCTTGAGTCCTTTCACTAACTCCTCCATTGAGGACCCTGTGTTCAGTCCAATGGTTGGCTGAGAGCATCCACCTCTGTATTTTTCAAACACTGGCAGAGCCTCTCAGGAGACAGCTATATCAGACTCCTGTTCACAAGCACTTGTTGGCATCCACAATAGTTTCTGGGTTTGGTAACTGTATAAGGAAGGGATCCCCAGGTGGGGGCAGTAACTGGATGGACTTTCCCTCAGTCATTGTTCCACATATTGTCTCTGTATCTCCTCCCATGGTTATTTTGTACCCCCCTCTAAGAAGGACCGAAGTATCTGCAATTTGGTCTTCTTTCTTTAGCTTCATATAGTCTGTCAATTGTATCTTGGGTATTCCAAGTTTCTGTGCAAATATCCACTTATCAGTGCGTGCATATAATGTTTTGTTGTTGTTGTTGTTGTTGTTTGTGATTGAGTCACCTAACTCAGGATGATATTTTTTACTTCCATTCATATGCCTAAGAATTTCATGAATTCATTGTTTTTAATAGCTGAGTAGTACTCCATTGTGTAAATGTACCTCATTTTCTGAGTCCATTCCTCTGTTGAGGGACATCTGGGCTCTGTCTTGCTTCTGGCTATTATAAATAAGGCTGCTATGAACATCGTGGAGCATGTATCCTTATTACATGTTGGAAAATCTTCTGGGTCTATGCCATAGTGGTATTCTTTATGAGACAGAATCACAATCTCCAGCCTGCATAAGAACTAACTACAAAATATAGACTAGCCTCAAATTTGCAGCAATCCTTCTGATTCAAGGCTGCCAAGTCTGAGAATTTCACTGTGGGTTGTCAAGCTGTAGGTAATGATATGCAAAGATGGGAAAGAATTCTCATTTTTATATTAGTTATGCCATGGCTCTGATAGGTGATTCAAGACTTAGTCTTTGAAGAATTATATATCATGAATATGGCTTTTGGCCATCAAAGTCAGTTCAAATACAGATGGACTAAAGAACTAGGGATGTCTTCAAATCTATAGTACTGACTGAAGATGAAAAGAAGAATATTTTTAATTTGAGTGGTACTTGGGTGGAGGTTATAAGCAGAGCTAATGTGAATAAAACACTTTAGTGAAAAATCTATGTAAGCCAAGCTTCAGAGATTTACTAAATGTAATGGCCAGCCAAATTGTAGTTCTTACCCTCTAAGCATTCAATTTACTTTTCAACTAAGAAAAGATGATAATTCTCTTAGTGGGATGTGAGCAGACCTGTAGATTAAAAAAGTGGCTCCTACTACTAGGATTCACAAACATTATTAAAATAGCCCAGACTTGTAAAACTTCAGCATGTCCCCACCTAACTGGATCTTACTTATAACTCTCATAAAAATTATTTACTTTGTCTTATTTTCACACAATGAATCTGCTCATGACATTTTAATACACTGTGGCAGTGTTAATGTATTAGGACTTTATTGGTACATTGTATGAGGACTTTTATTTCAGGGAAGCTATGAAGCAAACAGAACTGGGTTAGACATTACTGCAGCTAGGAAAACTGACAGTAGGGTGTTCCTCTGATTAATTTTTTTAATGTAATACAAAGTATATTTATATTTGCAAAAAAAAGTCCCTACTGTTGAAAATATTTATTCAGCTGGATGGAGAACATTAGTACACAGGTGTAGTCAGCCTTTATGAAACAAAAAGGGTTGGGAGGTGGGAGGCGAAAGAAGATAGTTCAATTCCAGTTGAAAGAAACATGAGTAGAATTAAGAATAAGATACTCATTCTGACTGCAAGTATGGTACTGTACTTTATTTGGGTCATTTTGTGTTTAGATATTACAAATTAACTCCAAATATGCCCATATTTTCATGAAATGCACATAAAAATGAATATATATTCATATATATATGAATATATATATATATATGTTTTTAGATAGAATAAATGGAACTATAACAATGCCTGATTTGAAGTGATTCATGGAAAATTCAATATGGGAAAATTCTCACCAGAGGATAAATGTCAGTTCTATGATTTTTAAGCTTGTTTTTAATGATCAGAGCAGCTGAATCTTCAATTAATTTTATTTTATCTTTAAAGCAAATATACCAAGACCAATACATTAAATGTCCTCATTTGCTCATTTCCTTATCATATATTAGATACATTCAGTCTATATTTTATCATCAATTCACTTTATATCTGTTTATTGTTTTCTAATTTATAGCAGATTCTGCTATTGTTGATGTTAGGTTACAGTGTCATTAATGTCTTGATTTGCTAACTGAAAGTTGCAAATATCATGTAGAAAATGCATTTATTTTACATAATTTATAGTGCACCATACCTACCAACACAATACAGAATTTCTGCACATCTGGAGCCCTTGATTGACTGGGACTGAGTAGCAGATTATGACACTGCCTGATGTCACCCTGCTCTCATTGACAATTTGAGGTGTGGTAATGTAAAATGTGTATCACTTTCAAACAGTCATGAAGTTGAAAATATGTCACTCATCATAAATCAGAGGCCATCCATCTTTTTCTTTACACACTTCTATGTGTTGTGCTCCATTTTATCCTCCATTTTTATAATCAGAAATTCTAAAATGCTATTTTTATTCCCTTCACTTATTCATCTATTAGCAAACTCATATTTCCTACAATACCAAGTTCTTCCTCTTGGGATATATATAATAATAAAGTGATTATTTGTATTAAAAATTAAATGAATCAAATTTATACATTCAATTCCAATTTTTACAAGTATATGAATATATGTATTATTCATAGGAGAATAAGACCTGAGATAGTTCTGTGTTACTAACAAATTTTTACTTCCTTGCCAACATAAATGCTGTACAATTTATATTGATATATTGGGCCTTTGTTAATCATTGAACTGATTTTTATTTCTCTCCTGTTAAGTTTCTTTCTAGTTTAAAGCTTTAATGGTAAAATGAATATTCTTGATTATGAGTTTCAATATGTTCTCGTGAGTCAATCCAAGATCACAAGATGGATGGGAACCATTGATGCTGAGCACACGCATTTCACATTTGAACACATATGGCCAAATGCTGCTAAAATATGTGTCTCTTTACATCTGCACCAATTGTAAATGGCAGTGCTGTTTTCTATGAATAAACCCTAACTCTTCAAATCACTCCTTCTGAAAGACAGTACATAGATTGCATCTCTTATTTGGCAATCATTTGTATGAATGAGGCATAGACCTGTGTATTGATTTTTGTGTGTGTGTATGTGAGAATTATTTTTTCATCCACTATTTGTTATTTAATTTTAATGGCAAATTAAAAGAATTAATGGTCACATAGGAATTAAAGTTACAAATCAAGTTTAACAATTGAGCACAAAGGGAAATTGTAACTACAAAGGAATACAAATGTTCTGCAAATAATAAGAAAAATGCTATCATAAATTATCCTTATTAGTTTTCTGGCAACAGGAAAAAACTTTCTGTGTAACCTACAGCATATTTTTATAACCAGTTTTAATTTCTATATTTTAAATACTATTTTAGTGTGGGGTTGTACAAGTTTTATTTCTATGGAATAAATGAGTTATTTGGTGCATATACTATGAGTACAAATGCAAAGTTTTCCTAATTTTAAGCATAGTATATGTTTGTCTATAAAGTTTGTTTGTTCATGTTTAAGTTTTATCACTTCTCTTGTTTGATTCTTCTTTCCTCCATGTTGCCTTTGAGATACAGTCCCATAAAGCTCAGGGTGGCCTCGAACTTACAGAGTAGTCATGACCTTGATCTCCTGATTATGGTCATTATCTACCTCTATTCTGGCATAAGTTTGGGGGACTTATTTGAAACAAGGCCAAGTGAGCATTTCATAGAGATAACTCTTGACAAGGCTACAAATGGGTCATGCATCTTTCTGTTCTGTCATACAGTGTTTCTTTCCTTTAAACCAATGATAATTATTAAATGTGCATAGATTATGGCCTGTCAGGTTTTGTTGTTGTTGTTGTCATAGTAGTTGTAGGTGTTGGTGGTGGTAGTGTATTTTTGTTTTTTTCTTTTTACTTTTCTTAGTTGAAATTTGCGAGCCCAAGCTTGCTATCATTAACAATGCTAAGTGCTACTGTCTACCATGAAGGGAATTTTTGGTGGCGTTGTTGATGATGAGCTTTTGGGTTGAGTCATTGTATAGCCAGGTTTTGTTGCTGATCTCTTCAAAGACATGGAAAGGATATTTGGATATTGTAACAGGAAACATCTGAGTCATCTTGTATGTTGGTATTCTGTCCAAGCTCCACCCCACAGTTACCTGGCAATAGCCAGGTATGCTCCGGCCCCATATACCTGGCCCACTATAAGAGGGGCTGCCTGCCCATCCTTGCTCTCTCATTTCCCCTCTCTCATCCTCTTACCTCTCTGCACTCTCACCTCTCTGCCCCTCTTGGGCTCCCCTCCCCCCTCTCTCCACATGGTCATGGCTGGCCTCCACTCCTCTCTATTCTCTCTCTCCCTCTCTCTCTCTCTCTCTCTCTCTCTCTGTCTGTCTGTCTCTCTCTCTCTGCCTCCACTATACCATTGACTCTCATCCTCTTCTCTAAATAAACTCTATTCTATACCATGTTCGTGTGTGTGTGGTCTTTCAGGGGGAACGGATGCCTAGGCATGGGCCCACTTAGGTACCCCCTCCTCCCACACTGTCATGCCACACTCACTAATACCCTTTCTATCTTTTATATTCCATAAATATAAAGAACAGGATTTGTGATTGTATGTGTTTAAAATGGAGAAAAATGTTGTCAAGAGAGTACTGGACTCTGGTGAAGAAATCAGAGAACAAAATCTCTGTTAACATATAGGAGACAGAACCTCTTATGCATTGATTGTGAGGAGTATAAATTTGATTGCACTTTCTGTATAGGATCATTGCTAAAAGTATACATCACTCATTCATATTTTTAGGGTGGGGTAATTTTGTTTAATATTGAAAATGTGCCAAGGACTTGTGTTCTATTTTATCCTTTAAGGAGTAGTACTCTAAAAACACTCAGTTGAGTTTATATATCCACCAATATTTTTACCACTGAATAAAATGTAATCTTCAAAGTAAATATCAGAAGCTCAGATTGAAAATTACATCTGCCTATTTCCCATCTCCAAAATTTATTAGCAAGAAATAATATTATTGATAAATCCCTGGCACCAAATTTAAATTGTGATGAAGCTGACTAAGGACGCCAAAACTGGGGCCTACTGAAGAAGGGGCTATGGGAATACAATGATTATATTTCCAGCTTGTAGACGAAAGTTGGAGAATGAATATGGAAAATCGGTAAAATTTAAGATTAATAATCAAAAAAGAACTCCACTGTCTGTGATAAGATGCCCTCTGCCCACAAGATGTGGGGTGAATGGACAGACAAGAGAGTGTCTAAAGAGCAGCTGACTATGAATTCATGTGATAAGCTCAGGACAGCAGAACAATAGACAGAAAGGGGAACTGAATTTAATAGCTAAATGACCTGAGTATTCAATCTTATTATCAGAATTTCACTTACTAATATATTAGTATAATAAAAGCTGTATATCGCAAAATTGCAGGAGAAAAACAACTTGTGAGAGTTTACCTGAGATTTCCACACATATCCCATTACATGAATATATATGCGAATATGCTGGATACACACACACAATCACACAGCTTAAAATTCACTAGTCAATTAATTAAAAGTGTAATGGGATACCATAATTACAACATAGAATTTCGTCTTTTACTTGCCATCTTTATTTATTAATGAGCCTAAGGTCAATATACCTATTGATTTCCATGAAAATTATCTCCTTTAAATATTTGTATCTATTCATTTGAAATATTATCTTAGTGCATGTTTGTATAAATGTTATTTAACTTGAGGCCAGTCTTTGACACTACACAAGCTCTATGCCAGCTTGTGCAACAAAGAGAGATCCTACTACAATTAATACATGCTGTACATACACAGCAAAATAATCACTAATAGTAAAAAATAAGACTTTTAGTCTAGAAAATTATTTTACTTCCATTTTTTAAAATTATTTTTATGTGACTCCATGTTTTGCATCAATGCACGTCTGTCCTAGAACTGCAGCTTCAGAAAGTTGTGGGCCGTCCCTTCCCCCACTTCAGCATTAGAGCTAGGAGGTTTGGCCTCTGCTCTGTTCAATCCTCAGCCTGTGAATTTCCTGGCCTTTGTTCTATATAGAACAACCCAGCCTCACCTGGAAGCTGAGGAAGCATTCCTGACCTGCAGGAGCCAACCACCTGTTGAGATCCGGATCCAGAAAGATCCCAAGACTCCACCTCCTGCCTGGGGGGAGGGAATCTTCTAGACTATATATTGGCTTACATTTATTAAAACTGGGTTCTTGAAAGGCAATGTCTCCTTGACCCACTTCTTTTAACACCGCTCCCCCATCCATCCCATAGTTTTCTCGTGCAGAACCAGTACAGAGAAGCTGCAGATAGCTAAGGAACTCAACAGTGGGCTACAATGCAGATGCTAGTAATGGAACCAGAATCCTCTGGAAGAGAATTCAGTACTTTTCAAAAGCCATCTCTCCAGATCTTTGATTCCCAGTTTTCATAACAAGAATGACAATGATTTTTAAACCAAGTAACTCTGTTTTAGGGCTTTATTGATTGACATCTGATTATTTTAAAAATAAGTTTAAGTAATATTTCATTACTACATGGCTGGGCTATCTGTACTGGTCTTTCAGGTAAATGAGTCTTTGCTTCTTGAGAAAAGTGATTTATTTTACCAAGAAGGGAGATATTTATGCTTCCAAAGGGGGGAAAAACAGAATCTTAAAACTTCATGTTCTGACAAAAATTCATTTTATCCAATAAACTCTTTTTCTTAATTTATAAATGGCCTTTAAGGCTCAGAGTAGAATTCTGTAATGTAGTCAATTACCTTCAAAGCAACATATTATATATGTACTTCCCATTAGTAGACTATAGTCAAACCACTAAAAAACATGAAGGCAAAGATAAGAGGAGCTAGAGGGAAAGAATGAATGTCTCCCTGAGAAATAAGTCTCAGCAACTCTCTGTGCTCTGTTACAATCTGCTGTGCTTTATGTGTTTAGTCCCTCTAAATTCCACATTGGAATACAGTCACAATGTAACAGTGAGGAAATCAGGACTCCCATTTACAAGTAATTTAAGTAATATAAATAAATATGTCCATCAAAGGAGCTATGATCTACAGATTGAAACCCACTAGTCTAGAGGCTCTAAGGTCCAAGAACAATACCCAGTAGGTTTGCTCTCTGGCAAGGGCTTATTCCTAATGATGATCACTCACTAGCTATATCATCTCAATACATAGTTGACCATTATATTTCCTTTATGGATCACTAATTTCAGTTTTGTTTTATTTTTTAAATGTTTTTCAAAGACCTGACGACCATAAACCATTGCCATGGTGTGTGTGTGTGTGTGTGTGTGTGTGTGTGTGTGTGTGTGTTGAGTATGTGGGTAAATCATGGTACCAAGACAGAAGCTTGGGGACATGCCAAAACAGCAGGAAATGAAACATTGCCATGTATTTTCTGTGGAATATCTGACACTTTTTTTTCTAACATTTCTATAAGAGGTTTTAAACTTCATATTTTTTCAGGTATTAAATAACTGAGCACTAAGAATAATATCTTCAATCAATGATTAATAATGAATGAGATGTGAAAAAGAGCTTTCATACCCACAAGAGAAATCATTTATCTCATTTAATATCACTCTTATCCTGATATTATTTTTGTCATTTTCAACATAAGGCTCAGGTGTGCTGTTGTTAGCTATCCCCAGAAAACAAAAACTAATTGTTTAGATATTAAGCCCAACTTATGTACTGTGTAGAAGTCCTTTCTTGCTGACCCCATTTATGATTGCCACATAATTCTGACAATCACAACATCCCTTCCTATTTACCCAACTCCCTCCTAATATTCTTATCAGAAAAATTAAAGTTATGGTATTAATTATTATTTCCAAACACACATGATTCAACCATGAACTTGGCAGAATATCACGTCATCTTTGCCTTCTGATATTCCAATTTGCTGTAGTATTTTTATTAGAAATATTATGTAGAACAATGGGTATTGCATCAAAAAATCCAATAAGATATTTGGAAGAGATATTATGTGGTACCACAAGCAAGATAATGTAAGCTAGTTTCCACCCCATACTTTCTTTCTTTTTTTTTATTGGATATTTTATATATTTACATTTCCTTTTTTCTATATTTTTATTAGAGTTTTCTTTATTTACATTTCAAATGTTATCTGCTTTCCATGTTTCTCACCCAAAAATCCCTATCCCATCCCCCCTCTCACCTTTCATGCACCCACCAACTCCTATTTCCCAGTCCTGGCATTTCCCTACACTGGGACATTGACCCTTCACTGGGGACCAAGGGCCTCTCCTCTCATTGATGTCTGACAAGGCCATTCTCTGCTACATATGTAACTGGAGTCATGGGTCCTTTCATGTGGATGTTCTCCCCTTTCCTGTTTCCCCTTCCAGAAACCCCCATCCCATCCCCCTCACCACATTCTTTCTAGTACTTAATTTAAAATCTTCGCATCCATTCTGTCTTCTTTCAGATCCCTCAATTGGGCAATCTTGCTTTCATGTCTTCCTGATGCAGCCAATGACCTGCCATCAACTGATCAGACCTAGTCCAAGAAAGGCACATGAAGACCTGAAGTTAAGCAAACAGTCTCTGTATGGGCACTCTGCTTCTGTCTGCAAATACCCCCTTCCCATGTTACCATGTCGTGCTCTCTCCACCTCTGCTGAGTCCAGGCACCATCCTATTCATTACTGTTTGTCATGAGAAGACTTTGTTAAATTTAACTTGCCTGAAGTATTTCCTTTTAGAACCATAGAGCTGTATGTGGATTTATTTGTGGTGCGTGTGTGTGTGTGTGTGTGTGTGTGTGTGTGTATGTGTGTGTATGTGTGTGTGAGAGAGAGAGAGAGAGAGAGAGAGAGAGAGAGAGAGAGAGAGAGAGAGAGAATTATCACTGGCCAATCATTGCCTTCTAATGTTTTCTAGCCATTACTCATTTTTTAACCCTGGTTGGTATTATGATTTGTCCCTTGATGGATGCTTTTCTCTGAAACAATCTATTTTAATGGACTAATAAGATTATTACATATAAATTAAATAATATTCCTGGTGAGCTTGCTGGCTTGCCAAATTTACCTATTTGATGAGTTCCATGTCTGTGAAAAAACCTGAGAAAAAAAGGGTTTGGCAGATTGTTCCCAGGTTTGCCTCTGTTATTTACACACATGTATATGCATATACATATATGCATACATGCATACATAGGAATACACATAGAAATTACTGGGGTTTTGTTGTTTTTTGTTTTCTATATTCTTTGTTTACATTCCATATGATTATCCCTTTCCCTGTACCCCTCTCCCCCTAAGTCCCATAAGCCCTCTTCCCTCTGCCCATTCCCCAATCAACCCTCTCCCACCTCTCTGTCTTGGTAATCCCCTACAATGCTGCATCAAGCCTTTCCAGGACCAGGACCTTCTCCTTCCTTCTTCTTGGGAATGATTTGATATGCAATTTGTATCTTGGGTATTCAGAGCTTCTGGGCTAATATCCAATTATCAGTAACTGCATTCCATGTGTATTCTTTTGTGAATGAGTTACCTCACTTAGGATGCTATTTTCCAGTTCCAATCATTTGCCTAAGAATTTCATGAATTCATTGTTTTTAATTGCTAATATTCCATTGTGTAAATATACCACATTTTCTGTATCCATTCTTCCATTGAGGGACATCTGAGTTCTTTCCAGCTTCTGGCTATTATAAATAAGACTGTTATAAACATAGTGGAGCATGTGTCCTTATTGCATGCTGGGGAATCCTCTGGGTATATTCCCACAAGTGGTATAACAGGGTCCTCTGGAAAAGTCATGCCCAGTTTTCAGAGGAACCGCCAGAATGATTTCCAGAGTGGTTGTACCAACCTGTATTCCCACCAGCAGTGGAGGAGTATTCCTTTCTCCACATCTATCTCCTGAGTTTTTGATCTTAGCCATTCTGACAAGTGTGAGGTGAGATTTCAGGGTTGTTTTGATTTGCATTTCCCTAATGACTTATGATGTTGAACATTTCTTAAGGTGCTTCTCAGCCATTTGAAGTTCTTTAGGTGAAAATTCTTTGTCTGGCTCTGTATCCCATTTTTTTAATAGGGTTATTTGGCTCTCTGGGTGTTTAACTTCTTGTGTTCTTTGTATATACTGGATATTAGCCCTCTGTTGGATGTAGGGTTGGTAAAGATCTTTTCCCAATTTGTTGGTTGCCGTTTTGTCTGATTCACAGTGTCTTTGCCTAACAGAAGCTTTGTAATTTTATGAGGTCCCATTTGTTAATTCTTGATTTTAGAGCATAAGCCATTGGTTTTCTGTTCAGGAAATTTTCCCCTATGCCCATGTGCTCAAGGCTCTTTGCCAGTTTCTTTTCTGTTAGTTTCAGTGTGTCTGGTTTTATGTGGAGGTCCTTGATCCACTTGGATTTGAGCTTAGTACAAGGAGATAAGAATGGATCAATTTGCATTCTTCTGCTTGCTGACCTCCAGTTGAACCATCACCATTTGTTGTAAAGACTTTTTTTCCACTGGATGGTTTCAGCTCCTTTGGCGAAGGTCAAGTGACCATAGGTATGTGGGTTCATTTCTGGGTCTTCAATCCTATTCCATTGATCTACCTATTTGTCACTGTACCAATCTGGAGTGACTCTATCCAAACAAGTGAAAGACCTGTATGACAAGAACTTCAGGTCTCTGAAGAAGGAAATTGAAGAAGACCCCTGAAAATGGAAAAATCTTCAATGCTCATGGATTGGCAGGATTAATATAGTAAAAATGGCCATCTTGCCAAAAGCAATATACAGATTCAATGCAAGCCCCATCAAAATCCCAAATCAGTTCTTCATAGAGTTAGAAAGAACAATTCTAAAATTTATCTGGAATAACAAAAACACAGGATACCTAAACTATTCTCAACAGTAAAAGAACTTCTGGGAGAATCAATATCCCAGACCTCAAGCAGTACTACAGAGCAATAGTGTTAAAAACTGCATGGCATTGAAATTACTGTTAGTCTTTTCATTGGTGCTGCTGACCTTCATTTTTATGCAAGTATCTATAAATAATATGGTTTTCTGTAGTCTTACATACTGAATCATACTTCCTTAAAATACTATTCCAAGATATTAAGCTATGTACATTTTGGTTGTATAATTCACTCAAGTTTATTCTTCCATTTTCAGTCTTCTTTTGATTTTTGAATTCAAAATTTAATATTTATGTAGGAAGCTGTATTTTTATATTGATCTATCATGACACAAAGGAGGTGGAGAGAGGAGTGGGGGAGGGCAAGGGGAAGGAGAGAGTGGAGGAAGGAAAGGGAATGTTCTTTGCAGTGAAGAGTGAAGTACAGTTGAGTTAAATTTAGCTAGTGCAATGGAGATGAATTCCTTTGTGAGTTCGTGAAGTTCAATGCAGGTCAGCAGAGGCAATTTTTACTAGGACAGTTTAACAGAGACAAGTGGCAGGTGAAGATAGAATGAGCCAGAGAATGAGTAGGATCCAGAAGATTAAAAGAAATTGCCATAGTAAGTTTAAGTCTAAGCAGAGTAATTCAAGTTAGAAGCTGAGAGAGGTTAGATGGAATCAGTCAGATTGGAGATCTGTTTGAGCCAGAACAGCTGAGTTGAACCAGTAAGCCAAAGCTCAGAAAGAACTAGAAAGGGTGAGCATGTTCATCAGTGAGCCACTGAGACAGCAATTATGTCTGGCAAATAAAAGTTACTTTTGCAAAGTAGCCAAAGGATACTGAGGAATAATGTCAATATCAGGTGTTAAAAGAAATTACCTTTTCCCTAAATCCTGTAAAGAGATCATTACTTTGAGAAAATACAGGTTTTAAAATATTAGAATGTAAAGATGTGAAACTATCCTTTTCTGGTGTTATGACATCTATTTTATTGTGATTATTTCAACAGTCTGAGAAATTAATTGTTGAAACAACACAGATGTTCTTTTTCTTTTAAGCTTATCTCATTTTCCACTATGTGATGAGCTATTTTATCATCACAGGCTATACTTATATTGGAGATAGTTTTAAAGTATTTTGCCTAGCAATTTCACTTCCTGATGAGCTTAGTTCTTTTTGCCCATGTCCTTAAAATCGAATAAGAACTCGGGGGAGGCAATTTCTTCTTCAGTAAAACTGTCCTGCCTAAGTTCACTTCTGTGTAACCTCTATCTCATTATGAGACACAAAGAAGTTATCTATGGAGTGGCTCATATAAAAAAAATGAGTAAGGAATATTTTCAGCCCTCTCTTTAGATAAACACATCTTTTCTCAAGACACTTAAATAATTCCAAAGAAATCTACGTGATTTATGAAATATAATATTATTCTCTCATGGAATGCAGCATTCTAGGAACGAAACTAAGAAAATAAAAATTAAATGGCAATTTTTACCTACCTCAAGAATTTTCCTTATTATTAAGAATGTGACTAGAAAATAAAGAACTCAACATTTAGTTGCTGTCTACTAAATGAAGTATTTTATATTTCTCTCTATCTACTAGGTACACAATTCATTCTTGCATGAGAGTTAAGGGAAACTTGTAAAGATCCGCTAGCAGTGATTCTCTACCTGTGGGTTGCAAGCTCCTCTTACAGGTATCTCATATCAGATATCCTGCATGTGAGATACCTGCATTGTAGTTCCTAACAGTAGCAAAATTACAGTTATGATGTTGAAGTGAGATAGTTTTATATTCATTGATCACACAACACAAGGAACTGTATTAAATGTTCACAACATTTTGATGGTTGAGAACCACAGTGCTAAAACATTCTGCTGTCAGAAATTCTGGGAAGCATACACTGAAGACTGTATGATGTGATTTCTAATAACCAACTGGGCTAAGTCAGAGATTCAAAGTATTATTACAATACCCTTGCCTTAGTTTGTGGTATTAGGCACTCTATTCTTAGTCTTTGAATGGGACTCTTCCAGGGTGATTTCTTCTCTAATTTGGAGAAATAGATGTGGAGCCACACCTGAAAATGTTTTTAAATGATAACTTTTTAACAGTTTGTTTATATTTTATGTGCATTGATGTTCTGCCTCCATTTATGTCTGTATGATGGTATAAGACCTCCTGGAATTAGAGCCACAGATAATTATGTACTATTATGTGGTACTTGGGATTGGACCTGGGTCTTCTGGATGAACAGCCAGTGCTTGCAACCATTGAGCCATTTCTCCAATTCCCCACACCAGAAAATATATTTCAATTATCTTTAAATTTAAATTTAATATTTCAGTTATTATTTTCTTTACAGTGCTTCACATTTGTGAGCATTAGCATTAACTCTTCTTTTGTAGGAACAGATGTACTATCATTTAAATTATTATACATACAAGTAACATTGTACAGAATGAACAGATTGTATTTGAAAACCCAGAAGGTAATAGAGAAATAGTATAGTTATATTATAATCTCAAAGTTGTTTTTTAAATTACTGGGAAGAAATTTCAGGTTCCTAAGGAAACCAGAATCTAGGCTAGGAAGTCCATTCATTTTGTATTTAAAATACTGTGACTCATTTACTGTCACATGGATTCTAGTATCAGTAAAATAGTACTAAGCACATATTCATCATATGGGATTTTATTTTTATAAATACATTTGGCCCTCCTAACACATGCATATATGGAGGACTAAAAGGAGATATATATAAATATATATATATATATAATTTATGCATTATTATATATGTTTATACATGCATTATATAGATAGTTGGAGATTGAGTGTGAATTTCAGAAAGGCTGCTCCTTTTGTTAAATTGTTTAACAAAATATCAATGGATAAAGGAGTATCCAGTTATTAATTTCATTACTTATGGTAGATTGAAAGGCCAGTCTTCTTTTTAGTGAAATATTAAGCACATGCTGACATAATTTTTGAGACAAATTATCTTGTGGGGAATTTTGCAATAGGTATTTATTTTATTGTGCTTATGTGGGTTATTGTCTAGGAGAAAGTAAAAACACATTATTTTTGCAATGTACATTGTTTAAGACCTACAATTTCATGTTTCACCTTTGCCTACATCATGGAATCATTTATTTAATGAGGTGGGAGCCATAACAGAATTAACTAAAATTTTATAGAAAATATATAATTATTAGGATGTTTAATCACTTGATTTGGACCTGTAAATTACTATATCTGTTAGGTAGTCATGAAGAAAAGAAATTAAGATAGAGCTAGAGAAGAGAAGAAGAGATGGACACAGACACTAAGAAAGTTGATAGTGTCTACACTTGTTTAGTTGAATGAACTGAAAATCAGTTTACTGATTAAAGAAGAGTTAAATAAACACACAATGTGTCTCTACTGTCTGATTTTGTGTGTTAACTTGACACAAGCTGGGGTTATCACAGAGAAAGGAGCTTCCCTTGAGGAAATGCTTCCATTAGATCCAGCTGCTGTAAGGCATTTTCTCAATTAGTGATCAAGGGTGGGAGGGCCTATTGGAGGTGGTACCATCCCTGGACTGGTAGTTCTAGATTCTATAAGAAGTTAGACCCCAGAAAACCAAATAACCCTATCAAAAAATGGGGTACAGAGCTAAACAAAGACTTTTCACCTGAAGAAATTCGGATGGCTGAGAAGCACCTTAAACAATATTCAACATCATTAGTCATTAGAGAAATGCAAATGAAAACAACCCTGTGATTTCACCTCATGCCAGTCAGAATGGGTAAGATTAAAAACTCAGGAAACAGCAGGTGCTGGCAAGGATGTGGAGAAAGGGGAACACTCCTCCACTGCTGGTGGGAATGCAAGCTGGTACAACCACTCTGGAAATCAATCTGGCGATTCCTCAGAAAACTGGACACGCTACTTCTGGAGGACCCAGCCATACCACTCCTGGGCATATACCCAGAAGATTCCCCAGCATGCAGTAAGGATACATGCTCTATAATGTTCATAGCAGCCTTATTTATAATAGCCAGAAGCTGGAAAGAACCCAGATGTCCCTCCACGGAGGAATGGATAAAAAAAAAAAATGTGGTATATATACACAATGGAGTACTATTCAGCCATTAGAAACAATGAATTCAGGAAATTCTTAGCGAAATGGATGGAGCTGAAGAACATCATACTAAGCGAGGTAACCCAGTCTCAAAAGAATACCCCTGGTACGCACTCACTGATAAGTGGATATTAGCCTAGAACCTTGGGACACCAAAGACACAATCCACATACTAAATGATGTCCAACAAGAAGAAAGGAGTGGACACTGGTTCTGGAAAGGCCCAAAGCATCAGTGTAGGGGAATACCAGAAGAGGGAAGTAGGAAGGGGTGGATGGGGGAACAGGGTGGAGAAAGGGCATGTGAGACCGTTGGGGGGCATGGAACCAGGAAAAGGGAAATGAAATGTAAATATAGAATATATCCAATAAAAAATTAAAAAATAAAAGAAAGAAAAAAAGCAAAATGAGCAAGCCAGGAGAAGCGAGCCAATAAGTAACATCCCTTCATGCCCTCTGCATCAGCTCCTGCTTCCTGACCTGCATGAGTTCCAGTCCTGACTTCCTTTGGCGATAAATAGCAATGTGAAAATGTAAGTTCTATGAACCCTTTCCTCCCCAACTTGCTTCTCCACCGATGTTTTGTGCAGGGATACAAATCCTGACTAAGACAGTATCTTAGTTGGTAAGGGTGACATTCCAAGCCCTATGACTCTCCTACTACCTACACACTGAGGATGGTCAGCAATCTCTGATTTAAATAAAATTATCAAAATTCAAAATTATTATGTTACTTAATGCGTATGAACACAGTGTGTGTGCACACATGTGCATGTTTTTATGCGTGCACACATATTCACACAGAAGCAGGTAAAAGAAAACAGACCACATGTATAGTGTTTATTTTGCATATACTTACCCAATGTGATAGATAAGACCAAAAACTTCCAAATAAAACTCTCAAAGATATATATTTTTGGCTGCATCCATGAAAAGAAAAAGCCACCCTGACTGTGTTTTTTGTGGATAATCATCAATAATGAACCACTTTTTTATTTAGATGTTGGGTCAAATTAACCAAGTAGCAATTCTACAAATATTTATTATATCTTCTTAGTATATTGTACTTTTCTATAACATTTTAAAGTATCTTTTAATTTAACACATTTTGTTTTGTTTTTCTTTTAATGTGAAACCTTTTCAAGATTTTCTTATTTTGACAGAATTCCAAGAAATGCAGACTCTGCACAGTGATAATAAGGCACTTCTGCTTTCTTTTCAGTCAAGAAATCCAGTTGAAATATGTTGGCTCTAATATTTAAAGCTTTATAGAAAACAGCATGTTTTATGCCTCATAAACTTTTTGCCCTCGAGATTCCACAGTTGGTAATAAACTAATATTTTTAAAAACATTCATTCAAACACATTAACACATATAAACATATAATCAGGGACCAATGATTTAAAATAAACTAGGAAGATAATACTCAAAGTTATGACTGATGAAAGTGCTTTACATAATCACTAAAATATAAAGTAAGCTCATGATATAGAGATGAATTTGATAAAATTACAATCACCAAATCATTTAAAGGATCCTATCTGTTTATTTTCAGATATACTTAACTTATACCCATTTTGTATCACTGCTTCATTTTAAAACAAACCCTTTTCAAACTTTGTTTTTTCCCCAAGATACAGTTTCTCTGTGTAACCCTAGCTGTCCTGAAACACTCTCTGTAGACCAGGTTGGCCATGGACTCAAAGATCCACTTGCCTCTGCTGGGTCTAAAGGTGTGTGCCACCACCACCTGGCTAAAACCAAACTCTTTTCTTGTGTTTGCTGTGCTTCTTAGTTCCTCTGGCTGGACTGGGGAGAGCCCCTGGGGGTCTCACATTTTACTTGGAAGGTGCACATTGATGGGTTGTTATAATGTTGCCTTCCATGTTTTCTTGAAGGTGTCAACTCCTGATAGAAACCAGTCTAACCAAAACTAACACACTCCCACTTTACTTCTCTGGCCAAATCCTTTCTTCTTGCTGAGTTCTCACACCAAGAATTTCTCTGAGTAATGAATCAAACTTTTATTTGCCTTTCCCATAACTCACCTCAAACGTCCCTCTAATTATCTTGTTTCCTTCCCCCATAATTAGTACTAATAATTTTATTTCAGTGAGATATGTTCGCATTTTGTTTATAGAAAAGAATGCATACCGTCAAACAGTATTTCACTGTATACGGTAGCTCATATTGTTAACACTATAAACTTTTATGGATTTGCTCCCCACATTTCACTGAGGAAGGACTGGGAAATGGCCTTGTATGTTTTCATTATGAGAGATGGTAAGCAAAGTGCTTTGGGGCATGTTTTGATGAATTTACTTTAAAAGGACTGCTTTTTGACTTGTTTCAAGCAATTAATTATAAAGTAAAAGAAAATATGCTTTCATCTCATGAAAAAGAAAGCTATAGCTAACTTCTTTTTTTTTTTTTACTGAAACAAATTATGTTTCAAATAGATTTAAAACCAGGAACTTTTGGTTTATTTGTCAAATATATAGTATTTTAAACTTATTAAATGATATTATTCTGTATGCATACTACATACATGTATCATTTCAAATAATTTGATATGGTACTTATTTTTTATGGAACATCCAGAGCTTTCAAGGTAGATGTCTTTCAGACATTTCTTGAGAACCTTTTTTTTTTACACATAATCAAAATATATGAATACATTAAAACTAAATGTCTTCATTCTAAGAAATTTCATGTAGATTACTATAGTTGTAATATTGTGTTCTTGGATTTAAATGATAATTATAGTTCTACTAATGGGCAGGATTAGAAAATGGAGGTTGGATGGAAGGAGATTTCTCAGTGGGTATAGCCCTTGCAATACAAGTCTGGCCACCTGAGTTTGGATCTAAAAATGCAGACTAAAGATAAATGGAGTAGTGCATAAATCTCTAACCCTAATAAATGTTATAGGGAGATGAAAAGTGAAGCCAGAAGAATTTCATGGGAATCTTAAGAGCCAGTTAACCCAAATGAACAAGAGGTTAGACCCTGTCTCAAACAAGATAGAAGCAGAAAGATCTGGCACCAGAAGTTGTACTCTGACCAAACATTCTCTCTCTCTCTCTCTCTCTCTCTCTCTCTCTCTCTCTCTCTCTCTCTCTCTCTCTCACACACACACACACACACACACACACACACACACAAGTTGATTTGGGATTAAATAAATAAAATAAAATGTGAAGTAATTGACAAAAGTTAGAATCTTAACCATATCAAAGAAAAACAGGCAAACACTGTTCTAGAAAGGAAAGTACTGAAGACAAAATGACTGTTTGAAACAAATGTACCCTACACTTTATTTCTTAGTCTATCTAAATGAGATTTTTATCTATTTCAGTGTTAACTGGAGCAAACCTGAATAGACAATTATTAACAGAAGATATGCATAGAGGTATCAGGTATGTAAAATTAGTAAAAAGACCAATTAAAAGCCCAAAGACATGTCTCCTCACACCAATTAGTAGAACTATTATTACAAAGATTTAAAGCAAGCAAGGTATAAATTACATTGAAACTAGTGTTTATTGCTTAAGCTTACTAAAAGTTGGCTGTGGAAGCAGAATAGTTTTTCCAGTTTCAGACACAAGCATATTGGTTTCAATGTATCTTCCAAGGTCTGTGGACTGGTGATGTGATAACAATCTGGCCTCATAAACAAGGAAGAGGAAAGTAGGGGGGAAAACATCTAGGGATATTAAAAAACAACACATCCTGGCTTACAGTGAGGAAATCCATTTTCAGTAACAAGGACTATTAAATATTCTACTATATAAAAATACCTGGATTGGGGGCTGAGAAGTTGAAGCTGGCCCACAGAGAGAAAACTTTAATGGAGAACTCAGCTGACTGTTTTCACTTGGCTTACTCTGTCCACGTCTCCTGGATGCTCTAAGCCTGCAGATTTGTTGGTGTTACTTTGCTCCAGCAGTTAAGCTGCTTCTAATTCTGCTTGTATTATGTTAATCGGGTCCCCAGAATTGCACAAGAATCAACATGTCAGCACATAAGAAACCAAGGGAACTTTGCCCCCAGTTGGTTTTGATTGGTAAATAAAGTTGCCAGCCTGCAGCCAGTGGCTGGGCTGGGGACAGAGGCAGGACTTTTAGGATTCCTAGGGAAGGAACTGAGGAGGGAGAAACAGCCATGATGCCAGGGAAGGAGAGGAGGCATCATGCCTGAGAGATGCAGAGGAAGAATAGAGAGACACCAGACATTTAAGAGCATTGGAAGAGCAGCCACAAGACCACCTCTCCACTGGGTCTAGGGCAACAAAAATGGAATATAGATTTTAGTGAGCTATAACTCAGAAATAGGGGGAGTATGTTAGCTTTGTGGAAGTTTGGAAGTGACCCAGACATTAAACTGTTAAAGGCATATCAAAATATAAAGGCTGTGTGTATATGTTTTTCATTCAAGAGCCCAGAATATGGGGGCTAGTAGCAGAGAGGTCATAGGAACCTGCAGAATGTGGTGGCCCCTAACAAACTGTGTTGGAGAGGTTGTCAAATTTAGTCTCCAGAGCCCAACTAGAGATTCCAGCCATCACTTTCTCCTAACCCTCAGCTTGGGTGATTTCTGATCCCGAAAGGAGATAAATGTTGAGGATGGAGACTAGTTAATGGAACTAGGTGTGATTTTTTTCAATGATATAGCTCCTTTTGGGTCATCTATGCTCCTGCAAACTAACTCATCAGTTCATCAGTCATTTTTCTGTCTGTCAATGCCCTAATTGGGTTATAGAGATTACCTTTTTCTTTTCTCCAAGGAAATATAAGACAATCCTTCCTTCTGCACTGAATTATTGATATATTATGTATAAGAACACAAAGAAGATTCTCAAGCCAAGCAAACCTTCTTAAATTCCCTTGACTTGTTATCACTGGATAATAATTTTGTCTCTAATCATACTTTGCTAAATTGTTCATTTCTTACCAATCTTAAGCTTAAAATACAACAAAGGTTTTCTTTTCTCTTGATCACTGTCTCTTGTATCCCATAAAACTTATTTTAAATAACTTACTATCCTTTTATCTTTTATCCTGTCAATCTCTCATTCCCTTTAGGGCCTTTGGTGAGGAATATTAAAAGAGAAAAACATAATGCTTCTTATTTCCATATTTGTCCATATCAGTTGTTGGCATCTTTATTGCTGAGCTGTAACAATATATTATTCCTTATCATTCCCCCGTTGATAAATACTTTTTAATTTTCATTTATTTTGAGTAAAGTTGCTAGGTGGATCTTGTGAAAGCCTCTTTATTAGTGTACAATTTCATGTCTCTTGGCTGAACTCCTAGAACATGAATTGCTATGAAACTTAAAATTTCAAAGAACTGTAAAGTACATTTATATAATGGTTGCCAAAGTAAACACAAAGGGCAGTTCTATTATTGAAGAGAAAAACCAGTAAGTGCAAGCCAGAAGATAAAAGAATGGACAGAGGTTTATTACCTACAGTAATAAAAGAAAGAACTGGCTTCATAGCAACACTGGTATACCATCCTTTAACAAAGGAAACATGATCATTTAATCAGGCATCTTATACAAATTCACAGAGTACCTTTTGTGTGGGTATAATGGTAAACATACTCAAAAGGTTCTATTACAAGACAAAATGATGTCAGACACTCTTTCGCTCATGATTATCCCCGTTAAGGAACACATATGTGGAAAATACAAATGACAGGCATATTTCTGGGTATGCTTACTTTTTGGATTAAAGATAGATGTCCAGTATGAGTAAGTTTGGATATGTCTAACTTGACTTAAAAAGGTGACAGAGAGAAGTATTAGTAGACATGTTCAGAAGTATTTCCTTTCCAAAAGATTTTAGGTTAAGGCCTAAAAGTGATACTTTAAAATCACATTAAATGTGGAGTGCTTCCAAGCACCAAGCACTTTTGATACTAGGAAGTCATATATTTATTCAATTTTTAACCCTAAAATCCTATGAGTGCTGCCCATAAGTGCATGTATACAGGATTATCTGCTTGGACCTGGGCAGTTTACCAATGGTGGGTCTCCCCTCAAAGAGCAACTCTCAGTTTCTCAGTGGTCATGATATCCTAATAGCTCTTAAGCTAAGGTTAGGGAATCGGGAGTGCCATCCCACTCCATGGTGGAACCATTACCTCGCTCGATCCTGTTCAGGTCTTCTCAGATGACCACAGCAGCTGTAATCCATGTGTGTGGCCGCCAGGCCATGTGGAGGTGCCAGTCTTCCATCGCCGTTCTTCTCACTATCCAGCTCCTACATTCTATCCAACCCCTATCGCATGAAGTTCTTCAGGGAGACCTGGACATCGGTGTTGAAATAGACATTTCATCTGTAGCTGAACATTCAGGGTGCCTTATTCTCAGCTCTGAATTAACCACCACCCTCTGGAAGAGTGGGGCGCTCTGACTCAAGTTGAGAACAGCACAAATCTATAGTTATAAACATAAATACTTCTCTATTTAAAAATTTACTATCTTTATTTTATGCATCCATGTGTTTTGACTACACGTATGTTTGTGCACCAGGTACACAGTGTCTTCGGATGCAAACAGGGACCATTTGGATTTTCTAGAACTGGAGTTATAGATGGTCGTGAGCCACCATGGGGTTACTGAGAACCAAAATTCTGGGTCCTCTAGGACAACAGCAAGTCTTCTTAACTGCTGGGCTATCACTCTAACCCCTAAACATACATGAGGCAGAACATGCATACATTTAGTTGTTAAATATGTCTGTATCCACTAATCGTGGAATGCTATTTTTAAAATTGTTACTATCTAGTTATCCATGGTTATAAGTGTGTGTGTCTTTGCTTTGTATTCTATGATTTTCTAGTTGATTTTCTTTGAAAATTCTTCAGATTTTGTGTACAAACAATATCATCTATTAACAAGCAAGGCTTTACTCCTCTTTCAGCTTGAATTTTTAAGATTCACATTTCTCACTGGTTAGGCTTTGCAGGTCACTGTGCAATTCTGCATTTGATGGGCAGTATGGATATGCACTATTTCTGACCTTGTGAACTGGATTCAGTTTTTTTGTTTGTTTTTCATGAAGATCCTTTAGGAGACTGACATTGACTCTTTCTCTTCTTTTTAGGCAAAGATTTATCTGGGATAGATGTTAACAGTATTCTAACACTTTTTGTGTGTCTGACTAGTGTTTTCTTTTTTATATTAATGCATCTTGGAAAGTTGACTGATTTATTACTATTAATCTGACCCTTATCTTAGGTCAAATAAATTTTATTTGTTGAAGGTATATTTGTCTGTGTATTTATAGGTACTGCTGGATTCCATCTGCTGCTTCTGTAACCATGAGCCTAAAATGAAGTTCTGCATTCTCTTGGTCGGAATCGATAATCAGATTTAAACTGAAGTCATAGACATGCTGAACAGTATCTCCTGCTCTGCTCTCTGCCTTGAACTACTATGTACCCAGATTGGCACATGATCCTGGAAATTCCTTTGTGAATGTAAGAATCCTTATTGGTAAATTCAGTGTTCTTGTGTGTGTGTGTGTGTGTGTGTGTGTCTGTGTCTGTGTCTGTGTGTAAACACGTGCTGTGCATAGGTATGTACTCATGCATGTGAAAAACATGGAAGCGTGTTTAGCTGTCTTTCTCTATTACTGCCCACCTTCCTTTTGAACCTAGAACTGTCACTAATTTGCAGACCTGCCAGTTCATCAACATTGGCTCTCTAGAAAGCTCTAAGACATTCCTGTCTTCACCTCCGCAGAACTGGGATTATAGGCACAAGCCAGAGCAAATATTTTATCAACTGAGCCATATTCTCAGCCCAGTGCATTTTCTTTTAGGAGAAACTGGGCTCCTTCGCTTTCAAAATTAAAAAGAACAAAGAAAGGAAAAGAAAAAGACAAGCAGTGTATAGTTTCCTCTTAGTTCTTAAGAGAGAAGTGAAGGAAATGATAGCATTTTCCTAAGTTTCTTGTGGCTTCTCCCTTTTCTACCACACATGTAAGGCAGAGTGTTGGGAGCTGCAGAAGCCATAGAAGTCCTTGGAGTCTATACACACCAAATGCTTTCAGCACGATTTCATTCCCTCTGGGGAGAGAAACACTAATTAAAGAAACAGTGTTTCAGAAGCTCAATCACACTGAATAAATAAATACAGCCACTTAAGAAAAGTTTTCTCTTGACATTGTGTGAATTGGATCCCAGGTGGAACTGCTATGATACCTAAAGTGGGTTGAATAAAACAACAACGCCTCAACTGGTTGCAGGCAGGATGCCTCTTACTGTGTCACCTTCTCAGTGTGACAATGGTATGGAGGAGAATTAACAGGGAGTTGTGGGTGTAAAGGAAACAAGGACGATATATGAAGAAGCAGACCAAGAGAACAGTTTTCGAGAGATGTGATGATGCAGGGGTAACCCCTGACAGGGCTGTGGCTATCACATGAGAATGTACAAAGTTCTCACACTCAGTCTTGTTTGGCTCAGTTCCCTGATTTTGATAATGCACTATCACTATGCAAGCAGTCTGTCACTAATTGAGGATGCTGTGATTGGTAAAATAAATCAGTACTATTATGTTTGTAATATTATATGCATCTGTGAGTAGTTCAACAAAAAGTTTAAGGGAATAACATGTAAATGTGTAATGCTTTGAGTCATACAAAAGAAATACCTACTTAGTACTAATATTAGAATTTCATATTGTATTACTATAATTTTCTTTTATAAAAGATTTATTACTATAATTTTCAAATATGTTTAATTATGCTTCTTATCAATATTGACCTCTGTTAATATTTAATACAAGTAGAACTAGTTCCTCCACTTTCAGTAATCAAAAATTCTACAACAAAGAGTCACTGAAAAAAAATGGGAGCATATGACCATTCTAAGCCAATGAGAGTGTCTGTACTCAAAGTACACTGTAGAGTCAACAACAGAAGAAACATGGCCAACTTAGGCTGAGGAGGAGATGAGTCTTCATCAAGAATCTAGATATTATTGCCAAAAACAAATAAATGAACAAAAACAGAACAGTGTCCTCCAAAAGCACCAAGAAGACCTATCATTATTCAGAATGTATTTTCAGCAATAGAAAACCATAAATGTACTTTAATGGAATCCACGGACCACTCACATAGAAATTCTCCATATACTGTTTGAAATAAAACGAGGTATGCTTGGAAATGGGTGGTATTTAAGAAGGCACAGACTTCCCTGTTATGATCACCTAACTTTTAGTTTTATTTAAGAAATCTCATTCCGTGTGAATAGGACAATTCAAATTTTCTATAGACTGTCTCAAGAAGAGAAGCCCTGTTATGGCATTTAAATCATACTTGTTTAGTCATTTCAGGTTCAATTCTTTGTTCTTCTCTTTTATTTCTCGTATTTTGTAGATAAAAGATTTTTTTCCCTGAGCTTATTTCTGTCACCGTACATTTATCCCAGCAGATAAAAAGTCATTTCCCTATCCACTCCAATGAGCAAAAAACATTTCTCTGTTCCACAGATCAGTTCTGTACTTTATTTTAAGGGATGAGGTTACCTGGGCTGGTCTTGAACTCACATTGCAGACAGGCTGTCTTTGAAACTGATCATCCTTCCTGAACCTCCCAACTGGCTTCATAGCAAGTTTTAAGCCTGCATACCCCATCCAGATGAGTGAAAGTATTACTACCTAGAATCATTTTTCTTAGTTCAATAGTTTATATCTTCCAGGATCCAGGAAAGGTATATAGTCTGGGGTCTTAAAATCTGTAATAAGACACTTACTATGAAGTATAGTGAAATAAAACAAGCTGGAGGAAAAGGAAACAGACTGCTTTGTAACAAACCTGAGGGACTCTACACTTGATCTGTTAGTCGGTAGCCTTGTATATTCCGGGCTGCAACCCTTCTTGACTTCTCTCCATGATTGTATTGCAACAATCCTTTCTTTGTTAGCATTTTAACTCTTATGGTTTTGCATAAATGGACTTGAAGTTCAAAGTACATTTTGAATTAAAAAGGCAACTGCTGTCTCTCTTAGAAAAGTCAGAACTACAAGAAAGCCAGGGACTACTTTGAACGAGAGAAATTAAGGTGCCATGTTACCTGCACTTTAGACAGGAACAATTCTCCATCAAAAATTTGGAAGGTAAGTTGGTGACCCCATCCCTCCCCTGGGGTCCCTGTCTACATACTGGAGGTGGTTCCTTCAGGTTCTGTCTCCTCACTGTTGGGCAGTTTGGCTAAGGTCATTCCCATTGAATTCTGGGAGCCTCCTATGCCCCAAGTCTGAGATTTTCTAGAACTACTCCTTCCCCCCAGGATTGCCTTGTCTGACTTCAGTGCAAGGGGATGGGTCTAATTCTGAGAGATGGGGGGATGATGGGCAGTTTGAGGTGGGGGTGGGAGTTGAAGAGTGTTGGAGGGCTGGGGTGGGGATTGCAGGAGAACATTCTCAGAGAGAAAGGGGAGGGGAGGGGGTGAAGATCAGATTGGGGGCAACATTTGGAATGTACATAAATAAAACAATTTAATAAATATATAGAAGTGCCACCATAATTCAGTCTCCCCTTTTATTCCTTCTTTTATTCTCTTTCTCTCTGAATGTTTCTCTCATGGTTTTCCTTTTTCCTACGTAAACTAATTCCTTTAAGCTTTCCCAGGTTTGGACATGGTAGCCTTTAGCAATTGCCTTCATTTCACCAACAGAAAAAAAATGCTCTCTTTAATTGAGATCTTAAAAATGCTTGAGGGTAAAATTCTTCTTCATCTCACCTGAGTCATGCTCTATTCCTCTGGATGATGGATTGGGTTTTCAGCTGGGTAGAACCTATCATTACCTGTTGGAAGAGTGAACAAATAAAATACAGCTGTTCCCATGACAACAGAGTTGTTTTTAGATAACTGGATGAGTGTTCTTGGACAAACAGATGACCAATGTATTGTCTCTGGGCTGTAAACTTGCTTTCCATTTCTAGCCCATAACTATGAAGCTGTTTCTCTTTTATGTTATAGTTTCTATACTATTGTTAGGAAAAGCTTCTGTTTCCAACTCTGAAGTACAAAGTAGCCATATTGCAAAATTTTGACCTTAGTATTTTCAAGTTTAAAATGTTCCACTCACAGTTGGTATCTCCTCTCTAGGTTACACTGTTCACAAGCAAGCAAAACTTGTCCCAGTGGCCTCTCTAAATATTCACCATATACGTAGTTTGATAAAAGATTACTGAGCATTTAATTTCGAAAGAATTGCTATTTCAATAAGTAATTCACAGGAATTATCACCTAATTGTTCAAAACTCATGTCACTCAGCTACTTCAACTGAGTAAGATTCCAGTTTCAGTTGAAGTCTGTCACTATGGAGACCTTTCTCTGAGCCACAACATTATTGCTAGGGCATTGTAGAGGGTTTCTTTCCATCTTAGCAGTGTTATGGATGAAATTTAGATGGCACTTAAGTCATTTCAAGTCCCCATGCATGCAGCTGAACTATAGACTACAGATAGATATCAGGAATGACCCACATTGTTTAACTTCACAGCAAATAAAGGTTTGTTTGTTTGTTTGTTTTAATTTTGATACATTAAAAGCTAAGTTCTCAACGTAATTTTCCCTCTATTTACAAACTGTATGATTCGCAGTGTGCATTGAAAAGGGAATTTTCCCATAAGGAAACAATGCCAAAATATGCAAATAATTCTATTTTCAGTAAATATATTTAGTCTAAACTCATGCCATACGCCTTTACTCATATTTGTATATCTCTCACAGTCCTGGGATGGGAAAGAACGTTGTGACCCTTCTGTAGATTCCTGGGATGCTTAACGGGTGTGACTCACTCACCTCTTTCTATTTGGGAAAGTCCACATTTGATTCATACAGAGAAATATGAATCAGAGAGATAAGAGCACCAGGATGCTGCACAAGTTCTATAGAGACAACGAAGCCAAGACCAGAGGCAGTGAAACAAACTCTGGAATGCAGATGACTGGAAGACAACCTCACTTGCACACACAGCAAGTTTATCTTTAAAAGGGAAATAAAGGTCACTCAAAGTTCACTTGTGATTCATGGGAAATTAAACTTGACCATGTTGTAGATTCAATTTCTACTGCTATGATAAAATACCTCACAAAAGCAGCCTGAAGGGGAAAAAAATGAAGTGTTATTCAGCCTGCAAGATAAAGTTATAGCCCTTTGCTGCAGAGAATTCAAGGCAGCAACAAGAAGCAATCACATGCATAGAAAAGAAGAAAATAAATAAAGGCATACTACTGCTCAGCCCTCATTCTCCACTCTCAGAGAGCTGGGAATCACCTGGCTACAAAACAGTGCCACCCGCCATGGACAGATATCCCATCTGAATTAATATAAACAATATAATCCCCAAGACACGCCCCGGAACACCCCCCCAAGACACACATACAGTTAACTTGATCCATACCTCCTCCAATTGAGACTCTCTTCCCAGGTGATTCTGGATTGCATTAAGTTGACGATTAAATTAACCATCACAATATATATTCTGCTGTCATGATGTCTGAAATCAAAAAAAGGAGAACAAAAAATTGAATAGTAATAAAACCTTAAAAGACATTTAGTACTAGGTTGGTTAGTTTATGAACAAGCTAAAATCATTTGGGATGAAGGAGATTCAATTGAAAAAAATGAATATAAAATTGGTCTAAAGGCAATCTGTCAGGTATTTTCTTGATTAATGGTTGATGCTTGGGGGCCTAACCTGAGAATATAATCTTGGAGTGTATAAGAAGCAAACTGAAAAAAAATCAGCAGAACGAGCCAGTATGCAGTATTTCTCCATGATTTCTGCTTCAGTTCTTCTCTAGGTTCATGCTCTGACTTAGCTGAAGAAGTAACTATAAACAAGATTTAAGATAAAATTAACCCTTTACTCTCCAAGAGGCTTTTGTTTGTGATTTTTTTTATCAAAGTATTAGAAAACTAAGAAAGTTCTGATAATTACTACAGGTAATTGAGAGAGAGAGAGAGAGAGAGAGAGAGAGAGAGAGAGAGAGAGAGAGAGAAGAGAGAGAGAGAGAGAGAGAATTTTTAGTGGTGCTTCCAGTGAGACAAGGGATGACTAGGGAAGAATAAAGGAGGTGAGACTAGTAGAAGTGGTATCAGAGTCATATCTAGGTTGAAGGTCTTGCAAATGATGATAAGTTCGTGATTTTCTATCTGGAATAGGGCAAGGAATTATAGTCATTTATAAATAAGAGTAGTGTGATATCAGACATTGATCAAATCGACTCTAACTTTTTTCTGAGTTAACATTTAATAATGTTTTAACAACCATTTGCAATTACTATTTATTCTCTGGTAATGATATTACAGGCCATATTATAATGGCTTTGTGCATGTTCTTTTATTTAATTCCCATGATGAGCTATGAATCTTTTTTTCTTTTCTGTATTCTTTGTTTACATTCCGAAGGCTTTCCCCTTTCCCAGTTCCCCCCTCACCATATGTCCCATAAGTCCTCTTCTCCCCCTGCCCCGCCCCACCTATTCCCCAATCACCACCCCCCACCATTTCTCTGTTCTGGTACTCTCCTACAAAACTGGATCCAGTCTTTTCAGGACCAGGGTCCTCTCCTTCCTTCTTCTTGGGAATCTTTTGACTTGCTAACTGTACCTTGAGTATTCAGAGCTTTTGGGCTCATTAATATCCACTTATCAGTGATTGCATTTCATGTGTATTCTTTTGTGATATAACCAAATAACCCTATTAAAAATGGGGTACAGAGCTAAACAAATAATTTTCACCAGAAGAAATTCGAATGTCTGAGAAGCACCTTAAGAGATGTTCAACATCACTAGTCATCAGGGAAATGCAAATCAAAACAACCCTGAGATTCCACCTCACACCAGTCAGAATGGCTAAGATTAATAACTCAAGATACAACAGGTGCTGGCAAGGATGTGGAGAAAGAGGAACACTCCTCCACTGTTGGTGGGATTCCAAGATGGTACAACTGCTCTGGAAATCAGTTTGGCAGTTCCTCAGAAAATTGGGCATGACATTTCCAGAGGACCCTGTCATACTACTCCTGGACATATACCCAGAGGAGTTCCCTGCATACAATAAAGACACATGCTCCACTATGTTCATAGCAGCCTTATTTATAATAGCTAGAAGTTGGAAGGAGCCCAGATGTCCCTTAAAGGAGGAATGGATACAGAAAATGTGGTATATTTATACAATAGAATACTACTCAGCAGTTAAAAATAATGAGTTCATGCAATTTGTAGGCAAATGGTTGGATCTAGAAAATATCATTCTAACTCTTTTAATATGAATAGATGGACAGGTGTGATGATAATCAATACAGATGTACCTTCACTAGTAAGTAAACTATTGGTGTTTTTTTAGGTGAGGTTATTTCACCAGAGTTCGACATCATTGGTGAAAAGTTAATCATTTGAGTATTTTTAAAGTAGAAGAGTGCCTTATTAAAAAACTAGACAAAAGTATAAAAAGTGGTAGATAGATGAATTAACTAAGTATTTAGATATAAGGAATTCTCTGTCCATAGCTGACGACCATCATTCAACCTATTTTAAATTTGTCATTGTTAGTTCAATAACTGAGCAAATTATTTCTCAAACTTATACTGGGAATTACTGAATTCCATCAAGTATACCTATTATGGAGAACCTTAACAATTTAATTACAAAAGGAGAAACAATAGAATCTTAGAGGATGAAAATTATGCCACCAATAGATTTTTTTGTTATTTTAATTGTGACACAATAACGATATCATTTGCTTGCCTTTTCTGTTCCGGTTGTAATTTTAAATTACATCAGTACCAACAATTTTATTCTCAGATTCTACATTAATCTTCAGAGTCAAAAGTGCTACAAATTGTAAGCAGAAATAATATTTACCTGTTTCCACTTATCTGTACATATATATATTATATAATGTTTCTTCATAAAGTTACTATAAAACCACAATGCTAAACTAGTATCTACTTTTAAAAACATTTTATTACATGTACTTACTTAGCATGTATTCATGTGTCTATATGTGGACACAACCATGTCAGTGTATGTATGTATGTCTGAAGGTCAATAACATGTGAAACTCAGTTTCCCTCATTCCGTTATGTGTATTCTAGAGTATGTTTACCTACAGAGACATCTCACTAGCCTGAAAATATTTTTTTCTTTGGGATAGTTATAAAAATATTTCATCTAGGTTACTTAATTAAATGTTTTGTGTCATAGAGAATTTACAAAGATTCCATTGTAATTTTGACCATGCAACCATTTTAGTTCCAGAATGATATACTAAACACCAGCATTAGTTTTTTTGTTGAGCACCAAAGATGCCTGTCTGAATCGCCTCTTCATCTCACTGAGCTGCGCTAACAAATTGCTCTTTGCAGTAAATACTTGGACTATTGACAGGCATTTAAGGGTTTCAACACTACAGTTCTGGGTTTTGTGAAGTTTGTTGTTGTTGTTGTTGTTGTTGTTGTTTGGTACCTCTGTTTGTTCCAATGGTGTGAATTTTATACATCATGTAGTCTTCAACTGCTATACTTCATCAAGACAAAATGTGTTAGATCTGCCAACACATGATACTTATACATAAAACATGAGAAATCACAAAACCGATGTGCTCAGGGAGGAATACCACAAGCCTGTTTTCTCTTTTCTACAAACAGCCAACTTAATAATGCCCTCACTGACTAATTTCCCAAAAAAGAAAGGACATATATGATTGCATTTGATTCTTATGAGAATATTTACCTGACCTGAGTGTTCTTGCAGCAGAACAAATCTACTTCTTGAAATATTACACACACACACACACACACACACACCCCATACCATATACATATATATATATATATATATATATATATATGTATGTATACACACATATGAGACATATATACATACACACACATACACACATATAGGAGACAACTGGAAGAATCTTCTACAGAACAGTTTTGTTTCTGTGTATTTTAGCTCTGTTCTTCCTCAACTATCTCCACACTTCTGATTCTAGAAGTTATAAAACATCTTAAGTTTGTAATGTTACCATTGATAAAAGACTTTGAATGATAAGTGTAGAGAGGAGAGAGGAGAGAGAGAGAGAGAGAGAGAGAGAGAGAGAGAGAGAGAGAGAGAGAGAGAGAGAGAGTTGAGTTCAGTTGAATTCAGTGCAGTTCAGTTGAATTCAATTGAATTTGTGCAGGTCCATTCAGTTCCTGTAGTCAGTGCAGTTCCGTTCATGAAATTCAGTGGCAGATTTTCCAAACAGAGCAATTCAGTGAGAAACTGAGGGAGGGCCATTTGAATCAGTCAGTTTGGACAGGAGTTTTGAGACAGTTTGGAAAGAACTAGAAAAGGTGAGCTTTTTCAGCAGGCAACCCTGCTAGTCAAAAATTACAGCAGGCAAAAATCAAATAGATTTATATCTCGCAGTAAATCTCAGAGGTTGAAACATTTTTGGCCTAGCTTAGCAGATGAAGTCTGGGAGCTGAAACCTATTATAAGGTGACTAGAAGCTTCCAGGGTAAGCGTAGACCTAGTGATAGTTAGAACAGGGAAAGAAATGCTCACACGGTTTTGCTACAGCTCTCATTTCATCTCCTCATCTGAGGAAATAAAAATTGTGTTTACTTTTACAGTTTCGTAACTGAATTTTGAGTTAAAGTGAATAGAAAGAAAGCTGTTTCACTGTGCCTCATTAATTCTCATGTATACACTTGATTTTCTATGGCGTTCATTACAATTGAAAATATACACACTACATTTTGCTTATTTATATTTCAGGTGTTGCTCGCCCAAAATTGCTCTCTGCCAAAGAATCCTGAGTTAAGCATGCCTGGTCAGAGAAGGGGCTTTTGAAATTTTATGCAATTCAGTTTGTGGTTACTTGATTAACTTTACATCTAGTTGCCAGCATTTGCTTTTTCTCTGTATGTAGCCTCTGAAAAGCTTAGATGAAATCTCCTGTCCTAAATTCCTGACTCCTTAGACATCAAGATCTGTCACTATGCACATGCTTTCACTATTTATAATCTTTACTCAGTACATCACTTGGACGGAATGGAATTTTATATCAGATATCTGCCCCAAAGACCTAAGCAGAAGGATCAAAGAACCAAATCCCCTTTCTCCAAACATCTTTTTCCCTTAGCATTTTGCCCTGAAATATAAATCTTGTACTAGGTTCTGCCATATCTGTGAGAGATTCTAAGCATACTGATAGTGACAAGAATGATTGAGTGAAAAGAAAGCTAGGACTCCTATTCAGAGGAAATACACATTGTTGATGTAACATTCTTTATGGATAGCAAAGGATTTTAAGTTGGACAAACTTTAGTTCTAAATTTTTGTTGTGCAGCTCTAACAAAAAATAGACTATTTAGCAACCAACAGAAACTCTTTGAGAATTCAATTATTACCTGGGAAATTAAAGGTAACATCTTGCAAAAATACTTATAGCTTGCAAAAATACTACATTTAATATAGAACTGTGGATAAATACTATATTTAATATTTGCTGATTAGAACAATAATATAGTGGAGCATGTATCCTTATTGCATGCTGGGGAATCTTCTGGGTATATGCCCAGGAGTGGTATGGCTGGGTCCTCTGGAAGTACGTCCAGTTTTCTGAGGAAGGGCCAGACTGATTTCCAGAGTGGTTGTACCAGCTTGCATTCCCACCAGCAGTGGAGGAGTGTTCCTCTTTCTCCACTCCTCGCCAACACCTGATGTCTTCTGAGTTTTTAATCTTAGCCATTCTGACTGGTGTGAGGTGAAATCTCAGGGTTGTTTTGATTTGCATTTCCCTAATGACTAATGATTTTGAACATTTTTTAAGGTGTTTCTTAGCTATCCGAATTTCTTCAGGTGAAAAGTCTCTGTTTAGCTCTGTACCCCATTTTTGGATAGAAGATTCCCCGGCATGCAATAAGGATACATGCTCCACTATGTTCATAGCAGCCTTATATATAATAGCCAGAAGCTGGAAAGAACCCAGATGTCTCTCAACGGAGGAATGGATACAAAAAATGTGGTATATATATATATATATATATATATATATATATATATACATACATAATGGAGTACTATTCAGCCATTAGAAACAAGGAATTCATGAAATTCTTAGAGAAATGGATGGAGCTGGAGAACATCATACTAAGTGAGGTGACCCAGTCTCAAAAGAATATCCATGGTATGCAGTCACTGATAAGTGGATATTAGCCTAGAATCTTGGAACACCAAAGACATAAATCACATACCAAGTGATGTCTGACAAGAAGAAAGGAGTGGACACTGGTGCTAGAATGGACCAAAGCATCATTGTGGGGGAGTACAAGAACAGGGAGGTGGGAGGGGGTGGATGAGGGAGCAGGGGGAGGGAAAAGGGCATGAGGGACCTTTGAGGATGGGGAACCAGAAAAAGGGAAATGAATTGTAAATATAGAATATATCCAAACAAAAGAAAAAGGAAAAAAAGAAAAAAAAAGAAATGAAAAAAAGAACAATAATACCTTATGATATCACATCATACAATGAAAAATTGTTTTATAGGATACACTTTAAATAAGTGAGTAATAAATAACAATTGTCCTGATTTCTAGGTTGAAATAAGCCTAAGAAACAACTTGTAGCTTTGCTATAACCCATGGCAGACTACCTAGTAGTGAAGCTAACCAAAGTCAAAGAATATTAGTTTTAATGAAATGTTCACTTGTCTACTCTTATGTGTACACAGATGAGTAAGCTTATTTGTAGTGTGTAGATTATAGTTAGCACCTTTTTTGCTTTGAATATTTTGTTTAATTTTTTTTCAGTTATATAGCTGTCATTCTGGTTCTGGCAGCAGAGTTAATGAGTAAACAAAAGACATAATTAAGATGTTTTTCCTAGCTCTAAAATAACAAAAGAATGTAGAAACAAGAGCCCCAAGTTTGATTTGATCAATGGTTTTGAGTTTGATTTGAGTTGATGGATAAGGAATATCCATCAACTATTATTGATGACTGATATGAATTTTGAAGATATAAATCAATATTCTGGACTCTAGGTTATAATCATAACTATATAATATTTTAATATGGATTACAAAATGATTTTCAAGTGAAAGTAGGAAAATTATCAACTTTGACCATTAAATTTAATGTTTTTGTCCTTAAAAGATTATTGTTTAACTAGGGTGTGGGCCTCAGCAACTTTCCACTTTTCATGGTAGCATATCTGTTTGTGTTGTTCTTGTTCAGGTCTTGTTTATACAGCCATATTAGTGAGACTTCATACCAACAGGTTAAATTAATGGTCAGCTCTGAAAAGCACTTGCACATAACATTTTAAAGACTGACCAGTTTTATTTAAGAAGAAGAGGATACGTGTGTGTGTGTGTGTGTGTGTGTGTGTGTGTGTGTTTGTATGTGTGTGTGTTTGTGTAGGAAAATAGATATGTTTAGATATTAAAGAAAAACATAGAAAATTAATTAGGGAGCAAGTGTGAGGTTAATAAATGGGAGGATTTGGAAGGAGGAAAAAGAAGAGGTAAATGATGTAATTATATTATGAAATCAAAATATTAAAACTTTTGTTTAAAATAATTGTTGTTTAATTTTATAAAATTGTACCCAAATAAATAAATGAATTTTGTAACATCATGCAATTTATTAATCATGGATTTTGCTGGCATCAAAACCAATCACGTTTGGCCTGAGTTACTATGGATTTCTCAGTGTCTAGACTGAACATAACTGTGCCCACTTTACAGGTTTGTCATGGGGAATTCTTAGTTTGAGAATTACTGATGTTTTAGTTCTCCACTATGAAGGTCAATTATATTTTTGGAAATGTGTCACTTTGTCTCTGACCTATTCTTTCCACATTTCAGTAACTATTATATTCTTGTCTTCAATGATTCTATTTCAACAGATTGTTGAAGATCAAGCCCCAGTTGTCACCTATAACAAGCATGTGAACTTTTCCACTAAATTATACCCATTGTGTCTTCACAACTGAAACAAACCCTGGGAATTTTAACATAACATTTCCTTTGGTTATGCTGGCCTAATGAAACTATAAACTATAACAAAATGGCTGATGCAAAATAAGAATGTAATGCTAGATTTGTATTATATAACCAAAATTAATAGAATTTATACCATTATATTCTTATATAATAAAAATTTCTAGAAAATTTAAATATTAAATATTTTTACTCTGAAATTAAGTTTATCTTTCTCTTTGAGTTTGAGAAAATTAAAACTATTTTTCTTGATCCTGGTGAATGATCGTTTTGATGTGTTCTTGGATTCAGTTGGCAAGAATTTTATTGAGTATTTTTGCATCGATGTTCATAAGGGAAATTGGTCTGAAGTTCTCTTTCTTAGTTGGATCTTTGTGTAGTTTTAGTATCAGCATAATTGTGGCTTCCTAGAATTAGTTGGGTAGTGTTCCTTCTGTTTCTATTTTGTGGAATAGTTTGAAGAGTATTGGTATTAGGTCTTCTTTGAAGGTCTGATAGAATTCTGCACTAAAACCATCTGGTCCTGTGCTTTTTTTGGTTGGAAGACTTTCTATGACCCCTTCTATTTCTTTGGGGGTAATGGAACTGTTTAGATGATCTATTTGATCCTGATTTAATTTTGGTATTTGGTATTTGGTATCTGTCTAGGAAATTGTCCATTTCCTCCAGATTCTCCAGTTGTGTTGAGTGTAGGCTTTTGTAGTAGGATCTGATGATTTTTTGAATTTCCTCAGTTTCTGTTGTTATATCTCCCTTTTCATTTCTAATTTTGTTCTTTTGGATACTGTGCCCTTTGGTTAGTCTGACTAAGGGTTTATCTATCTTGTTGATTTTCTCAAAGAACCAGCTCCTGGTTTTGTTGATTCTTTGTATGGTTCTCTTTGTTTCAACTAATGATTATCATTCTTTTGAGATCAATATTATACTAAATTTAATTATTAAATAAAGCAAAAACATCAGTATTATCTGACATAGTAATTATCACACAAGCAAGATATGTAACAATTACCTTAAGCATATTAGGAGATATATCAGTGTTCTATATCATGCTAACTTTAGAAATTCCAGAACAACTGATCACATGAACTTAAATTTCATTATGTTACAAATAGCATTTATAATTAGCTAACATATACCACCATTTAGTTCAAAGGCAAGTTATTCCTTTTTTTTTTTCGAGACAGGGTTTCTCTGTATAGCCCTGGCTGTCCTGGAACTCACTCTGTAGACCAGGCTGGATGCAAGTTATTCCTAATGATTAAGTTTTCACATGGCCTTCAAGCTGAGGACTTACTCAGGGACTATGGTTAGATAATGGGGGTACTTATTTCATGTTTTCTTTGTGGGAACCCAACTCTAGTAACCTACTGAGGCCAGGACACAAGTCTCCATTACTTATCCCAAATTAATGACTCTTGTAGTAGTCACCATAGCTACAGGGCATAGTAATGGATGAACAACAGATTGTGTAACTTCATCAGAGTTCAGGTTCTCTGTCTCTCATTCTTTTGTAATATGCTTCTGAGAATTCCTTTTAAAAAGAAAGAAAAGAAAATGAATGTAAAGAAGACCAAGAAAATAAAAACCAGCACTCCTGTCTCAGAATTGGATTCCTGGAAACTCAATCTACTTTGTGTTAGTAACTGAAAAGATGACTCAGAACTCTCATTTTGAAGAAGGCACAAAGCTTGGAAGTGAAATCCCCAACAGATAGCATCTAAGGTGCTGACAGCTCCTAGCATGCTTTGAGAGGGAGATTAAGACTTTTATTCATGACAAACTTGGAACAGGAGCAGAAAGGATCATCCCGTACACTCCTATAGATCTCTTCTGAGACAAAGAAGGAGTCTCCGAAGTCTCCTTACCAAAGCTGTAACGCTACGTGGTGGAAGAATGAAAGAGATCACAGTAGTGTGGATGGTAGAAGACCACTGTAGACAATAGCCAACTAGGTAGCATGAAAGCGATTGTAGGAGACACATTCCACTAATGCATTGGAGGTATTGGCAAGAACAATTCTTTCATCATTAAACATGTATCCTAATAACAGCAAATATGATGATTGGCAAGCAAAGAGCTTAGCTACAGAAGAAAAGAAGGGTTCCTTCTCCAAATGTGAAAGAAGCTTGGCTTAAAGAAACATTGTCATACAGCACAGAACTGGATCTAGATTCTATATCTAATCTATATCTAATCTATTTATCATCTCTATCTATCTCCTCTGTATCTGTATCTAGTCTATTTCAGTATGAGCTTGACATATCAGTAACAAGTAATGTTTGAACAGGGCTGGAGGGGTGATTCAGCAGTCAAATTCTGGTCAAGCTTGACATTCTAAGTTCTATCATTGGGATAAAAATAATGGTAGAAGTGAAATGAGTCCCTGAAAGTTGTCCTCTGAACTTTACCTGTGTACTTGTGCACACACACTCTCTTCACGCATGAGTAAAATTCACTCATTTCTTTTAAAATAGTGTATGTGGGAAAAGTTGGATGGGGGAATGGGCAAGTGTGAGGGATGTAACTATATTATATAAATAATAAAATGCACATACAATTACATAGACATATGTCAATGAAATAATAATTAATGAAATAAAGGAGTCCACAAACTTTAAGGAGAATAAGGAGGAATTATAGGTGGATTTAAAGAAAAGGTAAGGTAAAAATACAACTATATTCTATTCTCAAAGTTTTAAAAATTTAACAAGAAAGAGTAATATAAGTTAGGCAGAAGAAATTAGACAGCCATTCAAATAAAAAGTCAAAATCCTGTGGCAGTTTCTGAATTTGTGCCAGGGGTCTCATGAGGAACCCACTCATTAGTAAATCTGTGGTATAACTTAATCCTTTATGAGGTTTAGACCTTATGTATTCCCTATATATGAATTCCTTATGTAGAAAACCATGTCACATGAATACAGGTATATTTTTACTTCTTCCCTGACACTATTCACTGATTGAACTTTTCTCCTGCCTTTATTCTATAGTAGAGTCAATACACAGGGTAAAGGCAGACCTGTTATTCCATTCATATCTACAGAAAATTTTCCATTCTTCAGTAGGTGTCACTTTGCTTGTGATGCTTCAGCAGATGGCATTTCTCAGGATGACTTGGTTTTCCTCTATACTTGTTTTACCTAAGGACAAAAAAGAAAATATCTGTACTTGTATATTAAATAAAAATTTAATTCAAAATACATGAGAGACTTTATTATAATCCGGAACTATATCACTTCTAGAAAGATTTGTGGTGTGCTGGTCAATGTTCTCTGAGCCTTATGCGGTAATTCTCATTATTTCAGGTAATTCTTATTATTTATATTTAGTTACTAAACTAATGTACAGGTGAGAGTTTAGCTAAGAAATTATTGCCTCTTTGCAAGCATTTGTAGCATACATATGCACACTTGCATGTATTTAAGTATGTGTGCATGTAGAAGACCCAGGTTGACCTTAGGTTTCTTCCGTCATGGTGCTCTAGTTCGTATAGTGAAGCTGAATGTTTTGTTGATCTTGCAGTTTGCTATTTATGCTAATCATCTCAGCCAGCTTAAATGAGGACTCTCTGCCTCTGCCTCCCATGAGCAGGGATTTCAGGTAGGTCCACATCCCCATCTGGGTTTGTATGTAGTTTTCAAAATACTTAGAGTAGTGTGCCAAGCACTTTACCTGCTCATCCAATTGTGCAGTCTAAGATTTGATTTTCCTATACAGATACTAAAGAGGAATTAGGACCAGTAAGTGAAAAGATAGATTATAAATGAACCAAGCGGGAGGGTAAGTCATTAGTGCCTTTAAGTATGAAATTTTAATTCTTACTGTTTCAGTTCGTACTTAATCTAATTCTTTGTATTTACTTTGTATCTCTTTGTATCTATCTTAATCTAATACTTTGTATCTACTGAACATATTTGTGAATCAAATGCTCTGATTCATTGTCAATTTTATTTTGTGGTACTTACTTAAATTTTCTTTATACTTTTGATATGCGTAGAGCATATAGTGTGAGTACCTTAAAACTCATTTAAGTTTTTTTTTTATAATTTTGATACAGAACTCCTCAAATTAACTCAAAGCTAATAGTTTTGTTGTTCTTTTTCCTCTATCTGCCCTCTTTTTCTGTCTATTCTGATTCATTAAATAAATACAAAGATGAGACTTGTAGATTTTTGTATTTGTGCCTGTGTAGTTTTACATATTATTTTACTTAACTTGTATACTAATCTCTATATCATACCTATGGTTTCTATAGGATTTTTGGTGCCAGAAAAATTAATATTGCAAATCAATAAAGGAAAACATTGTTATTGAGTGGTCTGTGACTTGCCTGACCTAGAGTTGTTCATTTGCAGTTCATGTAATACATTGCTTTATTTCTCAATAAAGTAGCAATGTAGTATGATTACTCTTAGTTTATAGGAGAGGAGATTGGAGCTCACAAAGTATAACAGTTTTATCAATTACCTACAGCTCATAAGAGGTCGGATAGAAATTTAGACTAGTTCTCTTTGACCTGAAGTGCATGTTCTTTCAATTACAGCAGTATTCTGTAAGAAATGAGGAACATCTTAGACTTTTGAGTGGAAAAGAGACATGATGAAAGTTGTATTGTTAGAAAATCGATGTAACTGCAGCTGACGTGAGGACGAGTAATGAGAACCAGGAGGTTGTTGAAAGAGCCCGAGTCAAGCACAGGCAAAACCTGGATAAGAATGAAAGTGTTATCTGAAAATTGAAGAAGAAAGAGAGGAGAAGATAGTATGGCTGAGAACTGACAGGGCAGTGGAGCTGCCTGGCTGTTGGGGCAAGAGAGGTGATGGGTTAAAGGTGATTAAGGACTTTCTAACAGTTCTACACAATAAGGCACAGCAGTAGTTTTAAGTGGTGAATGAAGTTTTCCTGAGGATGACTATTTGGTGAATTTTGGACACGCTGAAGGTTATATATATATATATATATATATATATATATATATATATATATAAATATATATATAGATAGATAGATAGATAGATAGATAGATAGATAGATAGATATAGATAGATAGATATAGATATATAGATATATAGATATATAGATATAGAGAGAGCATGAGATGGCAATTTAAAATGTCAGTATCCTGAGATGGAGGGAAAGGCTCCATACTGAGAAACGAAGGATCATCTGTTCTATCTAAATCGAAATATTTGCTTGCCAGGGTGAAAGTTGTGAAGAATTAGGAACAGATGTTTAAAAAACATTCACATTTTAGTCATGAGACATGGAAAAACCTAGAGAGCAAATAGAAGATTAAAATTTGAGCTTTTATATGAACCAAGTAATTATGTACTGTAAACATTAACTCTTTATAAGCAATAAGTGGCATGAATAGTCAATACTGTGTCCACATCTCCTCCCAGGTTATTTTATGGTTTCCAGATTTTAGCATCCTGTATCATTTGCACTAAACCACAGAAAAAAAGAGACCAACAAAAAACCCCTCCTAACTGAGAGGAACCCACTATGTTAGCTCATACAACAGGCTACTTTTCTAATAATTCCCTTACAGTTCAGCCCAACCACTAGTTGGAGCAATCTGGTATATAAATACTTCATCTCCCTTGTGCCTTGGACTGGATTACCTCAAGAAAGGCCATAAGAGAGATGCCAGATGCCAGTAATTTTCAGTGACTCTCAGGGGAGCAGGACTAATGAAAACCTTGCTGGATAACTTTCTCCTCTATCCTACTGATGTTACTTTGACTCACTTACTAAGTAAACATGGCTTTGTAATGTTAAACTGCCCTTGAGTTTGTTTCTCAGGCAACCCAAATAAACACAAAATTTACAGAACCACAGATCTTGTTAGAACCAGAGAAAGCACTATACAGTCTAAGGTCAGTCCATGTAAGTCAGGGGAAGATTAAGTTGGGATAAAAAAGAAAAAAAAACTTAGAAGAAGACTGCTCAGAAAGGACAAGTAACTTGATGTTATGGATAATATGACTTTAGAGAGATCAGTCTTTCTGTAGTGACAAAATTATTCTGATTGGTTCTAGTTTAGTGGTTTAGACCAGTAACTCCAGACACTCAGGAAGCTGAGATAGGAATATTTAAGGTCAGAAGATCATACTACACAATAGAGTGAGCTCACTTTGAACCTGGGCAACTTGCTTTCCTAAACTAAGAAGCAAAGAATACTGGAGATGTAGCTCAGCAATGTAGGATTTACCTAGAATGTGTGGTATGGGATTAAACTCCTGTTACTCAAATTAGAAAGAAAAAAGAAGGGAGGGAGGGAGGAAAAGAGACAGGTATGAGGGAGGCAGGAAGGAAAGAAGAAAGGAAGGAAGGAAGGAAGCTACTTTGCCTACAGTTAACTGAAGGAGAAGAGTGAATCACATTAGTTATGGTATTGTGAACATTATAACTAGTTGGGTTGGAAAATAATTTAGAGTACTTACATAAGAAAAGCAAAGGAAAGAAGAAATTTTCCAGTTAGATAGAATTTCGTAGAAATTATGACTTCATTCCGTTAAATTTGTGGCCATGCACATGACGTTTAATATCTCTGGTTTCATTCCCTTTCTATAGCTGTGAATGGGGATAGTAAGATCTCTCAACCACGGATCATAGATTAAGTACGTCAGCATGTAGGGCAGATGATAAGTAATAAATAGGAGCTATTACCGTCTGTGGGAATTCAGCTGAAATGTGATCACAGATACACAATGGCGATATTCAGCTTGGTTCCATGTGATTAATGGCCCTGTCAGGATGCTCTTCTATATTACAGAAGCCTTCAGATAAGAAACAGCTAATTGTTCTGTGTTCTTCCTTTCCCATGGGCGCTAACATATTTACAGGCCGTATTTTTGATAATGATACATTTGTCTGGACATGCACTTAAAAAACCAACACAAATAAAAGTCATTTCACTTTCAGCTTAGAAGCTGTTTAACAAGGGTATTGTTTTCAAACAATGAATGATATCTGATTATTCTAGGGAAAAATGAGACTCTCAGTTTTTACTTAACAGATCAAAACAATGTTCCAAATAACAAGGTGAGAAGAATTTCTTTTACCATTCAACACTATTATGTCTCCAAAATGAGTTGTAACCTCAAGTGAACTTTCTTTCTCTTAATACATATTCCAACTGATTTTAACAGGTTTTCCTCCATATACGAGGCCATTTTAAAATTAGTGTCCATTAAGTGTGGTATTTCAGAAAAAATAATATTCCATTATTCTGTCTGCAGCTCAATAACAAAATGAAATAAACCTTGTAAGCTTTCTAGAAATGTTGATGCATCAATTCATTTAAAGTTCATGAAAGACAATTAGAAAGGAGGAAAGATGAGAGTTTTGATGATTCTGGTACAGAAAATGATCATTTGTGACTCCTGTTTGTATAATGCAAGTTTTTGACTACCAATCCATACTGAAGCAAATTCTAATGTAAAGTTAAAAAGTTATCAGAGAGCATTTCAACTACTTGAATTGCATGGGGAATTAAATGAAAATTATGCAGCAAAAGCTTCTTTATTGGCAATCACAACAAAATCTGTGCGTTCAGACACTTATGTTGTTTTTAAATTATTCATCACTGATGTTGAAATTTAATATTACACATTTGTATGTGTGTGTGTGTTGGACCAAAAGAAATGAATAACTACTGATGCCTTCCCTCAAGAATTTTATCATTCAAAGAAACAATTGATAAGTCGACCTTCCTGTTAGGCATAAAATAATAAAAGTGGGTTTTCTTGGTAAGGAATTTAAATACTGTGGGGTTTCTTCTTTGACTTTATCAAATTTGAGCATTACTCACCATTTACAATGTTTATCTTCCTTTTCTTTTTTCTTTCTTTTTTTTGTTTGTTTGTTTTTTCGAGACAGGGTTTCTCTGTATAGCCCTGGCTGTCCTGGAACTCACTCTGTAGACCAGGCTGGCCTCGAACTCAGAAATCCGCCTGCCTCTGCCTCCCAAGTGCTGGGATTACAGGCGTGCACCACCACGCCTGGCTCGTTTATCTTCCTTTTCAACCTGACGGGTTCTAATCAGGATGGAAACACATCTAGGGTCTTCTATAAGATTGATTCCAGCAATGTTTAACACAACGGAGGAAACCCACCGTGGTTTGGGTAGCACCATTCAGAACACTCAGACTGTTGATTGAATAAAATGGAGCAAGCTAGCTGAGCACCCACATTCAAGATGCTCCAGTGGTGTAATATGGACATAATGTGATGAGTTGCCTCACACTTCTGTTGGCATATCTTCCCAGAGCCCTGCACTGAAACACTAACTTGGTCGTTTGCAATCCACCCGAAGGCAAGGAATATGGAATGTTGTTACTAGGAATGCATTTGTACTTTTTCCTTTGAAAAATGTCTCCTCCGTGGTCCTTTAAAATGACGTAAAGGGAAAGTGACCTTGCAGCCAAGCATGCTGACTCCAGTTTTATACTCGTGATCTACGAGTTGGAAGAAGAGAACTGACTCCCAACAGGTTGTCTTTTGACCTCTATGAAGGAGCTATGATACACACATGTGCATGCACAAACACATACATGTGTGTGTAAAAATAAATAATATGTAAATATGAAAAGAACAAATGTGTTCACCTTCCTTGTGAACTTTTTAACTGAATTATTCCCTGTCTTTCCCCCCAAGTTTTTATATATCGTATCATATGAACATTTAGCAAAAAATATCTTTCATTCTGTCGTCTGAGAGTGTATCTTCATGCTGTTGATTGTTTTTTCTGCCATGACACTCCTTGAAATTTGATACAAAACTGTTACTCAGCTCTTGCTCTGATTTTCTGAGACAGTAGAGTCAGAACATTTTCCTGTGTCCGATTTCTTCAATTGTTCTTTTCTATTGTTTTTTTAATGAAGTTACATTGTTTGTTTAGAGCTTACATCAACACTAGTGATCCATTTTGAATTGATTTTTTTGTACCAAGTTACATATATACATTTACCTTTAGATTGTTCATTTATTTAAATGAATATCTTGGTTCATTTCAGTTTAGACAGGTAAGCTATTTGACATAATACAAATCTACTAATAAAAAATTCTTTGTATTTGCTGATGTAAGAATATATTTTAAAAAATAATTTTAGCAATATAAAATAAGTAGTTAATTATCTTTATCTCTAACCCCTTCATCTATGAATTTCAAGTGCTGTCTGCATTAAAAGCCTGACTAGAAACACATTACTAGTCTTAATGGACATTGGTTTTTGAGAAGACTCACTTCTTATTGTCTCTGATTTCAAGAGTTTCTGTTGTCTATCTGCATTGCCCTAGAGTTTCAGTTTATGTATATCAACCTGTTGATCTCTTCGAATTTATCCTACTTTGTAGTTGTTAGTCACAGACCTGTAGATTTATGATGTTAATAAGATTATTTTTCATTCTGTCTAGTATCTCTCTTATTTTTCTGAAACTATAGTTATAAAGCGTGAGGTGGCACAGATTTCTGATCAGTCATTCATTTTACTTTTATCTCTGCTGTTCGTGAATCATTTTAATTGATGTAATATTAAGGGTTGTGAACATTTCCTTCTGCAAGCTCAATCATAGTGTCATGACCCTCAGTAAACTTTTCATGCAGCTATTGTTAACCTGAGATGCAATTCCAAAACATACAATTCCTAAGCATTTGTTCAGTTTTTCAGATATAATTCTGCTTACTTATCTCACTGTATTTACCATTGTGAAATTAAAGCTTTGCCTAAACTCAGAAAATGTGCATTCTCACGATTAGCTTCTACTTGCACCTTTTTTATGCCTTGCACACTATTTCTCCTTGCAAAGTGTAATTTTTTTTAGAAAACTGAACAAAATCCTCATACAACAACTCTGGGTATGTGATTATAAGTGTTACTCTTTTTTCCTCTGTTCTTACTGATTGCCTTGTAAGTTTTCTGACAAATAACATAGCTATTTACTGTTATTGGTAGCCATTGAAGTATTGGCTTAAGTCTGCTTCTCAAATAATGTCTAAAAAGATATTTCCTTAAACGCTTACAACTAATAAGTGTGATCGACTCCTTTGTAACTGTCCAGGCAATCAATACATAATTATGAACTGATGCTTCTTATTGCCCAGTGTCCCATAGGTAAACCTGAGGATTGATATCTTTACAGGTCTTTTCAATACATGCAAACATTTCTATACTTGTGTGTGCCTTCTAGATTTCCTAAGATATATTTTTAGTTTTCCAAGTAACTTATACAAAACTAAAATTTTCCTTTTATAACTACTTATCAACCTGTTTGCTCTATCTTTTAACACCATCTCACATAGATACATTCTTAAACAATTGTTGGTTTATTTTTTCAAAAATGCACATAGAGAAAACAGTCATTCATCCTTGGAGACTTATGAATCAACACAAAAGGAACCATATGGTATAGCGTCTTCCTGAAATGGCCTCCAGAAGGCTAACAAGGTATCTGAAAGTGGTACAAAACTCAGAAAGTGGAGCCTGGCTGATGGAAGTAGATTATTAGATTTACTATTAAAGCAGGTATTGACACCTGGACCCCTTACAATGTCCTCTTCTTCCTGGCAATGATGAAATAAATTATCTTGTTCTGCCATGCCTTTCCTTCATAAAATTCTGCTTACTATGGTGCAAAAACAGCAGAATGATGCCATTGTGGTCTGAAACTCTGAATATACTCATATCCAAATATACTTTACTTTAAAGTGATTAGCTAATCAAATACCTTTTGAGCTAAACTACCCAGAAACCTAAAGGGATGTTAAACGATGTGACCTCCATCACCTCAGGACTTGTAAACCATCCTAGATGTCCCTTTCCAGACATAGACAGCCAAGCTTTTTTGAATGATTAAATACAGAAAGGAGAACAATCTCCTTGTTTCCCATCTAGCTAGCTGATGATAAAATACCCTTTTCACCAGGATGGTTTAATTGTGGTTTATAAGCCCGAGTAAAAAGAATTTGGATAAGAAAAACTACAGAAATTACATAGTTTGCTACTCTTAGGGTTTACAGGCAGGAAGATCAATGGAATAGAATTAAAGACCCAGAAATGAACCCACACAACTACAGTCACTTGACATTTGACAAAGTAGCTTAAAACATCAAGTTGTAAAATGACAGCATTTTTAATAAATGGTGCTGGATCAACTGGAGGTCAGCCAAAATGCAAATTGACCCATTCTTATCTCCATGTACAAAGCTCAAGTCCAAGTGGATCAAGGACCTACACATAAAACCAGACACACTGAAGCTTATAGAGGAGAAAGTGGGGAAGAACCTTGAACACATGGGCACAGGGGAAATTTTCCTGAATAGAGCACTAATGGCTTATTCTCTAAAAACAAGAATTGACAAATGGAACCTCATAAAAGTGAAAAGCTTTTGTAAAGCAAAGGACATTGTTAATAGTACAAAATGGCAACCAACAGATTGGGAAAAGACCTTTACCAATTGTACACCTGATAGAGGGCTAATATCTAATATATACAAAGAGCTCAAGAAGTTAGACTCCAGTGAGCCAAATAACCCTATTAAAAATGGGGTACAGAGCCAAACAGGGAATTCTCAACAAAGAAAACTTGAATGGCTCTGAAGCACCTAAAGAAATGTTCAATGCCCTTAGTTATTAGGGAAATGCAAATCAAAACAACCCTGAGATTCCATCTTACACCAGTCAGAATGGCTAAGATCACTGAGGAGACACCAGATGCTAGCAAGGATGTAGAGAAAGAGGAACACTTCTCCATTGTTGGTGGGATTGCAAGCTGGTAAAACCACTATGGAAATCAATCCGACAATTAATCAGAAAATTAGACATAGTACTACCTGAGGACCCAGCTATATCCCTGCCAGCTATATACCTATCCATCCCAGAAGATGCTCCAATGTGTAATAAGGACACATGCTCCACTGTGTTCATAGAAGCCTTATTTATAATAGCCAGAAGCTGGAAAGAACCCAGAAGTCCTTCAACAGAGGAATGGATACAGAAATTGTGGTGTATATCCACAATGGAGCTATTAAAAACATTAAATTCATGAAATTCTTAGGCAAATGGATGGAACTAGAAAGTATCATCCTGGATGAGGTGATCCAATCACAAAAGAACACACATGGAATACGCTTACTGATAAGTGGATATTAGCCCAAAAGCTCAAAATAAACAAGTTACAATTCACAGACCACAAGAAGCTCTAGAAGAAGGAAGATCAAAGTGGGGGTGCTTCGGTTGCTCTGAGAAAGGGAAGAAAATACTCACAGGAGCAATTATGAAGACAAAGTGTGGAGCATAGACAGAAGGAAAGGCCACTCAGAGATTATCCTACCTGGGGATTCGTCCTATAAACAGTCACCAAAACCTGATACTATTATGGATGACAAAAAGTGCAAAGGAGCCTATTTTTGTTGTGTCCAGAGAGACAACCAGATACAGAGCCTTACATATACTGAGGCAGATGATAGCAGCCAACCATTGGACTGAGTGCTAGGTCCCCAATGAAGGAGCTGCAGGGCAAACTGGAGAAGCTGAAGCGGTTTGCAGCTCCATGGGAAGAACAATGATGTTGGCCAACCAGTCACCCCAGTGCTCCCAGGGACTGAGCCATCAACCAAGGGATACACATGGTTCTAGCCAAAAGTGTGGCAGAGGAATGGCTTTTTGGACATCAGAGTGAAGAGAGATCCTTGGTCCTGTGAAGGCTCAATAGATGCCCAGCATGGAGAAATCGAGGGGGCAGTAAGTGGGAGTGGGTCGGATGGAGGGGCATATTCTTGGAGGCAGGGCATGGGAGAATGGGTTGGAGGTTTTCTGGGAGGAGGGAAACCAGGAAAGGGTATAACATTTGGAATATAAATGAAGAAGATATTCAGTAAAAAAAACAAAAACAAAAACAAAAACAAAGACAAAGACAAAGACAAAGACAAAGACAAAAACAAAAACAAAAAACTCCTGGCTGGCTAAAAATTTAGTTCCTTTGAGAGTCCAAAAAGGTTGGTTTGGATAATATTTACCTAGGATACCTCATAATCATATTAACTTTGTGTCAATGGTAAAGAAATTATCTATAGATCTAGGTTTTTTCTTCCCTTTTCTTTCAAATTAAAGAAATATATAGTGGCCTTTATAAGTTTGTGATTATATATTCCACACATTAAGCCATCACCTGTATGTCTGAAAGCAAAGAAAATAAATTTGTGATTTATGAAAAGGCCTAAATGAGAGACCATACATTTTATAATTAATGGAATTAACCTCAATAAAAGATGTAATGTACAGGCATAGATACTTTTTTTTTCTGGAAGGAAAATATTATAATGAAAGGTCAGAGTATTCTGTCAAAAGTTATGTGGCCAATGGCCCAAGATTACTACAAGGTTCCAAGGTACGTTGGACCCTCTCACTTGGAGCATTTTATGTGATATGTGTGCAATAACTAAATCCAATTAAAATGATCCAGGATAAAAGTCAAGTAGACACAATTTATGTGTAAACATTTTTACTTGGTACTTAAAAAGCACAAGCTTCAGAGAAAACAGATCTGGATCCAAGTCCTTCTCTTTCATACAATGGTTCTGTGATATTTAGTCTTTGTAAACTTCAGATTTCCCATTTACCAAATGTAGCATTGTGAGAGAAAAATGCTACATGTTGTGTATGAAGTTGCAAGTCCACTGCCTATAGGAGCTACACAAGTGCTAATTATGCAGTGGTTATTATTAGCATGGGTGTCAGCACTGATACTATTAAATGCTTGTGCATGTACAGGGCAAGGTCTTCAAAGTCAGTTGCTTTAAAAAAATCAGTTAATGTGTTGGGTAGATGACAGCACGAAATAAAGCTGTATAATCAATTAGGGGAAGCTCTTATGTACTCATAGAGATGAAGCAGCAAGCACAAGGCCTACACAGGTCACACTAGTATTCTGCATGTGTATTTACATCTTTTGGTTTAGATATCTTTGGAACACCAGAGAATGTGAATGAGTGAGTCTCGGATGCTCATGCTCATTAAGGTATTTTTTTTCATCTGTCTGCATGCCTTGTCTAATGGTAACCTCAATATAATGGTTTCTGTTGTATCTGGTTATACTCTATTGAGTTATTGTTTGTTGCTATCTCTCAGAAGCCTATTATTTTTAATGGAAAATAGAAATGTGCTGGGTTCAGCTGAGAAGGATGATTAGGAGGACCTGGGAAGAGCAGAGTGAGGGGAAACTGTAATCAGAATATATTGTATCAGAAAAGAATCTATTTTTAATAAATGGGGGAAATCTGATTTCAAGTATGACCCAATTCATGTAAAAAGGGGAAAATAGGAAATTTATTCAGTGCCTTATGCACATAACGGTAGGTATTTGTGGATCAATTAACTAGTGAGCCTTTTGTAGGGCAGCTCTGCAATCCCATCTTCTTTACAGTTCTAGAAAATTCTAGACTTAGCATAAGAGACTCATTTACTCTGTTTATCACCTTATATTATTGCTATTTCTTTGTGCCATTTTATGAACTCAGAATTGTTCTATATGTCTGATAAATAAAAACATGCTTGATTGTGCTGACTATTAGATCATATCTGAGAGTCTTGCCCTCATGAAATATGATTTTAATTCAATAATATAATCTACATATGAAACAACATTTTATTAAAATTTTTATTTTGTTAATTCAAAAAATGCTGTAGTACATCTTCCACAATTATATCTATTATCAGATATTACAACTCCACTGTTTAATTTTTATTTCATTTCACTGTAATGCTGATTCAGTTTTCTTATTTTTTATATGGGGTGCATATACAATAAAATATAAGAACATATTTATACAACTTTTTGAACTTGTTAGGCAGTGAGGTCCCATATATTCTCAAATATTAAAGGCTATAGGCGATGATCTTGATTATCCTGCAGAACATGACAGTAAGGTCCTATGGCCACACAGTTGATTCATCGAAAATGGGGAAATCAAGCTGGTATGACCTGTGAGCTTCATGTCTACCAGCTTGCTTTCACGGTGTTGAATGATATTATGCATGCTACTAAAGGGAAAAAGAATCACAGCAGCATTCAGCTGTTAAACTCTTTATTCTCGATAATTGCTAAGATATTCTAGTCAGAAGATATCCCTACTCCCAATATTTTATAAAACTTTTATAAAATGGAAGCTTTGATTGTCAGGGTTAATATTTAAAATTAGCAAAAATAAGACTTGAGAATTGCTTTAAGTTGCACTTAGCAAGGAACGATATAAGGCAAACAATGAGTGTAACCTACAGTGTCTAACTAGTTTCCTACTGAAACAAGAACAAGTTTCGGTGGTTAATGCATAGAGAAAATATGCCAGGATGAAAGGCAACACAAGTAGTTGAAATGGTTTAATAAAATAATAATAGGTATAATTAAGTATAATTATAGTGAATTGTATGACTCACTTTCTTTAATACTTTTATAACATTCCATTGTGTAAATGTATCACATTTTCAATATCCATCCATTAATTGCTGAACATCTAGGCCTTTTCTATTTCCTGTCTATTGTGAAAAAAATGACGAAAATTGACCATATATCTCTTCAGTAAAGTACGGTGTCATTTGAGGATTAACCCTATAGAGGTATCACCAGATTATATAATAGACATATCTAGCATTTGAAGAACTTTCCACAATGATTTCTGTAGTGGCTACACCTGTTTACAATCCTACTAGCAGTGGATAAATGTGCTAGATGTAGAACCATTAAATGTGGTACTTCATGCCTGTAATTTCAGAAAGATGGAGGGTGATCCCAGATTATGAATTTGAGGGCAGCATCCTACATAGCTACATGGTATCTTATTAAAAACAAAGAAAGAATGAGGAAAATACCAAAACGAAAAGACGAGGTTGAAATGACATGCACATTTCAACCAGGTCAGATGTTAATAATGAAAGTAATTTAATCTGAAGTAATTAACATAGTGATCTGTTATACTTGTGTTCAGAATCAATTCTGCTACAAACAATGAATCAGTTTTGATCAAGCTAGCTTTAAGGACTAAGTACAAATTTAAACATAAATATTTAACATGTAACTAGGTATACATAATAGCCAGCATTTAACAGATTTAAGCAACAATTAGTTAATTGGCAACTATATATGCATTCATGCATTTTATAGTCATATGCATAGACTTGTATGCTTATAAATATATTTATAAAAATTCATGGTTCAATATTTTCTGTAAAATCAGACTCTTAGCAAGTAGAATTATTAATAAATAATCTCTTCTAAGGCAGTACTGTGGAATTTAAATCTTGAAAATATAAATAAGACACCAGTGGAACAACATGTCATCTACCATTTGATTGCTAATGGTAAAATGCCAATGTATTCTTAGCACATATTACTATAGTAATAGTTATGGTTCACAGACCATGACTTTGTGGCAGCTCTATAATTTTAGTGAAATTATGAAGAACAAAGCATTGTGATGTTGAAAACATTTCAGAATTAGTCTTTGCACTTAAAGACCTTATGTAATAACACAGTGTTACAGGAAAACATCTTTTGAGTTTCAATTTGCAAAAGGAAGAAGGTAACTTCCATTCTCTCTCATATTAACTTTCAAATTCTTTATGCCAGCACAAGAAATCAAACTTACTTTGCTACTTTACACATTTTTCTTATCATAGTTCCATTGCTATTTATTTATTTATTTATTTATACATGTATATAATTATGTACATATGTAGAGGTCAGAGGACAACTTTTTTTTTTAAGCTAAAAGAGCTGATGATTTTATTTTCACATTTTATAAGTGAAAACCGCCCTTTCTCATATCAATTCTCCCTCCAAAAGTTAGGAAGGGAAGTTTCCTTGTCATATATCTAGTAAACACTCAGGCTTAGCACCAAGATGTCCTGATGAAACAGAACAAGAAAAACAAAACAATAAAGAATGCTTCTACTCTCATTTCTCTGGCCGGGTCATGCCAGGCCATGTGGGCGCCATCACAGGGTGGTCAGTAGGTTGGTCTCATCATTGGAGGTCCAGGGCATCGTGGGCATGTGGCCTCCCATGGACAGTCTCATCCCAGGATCTGGTCCCACAGGCATCATCCCAGGAGGAGGAGGGCCCATCATTGGCATCATGGGAGGGCTTTCCATGTGGAGCGCAGGCATCATGCCAGGCCGAGGAGGACCCAGGAGACTGGAGGGAGGCGGGACCATGGCCCGTGCCGGTGGAGGAGCAGAGAATGGATCTGGAGGGATCTTTCCTTGTTGAAATGCAGCCGTTGTTTTCCTAATAAGGCTCTGGGCCTGCTCTTCCATCTATTTCTGGTCATAGTCTTTCACATCCACTGCAGTGTGTCTTCCTCACAGATGGAGAATCGTGAGGAAGGCAAGTATTACAGTAGTCACAATAAAACTTAGGCATGATGCTACAGAATCTGTTGACTACCCAGGTCCAGAGGACAACTTTGAGTATAATTACTCAAGCACCATTTACACTTCCTCTTGAGATGATGTCTTTAACTGGTCTCTAATTTGCCAGTAGCCTAGCATGGCTCAGCAGCAAGCCTCCAGGATCTGCTTGTCCTGACATCTTTACACTTGAACTACAGGTACAAACTATCACACTCAGATTTTTGATATGGCATCTGGGGAGCAAATTCAGGCAGTTTTAAGTATTTGACTTAGTAGGCCATTCCTCTCTCTCTCTCTCTCTCTCTCTCTCTCTCTCTCTCTCTCTCTCTCTCTCTCTCTCTCTGTGTGTGTGTGTGTGTGTGTGTGTGTGTGTGTGCTCCTGTATGCATATGTGATCTGAAAACTTATGTTTCAGTTAACATATGTTAACTGAAAATTTAGCCCCTTCTGCACAATTTAAATATAACAAAACCTGCTCAACAATAGATTATAAAAGTTATAAAAGATTATTGCTTTCATCTAATAAATTTGAACAATGATATATCAAAATTATTAAGATAAGGAATCGCTTGCAATGAGAAGCAAATGCTGTAGTTTTGAGTCATTATTTTAAGTACAAGGCAATGTAATACTTTTCAAACTATGTATCACTTTCGTTTAGATAACATAAGCTTACACATTATTAATTAATGGTGTGAAATAGTATAATATATAATCAAATTCATGTTGTTATAAGAAAGCTAGAAAGAAAAATGCATAATATTCATCAGATAATTTTTTTAAAAAAGATTTTAAATCTTTCTGTCTCTGTCAGTTTATCGGGGAGATTTTCTTCTCTTGCCCCTAGAAAAAAAATAGACTCAAAACACCAGGAGTAAATTTGATGGATTTCATCCATGGAAGTCAAATGGCTGGAAGCAAATTGTCAGCAAAGATGAGTCCTATTATGTTTAGAATGTTGAATAATTTTCTTTAAGCTATACTTTGCAGGGTGAAATTCTATAGAACTCATCTTCTTGCTTCTGACTAATCTTGGGTTTTGGTTTCCTATTTGTTGGGATATGAGGAAGCCCTCATATCCCCGAAGTCATCTAGAAATTCTCTGTGCTCGTCCATATTTCTTACTTTGGGAACTCTCCCATGTGGTGCTTTCAAGGAGAATGAGCAACTTTGATCTATTAGGATGCAACAGCATCATAAGACAGGTACCACTCCAAGCTTTGTTGTTATATAAATTTAATTGTAGAAGTAACGTTCTTCACTTTTACTCTGTATTCTGCTGCTTGGTACTGACAGTAAGCTGAGTAGACATAATATGAGGAAAAATAAAATTTAAGGGTAATTGGATGAAGCTTGAAAAAAGTCTACTAAATAAGATAACCTTGATCCAAAGAAATAGACACTACATTGTGTGTCTCATATGTGGAGGATTAAGTTTGACCATTTACTTTATTCAGTCAACTTGACTGAAAACAGTATGTAAAGCAGGTAATGACAAAAAAGAAAAAAATGTTAAGACTAGTAAGTAATAGGGTGGACAAAGAAAAGTGGAGTAATATGTAAAATGAAAGGAGAGAGGGAGTACCTAGAGTAGAAAGTTTTTAATAGGAATAGGAGTTGTTGGTAGAATGTTGGGTGGGGCAGATTATGAAGCTGGGAGGCCCCAGACAACCCAAGATTATAAACAGTTCCTGCTGTCTCACTGGGTTGATCATCAGAATTAGATGTTAAGATTCTATTGCTGAAGAATCATCATAACATGTCTGCAAGGTAGAGAGAAATCGTGTTAGAATTGTGTTTGAAATTTCCTTCCCTGAAGGCTAACTCTCAAACTTCTGCAAGGGCCTACAGAGAAGGAAAATGTCAACAGTCTGACCTATCTGTGAATGGTATGAACTTCATCACCAGTTGGATAGACTACTTGTACCAGATGTGTAATAGTGGCATGACAATTATGTGATAAGTCATTTCTCTCTGATTAGACCTGTGGTGTGCACTACAAAAGGGAACTCATGCCTTGGACTATACCTGGTCACAAACTTGGGCCTAGGAAGGTCTGTAGTTGGAGGAGAGAAATTACTAGTCATGTTTAGCTTAATGTCAAATTGTCTTCTAAGTTTCTATGTCTATAACGTTGAACTAAGGGCACTCTCAGCCCCAGTCACAGGAGGTTCTCTTTGCAGTGGCTGCTGCTGTAGGAAAGATTAGTTGTGTTCCAAAGTCCTGGGAGTAAGAGCTAAGAGCTTAGCCCTAAGCAAGTCATTTCCATCCCCCTCTCTAAAGATCGGAGAAGCTTACAGAAGAGATGGGAAGAGTTTGTAAGAGCTGGAAGACCGGAAGAAGAATTGCAAATTTTCATTCTCTATACAGGACACAAATATCATCTGGAATTCAGAATAGCTATGACTACCTATGCTAAATCTTCATAGGACAGACTCTCAGCACTCAGTTACTCACTGGGAAGGGGCCCATGAATCTACCATGGACTTTTCTGCCTGTGTACCAGTCCCTCAATAATGGTTCGGAGGGATATTTATGTGTTAATAAATGACTAGATAGACCATAAGCTTGGACTTGTTCCCCAACTAACTCAGAACTTATATTACATGTTTATTCTATTCTGTGTCTGCCACATAATGGGTTAATTACCTCTCCTAGTTTCATACGTCTGACTTCCTCACAGTCCAGGTGGTGAATCGCCCCCCCTTACTAACTCCCAGAGTTCCATCCTTCTACCGGAGCTTCCACATTCTATTTCCTGACTTTTGCTAGTCACCATCAGCATTTTATTGACCACAGTACACAAGAAATTCTTATAACACCCCTTACGGCAAAAATATTGGCTATTGGTAGACTCAAGGGTGACTTCAGCAGATTTCAATGGTTGGTTCCAATCCCATGATTGCACAGACAATGCTGGTCAAGACCAGAGGAACAGAAACAAAATGAAAAAAAGAAAATAATACAAGAAAGAAATTAGCAGAAAAGACAGGCTGGCTGGGAGTGTGCTAGAATATGTGAGGCAGGGAGCCTTAAGAAGGTAGCATATGAAAACGTATTTCCTGGATCTACGAAGCATAAATGCTGAGAACAGCTGAATGTGCTTTTGAAAGATGAAAACAAGAATGTCAGATAACTACAGAAGCACTGGGCTGCAGACGCCTCGATGTCAACTGAATGTCCCTAATTCTGTGCCCCACTCCCATCAGCATTTATGCTACGTAGATCCAGGAAATAAGTTTTCAAATAACTTGAAATGACTCTCAGAACTAGAGTGTTATTTTGTGTTTAGGATGAGGAAAAGCAAAGTGGGCTAACATTTACTCTGTATTCGTGCTGCTTATAAATGGAGATCCCGGTGTGCTGATTACTTAGCAGAGAATAATAAACTGAATGTTACAGTTAAAAAAAGAATGTAGCATATGCATAGAAAGAGTTGTCAAAAACCAAAATTCATTAATCATCAAGAAATAACTTATAACTACAGGTAGTCAGTTTGACTCATTACTAATATATTTTCAAATAGTCAAGTAAATTGAGTTATAAAATCTGCTTCTGAATAGGAAGACAATATTAGAAGCTGACTTTCACAATCAACTTTCCACAATTCACACTTTCAGTTAAAGATGGAGAGAGCTTGACAAAATGATTCTTCATTTTGTCTGGAAGAATCAAATGGCAAAACAAATTTTTAAAAATGGCAGCTGGAGAGATGGCTCAGAGGTTAAAGGCATTTATTAAAGGCAGTCAGTGCTCTTCCAGATGATCTGAGTTTGGTTGATAGCATTCATTTCAGATGGCCCCCAAACAACTCCAACTCAAGTTTTAGGAATCCTGATACCCTTTTCTGGTTTCTGTGGGTCCACACAAAACATGTGCCGTACACATTCTCCCCCACTGTCTCATTCCCTCAATCTCTCTCCGTCTGTCTCTGTCTCTGTCTCTCCTCCCTCTCTCTCTCCCCCTCTCTCTCTCTCTCTCTCTCTCTCTCTCTCTCTCTCTCTCTCTCTCTCTCTCTCTGACACACACAAAATGTGAAAAATGTTTTCATAAACATTGGAATAATGAACTGTGGTATAAAATATTAATGAATCTACAATGTAAAAACTGATCATCTATCACAGTATACCAGCATTACACATGCTGTTTCTTAGATGAAACAGCATGACCAGACAACTTGCGTGGGGGTAGGGAAGAGAGGTATTTATTTGGTTTATTCTTCCACAGCATTGTTTATCATTGAAGGAAATTAGGACAGGAACTCTGGAATTAGGAGTTGTCAAAGAGCCAATGATGGACTACTGCTTACTTGTCGTCTTTCAATGACCTGCTCTGCTTTCATTTTTACAGAACTCAGAACCACAAGCCCAGAGGGAGACCCACTCACCATGCACTAGGCCCTCCTACATCAATCACTAATTAAGAAAATGCCCTAATACAGCCAGGTCTTACAGAGGCACTTTCTCCATTGCAATGCCCTCCTTTCTGATGACTCTAGCTTGGGGTCACATTGACATAAAACTAGCAAGTACACCCAGTCAACATTTTCCCATTTTCACTCCTGGTAATCTGGCTATTGTTGTAACAGAGAGATCAAGCTCATAAGATTGAAATGATTCAAGGTTATTTTGGCCTGCAATTTAGAGACATTATGGGGGTCTCACATTCACCAGCATCCTCACGAACCATTTCTAAGGCTGATACTCAGTCATCCTCAGTAGATATTCCCACCTTTATGCCTAAATTTCATCCTAGAAAAGAATAAAAGGTATACGACAGGGCTTAAATTAGCAACCTGTTAGCATTTCATCATCTTGAAATAGTCATATGATTAAACTCAGAAGAAAGGAGGCCTCTTAAGGAGTCTTTAGCAATAGGTAAAACCTATTTAGTAGCAATAGGTAAAACGAAAAAATTATTTATTTCACAGAGATCACTTTCCTGGAATTCTTACCTAATTCTATCCATTTAGACATCTAACTATTATATGTTTCCATTTTTCTTTGTCCTTTAAAGTCATCTTTCACTGCTGTGACAAAGTATGTAAGATAATCAAACAGGAAGGGGGAAACTTGTTTTGTCTCATTCACAGGATTCTTCCTATGGCCAGTTTTTAAACTTGTTTTGAGGCTATGGTTTGGTAGAGCCTCGTGGAACAAAGAATGCATCAACAGTGCTTAATTAATAACAGCTGGGACGTGACACTTAGCCAGAATGTCAACATTACCAGTATGGGCTTCATACCAATGAACGAACTACCTTCCCCTCAGCCATTCCCCCTAAAGGCTCAGTCTTGTTCCCCATTATGCAACAGCTGACAACAAATCGCTCAGGGTATGGAACGAGATTGTTTATAATGACTTTAAATACTGATGCACTTATAAGGGACGATACAGTCTCATGTATAGTTGAGGTAAATTTAAAATAATTAAAAACATTATGATCTCTCATTAAAACCCCCAAATTTCACATTAATATCTTCACTATTATATTACATGTGGCATTTTATAATTTTAAACAACATGATTAGGTAGCAATCAATTTGTATGAAAATGATTAAATAATAAAACACATACTGACTGGAATATGATGTAGTGTTCAACACCACGTTTAAATTTATTTTCAGTGAATATGCTCATATGATATTGAAGTGGATGTTTCAGTTAGGTTTCTATGACTGTGATAAGACACAATGACCAAGCCAAGTTATCAAAGGGCTGGTTTAATTAAGCATACTGTCCCAGAGAGATGGAGTTAATGATGCAGGTATGAAGTAACAGTGATAAGCAGTTGGAGTAGAGGTTGAGAGTTCACATTTTGAATCACAAACGAGAGGTAGAGAGAGCACATTAGGATTGGAATTGTAGGGCTTTTTTATTAGATATATTCTTTATTTACACTTCAAATGATTTCCCCTTTCCTGGTCCCCTCTCACGAAAGTCCCATAAGCCATCTCCCTGCTTCCTGTTCCCCAATCAACCCCTTCTCGCTTCCCTGTCCTGTTATTCCCCTACCTTGCTGCATCAAGCCTTTCCATGATCAGGGTTCTCTCCTCTCTTTGATATCCAACAAGGCCATCCTCTGCTGCCTATGTGTCTGGAGCCATGGATAACACCATGTGAACTATCTGGTTGATGTTTTTGTCTTTGGGAGCTCTGGGAGTACGGAGTGACTCATATTGTTTTTCCTCCTATGGCACTGGAAATCTCTTCAGTTCCTTGGGTCCTTTCTCTAGCTCCCCCATTGGGGACCCTGTGCTCAGTTCAATGACTGGCTGAGAATAGTCCCCCTCTGTATTTGTCATGCACTAGCAGAGCCTCCCAGAAGACAGCTATATCAGGCTCCAGTCAGCAAGTACTTGTAGGCATTGATAATAGTGTCTGGGTTTTGTAAATGTATATGGGATGGATCACTAGATGGGGTAGTCTCTGGATGTTTTTTCCCTAAGATTCTGCTCCACATTTTGTCTCTGTATCTCCTTCTGTGGGTATTTCGTTCTCCCCTTCTAAGAAGGACCAGAATATCCATACTTTGTTCTTCCTTCTTGGGCATCATTTGATATGTGAATTGTGTCTTGGGTATTCCAAGCTTCTGGGCTAATATCCACTTATCAGTGAGTGCATACCATGTGTGTTCTTTTGTGATTGGGTTATCTCATTTAGGATGATATTTTCCAGTTCCACCCATTTGCCTAAGTATTTCATGATTTCACTGTTTTTAATTGCTGAGTAATATTCCATTGTGTAAATGTACCACATTTTCTGTATCCATTCCTCCATTGAGGGACATCTGGGTTCTTTCCAGCTTCTGGTTATTATAAATAGGGCTGCTATGAACATAGTGGAGCATATGTCCTTATTACATGATGGGGACACTTCTGGGTATATGCCCAAAAGTGGTATAACAGGGTCCTCCGGTAGTATCATGCCCAGTTTTCTGAGGAACTGCCAAATTGATTTCCAGAGTGGTTGTACCAGCTTGCAATCCCACCAGCAGTGGGGGAGTGTTCCTCTTTCTCCACATCCATGCCAGCACCTGCTGTTTCCTGAGTTTTTGATCTTAGCCATTCTGAAATTTCAGGGTTGCTTTGATTTGCATTTCACTGACAACTAAGGATGTTGGACATTTCTTTAGGTGCTTCTCAGCCATTCACTATTCCTCAGGTGAAAATTCTTTGTACCTCATTTTTAATGGGGTTATTTGGCTCTCCAAAATCTACCTTCTTGAGTTCTTTGTATACCTTGGAGATTAGCCCTCTGTCAGATGTAGGGTTGGTAAAGATCTTTTCCCAATTTGTTTGTTGTTGTTTTGTCCTCCAGCCTTACAGAAACTTTGTAATTTTATGAGGTCCCATTTGTCAATTCTTGATCTTGGAGCATAAGCTATTGGTGTTCTGTTCATGAAATTTTCCCCTCTACCCATGTGCAAGATTGTAGTTTTTTTATACCACAAAAGTTGATGCCAGTGATACAGCACTGACAATGACAAAGCTGGTATTCCTTCCCAAACAATTGCATCTCTTGGGAACCAGGTTTTCACATAATTGAACCAACAGGCACTGCTACCAGTCAAAAGAGGCCAATGGAAGAAAGCAAGATGAAAAGTATAAAATTTATAAATTAGTTTTCCTGCTTTACTGGAATTGTGTGTGTGTGTGTGTGTGTGTGTGTGTGTGTGTGTGTGTATGCATATATACATGATATACATAATTAAATATTCATTAAAATGACATTGGAGTGCCTCAGTTTCATTGCAAGAAAGCACATAGTCTGCACAAATGATTTTCAATGACTTTAAGAGTTTCTCAGAATACTAGCCATAAGAGCAGATCTCAATCTCCCAGCTTTGTTTGGTTCTCTGGCGGTGACTGTTGAAAATCATATTTCCTAGGTAGGTCATCTCTTTGTGAGACGCAAGTAACTCTGTTTGGCAATGTCACTGTTACTATCACTGTCACCTTGAAAAGGACTCTAATAGATTTTTCTGTTCCTTTCCTATGAAAACCTGTTCTTTATTTTCTTTTTAATCTCAAAGACTTAAACAACTATTGTTCACTAAAACAAATCTTATTTATCCTCAACAGAAATACTCCACTTTGCTAAATCTTATAGTCCAAAATTAACTTTAAACTTTCCTTAAAGTGAGAACAGTGGATTTTTAAAATTCATTTTAATTTAAAATTGATACCATCTATTAGTTAATGTAATTTGAATTAAATATTTTCAGCAAATATACTGTGAGAAATCCTGATAGATTCAAGAATAAAATTTAGACTCATTTAAGAAATTGAAAGGATGACATTGATATAAAATTATATTTTAAAAAAAGAGAAAACAGTATACTCTCACTTCGAAAATTACATTTTAGGGAAGATAATTTCGAAGGATCTTAACCTTTCCATTTTAGACCCTTACCATTGGTGCAAACATCATTCTGAGGGCATAAATGATTTAGGAGAACTTAGTATTTGTATTAATTGAAAGAAAACTTTCCTACTATGATTCAGTTAGTACTTTTGTTTCTGATGCTGTATTTTTACTCATGAAATGTTTATGACAATACAATTTATTATTGGTATTCTTTTGCTATTCGTTCTGTGGACTCCATAGTGAGTTTGGTCATGTGTTAATGCAATACCATTATGTCCTATAATAAGGCTACTATCTTGGAAGATGAGAATTACTCCCACATCTTAGAAATGGTGAAAATGAGCCTGTGCATTGCGGTAGTTTTGTGATTATGTCATTAGTGACACACAAAGCTGGTGTATGTACAGAGAGTGTTCAGTAAATATTGGGGCTCAGCGTGGGAAGACAGAGCAAAAGTTTGATATCAAATAGTGAATGCTTTTGGAGGTAGAATATCAGGAGTAAATCTCAATATACTGAAATATATGTTTAATATTCATGCTTAAGAACTGAAATGAATAATAAAGAAAAATTATGCTAAAGAAAAATTATGGTAGATTATGCTGAGAAATCTCATCGTGTTTTACTTCACAACTCATTTATTATGATTCTGATCACTTTTCTTTCCATATACTGGAACTGAAAATGAGCAATTTTATGTGTTTATGTGTCATCCAAGTTCTCTCTCAATACTGAGTATATCTGTAAATTGTCTTTTGCCCAGTTGCTATCTCATCATTATTAAAGATAATATTCCTGTCAAGACAGGAATATTCCATGGAAAATGACTAATGAAAAGCAAACCTTGAAATTAAGAATATGGTCACAAGAAAAAATGAATAAGCAGTATAATATTAATGCTTATATTTATCACCATGAAATTTTTTTAGAAGAAAAAATCCAAGTTTTCAGGCTGACAAAGGTACTAATATCTAATAGATTTTGAAAGTATATAATGAATCAATAAATTGAGAAGAAGAGAATATAAAGATCGTATATAAAGCTATTTAAAAATGTTTTCTGATTCATTGTGAATCAGTGAAATAACGTGATAAACATGATTTGTAGATTTTTCTATCTAGTCTGAGACTATACTAAAACGTTCCCAAACAGAAATATTACAAATGAACTAAAATCTAAATTTCAGGAATAGTTAAGTCATTTATACATTTAATGTTAAAATCACTTTTTGAGAAAATTTTAATTTATATTTGCATAATAACAAACTCTTATTTGTACAATATACTAAATTGTTACATAACTGGAAAAATTTAACTTAATGTTTGTCATCATCTTTTCTTCAAAACAGAAATCAATTGTATCTCCCCTGGACAAATTCATTTTAGATGCTTTGAAAAGGGCACAATCTTGTTTTTTTTCCATCCTCAGGACTGAACACAGGGCTTCTAATCAGTTATCAATACTTACTACTAGGATACATGACTAGCTTAGAAAAAGACAAATTGAAAGTCTAAGTCTATTTCTGTCATAACAAAATTATGATAAGTAAACAAAATGATTTAGCCAATAAAAATTAAGGAAGCACAATTCCTTAACTCCAAAACAACTAGTAAGGGCTTTGCATAGCGACACCTAACAAGGCCTGAATAGGACATTTATAAATACATTTTTCCATTTCCAACTTTGTGATTTTTCTTCATTTACCCAAGAAAAGATTCTCGACATTTTATATTTCTAGGAAGCTATTAAAGGGTGATGATACAGATCACAAATGGAGTAACTCCTGAGGAATCTTACTAAAGTTTCAGAGAACAAACGATTCATTCAAAACAATTGTTCCACACTAACACCTATATGTCAGCTACATTGAACCACTTTTTAAGTTACTTGTGTTCTTGAAGTGGCAAAATGTCTGAAAAAATATTTAAGGAAAGAGGAAAGATATAGTTTGGATAATAGTTCATGATTACTGTCCATCATACCAGAAAAGTCATAGCAGCCTGAGGTTAAACCTCTGCTTACATTTCATCTACAAGCAGGAAGCTGAGAGCAGGCAAACTTCCCTCTCTTATTCAGTCCTGGAAAATAGTCTATGCTGGGGCATCACCCGTATGACATACAGATGATCCCATGTTTATTAGCCTAACCTAGAATTGCTCTCTTTGGTGTTGCAAGACCATGAAAATATCTCTTACATTCTGAGAGTAAAATTTTTAGTGGACCTCTGAGTCAAAGTAATATTCCTTGAAGTTACTTAAGCCTTAAAACTGCTGGCCTATTGTGTGCTAAGCTTTGTTGTATTTTGACCCACCTTTTTAAAAATATTTTTTTATTGGTAAAATAGAGTGGCTTGTGTTTATTGGATTTTTCTGCTGGCCCCTAAATCCATTTTTCCATTTTTTCAATTAATTATTTTTATACACTCGATATTTTATTCCCCAGCCTACCAACCCTTGTCCATATCCCATACCTCCTCCCCTCTCCCCTATCTCCACGTGCATGTCCCCACCCAAAACCCCACCTGACCTCTAAATTCCAGGGGCCTCCAGTCTCTTGAGGGTTAGGTTCATCAACTCTGAATGAACACAGTCCCAGCACTCTTCTATTGTATGTGTGTTAGGGGAGTCATATCAGCTGGTATATGCTACCTGTTTAGTGGTCCAGTATTTGAGAGATCCCAGGGGTCCAGGTTAATTGAGACTGTGGTCCTCCTACAGGGTCACCCTCTGCTTCATTCAGCCATCCATAATTCAACAGCAGGGGTCAGCTGCTTCTGTCCATTGCTTGGGTGCAAATATCTGCCTCTGACTCTTTCAGCTTGTTGTGGTTTCCAGAGTACGGTCATGCTAGGTCCCTTTTTGTGAGCACTCCATAGCCTCCTTAATAGTGTCAGGCCTTGGGACCTCCCCTTGAGCTGGATCCCACTTTGGGCCTGTCTCTGGACCTTCTTTAAGAGAACAATGTCCCAATCTAACTTGGCTTCATTCCACATGTAATCAACTTTTGTAGCCTAAACTAATGCACAGCTCTAATTTCAAATAATTTAATCATCTATGTCTCTGATCCAGAGTAACACATGCAAATTATAATAAACATTTCCTGAAAGCAGAAAATAGAGGTTAAAAGTAATCTTGCAAAATGAATGTTCACCATAAACATTGCATACAATATTTGGACATCACTTGATAAGCACTGACGTTAGTACCACTGTTTGTTATCCAGGTCATTTGGGGTCTGTTGAAGTTAGTGACTTCATCCTTCATAAAACTCTGCTTTTTAAAATGTCCTTTATTTAATCTTCATGTGATGTTTGTATACTGTTCAAAAAGGACAATTAAAAGCACTTTGTTAGTGACTGATAGACACAGTAAGCAACTGACAGATACAAAGACACACAGCAGACAGAGTTAGCCAGAAGACAGAGACAGAGATTCAAAAGACAGCATTCACAGAGGCACAGATTCAGACTCACAAAGTAGAAAGACAGTAGATAGAAGACAGGGGATCATGAATTAGAGAATTCAAGTCTGGTCTCGCCTTTGATTAAGTGACACCAAGGGGACAATTTTGACTTCTTTCCTTATTAGTGAATTCAATCTGACTGCATGCCTAGACAAGCAGAGACATTTCTATCCATGGAGATACTAAATCTCATTAAGCTGATTATCAGTACTGAGAAATACAACCAGTCAGAAGAAACATTTTGAAAAATTAATCTATATTTTAAGAAATATACATTAGGGCAAATGAAAGTCATCTATATATTTTTGACATTTTGTCATTTCTAGAAAAAATAACAATAAACACAGAAAACTCAAAATATGCATTATATATTGCTGTCAAGATATACAACAGTAGATATTCAACATTAAAGATAGTAGTACTAGAACTAGAAACTCTCTCTATATATATCCAAATGGATTGATTGCTTATTAACTTAATATATATTTTGCTATCACTAGATAAGGTTCATGGTTAATTGGAAGACATTCTTGAAATAAGATAATCATACTTTTTAATATGATAAGAAATTAATGGATTGTGGATGTCTACATTAACTTAGGAAGTAAATCACTAAGCATGCTAACTTGATTTTTTTATTATTGAACAAACAAAAAATAAGTAAAACATGCAAAAATGTTTGTCTCTGAAAAAATGTCTTTGATAAATAAACAAAATGTATGATTTTAATTTTTATTTTAAGTCAACTTTGATTATGAACTGTTGCATTTCTAATAGTTAAAAAACAAAAATAATTTTAAGCAAACTGGGAAAAATGTAAATATATAACATATGCCCAGTTACTATATAGACAAGGTGGGGAATTTGTTCCAGTTGAGAGCAGATTTGGTTTTTTGTCTATAATGAAATTCATATTTTCCTTGATTGAAAGAGAGACATTGGGGTCAATGAGACAGCTTAGCAAGAAAAGGTGCTTTTCATCCAGCCTGGAGACCTAAGTTTGATTCCTAATCTCCGTGAAGTCAAAAAAGAGAGCTGACTGCCATAATTTAGCGTCTAACCTTCAAGTTCACCTTGGCATTAATAACCCTCCTACACACACACACACACACACACACACACACACACACAAGCCAACACAAACATTCAAATTAAAAGGTAAATAAAAAAAATTAAGTAAACGTTTTTCGGTAAGTATTGTATGGAGTTGATCTCTTCTAATCAAATAAGTAGGGGATATAATTGAGTTGTCTCTAGAATTTTCTAGTTAAAGCTCACTGACATGTCCAGACTACTTACATAAAATGTAAGTGTGTATGTGAGGGAATGCGTACGGATTTCATCAATTTAATTCCTTACATCTTGCCTCACGCAGTGCAACACAGATTTATAGGACTGCTTCTCTCATGTTCTTTATGATTTAACTTTCAAACCCCAGACAAGACCAAAAGGAGATGAAGGATGAGCTGCATGTGGAATGACATAAAGAAGTCAGATTCTTGTAGGAAGGCAAGTCTTTAATATATGCAGGCATGTATTTTCTTACAAGCAGATGCTGACATTACAAAATAGCAAGCAATTGAGCACAGATGGTGTGCTTGGCATATGGAAATGGCTACAGGAGAGTCAGTGCTCAGCAGAGTGCTTTCCCTTTCTCTTGGGGTTCTTCGGGCTTTAAATATCATAGATTTCTTACTTAATGCCTTTCTGAAAAAGGATTTTTCTGAGCCAATATAAAACAGTGATTTATCAAATATTCATAAGATAACAGAATAACTTCTTAACCACTCTTAGCAGGAGTTGTGCTACAATGTCTGGACGTGATGATAATGTTAATATTCTGCACGAAGTACATGTATAGCTTTTATATATTTTGTATTCATTTTAATTGTTATTTTTGACATGATTATTACATCCATTTCTGCTAGTAACTGAGTAAATTAGGCTTAGCCTTGATGCTATGTTATCTTTGTGTTTCTGATAATTGCAGTGAGTCAGAATATCAACAGGATGAAATGTCTTACTCTCTCTTATTCATATTTCTCACTGAATGTGTGTCTGGGTACTTAACCAATTTATTCATGATGGCAATTGAAGGTGGAAATGAAAAAGGAAAGTAAATGCTTAATCTAGCTGTGACATAGATAATTGTTTCAAATTACCATTTGTATAGCAAAATAATGTCATACTTTATTTTTAAACAAAAACCAAGACAGCTTCATCATGCTCACAGCCTTGGCTAGATGTGCTAAGAAAAAAATACATTTAAAGGTATTTTTTCATTATAAAAGAAAAGAAGGGACTATTTCCAAAATTCCTTAAAGTGCCCAAATTGATTTATATTCACTTGAAAAGGAACTTCAGTGATTTTCTACCCTTAAGGCATCTTCCACACAAAGGTTTTCCCATTGACTTCAAAGTGGGAACCACAGTGGTGCACATTAACATTGAAATGAATGAAAAACAGATTGAAATTTTTGAATGAGCATAGTCAATTGAAAAGCAGCCAATAAAAATGATCAGAGCTTCTGCTTGTGCTTGCTGACCATTTTAATCTTTATTGCATTAAATTTAACCAAAAGGATGTACATATTTTTGCTGAGAATATGAAAATATTCCACTGAATGATAAGTTACAAGACAAGACAGCCAAAAGGAAAAGTTCAACTCTTTTGGTGCAATGAAGCATTGTATTGACTTAATGCATGAGTCACATCATGAACCCTTGCTAATCAAACTTTTCATCATTTGCTAACTTTGAAGAGGAATGATATTAATCAAAGAATCTCATTGTAGGTTAGTTGAGATTTAACTGAGAGTTTCTTTCCACAGAGTAGCTGGTATTTCTCCCAGAAAGTGCTTTCTCAAAATGCATTTTAGACTGGGCACTGCGAGTTATCATTCATTAGTAGGCTGCTATGTTATCATCTAGGAAACAAAAAGTTGATGTTCCTTAGTTACTTCTTAACCATGAGTTTCTTAGTCTTCATTAGTTCTTAAAGATTCCCAGACAGGTATGTTAGCTGTGTGTGTTGTTGCTGTTGTGTGTGTGTGTGTGTGTGTGTGTGTGTGTGTGTGTGTGTGTTTGTGTGGGGGGGTGTTACAGGACAGTATACCCATCAAGGTTCTCAAGAACAGAATGGCTAAGATGAATATATCTTACAAAGCTGGTCTACTAAATTGGCTTATATATCACTGGGTAGTCTAATAATGTCTGTCTTCACAATGAAGAGGCTTGGAACTAAAAGGGTGCTCAGTCCACAAGAGTAGGTACCTCAACAGTTCCAGTATGGAAATGAAGACCTGAATGATACCTGGAGAGCCACGTGTCTTCAGTCCATTTTGGAAGGTTGAAGATGTGTTAGGATGTCAGTAAAGGATGATAGCATCAGAGTGAGCACAGAAACAAAATAAATGAATATTACAGCAAGGTGCTAGCACAAGAGATGTACTTACTTGAATAATATATACACAGAAAAATAAAAAGTAAGGTTCACTTCCCTCTTTCATCCCCCAGATGTGTGCTGCACACATTTATGATGGGTCTACATACTTCAAATAATCTGATTAGGAACTACTTAATAGTGTGTCTACTGGCTTATTTTTCATTGAATCTATATCTAGTCCAGTTGACAACCAAGATTGAAGGAGAAAATGTAAAACCCTTGGAGGAGATAGCTGACTCTAGGGTTAACTTCCTCCCTACTAATTATGTAATAAAGGAGGTGCCTTATAATAAACCTCTTGAAAGGCTGCAGGACAGAATGAAGGATTTGAAAAATATTTGATGAAAAATCTTTCTATACATTGCAACTTTCTCTGTTTATTCTGATATATAGGATTATGGATTGCACATTTATTAACAAGTTAAAATAGTTCACCACCTTGCAGAAGGATTGATCAGAAAGTTTCATTCTGCAATGTCTAAGACCATCATAACAAGGAAGGTTGCAAAGAAGGGTACTGAGAGGGCAAACATTTTGAAACTGTCTTTGATGAAACGGATAAACACATACACACCAAGAGAAATCTATCACTGAAGATACGAAAGTAAGCAAGACGACCAGGGAAGTTTCAAATAAACCATGTGTGCTTCATATTGCTGCTGCTGTGGTAAAAATTAAAACATCCAGACTAGAGCAATATAAAGGGGAAAAGGATTTATTTACATAGTCTGAGAATGAAAGCCCATATAGTCACAGAGTCCAAGCATAAGGACTCAGCTGCCATCCATAGTCAAGGAGAATGCTTGTTCTCAGCTAGCTTTCTTACTCCTTACAATATAGGATTCAAATCCAGGAAATAGTGACAACTCCTGTGAATGGCTCTTCCATTTCTAAACTAATCAAGATAACTATCAATAAGAATACCCAGAGTCTCATCTCCCAAGTAATTCTAGATCTCATCTATCTCCATTGGGATTAACAATTTATATGAATATTTCCAATGATCCGTACTGTTATTTATATCTTCCAATATCGGTAAACATCCCTTTCCCATTCGCACACCAATTTAACTCTCTCCATTCCATTACACCACTTTAAATTTTTATATTGCTGTTTTATATATACCCTGCCTAGATAGCCAGTCACCTCAGTGACCCATTACTAATTCCTGAGTTCAGTGGGTATTACAAATAAAATGTAAGTATCTGAAGATTCAAAGCTAGTATCTTTCAAAATGAGCAAAAACATGTGATATTTGTCTTTCTGGTTCTGGTTTACCTTGCTCAGAATATATGACCCAACTACATATATAGTAGGAATACACAAATTTCAAATTTTAATTTTCCATTAGAGTTGAATATTCCATTGTGTTTCTACCATGCTTTCATCTTCTCATCGTCCATTGATCTATGTGGTTTCCATTTTCTGGCTATGGTGAACAGAGCTTCCATGTATATGGAGGAACAGTTTATCTATATAGTAGAATACAGAATGCTTTAAATATATACCCAGAAGTAGCATAATATAGGAGATTTATTTCTAGCTTTCTGAGGTATCTCAACACCAATTTTCATAGCAGCTACAGTAGTTTCACTTCCACCAACAGTGAACTAAGTTCCCATTTCCTCTCATCAATGGCAGCATTTGTCATCATGAATTTTAGATCTTAATCAATCTCAAATGGATATTTTGTTCATATTCATCCCTCCCTGAATTCTTCCCAGATCCATCTCCTTACCTTTCTTACATACTGAACTTTAGGTCTACATTTTTATTCAATTCGTACTGCCTGTATATTCTTGTATGCTCTGATCTCTGCTATAGAATTCTTGACTTACTTGAATAACACTCTTTTTTGTTGTTTTTTTTTTTCGAGACAGGGTTTCTCTGTGCAGCCTTGGCTGTCCTGGAACTCACTCTGTAGACCAGGCTGGCCTCGAACTCAGAAAGTTGCCTGTCTCTGCCTCCTAAGTGCTGGGATTAAAGGCGTGTGCTACCACCGTTGGGTAATACTCTTAAAGAAAACTAACCTCCCCCTTCTCTGGGCAAATATCAGTGGCCAATGCTTCTCTATTAGGGATAGGATTTATGACCACCTCCTATCTCCAGAGCTTGCATGGGGTGTGTGCATACTATTAAAATTGCTGTGAGTCCACATGTGTAACTGCACACCTGAGTCAGGAAGACAGTTTTCTTTGGCTCTTACAGTATCTTACAGTGCTCTATGAGCTTTAATAAGAGGGCTAGTGATATGGATATAGATGTGCAAAATCCTCATAGAACTATTAATAAATCTTAAAGAAAAGAACGCGCAAAAAAGATTACCCACCACAGACTGCACACCAGCATCAATAAATATGAAGGCAATTTCATGTATTGACTACTTGTCCCACCACTTTAACAAAATGCGTGATAGTAGCAAGTTAAAAAAGGCAGACCTTGTTTGGTTCACTTTTACAGGGTACAAGGAATCTTGGTGGAAATGCCAAGCAAGTAAGAGCTTGAGGAAATCTTCAGCCTACAGCCTTCTTGACCACACTGCTTCTTACACCAGGAAGCTGAGAGCAAGGAATTCTTTTCCTCTGATTACTTTAAAAATCATTTATAGGCAGTATAACACTCTAACTCCTAGAACAGTATCCAACTCATTTGGGTGGGTCTTCCTGCCTTAATTAATCTAATTAGATAATCTCTCCTGGCCTTTCCTTGAGACTTGTTTCCATGGTGACTCTAAATCCCCCAGGACAATCAAGATTAAACAACACAGAAGTGTTGGTGACTTTTCCTGGGAAGAGAAGTAGATGAGACTCTATTCAGAGGTACTTTCTCTATTCAGATAGGCAATTGGCAACAAGTCAAAGAAACAGTTCAAATCAAGATTGGGAAAATTACTTTATTGTGGTTTTTATTCAGGATCAAGTGTGTGTAGGGACAAGAGAGATGACCAGAGGGCCAGGAAAATAAATAGAAATCTTCAGCCTACAGTGGTGAAGAGTTGGGAGACTTCTCTAGGATGAGACAGAGACCTAGGATAAGGGAGATGCTCAAGAATTAATGGGGGTGACCTTTGCTGTGACTCACAACATTGGGGATATGGAACCTGAAGACACTACCTCCTGTAGCCAGGCAGAAACCCCAGTAGAGCTACAGAGCCACCAACCCACCCACAAAATTTCAACACAAAAATATGTCCTGACTACATGAAATTTTGGGACAAAGATAGAGCAGAGACTGAGAAAATAGCCAACCAGTAACCAGCCCAACTTTAGACCCAACACATAGACAAGTACCTATCCCTGACACTATTAATGATGCTCTGTTATGCTTACACCCAGGAGTCCAGCATAACTGCCCTCTGAGTGACTCTACATATCAGCTGATTCAGACACATACAGACATCCACAGTCAAGGAACAGTTGAAGCCTGGGGACTCTTAGGGAAGGATTGCAGACATGAAGGGGACTGCACTCAACAGGAAGACCAGCAGAGTCAACTAACCTGGAAACTTCGGGCTCTCAGAGACTGACCCACAAGCCAAAGAACATGCACCGGCCTCCTGGCACATATGTAACTTCGTCTTCATGTGTATTTTGAACAATTGGAGTGGGGATATCTCAAAACTGTTGCCTGCCTGGAGAATATATTTTACTAGTGGGGCTACCTAGTCTGTCCTCATTGGAAGAGGAAGCGCATAGCCTCTCAGAGACTTTAAGTGTCAGGGTTGAGGGGAATACCTAGGGGCCCCTACCTGTTCAGAAGAGAAAAGAAGGAAGGATGGAAGGATTGTAGGAGTGGGTGACCAAGAAGGGACAGTGATCAAGATATAAAGTGAATAAATAAAAATTAAATTAAAAGAGAGAAGATGAGCAACACTGGCTGTGGCATTACCGCCACCTTCAACAACAACGAAGACAACAACCCCATCCCAGCATGCAGCTACTTTCCTAAAGGTCTTTTCTCTACCAACCACTGTTCACTGCTTCTATCACTTCTACAATAGCCCTCTTGAGTAGTTCAAACTTTCTGAAATGTCATATACTTGGTGGTTTCATAGCATTGGTTTCATGAGCCACCTGAGCTGCTCTCTGTGAGGGAGTTCTTAAAATTAAGAGTAAATGCCTGTGTGATCAGTAGGCGTGGGAGTTGAAGCCACAGGTATCTAAAATGGGGAGTCTGATGGAGCTATGCCCTGATCTTGATTGGTGGCATCTTCACTAATCTACGTTGATGTGAAAGATTCAATGAGCTGCCAAACATCTCTTTGTTTTAAGAAGATATAGAAAAAAAATGGATTTTGGTGTTACAAATCATAATAATAAATAATAACATAACTTCAAAGCAATAAAAGAGACTATGGCTGGGGCAGGACCATAGTATAGAAAAGGTAAATATTATAGCATCACACAGCAGGGATTTACTGTGCATTGAGTACAATTGGTTTTATAGAAAATAAAAAAACAAACAAAGAATTGAAAATCATAAAACACAGAGAATAAAAATGCTAAAATAAAATAATCAAAAGCTAAAATTACTGCTTTCAAAATTATGGGTAACAGGTAATATAAAAACGTCATGTTGAACAAGGTGATTCAACGCAGTCACTCCAGTATTGATGAGACCTGAGGATGTATCTCCAAATTAAAAGACCGTCTTAGGCTATACAGCAAGACTCTGTCTTGATATATACATATAACACACACATACATACATTGTACATATATATACATATAAATTCATACATGTATATACATATTTATGTATATATTACATATTGTATGTAATATATAATATGTAATAATAATAAAAGTCCCATGCTTTTATTACATTAGAGAAATTATCATCAAAAGAAAGTAAATTTTGTTCAATTTTTTATACCCTGTTGTAATTTTTCATGTATAACTTCTATTATTTAAATAAACTACTTAAAATATACTTTAAACTACATAAGAATACACTATTTTTTGTAATGACAGCCAATTCAGAGAAACATCTAATTTCTAAGTTTTTAAGATTCCTCTTTTTTTTAAAGCAGCCCATATTTGATAACCAAACAACCCTGTGTGGGTGTCAATTTCATCTTCATTTACACTGTAGCTAGAACACATATTTATCTCTTACCTATTATGAAGTTCTTTACTTACTTTTTAAATATACATCTCCACTTCAGACTTGAGTTATTGCTTTCATTGTCTTTTGCAAATATGTTAGAGCAAGTAAAAATCGTAAGTTCTTTCTTTGAAATAATGTTCTAATAGTTGTATCTCCACTCCAAAAAATAAATTAATTAATAAGTAAAATAACAAGCTGTCAAATATAAATGTTGTCTGAACATATATAGGATTATTTGTGACATAGTTACAGGACATTGCTGTCACAATGCCTGAAGTATTTTGGTATTGTTTTTGTCTGTACGTTATGTTCTGAATTTAAGCAGGGTTATTTTACATTGTGAATATTCTAAAAGACAGCTTTATTAAAAAAATACATGAAAGTTACATGGTGTGTAATTAAATTAATCAAGGGCCATCGTTGTGGTGCTGTGAGTTCCTTAGTAAGCGAGATCTAGCAACTTGAACTTGATTAATCCTGATTTATAATGCGTCCCTATCAAATAGAGTAGTTTAAGCATTAACTGTCATGACTAAAACATAAGGAGGGATACACTTAGTGTAATGCAGTTAAAGAGTTCATTGTCAACGCAAATTGTTCTCATTAGTTTTGGCACATTCATATTTGAATGTGTCTTCATAATATTCTTTAGTGTTGCCCATGTAGGTACTTAAATTCAGAATGTACTTTCTCCTTCTGTGAGTTTCAGTGTCTCGGTAGCAGGTCATACAGAGATTCATTGCCAAATTAGTTGTGTAATACAGTTCTACCCAATCTCAAAATTTGTTCTTCTGCAAAAAGAAATAATTTTCCTCACAAAAAGTTATTGAACATTATTTGAAAATGTATCAATATATATATATATATATATATATATATATATATTTTTATACATTAGTGACTTAAGTACTAATTATATATACAAATGGCCAGAATGAGTTTCCTTGGCAGCTCCATTATAGCTCAGTGGTATAACAACCAGGGATGTCTGTGTGTTTATGGTTTCCAGATGGGTAGTTTTGTTTGGTAATTTGGAGAGGTCTATAGGAAGTCATCAGCACTGTGTATGTTGTAACTTAAAGATGCTGCTCACTGTGGCACTCCTACCAATCGATGCTTTGGTAGAAACTTCACAGGTGAATTGTTGAGTGCATTGTGACCATTTCTTTATTTTTACTGTAGTTTGTCTTCACCTTCAAATAAAATTTTATTTTTGTTAAATTTATACTGTCTTCTATAATATATATGCATATATGTGTATGTGTGTATGTATACGTGTATGTGTATATGTATGTGTGTATGTGTATGTGTGTATATGTATGTGTGTGTATGTGTGTGCATATGTATGTGTGTATAAGTATGTGTATATGGATATGAATATGTGTGTGTATGTGTAAGTGTATGTTATGTGCATGTATATGTATATTCTATTTGACCTTTATTTTCTAAGACTAGACCATTGTTTCAATCCTGCTATAATTTTTGTCTAATTGCTGACTCTATTCTCCAGAGGTTTCACTTCCTTCCCATGAAATATCCTGTATGTAAAGGGCTGCCCCATCAGCAGATGGTCACAAATGATCTCACTGCCATCAGTGAACACTGTACAAACATCCACCCAAGCTGTTTCCTGGCTCTCTTTCCTTAAATCCCCCGTTAACAAAGCTCAAAAGTAGCTGTTTTCAAACCTGCAACCTTCCCCTGCTGGGAGAAAACCTTTGGAAATTTCGTGTCCATATCTGAACTGAATTCCTTTATGTGATCAGGTTCATTTTTCTCCTAACACTTCAGACTCCTAATCTACCAAAAGTGGCATAAATAATAATTACTGTGATATTCTATTTTAAGAATTAAAGTCAACAGGCATATTTTTAAAACTCCCAGTACCCAGGGTTTGATGCAGAAAGTGAGTGAATTAAATCCTTCTGAAGACTTTTGAAAACCACTGATTAATATGTGTTTATCGAGATGTCACTAGTTTTAATTTTATAAATAGGGATATGAGAACTGAACAGTTTTGGACTCTTTGTCAGTTTTCATTAATTAAAATTGACATAGGGTGATGTGTAACTAGCCCGATAGACTGTAAATTTTAGAAATATAAATACTGTAAATAAAAATAATTCTAATTTTTATTAGTGATCTTTGTTGGTCAATTATAGGCCAAAATTGGCCTAAATATGATATGTGATTTCAATGCTGGAGTTATCTGTATAAGTTTTGGGTGACTCCCTCTCAATCCCAATCTCAATCTCAATCAACCCCATCCCACTTCTCTGTCCTGGTACTCTCCTACAATGCTGCATCAAGACTTTCCAGGACCAGGGCCCTCTCCTTTCTTCTTGGGAATGATTTGATATGTGAGTTGTGTCTTGGGTATTCAGAGCTTCTGGGTCTTATCAGTGACTGCATTCCATATGTGTTCTTTTGTGAATGAGTTACCTCACTTAGGATGATATTTTCTAGTTCCAACCATTTCCCTAAGAATTTCATGAATTCATTGTTTTTAATTGCTGAGTAGTATTCCATTGTGTAAATATACCACAATTTCTATATCCATTCCTCCACTGAGGGACATCTGGGTTCTTTCCAGCTTCTTGCTATTATAAATAATGCTGCTATGAACATAGGGGAGCTTGTGTCCTTTGCATGCAGGGGAATCCTCTGGGTATATGCTCAGGAGTGGTATAACAGGGTCCTCCGGAAGTCATGCCCAGTTTTCTGAGGAACCACCCCACTCCATGATGGGCAGAGGGAAGAGGGATATGGGACTTAAGGGGAGGGGGGAACAAGGAAAGGGAAAATCATTTGTAATGTAAACAAAGAATATAGAAAGAAAAAGAAAAAGAAAAAGAAAATTTCAACATCCTTAGTGATCAGGGAAATGCAAATCAAAACAACCCTGAGATTTCACCTCACACCAGTCAGAATGGCTAAGGTCAAAATCTCAGGATTTTGGGGGGGTTGTGGAGGAAAAGGAACACTCTTCCACTGCTGGTGGGATTACAAGATGGTACAACCACTATGGAAATCAGTCTGGCAGTTCCTCAGAAAACTGGGCATAATATTACTGGAAGATCCTGCTATACCACTCCTGGGCATATACCCAGAGGATACTCCAGCATGTAATAAGGACACATGTTCCACTATATTCATTGCAACCCTATTTATAATAGCCAGAAGCTGGAAAGATCCTAAATATCCCTCAACGGAGGAATGGATACAGAAAATGTGGTATATATACACAATTGTGTACTATTCGTCCATTAAAAACAATGAATTCATGAAATTCTTAGACAAATGGAGGGAACTGGAAAATATCATCCTGAGTGAGGTGACCCAATCACAGGTAAACACACATGGTATGCACTCCCTGATAAGTGGATATTAGCCCATAAGCTTGGAATACTCAAGAAACATTTCACATTTCAAAGAATGCCCAAGAAGGAAGAAGAACAAAGTATGGATTCTCAGGTTCTTTGTAGAAAGAGGAACAAAATAACCACAGATGGAGATACAGAGACAAAGGATGGAGGAGAGTCTGAGGGAAAGACCATCCAGAGACTCACAAGTGTTGGCTGACTTGAGCTTGCTATAGCTGTCACCTGGAAGGCTCTGCTAGTGCATGACAAATACTGAGGGGGACACTCTCAGCCAGCCATTGAACTGAGCATAGGGTCCCAATTGGGGTAGCTAGATAAAGGACCCAAGGAGTTGAAGGGGTTTGCAGCATCATAGGAAGAACAACAAAATGAGTCACCTAGTCCTCCCAGAGCTCCCAGCGACAAAACATCAACCAAAGAGAACACATGTAGTTACCCATGGCTCCAGGTATAGGCAGCAGAGGATGGTTTGTTAGACACCAAAGGGAGTCCCTTGATCCTGGAAAGACTTGATGCTGTAGTGTAGAAGACTACCAGGACAGGGAAGCAGGGGAGGGTTGATTGGGGAAGGGGAGATGGCTTATGCGATTTTAGGGGCAGTGGGGAACCAGGAAAGGGGACAACATTTGAAATGTAAATAAATATATCTAATAATAAAATAAAATAGATTTAGCAAAAAAGAAATTCAACCAACATTCTATTTTAACTTATTGAAAAATTATTGAAATATATTAAATCCAGTTACTTTACTTTTCAATAATATAGAATGAACTTAATAGGGAGATCAAACAGCAGTATAAAAGGAATTAAGTGGAGAAGTGGGTTTAAATTACTTTGAAGTACATATACGTTGAAAGGAGAAATTTAATACTACCACAAATTAGATTACCAAAAATTAAAATTTAACTGCAAATTGTTTGCAAACATTTAAACAACAGAAAACCAACAAATTGCTGCTAATGCCAAGGATAATGAATGTTAACAAGACTGGAAAAAAATACTAAAACAGAAAGTAAAAATAGAGAACACCAAAAAAGAGAAAAGGAAAAACCACAAACATATTCTTAGATGAAAAGATAGCCAGACCACTAAAAGCTAAATGTATATATAAATGTAAGTATTCTAGGAAAAATAGAATTTTTATATTTATTTGTATATGTATTGATCTCTATCTATATTTTGATTTTTAAATTGTTTGGAGAAAAAAAATGAAGATTTTATCCTGGAGTGGTTCTAAGACCAATTTGTTCATAAATATTCTCCACGATGGGCTAAAATCTGTAGCTGAAAGAAACGTGTTTTAGAAAAAGAGAAATCAGGATAACAAGATATTGAATAGAAAAGAGCTGATAGAAAAGAGAACAACAGATTTGTTCCTCTACATGATGCCACCTTAGTCCCCCTGTGCCCTGGATTTCCATGCTTTTTTATGTGTCATTATTTTTCTCTTGCTTTCCCTGGACTGAGAAGTATGTATTTTGGACTAGCTTACGTCCTTGAGTTAGCAAATTCTTCTTACAGGTTGTCATTTTACTTAGATGAGCCAACACAGTGGGTGTGGTTGTGCTTTTAGCATTCACTCTGGGCAAAACCCAAGTTAGCATTATCCTTTATAGAGTATGTCTAAATGATATATTTTATGTAAATAAATGATGTACTCTGTTTTGGTTAGGAATGTTGCACATACATTATTGCACCTAAAAAATGTCTCACAAAGTCTCTCAGGCATTTTGCAATCAAAGTAATTTATTACATACTTGTTTTTTAACCCAGAAGATTTTACTTCTAACTGAAAGTGTACTTTTGCAACCTATGTTTATAATCATATTATTTATTTTAAATAGAAAGCAATATTACTTATCATACTCCTATGTGCTCCCAAATATGTTATTTCTAAAACAAAAGACAGGGGTAGTATATATTAGAAATAAAATCATATAAAGCTGTGTTAGAAATTTAAGCTACAATAAGGTATAAAGTAAGTAACAAACTTGAAATTCAAAATAGAAGCATCCAGTTTTATATTTAAATACTTCTAACATTCTATAGGCTACTTCTGTCATTCTACAGTATATCACTGGATGACTTTCAAAATACTTTGATTTTGTTCATTTTATTCATTTTATTACCATTCACTGAAGTGAATTTTAATTTATGTCTTAATCATATGTTCTATTCCTTCACAGATATCATGACCAAGAAATAAGCTGGGGAGGAAAGGGTTTATTCAAGTTACACTATCAAATTGCTGTTCATTACCAAAGGAGATCAGGACTGGAACTCAAGCAGGTCCAGAAACAGGAGCTGATGCAGAGGCCATGGAGGGATGTTCCTTCCTGGCTTGCTTCCCCTGGCATGCTCAGCCTGTTTTCTTATAGAACCCAAGATCACCAGCCCAAGGATGGCACTTCCCACAATGGGTCCTCTCCCCTTAATCATTAATTGAGAAAATGTCCCACAGCTGGATCTCATGGAGGAATTTCCTCTCCTGAAGCTCCTTTCTCTGTGATAACTCCCGCTTGTGTCAAGTTGATATACAAAACCTGCCAGTACAATTTATTATAGAAAAATTTTATAGTTGATATTCCAATCAATAATAACAGTTAACTCATTGAGGCAGTTATTATTTCAAGAAGAAATATTAGAATGTGTCACAATTACTTAGTCTTTTAGTGACTGCTATGCAATCACTGTCCCTGTCTCTAGTACTGATATTTAAGACCTTTTTCATGTGTTGGCAGTTATCACTTTTCTGCTTAACAGCCCTATCATCAGGTCTTCTGTAGTTACTTTCTTAGACAGGCTAGGAAATCCAAACAATTGGTTGGAGAATTTCTGGCCCTCTGGGTGACATTTTCCCCTCAGATACTTGGACCAAATCAAGAAGTAAATAAAGTTATAGAATTGAGACCTTGGCAGTGCCTTCATATCTGAGTCAGAGCCTGATAGTCAAACCTTACTGCGTTGATCAAGGTGAATTTGTGAACATTAGATATTCCACATGGAAAAATCAAGTTCCAAATACTGATTTAATCAAAAAAAAAAAAAAACCTAAAAGAGAAGTAGATGACTACTTCAATGTTGGGGACAGAGAATCTGAGATACGTATGATGAATTTTGTCATGCTAAAAGTAGACAAGGGCAAAAAAACATAACAAAAAACAAACAAACAAATGAGTGAAAAAAACCCACACAAGAATACTCTATGAGACATACATAGCTCCCAGTGCAGGCAGAGCAACTCCAGTTTGTATTGCTAGGTGTGGGTTTACCCCTGGCATGTGGTCATCCTATCACAAGTCATCTTAAAGAAAACTGACTCACCAACTAGGAAACCACCTTCTGTACATAGCTTGAGTTGGAGGTGCAGTTCATGAACTTCTCCTTCCTGTCTCATGTTAGAATGTTGGTGGGTATGAGCTGCAGATCTTGTGCGGGTAGCCAGAATAACTGTCAGTTCATGGCTTCAGAATCCTCTCATGTTTAAGAGCTAATGCTTCACACCAGCTTCCCTGATTTCTTGTTCTTTATGAACCCTTCTCCCATCTGCCATGGCAGTCCCTGAGACATAGGAAGGAGGTGTGGTATAGCTGTTCAATTCATGGCTAAGAAATCTACTCACACTCGTTGCTCTACTGCCTTTTGAGTTTCTTACTTATCTATCTTCTACTACACAGAAAAATTTCTCTGATATCTTGCCACTGTAGTCATTGTTGCTGTTCACGTGCATCCCAGCTACGTAAGACTGTTGGTGTGACATATTTCCCCCAGAAAACCTCACAGCACCTTCCAGTAATATAAAAGCTAACCAGCAGTGAGGATGTTTTCTGCCCACTAACAATTTGAATTTTCCACTACCTGTGATCAGTGTGTGTGATGTCCTCTTAAGTTCTATCAGGCAATCAAAAGCAATGATAATGGCTTGTATTGTTTGGGCAAGACCTCTGACCACTAAGTTAAGGGGAGCTACCCCTCCTCCTGTTTTGGACATTTTATTCATCAATCTATGGCTTCTGAGATGAGTACAATTCCCTCTCTCATGTAATTCCAATTAAAATCATATGTGTAATAATAATAGCAAATAAATAATAATAAAGCCATTAATATATATTTTTGAAACATCCTTACTGTTAACTATCCCTCTCCCAAGCTCTGCTTCTGCTTTACCTTCTATTCTCTCTCTTTACACTTGAAGTGCTAAATGCAGCAGCCTTCAGTATAAGAGTGACCACCAGGCGTTCTGCCTTCTGGGTGGCAATTTCTTTTTTTTTTTAATTTATTTATTTTGAATTTTTTAAATTTTTATTTGATATATTAATCTACATTTCATATGATTTCCCCATTTCCAGGCTCCCCCCTCCCAACAAGTCCCATAAGCCCTCTTCCTTCCCTCTGTTCCCCCATTCACTCCTGCCCTCTTCCCTGTCCTGGTATTTCCCTACACTGCTACATTAAGCCATTCCAGAGTCAGGAGCCCCTCCTTCCTTCTTGTACATCATTTGATATGTGCATTGTATCTTAGGTATTCCAGTCTTCTAAGCTAATATCCGTTTCTCAGTGAGTGCATGCCATGAGTGTTCTTTTGAGATTTGGTCACCTCACTTAGGATGATGTTCTCCATCTCCATCCATTTGTCAAAGAAGTTCATGAATTTATTGTTTCTAATGGCTGAATAGTACTCCATTGTTTATATATACCATATTTTATGTATCCATTCCTCCATTGAGAGATATCTGAGTTCTTTCCAGCTTCTTGCTATTATAAAAAGGGCTGTTATGAACATAGGGGAACATGTATCCTTATTACATGCTGGGGAATCCTCTGGGTATATGCCCAGGAGTGGTATAGCAGGGTCCTCCAGAACTGTCCTGTCCAGTTTTCTGAGGAACCACCAGACTGATTTCCAGAGTGATTGTACCAACTTGCAGTCCCACCAGCAGGGGAGGAATGTTCCTCTTTCTACACATCCTCGCAAACACCTGCTGTCTCCTGAGTTTTTAATTTTAGCCATTCTGACTGGTGTGAGGTGAAATCTCAGGGTTGTTTTGATTTGCAATTTCCTAATGACTAATGATGTTGAACATTTCTTAAGATGCTTCTCAGCCATCTGAATTTCTTCAGGTGAAAATTCTTTGTTTAGCTCTGTGCTCATTTTTAATAGGCTTGTTTGGCTCTCTGGAGTCTAACTTCTTGAGTTCTTTGTATATATTGGATATTAGCCCTCTGTCAGATGTAGGGTTGGTGAAAATCCTTTCCCAAACTGCATGGTATTGATACAGTGACAGACAGGTAGATCAATGGAATAGGATTGAAGACCCAGAAATGAATCCACACACCTATGCTCACCTGATCTTTGACAAAGGAGCTGAAACCATCTAGTGGAAAAAAGAGAGCCTTTTCAACAAATGGTGCTAGCTCAGCTGGAGGTCAGCTTGCAGAAGAATGCACATTGATCCATTCTTATCTCCTTGTACTAAGCTCAACTCTTAAGTGGATCAAGGACCTCCACATAAAACAAGACACATTGAAACTAATAGAAAAGAAACTGGGGAGGACGTTTGAGGACATGGACACAGGGGGAAAGTTCCAGAAGAGAACACCAATAGCTTATGCTCTAAGATCAAGAATTGACAAATGGGGGGGCCTCATAAAATTACAAAGTTTCTGTAAGACAAAGCACACTGTTTCTCTCCTATGTTTGTGTTTTGTGTATGTAGAAGCATATAGCTATCTAGCAAATAATCAAATACCTGGGCTGAGTGACTGATAAATATCAAAAGGTCCATGCAATAGGATGATATTACTGCTTTACATTAGTATCCAAATTGTTAGTTTTAAAATTTATATTTGTTTTAAAATTTAAGATTTAAGATTTGTATATTTATTCATTTAATGGCATAAACACATGTACATCATATTTCTTTATTCTATCAGTTAAAATAAGTAAATTTATTTTGATAGTCCATGTTTTTCTTATTTTTTGTAATATTCTCTTTTTTGTATTTATCTTAATGTCTTTCCCTCTGCTTACTTTATAGCAAATACATTTTGAAATTGTCTATTTCTTAATTTTAGTGAAATATGCCTATTTGGGGTTGCATTTATTTATCATTACACTTGACGGGTATGTAAGATTTAGTACATTCCTCTAACTTTTTCTTTTGGCCTTTTACATATGATTTCATAGATACTAAAATAAAAACATGAAATCATTGTGCTTATAATAGTATAAACTATTATTGTATAAAAGGTTTGTCTCATCGTTTCTATAACAATATTAGTACAAGTCTTTGAATGTTTTAGACTTTTCAGTCAGTAAACTAAATTATGGCATGGGAAAAGGCAAAGTTTAAATATTCATATTAGTGTAACTATAGGTGTAAATAAATTCATAGATCTTCTTTAGTTTTTTTATTGTTAGATAAAATACGATCCAACAAATGTCACCCTTATATATAAGAAATATGGACTATATTTGCCTTTTAATTAAAATGATAAATTACAATTGTGTGGGAACATGGTCCATGAATGAACCTGTGTGGGTAGATTTCTGATAGCTAGTGAGAAAAATCTCAAATAAATAAAACAAGAGTAACTTCTGTTTTACAAGTCATCTTATGACCTCTTTTCCTCGGTAACATGGGTTGTTTTGGAATGTGCTTCTGTGTCCAGCCCAGGTGTCCTCAAGAGGAGAGAGTTTTCTTCAGATCAACCATCATTTTACTATTGTTATTTAAAAATGTTTCCAAGTACAGGTTGTCTTGGTGCTTACACTCAGGATAAGTGCATGTGAACTTCGGTCATTTGACCTTCCTTAATTCTCAAAATACTCAGACTATAAATTGGTTGACACTCTGGATGAAAATGACTGTTGCATTAGATTGTCATCCTCCTAGATTTTAAGCTCCACTCTCCCAGGTTCATGCTGCCAACTAGTATAGCATTACATTGCAGTTAAAATAACAATGTTTTGCAAAGTAATTTCTATCTGGGGCAGTTTTATATTCATAGGCATTATGAAACTGACAAGGGAGTTTTCTGTGAGCTTCATTTCTCATTCTCCAAACAGAAAATGATAACACATTTATTCATTAGATTTCTTTCTTGAAGGTTCATAACATGCTAATTTGGCAAAGACAACTGTACTAGGAGCTCTTTTGTTAGAGAATTTTACCCATCATCAAATTAATATACTACATTTATCTTGCAGTGAATGAAATTAATTTTATCAGATTGTTTATTTTCAAGGGCACTTATAATTTTAAATCACTAAATTACATAAAGTGCTTTCTTAATAAAAATGAATCACTTTCTCATCACCAGGAAGATAAAGAGTTCTTGCTCCCATTGTTCAGAGCATTATGATAAGGGCCTTGCAGCTTCATGACTAATTTAAGTGGGCTCTTCATTCTTTTCAAAATTAAAATCTAAAACTTCCATATGCCATCTTGGAAACTGAAGACTCTAAATACCCACCATTCTCATGGGAGACAATTTTATGTTTGATAATTTAAGTCAATCATTAGGCTTTTAACAGTATTTTTTAATTCATTGAAAATTTCATGTGCATATGTAATTAGATATGATGATTTCTATACCCATCTTTCCACAGATCTCGCACCCCCCCCATGACAACCTCCCAAATTCATGTTCTCTTTTCCTTCTTTTATTTGATATGTCAATCACTAAATTCATTTACTGCTGCTAATACGGACATGGATGTGAGGCCATCCATTGGAACATATGTAATGTCCCAGCTCCTATGGCCAGAAAGAATATATGATTCTCCATCCCCCAGCTAATAGCTCCTAAGGTAGGACCTCATGAGTTCCTTCTCTATCTATACTACATTCTGGCTTTATCTTATGTGGGTTATCACAGCTGGGATGGGTTCATAGGTACATCATGGCTGCAAGACAGCAGTGTACAGTAGCCACATCACTAGCTATTCCATTCTTTCTTCCTCCTTTGATGTTTTCTGAGCCTTTGGGAGTATGTCTCAGTCATTAATTCTTAGCATTTTGATCAATTATGAATATGTTCCTATAAAAAGAAGTTTCTCTGAATACTATTGAGAGTAGCCAGGGTCTAGAGGTATAAATATAAATATTTAGAAAGTTGCTTGACAGCATTGCCATTTAGCTGAGAAAGATTAGACTTAGAACACACAAGATGTTTACAATATACTAAATTATCCCCCACCTGTCCAGGTATGGACACTACGAAAAATCTAAAAAACTTCAAACACTAAATAGCAGAAACAAGGCCAACTCAGAAAATGGTCACGAGATAAATAGCTCTCAAAAGAAAAGTTTCAAGGCCATGGGGCCATATACAAGGAAGATGAGGAATTATTCAACACTACTGATCATCAGGTAAGTTGGAATGAACACCAGAATTCAAAGTCCTGTCACCCTATAAGAAGGGCCAGTATAGCAAATACTTTAAAGTTGAAATAAGTTGGTGAGTTCTAGTTAGAACAGCCATTATGACATTTTTATATCCATTCCTCTGTTGAGGGACATCTGGGTTCTCTCCAGCTTCTTGCTATTTTTTTGTATCCATTCCTCTGTTGAGGGACATCTGGGTTCTCTCCAGCTTCTTGCTATTATAAATAAGGCTGCTATCAACATAGTGGAGCATGTATCCTTATTACATGTTGGGGAATCCTCTGGGTATATGCCCAGGAGTGGTATAGCAGCGTCCTCTGAAACTGTCGTGCCCAGTTTTCTGAGGACCTGCCAGACTGATTTCCAGAGTGGTTGTACCAGTTTGAAATCCCACCAGCAGTGGAGGAGTGTTCCTTTTTCTCAGCATCCACACCAACACCTGCAGTCTCCTGAATTTTTAATCTTAGCCATTCTGACTGGTGTGAGGTGAAATCTCAAGGTTGATTTGATTTGCATTACCCTAATGACTAATGATGTTGAACATTTCTTAAGGTGCTTCTCAGCCATCCGAATTTCTTCAGGTGAGAATTCTTTGTTTAGCTCTGTACCCCATTTTTTAATAGGGTTGTTTAGTTTTCTGGAGTCTAACTTCTTGTGTTCTTTGTATATATTGGATATTAGCCCTCTGTTGGATGTAGGGTCGGTGAAGATCTTTTCCCAATTTCTTGGTTGCAATTTTGTCCGATTGACAGTGTCTTTGCCTTACAGAAACTTTATAATTTTATGAGGTCCCATTTGTTAATTCTTGATCTTAGAGTATAAGCTATTGGTGTTCTGTTCAGGAACTTTCTTCCTGTGCCCATGTCCTCAAGGATCTTCCCCAGTTTCTTTTCTATTAGTTTCAGTGTGTCTGGCTTTATGTGGAGGTCCTTGATCCACTTGGAGTTGAGCTTAGTACAAGGAGATAAAAATGGATCAATTTGCATTCTTCTGAATGCTGACCTTCAATTGAACCAGCATGATTTATTGAAAAGACAATCTTTTTTCCACTGGATGTTTTGAGCTCCTTTGACAAAGATCAAGTGACCATATATGTATAGGTTCATTTCTGGGTCTTCAATCCTATTCCATTGATCCACCTGCCTGTCACTGTACAAATACCATGCAGTTTTTAACATTATTGCTCTATAGTATTGCTTGAGGTCTGGGATACTGATTTTCCCAGAAGTCCTTTTACTGTTGATCATAGTTTTAGCCATCCTGGGTATTTTTTATTCCAGATGAATTTGAGAATTGCTCTTCCTACTTCTATGAAAAACTGAGTGGGGATTTTGATGGGGATTGCATTGAATCTGTATATTGCCTTTGGCAAGATGGCCATTTTAACTATATTAATCCTGCCAATCCATGAGCATGGACGACTTTTCCATTTTCTGAGGTCTTCTTCAATTTCCTTCTTCAGAGACCTGAAGTTCTTGTCATACTGATCTTTCTCTTGTTTGGCTAGAGTCACACCAAGGTACTGTATATTGTTTGTAGCTATTGTGAAGGGTGTCATTTATACACCCTATTCAGCCATTAGAAACAATGAATTCATGAAATTCTTAGACAAATGAATGGATCTGGAGAACATCATCCTAAGTGAGGTAACCCAGTCTCAAAAGAACACTCATGGTATGCACTCACTAGTATATTAACCTATAAGCTTGGAATATCCAAGACACAATCCACATATCGAATGATGTCCAAGAAGAAGGAGAGAGTGGCCCCTGGTTCTAGAAAGGCTCTGTGCATCAGTGTAGGGGAATACCAAAACAGGAAAGTGGGAAGGGGTGGATGGGGGAACAGGGGGTGGGAAGAGGGCTTATGAGACTTTCAGGGAGAGGGGATCCAGAAAGGGGAAATCATTTGAAATGTAAATAAAGAATATATCGAATAAAAAAAAAAGAACAGCCATTATGGAAGAGTGGTGCAGGACTCTTTTAAATGGAAGCACTGTGTCATTCATAAACATGCCTTGCTGCTCTTTGCTCCATCCTACCCTGCAGGTCTTCATTAACACCCATGCAGGTCTTCATTTTACTTGGTTGTTGCCTTGTTAGCCCATTTGGCCTGCAAACACTTCCAGCCGCCAGTTTTGTATTCTCTGCTTCAAATATTTAATCTCCAAATCATTGACAGCTTTTTGATAGTATTCACTTTGCAAAATTTTCAAATGAAAGGTTATCTCATTGGGATAAAAATTTAGTATCTCGCATTTGCACATTGTAACTAGTATTATATTACATTTAAAATTTTCATGCAGCCTTAAAGCACAGTGAAGAAGCATCTAACCAGTGGATTTTATATCATTTGAGTAAAACCATGGAGTAGATTCACAGAATGGTATGTGCAGAATGAATGAGACAGGTTGAGAAACAGAAAAATACAACCTACAGATTTAGAGATGGTGAAGGAAGCAATGTGTGTGAATTGTCAGAAACACCAAGAAGAGAAACAATAGGTTAATAGGTAATAGAACGAAGGTGATTGTGATTTTCCTAAACTTGGGGTGTGTGCCTCATGACAGGTGGTAATGAGTAAGAGTGGCCGGAAGTACAGTCATAACAGCAGTAGGGGGGCAAGATGAAATACAAGGTAAGACTACTTGTTTGAAGCTAAGTGGAAGAAATCCACTGGGGGATGTGCCAAAGGAAGGCACAAGGTTAATTAGTCAAGGTTCTCTGTGGAAACAGAATGAGGATATATTATAATGGGGACTTACTAGAATGGCATCCACAATGTGGGTTAGGTACTACAACAATGGTTGGCTTCATGCTAGAGAGGTTAATAACCTCATAGATGCTTCTTTTACGATGCTGGATGTTTCAGCACTCCTGAATATCCTGAAAGATTCCCACAAAGCTTTTGATCTGAAAGCTGGGAGGCAAAAGGAGCTGACCTTCATTGTGGAGAAGAGATGGGAGTCACAGAGCAGAGGCAGTAGCCTCACGTCCAGCAAAAGCTGCCAACATGGAGAACACTCCTTTTACATTTTAGCCACCTGGTGCAAGAACTTGAAAGGAATTTTTCCCCTTAATATATAATTTTGGGAAGCAACTTGTCCTAACCTCTGAGATGTGTCCTTTGGTTGATTCCAGGTCCAAGAAAACCACCAGGAGGAGGGAAAGAGGGAGTAAGGAGAGGTAAGCAAAGAAAACTGTTGCGTAGGCACAGGATAAGGAGCTTTATCGAACCCCTCCTGTAAAATAATATGCAAATACAATTTTCAACAGAATCTCAAACTCAGGATTTCTATTCTACAGTACAGAGAAGTATTTCAGAATTATAATGGCTCACTGTAAAAATCAAACTCTTCCTGGAACAATTGCCTATGATCCAGCTCCAAGAAAATGTAAAATAAGGTTTCAAGGACTTCAATTAAGAAACAGTGTTGGGGAAAAGATAAGAAAGTCAGTAATAATCTCAGAAAATTGAGTGTTCAAATAGCTCTCGTAGAAATTGAGATTTGTGTACAGGGCTGAGAATCTAAAAAATGTGACACAGAAACTCCAGGTTTGCGGTTTGTGCTCCTGTCTGCTTTGTCTGTGCTCCTTTTGCATAAAGGGGCCTGCTTTTCAGGCAGAGGTGGACATAGTTAAGTGTGTGGTGGCCAGTTTAATGAAGGAGTAAAACTGCTTAACTACTGAGACCTAAAAAAAAAAAAAAAAAAAAAAAAAAGACCATCCAAAGATGACCTGTAATACTCAGACACTGCTTGTGTAGATTCTCCAATCAGATTAGCCTCACTTCCTCCATACACAGAAGTGAGAGGCAAAGCTTACAACTCTGGGGACATAAAAAAAATCTAACCTTAAAACAGAATCCTCTGACAGGAACATGTAAGGATCAGATGCTCTTCGAGCAGGAGATTCTACTAAAGATAATGAGAATTCTATCCTTTCTCTGTGCGTACCTTTGAAATGTGTCTTCTGCCCTTTCCTCATTTCACCTCTAGCATAAAGTCTGAAGTGAACAGATACATTTTTTCTTATCTCTAGTGAGGCCAAGTTTCCAAACTTTCAGAATATAGTTGCAATGTTTAAAATAACATCTGAAAAAAATATTTCCATGGTTAAAACTATTTTTAAAGGAGACTCCAATGTGTCATTGCTATTGTTGATAGAACATTGCTTAAGACCACTCCTCCATGTCTGGACATTTTATAATTTACATTCATTGATTTCCTTCACCAGTCTTCTCAGTTGTACTAGAAACTTCTCCCTCTTTCTCTGTCTGTCTGTTTCTCCCTCTCCCTCTGTCTCTCCCTCTGTCTCTCCCTCCCTTTCTCTCTCTCTCTCTCTCTCTCTCTCTCTCTCTCTCTCTCTCTCTCTCTCTCACACACACACACACACACACACACACACACACATACACACACACACATCTTTTATTTTTGAGGGAGGGGGGTTCAAGACAGGGTTTCGCTCTATAGCCCTGGCTGTCCTGTAACTCACTTAGTAGACTAAACTCAGTAATCTGCCTACCTCTGCCTCCCAAATGCTGGGATTAAAGGCATGCGCCACCACTGCCTAGCTCACATACACACATCTCTTAAAAGATCTTTTGAGGGGCTGGAAAGATGGTTCAGCAGTTAAGAGCACTAACTGCTCTTCAGAAAGTCTTAAGTTCAAATCCCAGCAACCACATGATGGCCCAAAACCATCTGTAACAAGATCTGATGCCCTCTTCTGGAGTGTCTGAAGACAGCTACAGTGTACTTACATATAATAAATCCTTTTTAAAAAAGATCTTTTGAAAAATAAACTTAATCGATTGCATTCCAGTGTTTGAGACCTAGCTTGTTGTCAATCCATTTGTTTATTTTAGTGTGTATATACACACTATATGCACAGGTGTGTTTCTGTGTGTGTGTGTGTTTGTGTGTGTGTGTGTGTGTCTGTGCTTGAGTGTGTGCATTTTTATATTGAGTCCAGAGGACAACTTGACATGAACTTTCTGTGACACCATCCTTTTGTATGCATAAGCATATATATACAACATATATATGAATAGATAGTTATGTAAATACAAACACATGCAAAACATATATATACAAAAACATATCTATACAAAAACATATATATATACATTATATATATACAAAAACATATATGTGTGTATGTGTGTGTGTGTGTATATATATATATATGTAGTGTGTGTGTGTGTGTGTGTGTGTGTATTAAATTGAGTTTTCTTTTCATCTTTTTATGGAATTCAACATTCACCATGTAACCTGCTCTGGCTGTTCAGCACACAACAGGAACACCTAACTCTGTGCTGAGATTACAAGTACCCTCTATCATCTCTGGCTTTTCCCATAGGATCTGGGGAATCATTAAATATGTAACACGTACATTTTACCAACTGAGCTATGTCTTCAGTTGGTACTAATTATTAATTTTTACATATAACAACCTCTGAGAAATTAGATAAATCATTACTAATTTATGAGATTTTTTTCCAGCACTAGGGAAATACAACTTTTTTGATATACTTAAGTCTTTTAACATTTTCACAGTTAATACCTCTTCAGTCCTAAAAAATATTATCTTTGGCAAGTCTATCTTTAAGGAAGATTTTTCTCATAACCTTTAAAAATATAGCTTGCTTAGTGTGCTTTGTAATAACTTCAAACCAATCACTTCCATCATATCAGGACAAAAACATTATCTATTTTAAAGTACCCTTTTATTATAGTTTTTGAAAAGGTTCATAATTAATGAGAAAATTATTAAGCATTTATCATTTTACAATATAATAACTGTACAAGAGAAAATAATGAAAGTGAAGCTTACAGGCTAATTTGTAAAGAATTAAGCAAGGTAAAATGAAAATATAAACTAGATTATATAGAAACTTATATGCCATTCTCAAATATTGAGAGAAATTGAAACCCATTTAGTTTTTATCCAACTCAATGTCTGATTTAATGACTTGGTCTGATATTCATAGTTAATCAGGATCAAGAAGTTTGTGTATCTGATCCATTAAATTTCTTTTCGTTTTCAGTTAGTCAGAGTCAGGAAGTTGGCAAATAGCATCTGCACACTACTTTGAGAAATGTTCATGGACCTAATTACTCAGTCTTCCAGCTCTGCCCACCACCCATACCACAGCATCACAACTGGTATCATAGCTTACTTCTCCTGTTGCTGTGTTTGAAATTCTCAAACAAAGCACATAAGAGACAGAGGGCTTGTTCTGGTTTACATATCATGACTTCACTTCATCACAACAAGGAACTCAAGGTCATAAGAGACTACAGCAGCTAGTGCAATCCTGTTGATGAAGGAACACCACACTAGTGTTGAATTATCATCTTCGTTTATACATTTCTGGATCCCAACAAAGGGAATGTTCTCTCCTGTTAATGGCTACAGCTTCCTACCTCAAGCAAGGAGATAAAGACAATTGCCCACTGAAATACTGGGAAACGAAGCAAACATAATTTTTCAGATGTATGACCAAAGTCTTTTCTCCAAGGTGATTCTAGAGGTGGCAATAACATTAATCATTAAACCATGTGATCATGGTCTCACCCTACTTTTAGAAAATATGACAAGACTTTAGCTTGGAGAAGGACAAAAGCACATTCAAATGTGTTTGTTTGGAGCAGAGGTTCTCAACCTTTGGTCTTGACCCTTTTGAGAGTCAAATGGCCAGTTCACAGAGGTCACAGGTCAGATATACTGCATATCAGATATTTATATTACTATTCCCTAGAAAATTAGAGTTATGAAGTAGGAACAAAAATAATTTTATGGTTGGGGATGGTCACCACAAAACGATAAACTATACTAAAGGTTCTAAGCTTTAGGAAGGTTGAGAGCCAATGCTGTAGAACATGGCAGCCCTCAGGGTGATCCTTTCAAATTGTGAGTTGTAAGCAAATATAAGTAAAGCAATTTTCTGAGAAAGTTATATTTCTTCTAACATTGCTGCTTTTCTGTAGAAATTGTTAAAATCCCAACACGTTGCAATGAATGCAGTAGATTTTAGAATTCATTGAGTATATATTTCACATATGAAATTTATAAAAGAGGCATGTTTTAAATATCCAAATGTGAAATCTCTTAGTAATATGGTTCTCATTCTTTAGGATAGGAAAACACAATTTTTTTTATAAGAAGTTAACTGATGAGCCACATTTTGAGAAATATCAGTAAATTATAAGAAAGTCCACTCAAGACATTTTTAATATAATGGGTGTAGCACAAAGGTAATTGATGTTTCAATTTACGTGAACACTTTTCTTCAGCTTCTTATAAGTTGGTTCTTCAACTCTCATTTAAAACTTTTCTTCTCTCTTTCATAATTTTTATGTCATGAAAAACCCTTATTTGTCACTTTTAAACAAAAGAATACTAAGTAACTTTAACAATTATGTTCATATTTACAGCCATTAAGTCATACCAATCTGATACATATTATTTGGAGAAAATAAGACTATATCCACAGCAAATTTAATTACTTCAAAGTATTTTTCTTTTCTTTTTTCTTAAATGTAAATAGTATTTTTAAATTATTTATTTATTTATATGAGTGCACTGTAGATGTCTTCAGACATACCAGAAGAGGGCATCAGATCACATTACAGATGGTTGTGAGCCATTGTAATGGTCACTGGGAATTGATCTCAGGACCTCTGGAAGAGTAGTTAGTGCTTTTAACCACTGAGCCATCTCTCCAGCCCTCAAATTATTTTTTCTAAACAGTAAATTTATGTTATGTTCTTTTTAAGCATGATGATCTACAGGTATCAAGTCATAGTTCCTAATATGAGAAAATTCTTTCCCCCACCTCTATTTTCTCTTCTACTATTGATATGTTATATACAAAAATTATTTTTCTAATTTCCCATTGGCCAAAAACACATGAAATATGATATGCCAAAACTAAGTAGTTATAGAACATTAAGAGGCTGAACAATTTGAGCACAATATGAGGTCTTACATTCCTGACCCATATTCTGATGTTTTGAGGCTTAGCTGGTTACAGGCAATTGATAAAATATATGTTAGCTTTCTTTATGTTTTACCTTTAGTTTTTCTCAATCTAGGGACAAAATGACCAACAGAAAGAGCTTAAAAGAGCAAGTATGTCGTGCAGTGGTGGCGCATGCCTTTAATCCCAGCACTTGGGAGGCAGAGGCAGGCGGATTTCTGAGTTCAAGGCCAGTCTGGTCTACAGAGTGAGTTCCAGGACAGCCAGGACTACACAGAGAAACCCTGTCTCGAAAAAAACCCAAAAAGAGAGAGAGAGAGAGAGAGAGAGAGAGAGAGAGAGAGAGAGAGAGAGAGAGGAAATATATATTTTGGCTCGCTTTCAGTTTATCATAGTGATAAAGGTGTGGTAAAGGTCATGACAAAAGGAACATGTGACAAAGACAATAAGGAATCAAAAGACCTGGGATGTCAAGGAATTAGTATTCTCAGGGCCATGCCTCTGACACTCCATGTTCTCCCAGCACACTGTCAGCTAACCTATGAGGTGGCACACTTTATTTTGAAACCATAACAGCAGCCCTTGCCAATTCAATGTTCAATAACATTGTACTGATGCTTTTAAGTTGTATATGGTGAAGGAACTTAGTATTACATACACAATAGAATGCTACAAATGTAGTTTATTTTTTTACTGTTACATTACTTTCTCTTTTTTTTCTTTTTTTTCTTTTCTTTTTTTTTTTTTTGCATTCCAATGGTGTCCTCATTTTATTTTATTTTTTTATTGGATATATTCTATATTTACAATTCATTTCCTTTTTTCTGGTTCCCTACCCCACATGCCCTTTTCCCTCCCCCTGCTCCCTCATCCACCCCCTCCCACCTCACTGTTCTTGTACTCCCCCACAATGATGCTTTGGTCCATTCTAGCACCAGTGTCCACTATTCTTGTGAGACATCACTTGGTATGTGATTTATGTCTTTGGTGTTCCAAGCTTCTAGGCTAATATCCACTTATCAGTGAGTGCATAACATGGGTATTCTTTTGAGACTGGGTCACCTCACTTAGTATGATGTTCTCCAGCTCCATCCATTTCTCTAAGAATTTCATGAATTCATTGTTTCTAATGGCTGAATAGTACTCCATTGTGTATATATACCACATTTTTTGTATCCATTCCTCTGTTGAGGGACATCTGGGTTCTTTCCAGCTTCTAGCTATTATATATAAGGCTGCTATGAACATAGTGGAGCATGTATCCTTATTGCATGCTGGAGAATCTTCTGGGTATATGCCCAGGAGTGGTATGGCTGGTTCCTCTGGAAGTATCATGTCCAGTTTTCTGAGTAACTGCCAGACTGATTTCCAGAGTGGTTGTACCAGCTTGCATTCCCACCAGCAGTGGAGGAGTTTTCTTCTCTCTCCACATCCTTGCCAACACCTAATATCTTCTGAGTTTTTAATCTTAGCCATTCTGACTGGTGGGAGGTAAAATCTCAGGGTTGTTTTGATTTGCATTTCCCTAATGACTAGTGATGTTGAACATTTTTTAAGTTGTTTCTCAGCCATCTGAATTTCTTCAGGTGAAAAGTCTCTGTTTAGTTCTGTACTCCATTTTTGGATTGGGTTATTTGGTTTTCTGGGGTCTAACCTCTTGAGTTCTTTGTATACATTGTATATTACCCTCTGTCGGATGTGGAGTTGGTGAACATCTTTTCCCAATTTGTTGGTTGCCGATTTGTCCTTTGGACAGTGTCTTTTGCCTTACAGAAACTTTTTAATTTTATCAGGTCCCATTTGTCTATTCTTGCTCTTAGAGCATAAGCAATTGGTGTTCTGTTCAGGAATTTTTCCCCTGAGCCAATGTCCTCAAGGGTCTTCCCCAGTTTCTTTTCTATTAGTTTTAGTGTGTCTGGTTTGATGTGGAGGTCCTTGATCCACTTGGAGTTGAGCTTAGTGCAAGGAGATAAGAGTGGATCAATTCTCATTCTTCTGCATGTTGACCTCCAGTTGAGCCAGCACCATCTGTTGAAAAGGCTATCTTTTTTCCACTGGATGTTTTCAGCTCCTTTGTCAAAGATCAATTGGACATAGATGTGCAAGATCAATTGGCCATAGATGTGCGGGTTCAATTCTGGGTCTTTGATCCTATTCCATTGATCCCCCTCCCTATCACTGAACGAATACCATGCAGTTTTTAATACTACTGCTCTGTAATATTGCTTGAGGTCAGGGATATTGATTCCCCCAGGAGTTCTTCTGCTGTTGATGATAGTTTTAGCTATCCTGGGTTTTTTGTTATTCCAGATGAATTTGAGAATTGCTCTTTCTAACTCTATAAAGAACTGAGTTGGGATTTTGATGGGGATTGCGTTGAATCTGTATATTGCTTTGGGCAAGATTGCCATTTTGACTATATTAGTCCTGCCAACCCACTAGCATGGAAGATTTTCCCATTTTCTGATGTCTTCTTCAATTTCCCTCTTTAGAGACCTGAAGTTTTTGTCATATAAATCTTTCACATGTTTGGTTAGTGTCACTCCAAGATACTTTATATCATTTGTGGCTATTGTGAAGGGTGTCATTTCCCTAATTTCTTTCTCGGCCTACTTATCCTTCGTGTATAGGAAGGCTACTGATTTGCTTGACTTGATTTTATAGCCAGCCACTTTGCTGAAGTTATTCATCAGTTGCAGGAGTTCTCTGGTGGAGGTTTTGGGGTCACTTAAGTATATTATCATATCATCTGCGAATAGTGATAGTTTGACTTCTTCCTTTCTGATTTGTATCCCTTTGACTTCCCTCTGTTGTCAAATTGTTCTATCTAGTACCTCAAGTATTATATTGAAGAGATATGGTGAGGGGGGCAGCCTTGTCTAGTCCCTGATTTTAGTGGGATTGCTTCAAGTTTTTCTCTGTTTACCTTGATGTTGGCTACTGGTCTGCTGTATATTGCTTTTACTATGTTTAGATATGGACCTTGAATTCCTGCTCTTTCCAAGACCTTTAGCATGAAAGGATGCTGAATTTTGTCAAATGCTTTTTCAGCATCCAAATGAGATGACCATGTGGGTTTTTTCTTTGAGTTTGTTTATGCAGTGGATTACGTTTATGGATTTCCATATATTGAACCATCCCTGCATCCCTGGGATGAAGCCAACTTGATCATGGTGAATGATCGTTTTGATGTGTTCTTGGATTCGGTTGGCAAGTATTTTGTTTAGTATTTTTGCATCAATATTCATAAGAGAAATTGGCCTGTAGTTCTCTTTCTTAGTTGGATCTTTGTGTGGTTTTGGTATCAGGGTAATTGTGGCTTCATAGAATGAGTTGGGTAGTGTTCCTTCTGTTTCTATTTTGTGGAATAGTTTGAAGAGTATTGGTATCAGGACTTCTTTGAAGGTCTGATAGAATTCTGCACTAAAACCATCTGGTACTGTGCTTTTTTTGGTTGGAAGACTGTCTATGACCCCTTCTATTTCTTTGGGGATTATGGGTCTGTTTAGACGATCTATTTGATCCTGGTTTAATTTTGGTATTTGGTAACTGTCTAGGATATTGTCCATTTCCTCCAGATTCTCCAGTTGTGTTGACTAAAGGTTTTTGTAGTAGGATCTGATGATTTTTTGAATTTCCTCAGTTTCTGTTGTTATATCTCCCTTTTCATTTCAAATTTAGTTAATTTGAATACTGTCTTTGTGCCCTTTGGTAAGTCTGGCTAGGCGTTTATCTATCTTGTTGATTTTCTCAAAGAACCAGCTCCTGGTTTTGTTGATTCTTTGTATGGTTCCCTTTGTTTCAACTTGATTGATTTCTGCCCTGAGTTTGATGATTTCCTGTCTTCTACTCCTCCTGGGTGAAATTGCTTCTTTTTGTTCCAGAGCTTTCAAGTGTGCCATTAAGTTGCTAGTATATGCTCTCTCCTGTTTCTTTTTGGAGACACTCAGGGCTATGAGTTTTCCTCTAAGCACTACTTTCATTGTGTCCCATAGATTTGGGTATGTTGCGTCTTCATTTTCATTAAATTCTATGAAATCTTTGATTTCTTTCTTTATTTCTTCCTGGATTAAGGTATCATTGAGTAGAATATTGTTCAGCCTCCATGTGTATGAGGATTTTCTGTTGTTTTTGTTGCTATTGAAGAACACTCTTACTCCATGGTGATCTGATAAGAGGCATGAGATTAGTTCGATCTTTTTATATTTGTTGAGGTCGGTCTTGTGTCCAATTATATAGTCGTATTTGGAGAAGGTACCATGAGGAGCTGAGAAAAAGGTATAGTCTTTCGCTTTAGGGTGAAATGTTCTATATATATATATATATCTGTTAAATCCCATTGGTCCAAAGTTTCGATGAGTTTCTCCTTGTCCCTGTTTAGTTTCTGTCTTCCTGGTTGGTCCACTGTGGATAGTGGAGTATTGAGGTCCCCCACAATCATTGTGTTAGGTGCAATGTGTGCTTTGAGCTTTAGTAAAGTTTCTTTTACGAATAAGGGTGCTCTTACATTTAGAGCGTAGATGTTTAGAATTGTGAGTTCTTCTTGGTGCATTCTTCCTTTGACTAGCAAGAAGTGACCTTCTGTGTCTCTTTTGATGACTTTGGGTTGAAAGTCAATTTTATCTGATATTAAAATGGCTATTCCAGCTTTCTAATATTGTCCATATTAACTTGCTAATATTTAAGCAGATTACTGTGTAGTTAATCACTCTTCTTACTGTGTAGCTAATCACTCTTCTTTCCTTGCTTATATTTTAGGAACTTAGGTGTTGTTTTACCAGACTCTAGAAAGTTTATAGGGTTTTTTTTTGATAATTATAACTCCTGGATGTATAATACCTAAAGAAGAAATAAAGGAAAAGGTTGACTTTTCATTTTTTAGTGATAACAAATTAGAGCTTTAATCAAATGAAATGAGGTCATGTAGAAGTAGTCATTGCCTCCAATGTATCAAAAAGTTATTTAAGTTCAACTAATGATCCAACACCAGAATTCATATTAGCTTAGGGTCACTGTTATTGCCAAAAATCAGACTAATAAAGGTGTAGGAAAGGAAAAGGAAAAGTACAAAAAGAAGGAGCAATTCAATAAAAAAATTCAATTTAAAAAAAAAACTCGTAACTTATTTGCAGCTAATTTAAAAGTTTGAAACAAAAAGAAGATAACATAATTAAACTCTGAAAATATGAATAAGAATCTTCCTTGGAAAATATTTTCTTAAAACTTTGTGTCAATGTTGTAGCTAGTGTTTAGTAAGCAAAACAGTATTCAAAGGATCAAATTGATTTACAAATTCCCTAATTTATGTACTCACATGTTTGTGAGGGACAGGATGCTCACATTGAAGAAAGGTGTGGAAGTGTCCCAGAACAAATGACTCACATAAATGATGTACTGTGTTCTAGAGGGTATAGATAATGGGTTGTTGAGATCATCACATTGGAAAATATTGATTTGCTTACAAGAAAGTACAAAGTCAGAACTGAGTCAAGCCTCCCAAACCACTACCCAATGATGCCCTATAAAATCCTGCAAAGACAAGCTTCATTGTTAATCAGCCTCCACACAGCCTGGCTTTGCAAGGTGTCCTTGGCTGATGCCCAGTCTGTTATCCTTAAGTCAACATGGTAGGTTAACTGTGAAGAGACATGTTTGTAATTTCTTTTGTTGGTTGAGAGTTCTACAGAGTTCCAAGCAGAATGTGTATTGTGAAGTTGGATGAATCACTCTATTAGTTCTCCAAAGATAATACTCACATTTATAAATCACACACATACTCTGCTTAAAAGTATTTTATGCCAATTTGAATAAATATAAAATGACATATAATAGATTTTTTAAGAGGTTGTAACCAGTGACATTGTTGGGCAAGGTAGAAATACTAAGCCAAAACTGTAAAGAGTGTTATCAAAATGCCTTCTAAACTATCCTGACATTATTTATGGTGATTTTTGCCACGAATCCTCAAGTGATCTGGTTATAAATTAATTGACAATTGAAAAATAATAAAAAAGCTGAAGGGGTTTGCAACCCCATAGGAAAAACAACAATATAAACCAACCAGACTCCCCGGAGCTCCCAGGGACTAAACCACCAACCAAAGAGAACACATGGAGGGACCCAGGTCTGCAGCTGCATATGTAGCAGAGGATGACCTTATCTGGCATCAGTAGGAGGGGAGGCCCTTGGTCCTATGTAGGCTTGATGCCCAAGTGTAGGAGAATGCTAGGGTGGTAAAGCAGGAGTGGGTGTGTGGGGAACACCCTCATAGAAGCAGGAGGGATGGGAAACGGGATAGGGGGTTTGTGGAAGGGAAACCAGGAAGGGGAATAACATTTGAAATGTAAGGAAAGTAGACAAGGTGAGTCTATGGAGTCCACTGGTGATGCATTGTTAAGGTAGTTATCCTATTTATGTTGTAGTTTTGTGTAACTCTTTCTCATTATGTCTGAAACCTGCTTGTAACATGTAAGACAACTTGCAGTTGGTGTCAACGGTATCCTCAGCATCAGCAAATGTGCTTCTCAAGAGTATACACTGTACGATAGGAATTTAGTGTAGATTTAAATCCGTGCAATTTAATAACCTATTTTCAGAAGAATAAAAATGCAAACTTCCATCACAGCAATGAAGTGAGCATGTTCTGAAGACTTAGGCTTAAGACCGGATCTAGTGCTCTTCCATCCCTTTTAGAACTCATTCTTACTTGCCTTGCATTTGGTCATAGATTCTGTTATTATTTTTCTCTAATCTTAAAAGAAAATGGGTCATCAGAGAATTCAGATAACATGTTTTCATATATTGAACATTCAGAAACAAGAGAAAAATTTTAAAATATCTAGAACATTTAATTAATTTATTTATTTATCTTATGTGTGCATATAATATACATGTGTATATATACATGTGTAAAGAATAACTGGAGAAGCCAATTCACTTCATCTAATATGTGTGCTCCAGGTGTCAACACACACCATCAGTCCCAGACTCTAAATTTAATGTTAAAATTTTTATGGTACAGAAAAGTGAAAGTTACTACTGCCATGCTCTATTTATCAAGCTGTCTATGTAGAATTCATGTGTAAGAATGTAAGTGTGCATATGTGTGTGTGTGTGTTACCATGCTGTTTAGTTAGAATTCACAGACGTATATAATTTAATTATAAATTAAATACCTAAGAATATCTTCAGTGCTTCTCCACCTTCCTAATGCTGCAATCCTTTAATAAAGTGCCTCATATTATGGCAAACAAAAAACATCAAATTCTTTTGTTGCTACTTCACAATTGTAATTTTGCTACATAATGTCAATGTCTGATAGGTGGGATATCTGGTATGCAGCACTAAGGGTGTCATGACCCACATGCTGAGAACCACTGATCTAAGTGAATCCATTTAAGAAGCTGTTCTTAGAGGTGAAAGGAGGGGGTGTATCAGCATGTGGAGGAGAACTGGCCTAGCAGGTGTCACTTGGAGTCAGTCTGCTGGTGTTTTAGAGTATGTTCCACTGTGATGTAATGTTGCTTTTATGCCTGTTAGCATTTTTTTCTCTTGAGTTCTTTCACAGCTGTCAGCACATATTTTGTTTTTGTTTTAGGTTTTGTTTTTCCCTCAAAGGTAATGTCCAATGGGGACGCACCATCGACTTGACTTCCTCTCTTTTCTCAAACCCTTTGTAGAAGATCAACTCACTATTCAGAATCACTCATTATCTCTTTTCCAGCTCCTCCCAGTAATTGTTTCCCATTTAGCATAAGATTTCACCAGCTGTGCGATCAGCAACTCAGAGCATCCTTTGTCATTGATTTACCCAAGGCAAGTAATTTCTAAACTCTAGCACAATGCCTACAGGTTCTATATAATGTGACTCAACACATGCTTTCATACTTTTTTTAAACTATCTCTCACCTTTCCTGCAGCCTATAAAATTCCCTATAATATCCCTATAAGATTAATTTAAGATTAATTTAAGATTAATATGTCTCACGCCTATGGATTTGTGTAGTGTTCTTGCTTTGGCTTAAAATTCCTTCTTCATGTTCAGAGTCATATCATGAGATCAGTTTCAAATAGTTTCCTTTCTAAAGTCTTTCCTTCTGGCATAGCTTCTGGGTCCTATTGTCTTAATATTATCGCTCTCAGTTTTGTTATTTCTCCAGAGAAGTGTAAGAACAAATAATCTATGCTGGGCCAGTCGCAGTATCTCTGCTTCCCTGGCAGTTACCATTAGACACTGTCACAGAGTTAGGCTTTATTGCCCCACCGAAGCAATAAAGAAATTCTCTCATTTCTTCACACAGAATAGGACACAGGCACACTTGGGTGAGCTAGGAAATATATTCTCTATCATATAAAGAATCCTGTTTCTGAGCTAGAACACTGCCAAAGCTATAGCAAGAATAGGTAAAAGGATAATGCTTGAAGAGTTGACTGTCTTTTACAAACATGGACAGATTCAGAGATGCTAGAGTTGTGAAAGCCTCTTCCATTCTGAAAGTTTACTTGCTATCTTTTCCATGAGTTCTTTCTCTCTCTCTCTCTGTCTCTCTCTCTCTCTGTCTCTGTCTTTCTCTGTCTCTCTCTCCTTTTCCCTCCCTCCCTCCCTCCATTTCTTCTATTCCTCTTCCTCTTTCCATTTTCCTTTTCCTTCTCCTTCCTCTTGTATAATCAAGTTAGTTGAGTTTCACTCACTTGCACTCACTTGCATGGAGTCCTGGCTAATGAAAATACTGATTTCTTGGTAAGAACCTATCTTTGAACACCTCATGCTCTTGAAGAACAGGACATTGTAGAAATCTGTTTGGTATGTGAACCAGTAAGCTTCCATCCTGCTTTATAGTGTCCACGGTCCTGGAAGGTACTATGGAGATGGCTGAGGGAAGTTATCAACTCTCTTATAGTAATGGCAAACATTGCAAATTATTTCCAGGTGTGCAACAATGACTTGATTACTTGATATGAGTTTTTGTGTTTATCTAACAGAGAGTACAACAATAGTAAAAATCCACTAGGCCGCCTTCCAAATTGTTTTTGACTATAAATGGCAATCTTCATTTTAAGCAATATCAATCTAAACCTGTTCGGATGAAAATTCTCCCAATCAAAATTAAGGATTCAGGTCAAGTATTTAATTTAGTGGCTGTGGAAGCCTCTTTTATATAACTCACAGTGAGCATCTAAACTTTTCAGGGAAAAAATCATTCACCTGGATATTGAAGTGAATCTCAAATCTCTCATTTCTCATGTTCTTCACTTCTGTTCTTTTTACTCAAGTCTTAATCAGCATGCACCTGAATGATTTTGGAAAACAACTCAATAGACTCCTGACCAGTACAACCCCTTCCTCTTCAGACACCACCGCTCTGCTTGTGTTTCACACACCTTATGCAATTGGGTCTTGCTGAAACTTCTAATTTGGATTTCATGATCTTAAATGCCTCCCCTTTCTAAGTCATAGTAACCCCATCATCCCTACAACTCCAATAACACAGTTTCTCTTGAAATGCTCTGCATCCAGTTGCTTCCACTTTTTGGTTATTTCTTTCTTTCAGAAAGTTCCACAATTGCTGGCTGTTTAGAGAGTATAGAGCCCTTCTTCCCCCAAACATAAAATTAGTGACCTGCCCATAATTATTTGTTTTGTTTTCTTATAGAAAATTGTCCTTTCAACCATTGCAAATATTTATTGGCTTGTGTTCTATCTCCACTCACAACAATATAAGGTATATGAGGACAGGTACATTGATCTGGTCACTGCTGTAAGTGCTTTATGTTTGTTGCCATGACACATTTCCCTGAGGAAAAGGGACTTAGAGGAGACAGGCTCTATTTGCCATACAATTTCAGGTTATAGTCCATCATTACAGGAAAGTACAGGTGGCAGGAAATTGAAAATGCAAGTCATATCACAAATATTGTCAGGAGCAGAGTGGAGCAAACATGCTTGTCTCTGTTCAGCCCTTTCTCTATACGTATTCTGTCCAGAGTCCACAAACAAAATGGTACCTACAACGAAGTTCTCACATCAACTAACTTCATTAAGACAGTCTCCTACAGGCCAATCTGATTATCACCCATCATTTAGACCATTTCCCTAAGTGGTTCTAGAATATGTAAGAGCTCAGAAATATTTACCAAAATGAAGGACTATATTAGTGGTTCTCAGCATGTCTAATGCTGTGACTTTTTATAGCAGTTCCTCATGTTGTGGTGATGCCCAACTATAAAATTCACTGTTATGAATCATGATGGATCAGATACTTATATCTGATATGCAGTGTTGTTCCTGGGTTTCGGCACCAAATGTTGGGCTCATAAAAATGAGAAAGAGGTTTAGAGAGTGTGGTATAAGGCACTGTGGGGAAGGGGGTGTGTGGGTAGGCCCATGCCCAGGCAACCCTTTCCCCTGAGGGACCAGATACACACAGACATGGTATAGAATAGAGTTTATTCAGGGCAGAGGATGGGAGTTAATGGGGTAGTGGAAGCAGAGAAAGGCAGAGAGAGAGAGAGAGAGAGAGAGAGAGAGAGAGAGAGAGAGAGAGAGAGAGAAGAAGAAGAAGAAGAAGAAGAAGAAGAAGAAGAAGAAGAAGAAGAAGAAGAAGAAGAAAAGAGAAGAGAAGAGAAGAGGAGGCCGACCATGACCATGTGGGGGGGGGAGGAGAGCCCTGGAGGGGCAGAGAGGAGAGAGAGTGATGAGAGAGAGAGAAAGAGAGAAAGAGAGAGAGAGAGAGAGAGAGAGAGAGAGAGAGAGAGAGAGAGAAGCAGCCCTTTTTATAGTGGGCACGGTCTACCTGGCTGTTGCCAGGTAACTGTGGGATAGAACTTAGACAGAATACCAACATGCAGGGTATCTGGTATATGACCCTGAAGGTGACCATGATCTAAGGGGTTGAAAACTACTGGACTAAATAAATAAGACAAAAATAGATGGACTTGCAACATTTATAATTTTTGGTGAAGTAATCAAATATTTATCTATGTTTCAAACTATTACTACTTTGAGTATTTTTAATTTCATTTCAAAGATCTTAGGTTTTAGTCTAAATAAACTTTGTATATTCTACAATTGGCATGTTAAAGACAATTAAGTTTTTTTCTTCATAAGTTTATGGGCTTGAGTAGAATTTTCCACAAATTAAGAATTGAAATAGGACTGACTTCTTAGTTAAGACCATGAATTACCATCTTGTGATATCTTCTGATAAAAATCCAAATAAATTGTTTCCAGGTTCCTCAACTACTGAAACTGTAGAATCATAAGTTTATATATTTAGGCATCCGTGCTTGATGGTAACTTGCTATGTATAAACCGATAACTAAAATTAATTATCTAACTTTATACAAATTTATCCATGTATATAACTTTAGTTAAATGTATCTCCATGTATATAACATTTTATGCTCCCTACATTTATCTATTAATTTATATTTTTCCCACACAAAGCTGTGTCCTAAGCATTAAAATAACCAATCAGCTCAAAACTGATTAATCATTTTCGTTTGTATAACATAAGGAGAAATTGTTAGAGAATCTCCATGACATCATCTTATATGGAAAGGTTAAAAGCACTTTGATTTGTTTACTGTGTCTGATTGCCTTCCAAATACTCTCCCCCATTGTTTCTAAAAGCAGCTGTTTATCTGTGGAAATTTTCCACTTCCTCTCAGAGAGACTTTTTATAGTGTATTCTGTTTGCTTTCATTTTGGCACATCAGTGAGATTATTCTTTGCCTTCACAGTTTCTCACCTAATGTTATGACCTTTCTCAGAGTCAATATTGTTTTCTTTGATGTGCTGAAAACTTTTTCCCCCACTGTGGCAGATTAACGCTTACATCTTTCTTTTATTTTAACTAAGGTCCTATTCCAAGAAGC